>CM066031.1:647820868-649020868 GCA_033557465.1 Ichthyophis bannanicus
CCCAACGCAGTGGTGCACAGGGGTACGGAAACCCACTCACAATGGCTCCACTATCCACAGCTTCATGGAGTGTCAGGCTGTTAACCCCAGCACAGAGCTGCAGTTATCACCAGAGCACTACTACTACCCCCTGCACAGATTATCAATGTCGGCACTGTGATCAGGACCAGTGCGGCAGGTAGGGTTGTCAACCACCTCCATCTCTGCACAATGCTGAAATAGGTGTGGGAGTGTGCGTATGTCTCTCCATTGTTTTGTGTCTGCCAACACCTCACTGAGCCCACATTGCTCACATTGCTTCCAGCGTTACCCTGCAAATATGCATAATGAGGAGCAAGGTATTGTGGGTATGGCCCAGACAGGACGGATTGGGCAGGATGCATCTGCACAGGGTGGAGGGTAATGGCTGAGACACTGTAGTGCTCAACCATCACCTGCATGGACAGGGTGGCCACAGCATGTCATGCTGGGGGGGGGGCATTCTCACTCTGACTGAGCAGTGACCATGGCATGTCTATGTTCCGACATAGTGCCACATATTGTTTGTTTCCAGTGCTACCTGTGTGTTTCCAGTTCTGGGGCCCAATCACAGGGATACCTGCTTGGTGTCTGTGTGTGCATCCCACCTCTGGGTGCACAGGGTTCCTCTGTGAGCATGCACTATTGACTGGTTAGTGGGCTGTCTGCAGTTCACCTGTGCTGATTTCCCTCCACCCCCTCCGGTAACAGCTGAATTCACTCTATCCTGGCTGAGTGGGAAGTTATATTTCCAGCTGTACTCTCTCTCTGAAGTGCCGTCTCCTGCAGATGCCAGTACCATTCATCCTGCTCTTGGAGAACTTCCGTCTACCTTGTGGGCAATGCCGGGATCTAATGTCGGATGTTTTTCTTTCCCGCCTGTGAAGATCACCGTGAAACCTGGAGTTCAGCTTCCTAGACTCAAGCAGTATCCACTGCCAGCAGCTGCCATTGAGGGAATTCGTCCTGTGACTGAAGATCTTCAGAAACAAGGTGTCATTTATTCTACAACTTCATTATGTAAGACTCCAATTCTTCCTGTACTAAAGGCTGACGGTAAGACTTATAGATTTGTGCAAGACCTGTGAGCAGTAAATAATGTGATTTTGCCAATTTATCCCTTGGTGCCTAATCCACATGATATCTGGACACAGATACCTTCAGGGACTACCTGGTTTTCTATTGTAGATTTGAATTCTGCTTATTTTTCAGTGGAATTTGCAAAGAAAACCAATTTGTTTTTTTATTTGCTTTCCATTTTGAAGGGTACACTGATAGTCCTGCATATTTTCACAGGCCCTAAGAACTGCATTATTTGATGTAAGACTCGACCATTCCTCTTTAGTTCAATATGTGGATGATTTGCTTTTATGTTCACCATGTTATGAGTTTGTTTGTCAGATTCTTTGTCTCAGCTCATATTACTAACTTCGGTTTGAAGGTTAATCTGTCTGAACTGTAATTTGTATCTCAAAATGTTACTTTCCTGGGTGTTGTTCTAACACCATCTGGTCATGCAAGTACCTCTGCTAGATTGAAACCTATTCTGTCATTGCGCCATGTTTATAGTATATGATTATTCTTTACCATTCAAATTGTATGTGGCTATTTCTGATTCCTCTGCTACCTGTGTGCTTTTACAAGCTTTCCCAACTGGTTGCAAGCCGGTAGGCTATTTCTCAAAGCGATTTGATGCAGTGACTTTGGGACTCCCACTATGTCTACGTAGTTTGGTAGCAGTGGCTTTTGCAATTGAAACTTACTGATTTTCTGGTTCTACAGCGCCCTTTTGTTCCATCTAACCAAGACTCAGCCTTTGTCCTCCACACGTTTTATTGACTCTGGAATTAATCATTTCTCCGCTTCATGTTTCAGTATGTACTTCATCACTATGCAACCTTTCAACACTTGTGGAGGAGGATGGGTCTCATAATTGTTTCCAAACTGTACCTCTACCAGCCCCGGATTATACCTTTGTTTGTGGATAGTTCTGCTTTTAGAGATGACAAGGGCAAACTTCGTGTAGGCTATGCAGTCACTACGGTTTTGTGGAATTTTGGCAATATTTGGCAGCAAAGAGTGTTTTTGACTTCTGCTAATAAACCAATTAAACATGCTGCATACATTCACCGTTTGTTACAGGCTGTCCTCTTTCCAGCACAAGTTGCAGTTTTAAAATGCAAAGGACATTCTTCTGCTGAACATTTTGTGTCAAAGGGCAACCATTTTGCAGACCAAGAAGCATGGTGTCACCAACAGTGCTGTATTTAACACCGTCTAATATGACTTTGTTTTCCCTTTCATCTTTCTTGCAGCAATAGCAAGATACTTCCTTTGAAACCCAGACTCTGACTTCGTGGGGTGCATCCTGTGATGCTCAGGGCTGCTGGAAAGAGGATCATCTGCTTATTTGTCCTGACAGTCTTTTGTTTCTACTTGCCCTGTTCCTGCATTATAAGCTTTGCCGCTGTGGCTATGAGTTATGTCTTTTTGGTTCTCTGGTATCACCTGAACGTCTGTTATTTTTTCCTGTGGCACAGCTTGTCTGCACTGTTTCATGACTGGCACTGTAGGGTCAGCTTAGGGTCAGTTATTAAGATTTCTGCCTTCCGAACTCTTTTTGATTTTGCAGCCTGTTTTGCAGATCTCCCCTGTGCCAGAGGAAGGAGGTGGTATTTGTCTGGCGGTCACTTGTCTATTCTCCGGATGGGTAGAAGCTTATCCATTACCAGTTTATTACTGTCTGGGGTGTTCCTTTTGTTCTTTCTTGTCTGGGTCCAGCCATTGTTGCGAGTGTCTGGGAGGGTATTGAAAATTTGGTTTGGTATTAAGAGACAACTGCACACTCCTTATCATCCGCAAAGCTCTGGCCAGGTGGAACGGATGAATAGGACAATCAAAAGTCACTTGCACACTATGACACAGGATTGGGCTACAGATTGGATGGAAGCCCTTCCTTTTGCCCTTATGGAAGTGCGTAATTCCCCCCAGCGTGCTCAGGGAGGCCTGACTCCATATGAAATAGTTACTGGACATCCAGCTACTTCTCCACATGACTTGGCAGTTATCCCAGATCCCCAATTGTTGTGCAGTGATATTTTAACTTATTGCTCACGGTTGCACTCAGTCCTGTCTGTTTCCCCTTTATTGCAAGTGAATCCTCAACAAGATGACAGAATCATCATATCCAGAATCATCAGAATCATCAGAATCATTATATCCAGAAGTGAAGTCACCAGATTGGGTCCTGATTAAGAATTTGCATCCAAAAACGCTTCTGGCTCCCAAGTTTCTAGGTCCATTTCGTGTGCTCCTGGTAGGATACTCGGCTTGTAAAGTGGAAGGACATTCTCGTTGGATACACCTTACACAGTGTAAAAAGTCTCCTTCACAGACTCCAGGCGGCGGCTCCCTTCATCAGTGAATCAAGAAAATACGACGCAGAGACTTATTGAACATTACATTGATATTACAGAAAAGATCATCAGGATTTACATTTATTTATTTATTTATAGACTCTTATATACCGCACTATTAGGCATCAGCGCGGTTCACAAAAAACAGTGAGATACACAATTCAACAGTACTTTGTGTTTACAGAAAACAGGAGAATATAACTCGGATAATAGGGTATATAATTAATAAACATAGTCATAATATCATCATGGCTTCAGTTTTGTGTGTATGTGGTCTGTGGGGTATCTGTATTGTATGTGTATGAGTGGAAGGTCTGTGGGTTGGTTGAGATGTCTTTATTGTTTACTGGATAAGATAAAAGGAAGAGGTAGTGTTTCAAAGCTTTGCGAAACTGCAAAAGGTCTGGTATTGCTCGGATGTTTTGAGGGAGGCTATTCCAACACCTTGGTGCACAGAATAAAAAGGCCCTGTCTGAAGTAGTTTTGGTACACTGTGATATTGATTTAGGGACTAACATGCTTTTTGAATGAACTACTTATGCAAAAACCTTTGTCCAGCATTTACACTACTGATTAGGTGGATATAGTTAGTTTGAATTAGTATTTTACTGATATATAAGCAATGACCTTTGGGTACTTAACCTCTACTTCATGACGTAATTGAGAATTAAGGGGTAGTTATAGCTATAATATATATCTTCATCATCTTAAGAAGAGTAGGTATATTTTTATTTTGTCTTAGAAGATTTATTTTTGGAGTAATTATAGTTTCAGATGTTTAGAGGTTTGCTAAGAATGTTTCCGTATTTGGTCTTAGTTGTGCTATGGCATATTATTGTTCATGAAGCAGTACTGCATTTAGAATCTTGGGAAAGTTATGGGGAATATTCAAATATTTTTGAGTCACATTTACACTCAGTTACAAAACAGGAAATGAACATTACTCAGGAATTAAGGAAATGAACATTACTCAGTGGGCTTTGAATAATTGTACACAGAATCTAGTCTGTCCCAGCAACTTGACAATTTGGGAAAATGGATTAGTGGCTTTAAAGGGAGACTATTTTGTGTGTGGTAATCTTGCATATACAGAACTTCCCAGAGGTTGGTCAGGTACTTGCTATGTTGCTCAGTTAGATACCCCATGGCGGTTTTTACCTTACCAAAATGTTACTTTATTATCAACCTTGAATAATTCCTTAAGAAGAAAAAGGGATGTTTCCCCTCAGGATGAAGCCATAATAGCAGCATAACAGTTAGTAGACTCTACAAGTCCTTTAACTAAATCTCAGATAGATGCATTTACAGGTACTGATTGGCTCTCAACTCTACACTTATGCAGCTCAGAATCACATGGTTTTAGACTATCTCCTAGCGAAGGAAAATGGCATGTATGGATTATTTATTTATTTATTTATTTATCTATTTATTTATTTATTTATTTATTATTATTATTATTATTAATTATTGTTTGCTTGATGATGAAGGAAAAATAGTGAAAGGCCTACTAGATAAGGTTAGGAATTGTACATTTGTATCAAGTAGTAGTTATATAAGTTCTTTTGGTTCTGTTTCTTCTTTCTGGAATTTATTATCTAGGCCCCTGCAAGGCATATTAGCTTCATTATTTGGCTTATTAGGGATTATCATTTTAGGAACAATAATTCTTTGTGTAATATCTGCTTGCTGTAAGAAATCAGTGGAGACACTGACCCCTAAAATAATGTTACAGGTTGACTCAGAAGCTAGCTACGATCCATTTTTAATGCTGATGTCTGAGTTTCCTTATCTGTGAAATGATTCTTTACAGAATCAGAGGAAGGACTGAAAGAAAGCTTGATTGTACCGGGTTGGATACACAGTCAGGCCCTGTGTATAACATTATATTACTATAAGCCCTAAGAAAGAGTTAATATCATTTGTAGCTCCTTATTTAATACCATCCTTGAAAACTCTGTAGAAGAAATTGGGTGAAAGGTTTACATAACATAAACATTAGTCTTGTTATTAGAAAGATAAGTAAAAGGCAAGTTGTTTACTCATCTTCTCAGTCTCTTAGTCCCTGGTCAGAAATATCAAACTGTCAGTGTAAGGATTAATTAGAATTAAGGCCTACATAGTCATGTCTGAGAATATATGTATGTCTTTTCATGATTGTCTATGACGTGCATGCCTATAGAAAAGTATGTTATGAATATACGTGACACTAGACGTAGAATAGAATATGTATATTATGAATATACGTGATGTGAGATGTAGAATAATAGAGTGAAATTATGCTGTGTAATGGAATCTTTACCTATAAATAAAGTGGCCTACAGCTAGGATATCAGAGTAAACATAGGCAAAGGCCTAGCTTACTCTCCCAAAGGCTTTGGTGGATTTTATAATACAAGTGTGTTGTGTATTATTAACAGATTTGTGTATTATTTAAAGATTGTGATCAATTAACCTTCTCCTTGCTTTGTGTGTGGATTTCTGTGACCCAAGAGCCCTGCCTCATTGTAGGTGAGGGGAGGTGCAGAGTATTCTTTCAGTAAATACTTGGGTAGAAACCCTGAATCAAGGTGAATTCTGTTGTCTTCTCGGAGAACCTTAGCGTATCAAGGGAATAAAACCTTATATTTAACCCAGCACAAGGCTCACACAACTATTCTCATTTAAGATCAGGGAATGCAGCTGATTTCATCTTGGTGTGTGGGCGGGAACCTCTCCTCACCTCACAGACTGCCTAGGAACTGCCCTGCTCACCGGCATTTAAACCGCCGCTCCGGAGGCGGGCCCTTAGGTGTGGCCCTTAGGCAGGGTCCATGGCGAATGATTAAAATCATACAGAAATTGTGAGTCTATTTGTCATGCCTGTAGTTTGTGAAGGTAGTCTGCTGTTCTGTTTTCTCCTATCTGTGCTATCACTTTGTCTATCTGTTTCTCCTACTCTATCCTATCTTATTAATGGCGTTCTTTTCTTATTTTCCATAACATAAATGTAGGATTGTAAACCGCTCTGATGCTTCTTGGCCTGAGCGGTATATCAAATGTAATAAACATAAACATAACCATAAACTACAAGGACCATAATGCACCTGATCTAAGTTAGAGTTCCCGTCTTCAACAAACAATAAATGTCCGCCCTGACCCTTCAGCACGCTGCCACCAGGAGGGTCAGGGCTTATAAGGCTCTTTAGCCATTCCTGTTACATTATTTTCTTCATTGTGTGACAGATGATGAAGAGATCACTTTCTGGGTTACATATCTGGTTAAAATTGCTTGACTGAAAGTTTTGTTTTTAATTTACTTTATTAGGTATGTTTTGCTCGAGCAATAATGTTGTAGTGGAGGGTCCATTCATCTGTTTGTCTTGTACAAACAAATCTATGCCTCTAAGAGAAGGGAGGAAAGAGGCCAAAAGACATGACAAGAACTCTGAACCCCACCAGATAGAAGGGCTGCAAGAGCTAACAGGGTCCTGGCCCCCACTGGCAGAAGAGGAGAAAAGAGCCACAATGGTGGCATTTACTGCTGCAGCAGCTGGCAGGAGCTCAGCCCCAAGTAACAGAAGAGAAGGGAGAGAACAGCCATACCAGCAGCACTGCCTGATGCAACAGCCATCATCACCTCCATTAGCAGAGCTGTTGTAACTGTGAAATATGGAGCCACTGCTGCAGGGTTTATGACCTATTTCAGAAGAAGCAAGTAACTAGGGAAAGAGCTGAATTTGGGGGCAAGTGTAGTTGAGGGGAAGGGCCTAGGCCAGGGAAAGGAAGAGAGATTGAGGGAAGATGAAAGGTAGCAAGAATGCCAGAAGGATGGGGAAGAGAAAATAATGGGAGGTGATGAGGGAAGAGGACTGGGGAGTAGAAAAAAGGAGGGATAAGGAAGGTGAATAGAGAAATGGAAGGGAGAGAAATAGAAGGGAGGAAGGGAGGAAAGAGTGTAAATTAAAGAGGAATAAAGGACAGAGATAATGTGAGAACCAGGGAGATAGAAGGATGGGAAGAGTAGAAGAAGGTGCAAGTTTGAAGATCTGTGATGGGTGTCTCTCTCCCCCTCCTCCTACCAGGTTTGGTGATGGCTGGATGGCATTACACTTTGGCCATCACCTAAGAGCTGGCTTAAAACTGGTGCAGACCAGGGGAATGCAACTGTTTAATTAAAACAAAGCATTGTGAAGGCCTGCTGTGGGTGTTGGCGCAATGTGATTTCTACCCTGTGCTCTGAATGTCAAAGTGAAGAAATGCAATGAAGCATGGGTAAACAGCAGCAATAATTATGACCCTCTTAAGGTAGCCAAATGCCTCTTCACTTAATTAGTGACACACATGAATGGATGAACGAGATTCCCATTGTCCTTACCTACTATCTAGCAAAACCACAGTCAAGGGAGCTAGCTTGGCAGAATCGATGGGGAAAAATACCCTATAGAGCTTAACTCTAGTTTAGCGCTGTGAAGAGACATGAGAGGTGTAAGATAAGTGGGAGGATCACTACTCTTATAATTTTTTTTCACTTAACCAGTGAAGTGGGGGGTGTGAGCCTGAAGGACTCTCACATCTGGATCTAAGTATCTGATGTGTACTACTCCAAGGACAGTGGCAAGTGGGGAGTTTGACTGGGGTGGTACACCTGCCAAACCATAACAAAAGTGTCCTAATTTGAGCTTGGGGAGGACAGAAACCTCCTATAGAGCAGAAGGACAAAAGCTCACTTGATCTTGATTTTCAGTATGAATACAGAGCATGAAAGCAGAGCCTCACAATTTGAGTGTGAAGGGAACAGGAAAGAACACAAGGGGGAGGGGAACAGAGATCCTATATGCCAAGAGGCACACATATACTCCTCCACCCCCCTCCTGCTACGCACAGACAAAGACACTGACTTTTCTCATACTACTTATCGCCACCCATCCACAACCTCCCCATACCCCCAAAACACACACATTCCCCCACACCCCCAAAAAAACATGTCTGCATCAATAGTCACAAATATTCACTTATACTGCCCAATAGAGTCCCCACCCAACCACAAAGTCCCTGCTGTCCTACTAAGACATGCTTTACCATATATTCCACAACTAGTTATACATGAATTTACAAACAAAGGAAGGGGAAACGTGCCATTGTGTCACACTGTAAGTGTGCACTTTTCTTGTTCTTCTCAGTTTAGCTTACATTTTTTCATTCATAGCTTAAGGAGAGTTACATGAAGGTACACCCACATATTTCCTCATCCTAGAGGGCCACATAAGTTAATGTACATTAATTAACATGTTAACACGCATTAATACAAGCAATGTGTATGAGGGCTAATTTTATAAAGGGGCACCTATATCAAAGTTGGGAAACAGTGCCTATTTTAAGCCAGTTTGACAAAGAAACATAGGCACCTAAGGGGCATGTTTACTAAACTGTCTTAACGTGCACCCGGCGTTAGTGTGCAGGCTGCCATAAAAGGAGTGGGCGTGTCAGTCTTAAAGCAGCAAAACGGGATTATCACGCGATAACGCGCGCTGCTGCGCACATTATCGGGTGAAGCGCCGCTTAGCGTGTTAACACGTGGTAATCTTAAGTAGGCGCCCAGACATGCAAACACTGAAGCAGAGGGGTAGCACAATGGTTAATACACTGACTGAAAATACAGGGGTCATGAGTTTGATCCCCCAGTGTGCCTAATACATAAGGCTGGCTGAGGCATCAGCTGTGACATGTAAGTATTGTTTCTTGAGGCATTTTATTTGTATTTTAATTATTGCTGCAAGCAAACATACCCTCACGTGCCGTAACCTAAGGTGCCGCATAAGGCACTCCATAGGGCACATTCTAAAGTGCACTGTCTGCCACGGCACCCTATAATTCCCCTATAGGGCACCCTATAAGGTGCTCCATAGGACACCTTATAAGGCACCTTATATGGACTGTAACCATAAGGTGTCTCAGAAGGCGCTTTATAGGGCACCCTATAAAGCGCCTTCTGAGGCACCTTATGGTTACAGTACACTGAGTGTGTTTTTGCTGGCAGCACTAATGTACATTAAAAAAAGACAATGCTTCGGACAGCCCTATCAAATAGCCCCACTGTGGGTTTGAACCCATGACCTCTGGCTCCACAGGCAGTGAAGTAAGCAGTGGGCTACAGCTGCTAACAAACCCCTGGCTGGCTGCAGAAGGACTGCACGTCACCACACAAACATTCTGCTGTGATCACCAGGATATGGTTAACCCACCCGTACCCATGATGCACTGCACATGCAGATCAGCAGTCTACAGATGATCACAAGATGGGGTATGCATCCCCACAGCACCTCGGCCTGGTAGGGGGAACTGACCGTGTGTGTTACTGGCACAGAGTAGCTACAGACCGTCACACTGTGCGGGTACTGTGCTCACCCTGAGGGTGAGGTGGGGCTCCCAGCACCATGACCACAGCACCTGGCTTAGCTGAGACAGGTTATGCTGCAGGTCCCTATCAGTGCCAGTGTGTGATAGCTAGTCCTTGCAAATACACCTGTGTCCATCTGTATTTACCAGTCAGGTTTTGCCCTTACGGACCCATAGGTGGATTATGTGCCACCACCGAACCCACTCTCTGGGGCTGAGGGTGGGAAACAGGGTCTCCCACCAACAGAGCCACATTCTACCTCCCTGCAATGGTGGCAGTAGAGGGGACCATCAACCCCAGTCCTGCTGGCGAACAGACACACTACAGGGCAGGCAATGCAGAGCTGTACACATCCATAAAGCAATAGCAGAGAGACAGTAGGCCTGGAAATGCTCAGCTGTCCCCCACCACTATCTGACATTCTCCAGCAGCAAGCCTCCAGCCACAGCACCCTGCAAGGTGTTCCAGCAAGACACATACTAGCTACAAAGAGTCTGCTAGCTAGTCCATAGTGCATGGTCCTGGAGAAGATGCATGCACCCAGAACTGGGATGTCAGCATACACACCAAGCAGATAGGTCAGTGATTGGGCCCCCAAAATGGACACATAAATATCACATGAGAGAAACACTATGTAGCACTATGGGGGAACCTAGCCATGCCGTGGTCACTGCTCAGTCAGGGTGAGAGTGATCTCCCAGCAGGACATGCTGTGGCCATGCTATCCGTGCAGGTGGTGGCTGGGCACTACAATGTCCGAGCCATTGCCCTATGCCCTGTGCAGATGCAGCCAGGCCAGGCCACCCTATCCAGGCTATTCCCACAGTAACTTGCTCCTCATTATGCACATTGGCAGGCCAATACTGGCAACAGTGCTAGCAGTGTGGGCTGTGGAGGGTGTTGGCAGCCACCTCACACTGGATAGACAGACACACACACACTCCACACACCTATGCCAGCATTGTGCAACTATAGAGATGTTTGGCAGCCCTGGCCACCACACTAGTCCTGGGCACAGTGCAGGCATGGCTATGGTACGCAATACTGTTGGGGTCACTCTGTCAGACACCAGACCTGAGGCACACTCCACAGACATCAGAAAGGTTGCTATGATGCAGCTCAATCAGCTAATTGTGCTTAACGTAGGAATTGCTATCTGCCAGTTATCATAGCAAACTTTTGATAGCTGTGTACAGTTTCCCCATGTTTAGGGTGGCATTGCTAAGGTATGCAAGTGCTAGCATGGGGAGATGCACGCAGGGCCCAACATCCTGCCTCTCCAGGAGGCTTGGGATAATGGAGCCTGTGGGTGTGGGTGTGGGTGTGTCTGCCCCTGTTGGCCGCTGCTCTAGGGCAGAGGTTCCCAACTCCAGTCCTGGAGGGTCAAACACTGTTCGGGTTTTCATGCTGTCCCTAATGAATATGCATGAGATACATCTGCATACCATGGGGGCGGTGCATAGCAATGCAGCACAGCCACATTTATTAGAGGCAGCATGGAACCTGAATGGTGTTTGGCCCTCCAGGACTGCATTTGGGAGACTCTGCTTTAGGTAATGTGCATGTTTATGGTGTCTGTGCTCTGTAGGGTAAAATGTAGGTGTTCTGGGCATGTCTACGTCATCTGCACTAAAGGTTCTGTCTGTATTAGCACGTTTAGTAGTGGGTAACATATGGGGGCTGGGTTGTCAGGAACCACAGCTGGGACTTGAATCTGTGACCTTCCGCTCCTGAATACACTGGCTGTGTGCACTGCACCACCGTGTTGCCACAGAGACAGTGCATTCCCTGGGGATACCATGACTGTTCGTCAGACAGGGCCTGTCTGTTGCAGTGCATGGCACCCACGTACACAGGGCTAGGCCACGGTCTGCTCTGGGCAGCTGCCATTGCCCCCTCCACCACCAGTACCCCTCTGCCACCATGCTGACATGCCCTTCTGCTGGTGGTGCTGGTGGAGTGCAGTCTCAGGCCATCCAATGTGCGGGTAGATGGCTGCCTATGGTGCGGGTTCTGGGGTAGGGGTGCCTGCATAGATGTCCACGCTTCCCCCCAGCACCGCCTGCCAATGTTTTGTGCCCTTGGGAGTACCTGCTGGGTACTATCCCCTGTGACACTGTGGGAAGCACACTCGTGCCCATGCTGGGCCTTCATCATTTGCTGTCTGGCTGATCTACTGTTTCAGCATTCCTATGGGCCACCTAGGCATCACCCTAGTCCGCACTGTGGCCCAGCTGCAGTACAGCAGGTGCCATCTGCAGCCCTCTGTGTCCCCTTTCCCAGCATCTGTCCAGTTGCCCATTCCAACATGCCCGCATTGCTGTTGTGGAACATGTGCATGCCATAGGAAACCTGTCCAATGGAGAGGGAAACCCTGATCAGCGCAATTTCACTGTGGGATCATTGTATGGGGACGAAGCGTAGACCCTTCCAAAATTCATATCTTTTTTTTGGAGCTTTCTTGGGAGTGTTTTTTGATGTTTCCCATTAATATCACTATTGCCCAGCTTGGTTATGTTTTTTTATATTTTGTTGGGGTCATTTTCACTGTTTATTTGCCCTTTTGTTCCGTGCACATGTATCACACTTATCACTTTTTGTAGGTTTCCCTGGTTTTGCTGTACATTGCTGACAGAAATGTTTTCTCTTCCCTTTAAATCAGCTCTAACACCAGGGTTTCACTGGCGTTAGTTTTCAGCCTCGGATTTCATATCGTTAGTGTGTGGGGAGCCTCTCCCCTCCCACTCTCCACCCATTGACCCCTTCTCTCTGCCCCTGGGGAGCCTTCCTCCGCCCTCCGGGAGCCTTTCCCCGCCTTCAGCGCTTGTTTGCGCCGCTGCATGCGTTATCGCGCGATAAGGTATCTGTGCGCCTGATAAAGCGCCACTATCGCGCGATAAGGTACCTTATCGCGCGATAATGTCACAGAGCGCACGTTAAGACAGTTTAGTAAACATGCCCCTATGTGTCTTTATAAAATAGGTATCTAGACTGTTGAAATTATTGCACAATCACTCTGATCCCACAGGCCAGCAAGATTCTATTCAAGATTATCCAGAAGAGACTACAACTAAGACTACAACCATATCTGGAACGAGAACTGCGTAAAGTGAAAGCAGGTTTCAGGAAAGGGCAAGGACCGAAAGACATCATTGTGGATATGAGATAGATCCCTGAAAAATCAAAAGAATACCAAAAGGATATCTATATGTATTTTATTGACTACCACAAAGTTTTGACTATATAAGCCATGAGAAATTCTGGGCCTCATTAAGAAACATGGTTATACCAGAACACCTTTTCATTGATCAAGCAGTAACACTTTGAATGGAATAAGGAGAAAAAGAATGTTTTAAAATCAGCAAAGGTATATAACAAGGCTGCATACTTTCCTCCTACCTGTTTAATTTATATAGAAACATGACGGCAGAAAGAGACTACATGGTCTATCTAGTCTGCCCTTCCATAGCAACTATACAGTTATAGTCCCCTTTTTATCTTTAGAAATCCTCTGAGTTTGTCCCATGCTTTTTTAAATTCAAGTACTGTTCTCGTGTCCACCACCTCCACTGGGAGATTATTCCATGCACCTCCCACTCTTTCCATAAAGAAATATTTCTGCATATTATTCCTGAGTCTATTCCCTTTCACTCTCATCCTATCTCCTCTAATAGCAGAGCTTGCCTTCAATTGAAAGAGATCCTCCTGTGCATTTATGCCACGGAGGTATTTAAAGGTCTCTATCATATCAGCCCTATCCCACCTTTTCTCTGTAAGTCTGTCCTCATATGCCTCATAATGAAGATCTCTAACCATTTTAGTAGCCACCCTCTGCACCGACTCCAACCTGCTTATATCCTTTTGAAGGTGCGGTTTCCAGAATTGCACACGGTACTCCAAATGAGGTCGCATCAGAGACCTATACAGAGGCATTATCACCTCCTTGTTTCTTCTGGCCATTCCTCTCCCTATACACCCAAGCATCCTTCTGGCTTTTGCAGTTGCCTTTTCTACCTGATTAGCTACTTTAAGATCATCAGACACAATTACCCCCAGAAACTGTTCTTCTTTTGTGGACAGAAGTACCTCACTCCCTACCCCGTACAGTTCCTTTGGATTTTTGCAGCCTAAATGCATAACTCTGCATTTTTTAGCATTAAATTACAGTTGCCAAATTCTAGAGCATTCTTCAAGCTTAGCTAGATCCCTCGTTATTGACTCCTTTCTATGTGTCTACTCTATTGCAGATTTTGGTATCATGCGCTAACAAGCAAACCTTACCTGACAGTCCTTCTGCAATATCACTAATAAAGATGTTAGACACAATCAGACCAAGGAGATCCCTGTGGCACACCACTGGTAATCTCCTCCTCAGAGTGAGCTCCATTTATCTGTACCCTTTGTTACCTCCCACTCAACCAATTTCTAACCCAATCAGTGACTTTAGAGTTCATCCCTAGGATGCTCAGTTTGCAGAACAAATCAGAGAAGCAGGACTGTATGAAGACATCCGAGGTATGAAAATTGGTGGAAGACTCATCAACGACCTTCGCTATACTGATGACAATACTGGCTGAAAGTGAAGATGATCTGAGACATTTACTTCTCAAGATCAAGGAACATAGTTTTAAAATGGGTCTATCCCTTAACGTAAGGGAGACAAAGATCCTGAAAACTGGCAAATCAATAAGTTCATCGGTGATGGAGAAGAAATTGAAATAATGGACAACTTTAACCTACTTGGATCAATAATCAATTAAGAAAGGACAAGCAGTCAAGAAATCTGATGACTCATTGCTCTTGACAGAATGACTATAAAGGATCTAGACAAAACTATCAAGAGCAGAGATGTCCCTCTACATACAAAGATCTGACTTGTCCAATCCATGGTATATTCAATAACATCATATGGATGCGAAAGTTGAATAGTGAAAAAGATAGACAGAAAGAAAATTGATGCCTTTAAATTATGGTGCTGGTGAATAATACTGTGTATACCATGGACTGCCTGAAGAATAAACCATTCAGTACTAGAGGAGATGAAACCAAAGCTTTCTTTAAAAGCTCAGATGACAAGACTTTGAGTCTCATCATGTGAAGAGAGAGCTCATTAGAGAAAGACATCAAGCTTGACAAAGTTGAAGGTCAACACAAAAGAGGAAGGTCAGCAATGAGTTTGAGCAGTACAATAACAGCAGCCATGGATGCCACTCTATCAACAATGAGCCGCCTGACTGAAGACCAAATACAGTTTAGGACAGCTATCCAGAGGACCTCCATGAGTTGACACAGACTCAATGGCACTTAACAACAGAACCAGTCGCTATAGCATATACATCCTCACTAGCTCCAAAGAAGATATGCATTTGTACATGTACGAACATATTTTAGGAAATACACATTTAAATCGCAACTCTGCCTTCGGTATTGTATGTGCATAGATCATGTGAAAGTAGGAATATTATCTGCACTCACTTACTTTCTACAAGCAGGGCCATCCCAACCACTAGACAGACTAGGTGATTACCTACAGGTGCAGCTTCTTGGGGGCAGCAAAAAACAGACAGTCAAAGAAAAACAATGAGCCTTAACAGCCAAACAAATTCAAAGGTTCATCAGTGCACACTATTCTACTCTATTCTATTAAGGCACTTTATATACCGCCCATATGTGAACATATTCTAGGCAGTTTTCAAACAAGTACTGTATACATTCTCTCATCTCTGAAGGGATCGCAGTCTCTATGCATACCTACAGGAAGAATGGCCAATATATATGGTCTATTTATCCTTGTGTTTTTTTAAAATCTCCCTCATTAAGTACAGAAGAACATAAAAAACGCCATACTGGGTCAGACCATGGTCCATCAAGCCCAGTATCCTGTTTCCAACAGTGGCCAATCTGGGTCATAAGTACCTGGCAGGTTCCCAAAAAGGTACAAAGGTTCCACAATGCTTGTCCCAGGGTAAGCAGTGTATTTCCCTGATCCCTGTAATGATGGTTTATGAACCTTTGCTCCAGAAACTTGTCCAAACCTTTTTTAAACCCGGCTACACTAACAGCTTTTGCTATATCTCCGGTAATGAATTCCAGAGTTTGATTAGATGTTGAGTGAAAAAATATTTTCTCTTATTACTCTTAATTGGGTTACATTGTAGCTTCATTGCATGTCCCCTAGTCTTTCTATTTTTTGATGGAGTAAACAACCTATCTATGTTTACCCGTTTTACTCCATTCATTAATTTATAGACCTATATCACATGTATCTCCCCTCAGCTATTTCCTTTCCTAATTGAAGAGTCCTAAACTTTTAAGCCTTAAGGATAGGGGTATCCTTCGATCCCCTTTACCATTTTGGCTCTTCCCTGTATATTTTCTAATTCTGCTGTATCCTTTTTTAAGATACTGTATAGTATCTAGAATTGCACACAATATTCAAGGTGTGGAACAATACAGAGGCATCATAATATCCTTGGTTTTAATTCTCCATTCTTTTCCTTATGATTCCTAGCATTCTATTTGCTTTCTTGTCTGCTACTGCACACTGGGTGGAGGGTTTCAGTGTATTATCTATTTTTCGTAGGTGGTGATTCCTAATGTGAAACCTTCCATCGTGTAACTATAGTTTGGGTTGTTCTTTCCTAAGTGCATAACATTGCACTTGTTCACATTAAATTTAATCTGCCATTTGAATGGAATAAAACAGTTAAATGCAGACTGGTTGTTTATGCCATCAAAAAGTAGAAAGACTAGGAGAAACACAATGAAGTTACTATGTAGCACATTTAAAACTAATCGAAAAAAATATGTTTTTACTCAACACATTATGAACTCTGAAATTCATTACCAGAGGATGTAGTAAAAGCTGTTAGTGTAGATAAATTTAAGAGGTTTAAGTTTCTAGAGGAAAATACTATAAACCATTATTAAAGAGGACCAGGGAAATCCACTTCTTATCCATAGAACAAGCAACATGGAATCTGTATACCTTTTGGGAACATGACAGCTACTTGTGACCTAGATTGGCCACTATTGGAAACAAGAATCTCTCCTTACTTGGCCTATTTCCCCCTCCCCCTCCCAAAATCCATTATCCCTCTTTCCCTTCCCCACTTCCCTCAGGTGGTCAGCATCTCTCCTTCCTTTCCATAAACTTTACCCCCAGTAATTCAGCATCTCTCTTTCTTGCTCCCCAGTCCCCTCTCTAGTAGTCCAGCATCTCCTCCCCTCACCATGTCCAGGATCATTCCTCTTTCCTTTTCTCAATGCTGTCATTGCAGTACATTGATCTTCTTCCTGAGCTAACTGTGGGTCCATTTTAAATAAATTCAGAATGGCAGCAGGCATTTGATCTTCCCCATATGCTCAAGGCCTGCACTATTCTGCCTCCTTTGACACAAACTTCCTGTTGGAGTGGGCAGGATATTGCAGGCTTTGAGAATGCATGAGTGCTCTAAGACCTGCCACTGTGCCAAATTTAAGATGCAGCTGCTGTCAACTCGGGAGGAAGAATAAACTATGGAAGCAGCAGCAGAGGGAAAGGAAGAAGGGCCTAATCTTGGGCATGATGCGGGTGGGAGGTAAAAAAAAGGATAAAGACTGAACTACTGGGGGTATGGAAGTGCCAAAAGTGCAGTCTACAGATTCCTAGTTTTGTCTGCTGATATATGTTGTAGAAAGTGTCAAATCATTTGTTGTCTCTTTATAGAATTTGTTCAGGAGTAAAGAAGTAGCCTAGTGGTTAGAGCAGTAGGCTAAGAGAACCAAGGATGCCAGGATTCAGATCCTGCTGATGCCCCTTGTGACCTTGGGCTTGTCAGTTTAACTTTCGTTGCTTCATGTACAAACTTATAGCCTCATATCAAGAAGACCGCGGGGCCACGTACCTGCAGGCCGCAGTTAACTGGGTAGGCGGCATGGTGCATGGCCCCGGCCTTTGGTAAGGAAGGGGGGAGACTGAAGCGGTGGCAATAAATCCATTGGTTCCCACGGGTATGTGAGGAGCACGGGAGCCAATGGATGGGGGGCAGGAGGTGGGAGGGCTTGCGTGGGGTGGGAGCGTGCCGGCGAGGCGTCAGTCCGGCGAAGCGGGGAAAGAGGACTGGCGTCTTGTGGAGCTCCGGGGTTCTTGGTCTTTCGGCGGCGGCTGTGAGTGAGGAAGTGGGCGGCAGCAGTTTTCCAAGGTGGGTAGGAGCCCCCAGTCGGCGATCGCATCTGCTGCTCGGGCAGAAGAGCGGCTGCCAGATCGAAGGCGGCGATCGGCAGGAGTGCCTGCACATGGGCGGCTGCTGCTGCGGGGACTAGGCGAGTGATCAGCAATGGGTAGGGCTGGTTGGGAATTTAGGTACTGGGGGTTTTAAAAAAACAAAAAAAGAAAACGAAAGAATATAATAAAATAAAATAGAACCACAGAAATAAAATAAAATAACTGCAGAGGTAAGGAGGAGAGAGAAAACAGAGGTTTGGAGTGTGAAGTTGGGGGTTTTTCCGGGGGGGAGCATGCCAGCACAGGAAGGCCGGGGGGGGGTCAAGGGGGGTAGAGGGCCAGTCGGACGGGCGGCTGCGGCAAAGGGAAGGCAAACTGGGGGGGGGGAAGGGTGGTACTGGGGCATGGGAGGGGGATAAGGGGTAAGGAAAAGGGGGTTAAGGGGTGAGGGGTTGGTCAGAGCAAGGAGGCTCGGGGGGGGGGGGCAGAGCCTGGTCGGGTCCCTTCAAGGGGCAGGGGGTGCTCAGGGGGCTCGGGGGGGGGGGGCTTCCATGGGGGAAGTGGGGAGTCAGGGTTCAGAAGTGCTGCGAGGGGCGGCAGGGGGTAGGGGGACCTGCCGGGATGAGAGGGAGGACGGTGTGATGTCTGGGTCCACACCTATGCTGTTTTAATCCTTTCTATACAAATTTGTTCCATGTAACTGTTCCATTGTTTTTGTTATCTCCAGTTCTATGTAAAATGTTTGATTGCTCATGTTATATGTAAATCACACTTATTTATAAAAGCGCGGTATATAAAAGCAAATAAATAAATAAATAAAAATAAATAAATATCCAGCGACCTGTACTGAATATATGAGTCAGCCAGATAATAGCAAAGCTAACTGGGCAGCAGTGATATTCAGGTCTGCTAACCACATTAATCACTCTGAATATCAGGCTCATTATATCGTGGTTTTATTTGGTGTGTGTTATGACAAATGTCCTTTATATATAATCCTATTCAATCTATAATTCAGTTATACTGCTGTGAGTGATTCCCTTGATTGGCGGTAATATTTTCTCTGATATTATGATTGAATAGATTTATATTTGAGTTCTAATTCAATTGCTGTTACTTTAGTGTTACAGCTCATATACAGACACAGCAGGTCTTTGTGATCAGTGAAGTTATTCACTGTTTGTATACTGGTTGAGATTAAGTGTGTTCAAGTGGTATTATGGATGTTTTGTAATTGATAAGATGTTGGGACTAATTGTCTCTGTCTGATATATATTTAGATATGTTTAAGTTATTTACATTTGATTGGCTGGTCCACATAATATTTATAGTTTGATTTTTATTATTAGTTGATTACTATTTTTACTTTCATTTGGGAGGATTAATGTGAGCAATAATTTTTAACGCTGCTTGGATTCAATTGATTGTGATATCCTTGGGATATGGCTTGCTATGAGAATGTTTATTTATTTGTGTTGTTTTATATATTTTTATGTACAAACCCCTGATGAATGGTTCAGAATCACGAGCAAAGTTGACAGTAAAAGTAGCTTTATTTGTTCAACCCTACATGGCCATGCTTTAGTGTGTGCCTTCATCAGGGGTATGAACAGTAAAATGTTGATGTGAACCCACAAGTAACCAATTTTGGTCCATGGAGGGTTTGTATGCAATGCTTCCATCAATTCTTATTGAAACCATCCAGCTTCAAACTGCCTGGTTCTGTATCATAGTTCTCTGTGAGTGTAAATGTTCTCTTTTGGACGTTTCAAACTCCTGATGAAGACATTTGTCAAAACATAGCCATGTAGGGCGTTCTTATGGTTTCATGTTTGAAAATGTTATTAAATAAGATTAATCATGCTCTTCGTGTGTTTCTGTTCTACAAAATGGATAGAATATGTTATCAACTGAGTAAAATTCAGAGAAGTCATGCTCTCTAAAAATCCTACTTTTCCATATGAAACCTATCAATTTACAAAGAGACCACTGATTCTAAAAATAAGTCTAAATCAGCAAAAACAGCCTGGGGAGGAATATATACAATACATAGTCCCTTTGTCTCTCTCTCACCTACTACTCCTCCTTCCCTCTACCCTTCCTCTTTTTCTCCCGCTACCCCTCCCTCTTATTTATTTTCCTCCTTCTCTTCTCTGGCTAGGCCAGGCCACATCTTTAGCTGGGGAGGGATGGAAACTGCATTTATCAAAATGCATCTTCAACCAGCGAGGGATGGGAACCTTGCAATTTTTTCAGCTTGAGATTCCTGCTTTGCCTCTCCTTGCTACTGCTGCCACGTTCACTTGTCTTCTCTTCTATATGTAGGAATTAGGACATAAGAACATAAGATATTACATACTGGGTCAGACCAAGGTCCATCAAGCCCAGTATCCTGTTTCCAACAGTGGCCAATCTAGGTCATACGTACCTAGCAGTTTCCCCAAAAGACACAGGTTCTGCAATGCTTGTACTAGGTCAAGCATTGATATCCTGGGTCCCTTCTTAATAATAGTTTATGGACCTTTCCTCTAGGAACTTGTCCAAACCTTTTTTAAACCCAGCTACACTAACAGCCTTTACTACATCCTCCGGTAACAAATTCCAGAGTTTGATTACACGTTGAGTGAAAAAATATTTTCTTTTATTAGTCTTAAATAGTTTACCCTGTAGCTTCATTGCATGTCCCCTCGTCTTCCTATATTCTGATAATGTAAACAGTCGATCTACGTTTACCCGTTCCACTCCGTTCATTAATTTAAGGACTTCTATCATATCTCCCCTCAGCCGTCTCTTTTCCAGGTTAAAGAGCCCTAACCTTTTTAGCCTTTCTTCA
Organism: Ichthyophis bannanicus; assembly: GCA_033557465.1. Taxonomy (NCBI): domain Eukaryota; kingdom Metazoa; phylum Chordata; class Amphibia; order Gymnophiona; family Ichthyophiidae; genus Ichthyophis; species Ichthyophis bannanicus. The sequence goes on from CM066031.1 coordinate 647,841,718, forward strand.
TAGGAGTATCCTTCCATCCCCTTTACCATTTTGGTGGCTCTTCTCTAAACCTTTTCTAATAACGCTATATCCTTTTTAAGATACGGTGACCAGAATTGCACACAATATTCAAGGTGCGGTCTCACCATGGAACGGTATAGAGGCATAATATCTTTTGTTTTATTTTCCATTCCTTTCCTTATGATACCTAGCATTCTATTTGCTCTCTTGGCTGCCGCTGCACACTGGGCCGAGGGTTTTAACATGTTATCCACAATGACGCCTAAATCTTTTTCCTGGGTGGTGGTTCCTAATGTGGAACCTTGCATCATGTAACCATAGTTTGGGTTGTTCTTCCCTAGGTGCATAACTTTGCACTTGTCCACATTAAATTTCATCTGCCATTTTGATGCCCAGTCTTCCAATTTATCAAGATCCTCTTGCAATTTTCCACAATCCTCTTGGGTTTTAACAACTTTAAATAGTTTTGTGTCATCTGCAAATTTGATAACCTCACTCGTTATTCCTCTTTCCAGGTCATTTATGAATATGTCAAAAAGCAGAGGACCCAGCACAGATCCCTGGGGTACACCACTATTCACCTTTCTCCATTGGGAAAATTGGTCATTTAGCCCAACCCTCTGCTTTCTATCTTTTAACCAGTTCCTGATCCACAGTAGTACACTGCCTCCTATCCCATGACTCTTTAGTTTTGCCAAAAGTCTCTGATGAGGGACCTTGTCAAAGGCTTTCTGAAAGTCCAGATACACTATATCTGGACTTTCAGAAAGTCTCTTCACATCAGCCATGCCATCTTAGTCTAGTGTCTCTGGGTCTCTTGTCCAGCAGCTTTCACCTAATGTATTATATGTGTATGAATGGATAGATGGACAACCAGATGGACTCTCCCCAACAAGCACTGTTACTCAAGTGAAAAACACCTAATTAGAGTATGTTTCTCCTTTGTGAATTCCAGCTGTACAGTAAATTTCCATAAAGTATAACATTTGTTTAAGAAAATATTCTGTTGTAGACAACCCCTAACCTTTTTTTACTTGGTGAGAAAGAATTATTTTAATATATTCTACAGAAAATTAATCTTGGGAAAATCGTAGTAGGTTTGTAAAATTTCACAGAGCATTAAGCATTGTCAGTCTATGGCTTTAGTATATCTGAGTCTTGCCGTGACAGAATTATTTCTAGCCACATGATATTTCTGCCATCTAGTGGGCAGTTGATATGCTTACATAAACACAGCATATCAAATATATCACATTAATTTTATTTTGCTCTGTTTTATACTGAAAATTATGCTGACAAAAGCAGAAGGACCATACATTTATGGGCTAGAATGAAAATCACAATAATAATAGTAATAATAATGTGTCAATACCTGTTGGGATGTTCATGTAATAAAATTTAGGGGTAAATATTCAACTATCTTAGCTGGCTAGCCAATGAGAGGCCAGCCGGTTAAGGACATTGACTGCAATATTCAACAGCACTATCAAGATAGTGCCACTTAAGATCACCATAGACTGCCACAGCAGTATCAGGTTAGTGCAGGGGCTGTCTGTGGGCAGGGTGTCGGCATTTATTTATTTATTTAAACAGATTTGTATACCACCTTATCCTACAATCAAAGTGGTCACATCACAATTGGAGAGTTACATTCAACACAACTGTAGGGTTACATTCAACATAAGGTTACATTCAACATAGGGGAGCTTAACAACATCGAGGAGCTTAACAACATCTAATAAATGGTGACTTTATCCGGGTAGTGGGATATTCAGTCATCACCTATCCAGCCAACTTAGGCTCCTGAAAAGCTGTCATAGATTGGAATCCAGATAATAAATGGCCAAAAATTGCCGTTAACCAGACAAAGCTGCCATCTCTCTGATTTAGCACCGCACTGCCTGGATATTGAGAGGCAGCTCCTATCAGGACACTGTTACTGAATATCCCACTGATATTTAAGTGCCATTTGAATATGGCAGTTTTGAAAATTGCCCCCTTAGAGAATATGGGTTAATGCACCAAAGAAAATCCAGTGATGTGACACCTTCAGGCAAACCTTCTCAGGAACATCCCCCACTCTTGGGAACTCACACCCAGAAAGTCTTCACCTAAGACAAGTCGTCTTCTTCTTCAGGAAGCAGATGAAAGTCTACATCTTCTCCTGAGCTGCACACACCTCAATGAACTGTAAATTCAATTTTTCTTTAAGTTTTTCACTCACAATTATCTATCCCATTCCCTTTGTAGACACTATCGTGTCTGCCTATATGTACAATACCACCTCTGAATGTCCTTCACTGTCTATTAAGATGTTTTAATATGTAATATTGTAATGTGATTTAATGTATACTGATATATAAATACCATGTTGTGTTGCTTAATTGTTCCTTGTGCAGGCACTATCATTTTATTTTTATTAGTATGATTTAACTTTCCTATTTTATAGTAATATAGTATATGATGGCAGATAAAGACCAGTATGACCCATCTAGTCTGCCCAGTAAGGCAGCAAGAGTGGGTCACCTGCCGCTCCATGCAGGTCACCCCTCCCTATGACTTTGTTTGGGGGTGTGCCCACTGCTCCATGTAGGTCACCCCTATTTGTTCAGATATAAGAGATAGTTACGTTTATTTTGATTTTATCCTGTTGCTATAAAGGGATCCACTGTGTCTGTCCCATGCCATTTTGAATTCTGTCACTGTATTTGCCCCACCACTTCAGTCTGGTGTCTTTGAGTGAAGAACACTGTTAGCAATTCGGAAGTATATTTGTTGGACCAGCATATAATAAAGCAAAAAGATAAGTCTCTTTGACAATGCAATTGTGTTAATTTTAACCCAGGTGATTAAATAAATTGCTTAAATAAATATAAGAGAGTGACCACAGCACTTCATTTAAAGTCAAGCTGCCGGAATGGGAAGTGAAAGTGCTACAGGTGGATACCAGGTTGAAGAAAGATACATTTTGCTACAATTGAATTGATACAGGATTCATTTTGCCACACTGGAATAATAATTTAATATTTCTAGTTTATCACAAATGGACTGTTTGTTATAAATGGACTATTAAAGAGGACCCGGGAAATCCACTGCTTACCCCAGGATGAGCATTGTGAAAGCTGTGAACTTTGGGTACCTGTCAGGTACTTGTGAGCTAGATTGGCCACTGTTGGAAACAGTATACTGGGCTTGATGGACCTTGGTCTGACCCAGTAGGGCATTTCTTAGGTTCTTAAATCAGACCTCAAGGTGGATTTGACAAGCAGTATTATTGTTTGCTCAAATTCATGATAGTAGTCCAAAAAAGAAAAAAAAAAAGATGTAATAACAGATTTTTTTATTTGAGTGGTAGAAGAGTTCAATCTTATTGGGTTTTAAATTATTATCTTGACCCCTTATAATAGACCCCTTATATTCTTTGGTATACATACATACTATCTAGATAGTGATACTGAATATATTTGGATTATTTAAACACCATGGCTGGTGTTTAAAAAAACACTCACAATGCTGTTTGAATATTAACCTGAAAGTAACTTAGTAGTTGATGGAAGACAAAGACCAATCTGACCCATTTAAATTTGCACTGTTGAGATTCTTCCATTTTGGGAAGATAACTCATACACATATGGAAGGGAAATTTGAAGGGACTTCGAAGTGCAATCTGGGAGGTCTAAGCCAGAATGTCTAAAAAAAAGCCGTCACATCCAGGTGCAGACCTGATTCCACAAACGTGGACAATACATGCCTGTTAAAGACATCTGTGGGAGCATGTACACAGACACCACCAGAATAGCTTTTCAGAACTAGGATAGCTAGGAATAACCTAATGGTTAGAGTAGTGAGTTAGACACAGTGGAAGTGAGAGTTCATATCACACTGATTCCCATTGCCCATTTTTAGCCAAAACTAGCACTTTTCTAGATGCTTGTTTGTATCTGGAGCATGTCTAACTTAGATGCGATGCTGGACGTCCAGGACATTTCTAAGATGAAGCAAGAACGTCGAGGCTCTTGGGAATGCCCCCGCCATGCCTCCTGCTCCTCTGATCCCATTCCTACCCATATCTACTAAGCTCAATCTCTTCCGTTGTCATCTATTCTACTTATCATATCTTTTACCTATCGCTTCCCATTGCAACTGTTCCTGCAGCCTTCAAACATGCTGTGGTTACACCTCTCCTCAAAAAAACTTAACTAGAACCTACCTGTCCTTTGAGTTGTTGACCTATCTCCCTCTTCTCTTTGCTTCACTGCTGCTGACTTGATTTACTTTCCTCTCAAGTTCTTCTGGATCCACTACAATCTGGCTTTCGTTCTCTACATTCTACAGAAAGGGGCTCCTTCCAAAGTCTCCATGACTTATTCCTCATCAAATCCAAGGGTTCTTACTTGATCCTCATCCTTCTTGACCTTTCTGCTGCTTTAAAACTGTTGATCACCACCTTTTCTTCAATATCCTATCCTTACTTGGATTTAAGAGCTCTTCTGTCCTGTTTTTTTTTCTCTCCCATTGCACTTGTGGAAGTACATTCTAATATGTGTGTCCAGGCCCCTGTGCACCCGATCAGAATCGGGACACACAGAGGCAGTCCTGATTCCAATCCTGCAGGGGCTAGACGTGCCCTACGGGATCAGAATCGGGTCTGGGCCAGTATGTGCAGGCCGAGACCTGATTCTGATCAGCCTGCACATACAGACCCCTGCCCGGCCAACTCAATCAGGCTCCTGAATTGAGCCACGGTGCCATGGTGTTCCATTGTCATGGCTCAGAGGTTCCATTCAGGAACTGTGATCCCTGGCCGCCAACCACTTTCTCCTTTCTCTGCAGTCTGACCCCTCATCTGGCCTTACATGGCCAGTGTCAGGCTGCAGGGAATCCCCTGCACCCCTCACCTTTTCTCCGCTGCATGGGCCTGCTGTTCCCCGATGTCCAAAATAACTTATTCCACCTCTAAGGTGGAATAATCCCCCGTCCAATCTGTTGACCCTGGACATACAGAATCGTCCCTGTATGTCCAGGGCTGAGGACCACCCATGCCCCACCCTTGCTCCGCCTCTGGAATGTCCCTCCTTTTTCATATGGGGAGGCTTCTACTGGGGACAGAAAAGGGGGGGGGGCGAATAGTGGGAATAGACATCAAAAAGATCCATCCATCTGGTGGATCCTTTTCTACTACCATCTCGCTTTCAGTTGGTGTACCTCAGGGCTTTGTCTTGGGACCTCTCCTTTTCTCCTCTACACTCAGTCTTTTGGGGCACTTTTCTCTTCCCATGGTTTACAGTACTATATGTCCACTGACAACTCTCAGGAGTGGAGGAGTGGCCTAGTGGTTGGGGCAAGGTACCTCAGGCCGGAAGGTCGGTGGTTCAAAGCCCACTAGAGGACAGCAACCTTGGGCCGGAAGGACTGGGGTTTCTAGTCCCGCAGGTGCTCCTTGTGGTCTTGGGCAAGCCACTTAACCCTCCATAGCCCATGTTCCCTGTAAGTATTAGTGTATGTGTCTCATATTCCCTTGTGTTAAATGTATCCCCCAACCGCCTTGACCCAGTGAAAAGCAGGATATAAATGCAGCTAAATAAATAAATTCAATGTAAACCACCTTCATATCATGAAATGTGTTATATAAGAAATGCAAAATAAATAAAAACTCTCAGATCTAGCTCATTGCACCAGGAATCCAGGCCCAGATCTCTGCCTGTTTATCTGACATTGCTGCCTGGATGCCTCACTGCTGTCTGAAATTGAACATGGACAAAACCAAACTCCTTATCTTTCCCCCTAAACCCACATCTCCACTTCCTGCCTTCTCTGTTTCTGTGAATAATCCTATACTCCTCCCTGTTTCCTCAGCTCACAATCTTGGGGTCATCTTTGACTCTTTCTTTCTCTGCACACATCCAGCAGATAGCTAAAACCTGTTGCTTTTTTCTCTACTATATAATATCAGCAAAATGTGTCCCTTCCTTTCTGAACACACTACTAAGACATTTATCTACCCTCCAGTCACTTCCTGTCTCAACTATTGTAACCTGCTCCTTGCTGGTCTCCCTCTGAATCATTTCTCTCCACTTCAATCTGTTTGAATCTCAGCTGCATGGCTTATCTTCCATCAATCTGGCTATGATCATGTAACCATTCTTCTCAAGTCACCTCCATTTCCACATCCGGTTCAATGTTTTACTGAATTTTAAGTACATTCAGTGTGCAGCTGTCTACTACCTTTCCTCTCCTATCTCACCCTACACTCCTCCTTGGGAACTTCTCTCCTCTGGCAGATCCCTTTTATCTGTGTCCTTCTCTACCACTGCCAACTCCAGACTTCATTCATTCCACCTTGCTGCTCCATATGCCTGGAGAAAACCCAAATAAGAACACTGGCTTCTCCTATTAATTTCCTTTTTGAATGTGCATGGTTCCCTGGGAGTTGGGCAGGTGGACACCTTGAATCCGTGATTATGGGAATGCTTCCTGTGTTATGCTGTCTTTCTTCTTCCTATGTAGAGTATCGGGATAAATACATTTCCTTTGGAGTTCATTCCTGGTTCTGGGATAGAGGCGGGGTTACATGTTTTCTTTTGTTTCTTCTGGATTTGAATTTCCTATGAATATGAACATAATGTGTTATGGGTTTTTTTCTTGTTGTACCTCACCTTTTTTATGCAAGGGTGTTTTCTTGCATTTTTGTGTAAAATTTAGAAAGATTTTAAATAAAAAGAACATTGGGCTCCTTCTCTAGCCCTATCCAAATCCAAGCTAAAAAGTTACCTCTTTGATGGTGCTTTTGGATCTTGATACGCCTCACTCACTTGTTTACTACTTAGGTGTATCTTACCATACTCTGGTCCCCAGTTTTGTGATATTCATCTTGATTAGACTGTGAGTTCTGATGGAACTGTCCCTTAAATCTGCATATGATTCGTATGAGTGTACCAATCATATCATTAGTTTAGCAAATTGCATACTAAAGCCCAATGTAATATGCATGCAAAACAGCATGCTAAATTCAGGATTGCCAATTTTAACACACTTCTTAATACATAGCCTCCATAGTTTTCTTGGCTTACATATGACCAAACTATTTATTTTTTTGCAGTGCAATCTCTACCTGGAATTTTCAATTTAAGCTGTCAGTCAGTAATGGCTTTTTCCCATTCTATGCTATGGGAAAATCTTCAATGAATCAGAAAATGCAAGTGAATACCAAATGTCTAAGATCTTGAACTATGCTGATCTTTTGAAAACTACAGATTAGTTCTATTACATTGAGAGGGAACACTAAGCGAAGGATAAGCTAGCCTACACTTATAAGAATTCATAAGAAGTGTAAGTGGAGCTACGATTTCCTACTTACTAGCAGGCTGATGCAGAAAGCTAGCGATGAAGTCACGCGCTATTAGCTATGTACGCATTTAGGTAGCATGCCAATAGCGGGTGACTTCAGCGTCGGCATGTAGAAAAGGGTATTTATGCAAATGAGATGGGCACAAAACATCAGCATAAAGTTGAAAGGAGGGAAGATAACACATGTGCAAACAATGGACATGTTATAAGTAGGTGTACACACATGCACGTACATGTCAAATGCTTATGTTATACGCAGAGGAGCTGGAAACAGCTTGTGCTAGGCCCCCCCCCCCTCCCTCCTCTTTGTAGGACCTGGGATTTGTTACAATCATTTTTCAGCTTCAAAAGTGCTGTTTAGTCTTGCAGATTCTGCTATTCTCCAGGCCTGGTACTCCTGAGAACATCGTTTTGAGCAAGCTTATGCTTTTGGAAGCCCCAGTGGACACTCTCAGATGATACTGCTGGGAGGAAGCTGACGTTGCTCTGCACATCCATCCAGAGGTCATTCTGGAGCTGGGCCAGCACAGCAGCTGCAGTAACCTGGGCCCTGTTTTCCCTCTGGTTTCCATTGGGATCATTCTTTCAGAAAGTGGTGACTCAGGGGATGGAAGGAGGGTGTAAGGCTGGAGACTCTCGTTGCTATCTTGATCTCTAGATCCCCCACCTCTACTAAAAGATACTTTTCATGCAGGAAGCAACTGTTTGTACCCTGAAACAGTTTTTCCCTATATGCGCAAGATGTTTAAGCCACCTCAGACCAGGCGTACAGATATTGGTGCTCCTGCTGCTTACATAATCTTCTATGCGTTTCTCTGCATTGGGCGCAGACTTCATTAGCATGCCTCTTTAATGCGTTCTACAGACAAAAAAACACCCAGCTCAAGGCAGAGAAATCCAAATCAAATAATGTAGCCCCAGCTCCAAACCTCCGTGTATACCATAAAAGTGCTCATGCAACACTTTATCCAATTCTTTTTGTCGGAGTAACCGATCAGAGGATACAGGAACTGTCACCCGTCCCCCACCACGGTCATTCCATTTTAATCATTTTAAATGCTTGAAAAAGCTTTACTTATCTTGCTTGAATAATGATTGGTGATTCAAGCAAGATAAGTAAAGCTTTTTCAAGCATTTAAAATGATTAAAATGGAATGACCGTGGTGGGGGACGGGTGACAGTTCCTGTATCCTCTGATCGGTTACTCCGACAAAAAGAATTGGATAAAGTGTTGCATGAGCACTTTTATGGTATACACGGAGGTTTGGAGCTGGGGCTACATTATTTGATTTGTCTTTAATGCGTTCAGCTTATTTGCATATGATTTAAATATGCTTGGCATCAGGGCCGGCCCGTCCATTGAGCAAGAATGTTTTTTGCACAGGGCCCCGCGTTTCAGGGGGCCCCGCGCAAAGAACATTCTGCTTTTTTTCGAAATTAAATTAAAAGAAAAAAGCTGACTGCTACCGTTGCCGCTGCTGCTGCTACCATCGCCGCTGCCGCCGCAGCAGCAGCAGAATGGAGTGTCCCGCGGGGCCCCCTCTGCCCGGCTGAGTCCCTGCCCCCCTACCTCTGCGATGGCTGAGCCCCTCTGTGCCGGCTTTCAGATTCACGAAGGGAGAGTGTCTCCCTCGCGTCTCTGCTAAGCCCGCAGGGGCTGCCTGTGGGCTTAACAGAGATGCGAGGGAGACACTCTCCCTTCGCGAATCTGAAAGCCGGCACAGAGGGGCTCAGTCATCGCAGAGGGAGGGAGGGAGGGACTCAGCCGGGCAGAGGGGGCCCTGCGGGACACTCCATTCTGCCGCTGCCACGGCGGCAGCAGCAGTGGCAGTGGTAGCAGCCTGCTTTAAAAAAAAAAAAAATTCCTTGAGCCGAGGGGGGGGGGGGGGGTTAGGACTGGTAATGGGCTATGGAGGGGGTTAGGACTTGACTTGAGGTGGGCGGGGGGTTGTTGGGGGGGTTAGGACTGGTAATGGGCTATGGGGGGGCATGGACAGGAAATGGGCGGGGGGGTTTAAGACTGGAGGTGGGCTGATGGGGTTAGGACTGGTAATGGGCTGTGAGCTGTTGGGGGGGTAGGACTGGTAATGGGCTATGGGGGGCTAGGACAGGAAATGGGCTGATGGGGAGGGGTTAGGACTTGAGGTGGGCTGTTGGGGGGGTTAGGACTGGTAATGGGCTATGGGGGGCTAGGACTGGACTGGAAATGGGCTGATGGGGGGGGGTTAAGACTGGAGGTGGGCTGATGGGGTTAGGACTGGTAATGGGCTGTGGGCTGTTGGGGGGGTTAGGACTGGTAATGGGCTATGGGGGGGGCTAGGACTGTAAATGGGCTGATGGGGGGGGTTAACACTGGAGGTGGGCTGATGGGGTTAGGACTGGTAATGGGCTGTGGGCTGATGGGGGGCTAGGACTGGTAATGGTCTATGGGGGGGGGGTTAGGACTGATAATGGGCTATGGGGGGGCTAGGACAGGAAATGGGCTGATGAGGAAGGGTTAGGACTTGAGGAGAGCTGATGGTTAGGACTGGTAATGGGCTGTGGGGGGGGGTTAGGACTGATAATCGGCTATGGGGGGGGCTTGGACAGGAAATGGGCTGATGGGGTTAGGACTGGTAATGGGCTGTGGGGGGGGGAGTTAGGACTGATAATCGGCTATGGGGGGGCTAGGACAGGAAATGGGCTGATGGGGTTAGGACTGGTAATGTGCTGTGGGCTGTTGGGGGGGGTTAGAACTGGTAATGGGCTATGGGGGGGTTAAGACAGGTAATGTGCTGAGGGCAGATGGGGGATGTCTTGTAATGGGCTATGGAGGGGTTAGGACTGATAATGGGCTATGGGGGGGCTAGGACAGGAAATGGGCTGATGGGGAGGGGTTAGGACTTGAGGTGGGCTGATGGGGTTAGGACTGGTAATGGGCTGTGGGCTGATGGGGGGGTTAGGACTGGCAATGGACTATGGGGGGCTGACTGGAAATGGGCTGATGGGGTTAGGACTGGAAGTAGGTTGATGGGGGGTTAGGACTGGTAATGGGTTATGGGGGGGGGGCTTAAACTGAAAATGGGGTGATGGGGGTTAGGAATGGAAGTGGGTTGATGGAGTGGCTAGGACTGGTATTGGGTTGGGGGGTTGCTAGGACTGGAAATGGGCTGATGGGGGGCTAGGACTGGAAATGAGCTGATGCAGGGACTAGAAGGGAATAGATGCTGGGTGAGGCTGGAACTAGAAGGGAGCTGATGTTGGGGGAGGATTAGAATGGGATGGGGCTGGGAGAGTAAAATGGAGAGGGGAAAAATATTTTGTGTGGGAGGGATAAAAAATCTACAATTGGCCGGGTATTGGGAGAGTAAGTGGGGATTGAGGATGGAGGGGTAAAATTTGAGTGGATGAAATAGGAATGAGGAAAGAGCAAAAGGAGAAAGATTAGTATGTTAAAGCAGATGTAGAGAGAGAATGGAAAAAAACTAGGAGAGAAGAAAGGACAAATGGACAGCAGACGATGGACAGTTAGCAGAAGACACGAAGAAACCAGAAGAAAGTGGCTGGAGCAATTGCAGCTGAAAAAAATGCACAAAAGGTAGAAAAATATCTCTTTATTTTGAATTTATTAATTGGAATATGTCAGCTCTGGGAAATGTGCATCATTAACGTCTGTGCTTTGTTTAGTACAAGAGGAAATTAATTTATAGTTTTATTTCTACAGTGTTGTTGTACATTCCAAGTTTGGCTTTTGGGGTTTCCCGTTTAATTATTGTCTTCCTATTTCTAAATTGTGATTCCTTGTTTGGTGATGGTCTATGTTCTGCATGTGTAATTGAGCTGAGGTATTCTGTTTATGTAATTCCTATTTGACATTGCCACTTGTTCTCTTTCACCAGTAGGTCATGTATTGTTATTCTCTGAAATGTATTGGTTTAATATTTGCAGTGTTTCCTTTTGATAGGTAGAGTATGGTGCTTTGTGAATCCTAGTTGTGCTGTTAGGATACGGCGGGTTTGCTATGGGTTCTAAATGGGCAGTGTTTGTAGAAGTTCCTAATGTGTCTGGCGGTTGGCACTGGATTATAGTAATGTAGAAATCTTTTAGTCTTTCTTTATCCATACACTCATTAAGAGGCATGTTTACTAAAAGTCAGTATATGGTAACATTATGCAAATATTTATGCAAATGAGGCCTCTTATGCAAATGAGGCCCCGCACCGAGTCTCCGCACATGGCCCCGCACCCCCCTTGGGCCGCCCCTGCTTGGCATTACTGTGTGCACCTACTTTTCCTTTGCTGTTTACACATGTGTTAATCTCTCTTTTGCACTTGGCGTGTTGGAACTTGTGCATTTAAGTTGTGTTATTTGAGCACAATGGGCACATTAGTCTTTCTGCATCAGCCGTAAGTGCAACTAAGAGGGCAGTTTTAGAAACCCTATTTTACACTTAGAAATCCAAATGCACTACCATATCCTTACAAAAATGTATGTGCAGGGAATGATCCTACATCTTCTTTTATATGTGTGTAAGGCAAATGTTCCTGTGGGTGGAAGGTGGTAAAATTTAGGGTTTGCACATATACCTTGAAAAATGTAAAAGATACATGCATTTATATTTACACCTGTTTTGGAGCAGGCAGAACTGTACATGTGTGCCCATTGCCAATGCTGCATAAAATAGTGACTTAAGAAGACGAGGTATACTGTAGGTATGTTTCCCCTTTCTGAAATTGCTCCTTTCTACCCAGAAACAGGCTGCATTCTCTTATATTACTGGACTAAACATTGCCAACTAAAGCTACTACAAGTTTTATATTTAACATTTTGATTTAAGGACATAAGGATTTTCATCTGACGGGGTATATTGATCTGTATATCTACTAATTGCACAAAGAGAGGTCTGCTTGGGGGCTGATAAGAAAAAGATCTGTAATTGATTTGAAATATCTTTTGCAAATGCCTCTGTGACTAGCATAATAAATAGACTGTGGTCATAGATTGGACAAAATCTCTATAAATACATTAGAAAGTTTATTTATTGTTTCAGTCAAAGCTGTTTGCATTGTAACTTAAACTTGATTATGCACATTGATAACCTGGATTTTTCTGAGGCAATAGAGGATTAAGCAATTTGCCCAAGGCCACAATGAGTACTAGTGGGAATTTGATGCTGGTGTTTTGGATCCCAAGCCACTGTTTTAGCCATTAGGCTGCTCTTCCACTCCTTCTAGTGAAAGTACAGAGTTGTCTCTTGATTTGGACGGCATGCCTTTAGCATTGCTCATTGTCTGTTATTTTGAGAATCTTACTTTAAAATGCATAGAAAAAAAATAGATTCAGCTCATGCCTTTCTCACAAGTTCAAGAAGAGTCATATTCAGGTACAGAAGGCATTTTTTCCTGTCCCTAGAGAGTTTATAATCTATGTTTGTACATGAGGCAACAGAGAATTAAGTAATTTGACAAAGATCACAAGCAACAGCTGTAAGATTCCAACATCACTTTGTTGGTGCTTAGTCCTCTGCTCTAATAGTCTACTCCTCCATAAGGAATGTCTGTCCATAAAACTGTACACACCTTTGCAGAAAGAATAATGTACTACTCTTTCACTTGGATAGTTATCTGTTAAACTCCAGCAAACCATTCTATGCAAAGTAGTCCTGTCATATTATTTTACAGTCTATCTGCTGATCTGAAGTTTGTGAATTGCACGATTCTCTTAAGATGCTATGGCATTACCTGTAACCTACTGCTAGAAGTCTGTGCTAACCCATGAAGATTTACAGTGTGTTGAACATTTTGATACTAAAATAAACAGAAAATCATGAACATCTAAAGTTTAAGAATCACACACAACAGCAAGAAGTTCCAACTATGGCATCTTTGATCATCCAATTTACATTTTCTTGAAAGTTGAAAAAAGAAATATAAACTTTGAGTCGGTTTGTTTGCACAAGTATGAAAGGGCCCCTTTCTTTGTTCAATGATGTAATTATCTGCATCTTCTGGAAGGGAAATACACTTGCAGGAAGAAAACAGTGCAAACATTACCTTGTGAATAAGACAATAGAACTTTTGAACAGTTTTTCAGCTTCAGACAGAAATCCACCAATCTTGTAATGCTATTAATGATTATCAACACCCTTCGAAGAGGGACCACTTCTATGCCCAAGATTGTCATTACCATTCAGAGCATCAGACTCTTTCCTTGTGGAGTTCTATTGGTAAAAAAAGTTGGTCTTATTTGAATAACCATAGTATGTCCACCTCATTCCCTGTTTCTATCACCATGAATATCTCAAAATTGGGGTACTGGTCTCACCCTTGGCACTTTCAACTCTATGTCTCCTCTTTCATGTTTCCAGCTCTTTACTCAGTCACAAAGGACACATTCTTTCATGGAAGTTAAAGTAATTTGTATTCAACAGATTTGTGGATTCATATGGATACATGTATTATTTACATTTAAAGCCCGATTCTGAAAGGGGCACATCTGGGCCCTGTGCATGTCCCCAGATAGGATGTGCATGTCCCCAGATAGGATGTGCATGCAGAGGCCCAATTCTACAACCCCACAGGGTTATAGAATCGGCATGTGGCCGTGCCCAGCAAAGCATGTATAACTTGTGGCCTATCAGCCTGTCTTGCCTGTGTAGCTCCAGCTGCCTCGTGCACCTGTAACCCCGAAAACGTCCCCAACCCCATGTTCTGCAGAACATGTGCGACTGGATCCAGGAAGAAGGCCACCCCCCCCAGCATAATGCAGACATCAACATGGCTACCAGGCAGCCCATCTTCAACGAGATGGAGATGAGGCTGCTGGTGACCATGGTCATCGAGCAGGATGAAACTCTCCTTCCCACCGGGCAGAGGCAGTCTTCCCATACAGCAGCATGCAGGGGCTGGGAACATATCAGGACCACCTTTGCTCAGTAAGCACATCACAACACAGACAAACCTGGAAGCAGAGAGACGTGGGTAGGCTGGAGCAGCACCCAAGTTGGCACAGAGACAGGCATGCACCAAGGTGGAGAGGAAGGACAGGAGAAGTCAGGGTCTGCCCTAGGCAGAAAGCTGGCAGGCTGCACAGTGACAGGACAACACAGCACAGACAGAGCAGCCTGACAGCAGGGGCCCAGGAAACACGGGAGAACAGGATGCATGCAGGCCCACAGTGAAGGCATAGGGGGACAGAGACAGATGGAAGGGACACACATAGCAGAGAGCAGTCCCAGAATGTCAGCCACATCTCCAGGTCACACAGATGCCTCTGAGGAGGCAAAATAAAAGGGCACTGTAAATGCCATGACACCATCCAAGGACCCCCAAGCAGGGTGGTTCAGGGCAAGAGCCAGCAGGCTACAGCTGCCAGTGCTCCCAGGCCCCAGGAAAAGAGAGAGCATGACAAGTCAGAGGAGAAGCCCAGTATTAATAGCAGAGGTGCAAAATGAGGCAATCCAGACAGGAGATGAACCCAGGACCCTGAGTATTGTAGTCTATGGACAAAACCAGCAAGCTACAGCTGTCAGTGCTCCCAGGCTGTACGAAAAGAGAGAGCATGCCCCTGTGCATGTATACCAAATGCAATTACCAGCTGTAGCTTCCCCCCCCCCCCCCAGGCTTGGCATGGCAGAGTGATAGGCCACTGAGAACAAACGACATCACACTCTGATCACAGTTGGAAGGTTTTGCCCATCATGGACAGGTAGGTGTGTGTTGTGGTGCCTTGTCCAGCATCCGGCTCCATACCTCTGTCCACTAGCATTTCCACGGGCCTATGGTGCTGGGTCTTATCAGCCATGTGCTGTGCCAGGCCAGCCCCTGTACTAGCTCTTTGCATCTGCAGCTCTCATTCATGGGTTACACCCAGAGGGCCATTGGTGTGTTCAGGACACAGACCTTACATATCTTATGCCTGCAAATCGGTCAGTCCACCATGACACAATGTGGATGGTGCATGAGTCGGGTTCCCTCCTACTAGCCTCTACTGCGTCGGTCCACATATGGCAGCTATATACTGCCACTCCACATCTGGTTCACTGCAGTCACACCTTGAACATCTCTACAGCTGTATTACATATCCATGTCACAATTCTGGAATGCATCATTCTCTCAGAACATGGCTGGGATTTGAGACATTGGGCATCCATCCACCACTGGCAGTTGTCGTCTGCATATTCCAGGTTGCCCCTAGGGGATAACATACTTAGTAACATGATTATGGTGGAATAATTCACAGTTTTGGGACATGTCTCAGTCTCTGTGCATCCTCTTTTTCCATTTATTTGTTACCTACGTCATGTATGACTGCTAGCACACATCTTCTCAAACATGTGTGGTGGATTGATTCAGATGTATGCCCACATCACAGCAGCAGCAGTGACATGTGTGGACTGCCATTCACATGGGTATGCCCTCATAACTATCACATTGTTGTCAGGCAGCATACTACGTTAAAATTCCCCAGAAGGGGTGTGTGGGCATAAGAACATTAGAACATAAGATATCCCATACTGGATCAGACCAAGGTCCATAAAGCCCAGTATCCTGATTCCAACAGTGGCCAATCTAGGTCATCTGTATAAAGTTAAAAATCTCTGTTCCATGTAATGTATACATTAGTATACAAATTTGTTTACTTGTTCCATGTAAACCGCCACTGATCTCTGGAAGGGGCGGTATAGAAGAAATAGATAAATAAATAAATAAATAAATAAAAATAAATAAATACGTACCTAGCAGTTTCCCCAAAAGACACAGGTTCCACAATACTTGTACTGGGTCAAGCATTGATGTCTTGGGTCCCTTCTTAATAATGGTTTAAGGACCCTTCCTCTAGGAACTTGTCCAAACCTTTTTTAAACCCAGCTACACTAACAGACTTTACTACATCCTCCGATAACAAATTCCAGAGTTTGATTACACGTTGAGTGAAAAAAATATTTTATTTTATTAGTCTTAAATAGTTTACCCTGTAGCTTCATTGCATGTCCCCTAGTCTTTCTATATTCTGATAATGTAAACAATTGATCTATGTTTAACCGTTCCACTCTGTTCATTAATTTATAGACTTCTATCATATCTCCCCTCAGCCGTCTCTTTTCCAGGTTAAAGAGCCCTGACCTTTTTAGCCTTTCTTCATAGGAGTATCCTTCCATACCCTTTACCAATTTGATGGCTCTTCTCTGAACCTTTTCTAATAACGCTATATCCTTTTTAAGATACGGCAACCAGAATTGCACACAATATTCAAGGTGCGGTCTCACCATGGAATGATATAGAGGCATTATAATATCTTTTGTTTTATTTTCCATTCCTTTCCTTATGATACCTAGCATTCTATTTGCTCTCTTGGCCGCCGCTGCACACTGGGCCGAAGGTTATAACATGTTATCCACAATGACGCCTAAATCTTTTTCTTGGGTGGTGGTTCCTAATGTGGAGCCTTGCATCGTGTAACCATAGTTTGGGTTGTTCTTCCCTAGGTGCATAACTTTGCACTTGTCCACATTAAATTTCATCTGCCATTTTGATGCCCAGTCTTCCAATTTATCAAGATCCTCTTGCAATTTTCCACAATCCTCTTGGGTTTTAACAACTTTAAATAGTTTGTGTCATCTGCAAATTTGATAACCTCACTCGTTATTCCCTTTTCCGGGTCATTTATGAATATGTCAAAAAGCAGCGGACCCAGCACAGATCCCTGGGGTATACCACTATTCACCTTTCTCCATTGGGAAAATTGGCCATTTAGCCCTACCCTCTGCTTTCTATCTTTTAACCAGTTCCTGATCCACAATAGTACACTGCCTCCTATCCCATGACTCTTTAGTTTTATTTATTTATTTATTTAGCATACATTTGTATACCGCTACTTCCAGTGATCAGTAGCGGTTTGATTAACGAAACGGATTTGTACAATCATGTCAAAATTTAAAAATATACACACATTGATTTGGGGGAGAAAGCACAGCACACGTGGGAGGTCATATGGGGATGATTCAGACATCAAATATTTACATATTTACTTATTTACATAAATTTACTTATTTACATAAATTGCCACCATGTTTCATTGGGTGGTATCGTTTCTATCCCTGGGATTATAACAGACTGTATTGGCACTGGAAGAGATGTGTCTTGAGCTTCTTTCTGAATTCCATAAGGTCTTTGACAAGCCTTTCTGGCTTTCTGAAAGTTCCAGATACACTATATCTATATCATGAAAGTTTGACAAGGCTTTCTGAAAGTTCCAGATACACTATATCAACTGACTCACCTTTGTCCACCTGTTTATTCACACTTTCAAAAAAAAATAACAGATTAGTAAGACAAGATCTTCCTTGTCTAAAGCCATGTTGGCTGTCTCCCATTAGGCCATGACTATCTACATGCTGAGTAATTTTGTTCTTTATGATGGTTTCTACCAATTTTCCCAGTACTGACATCAGGCTCACCAGTCTGTAGTTTCCCAGATCACCCCTGGAACCCTTTTTAAAAATTGGCGTTACATTGGCGATCCTCCAATCTTCAGGTATTACAGATGATTTTAATGAAAGTTCACAGATTACTAATATCAGTTCTGCAATCTCATATTTCAGTTCTTTCAACACCCTTAGATGTATACCATCCGGCCCAGGTGATTTGCTACTCTTCAGTTTATCTAATAGTTGTAATACATCTTCCTGATGTATCGATATTTCCTTCAATTCTTCCGCACCTTTAAATACCACTTCAGTCATGGGTAACATCCCTACATCTTCCTCAGTAAAGACCGAAGCAAAGAATTCATTCAGTCTCTCCGCTATCGCCTTGTCACCTCTTAGTGCTCCTTTAACCCCTTTATCATCTAATGGACCAACTGACTCTTTCACAGGTTTTTTGCTACGAATGTACTTGAAAAGGTCTTTATTTCGCGTTTTTGCTTCCGCAGCAAGTTTCTTCTCAAATTCTCTCTTTGCCTGCCTTATCAATGCCTTGCATTTGACTTGCCAGTGCTTGTGCTGTTTCCAGGTTTCGTCGTTTGGCTCTTTTTTCCATTTCCTGAAAGATGCTTTTTTGGCAACAACAGCCTCTCTGACCTCACCTTTAAACCATGCTGGCAGTTTTTTGGACTTCCTTCCACTTTTTTTAAAGCGTGGAATACAGCTGGTCTGGGCTTCCAAGATAGTATTTTTCAACAACACCCAAGCTTGATGTACGTCTTTAACCTTTGCAACTGCTGCTTTTAGTTTTTTCTTAACTGTTTTCCTCATTTTATCATAGTCTCCCTTTCGAAAGTTAAAAGGTAGTACTGTGGATTTCCTTACTATCCCTCCTCCACTAATTAAATCAAAGGCGATCATGCTATGATCACTATTGCCAAGTGGCCCCAACACCCTTATCTCTTGCACTAGATCTGGTGTTCCACTAAGGACTAGGTCTAATATGGCTTCCCCTCTGGTTGGTTCATGAACCAGCTGCTCCAAGAAGCAGTCATTTATTTCATCTAGGAACTTTATCTCCCTAGCATGCCCTGACGTGACACTGACCCAGTCGATACCGGGGTAATTGAAATCACCCATTATTATTACTGCGCTGTAACGTTTGTTAGCTTCCTTGATTTCTTTGAGCATTTCATCATCCATTTGGTCATTCTGGCCAGGTGCTCGATAGTACACCCCCACTGCCATCACCATATAGATTCTACAGCAGATTTTGTTTCCTGCAAAACTTTGATCCTTTCTGAGTCAATGCCCTCTCTAACATAAAGAGCAACCCCTCCACCAATTTGATCAGCTCTATCATTATGATATAGTTTGTATCCAGGTATCACAGTGTCCCACTGGTTGTCCTCCTTCCACCATGTCTCTGATATTCCAATCATATCTAACCTTTCATTTAGTGCTATATATTCTAACTCTCCCATCTTATTCTTTAGACTTCTAGCATTTGCATACAAGCATTTTAGAGAATGTATTTTATTCATGTTAATTTGGCTATTGTTAGACATGGGTAAATTGGGATATTTAAGCTCTGTCTGCTCCATACTTGAGGGCATTTGGGCTACTTTACTCTTTTGTGGAACCTCTCTGCTTTTGGTAGTATCCTTCAAGGATACATTCTTCCGAACCATCTGCTCTTGGGCGACTGTCGGCTTTCCCCTAATATCTAGTTTAAAAGCTGCTCTATCTCCTTTTTAAAGGTTAATGCCAGCAGCCTGGTTCCATCCCGGTTAAGGTGAAGCCCCTCCCTTCGGAAGAGCCCCCCCTTTCCCCAGAATGTTTCCCAGTTCCTAACAAATCCAAAACCCTCATCTCTGCACCATTGTCTCATCCACGCATTGAGACTCCGGAGCTCTGCCTGCCTTTTGGGTCCTGCGCGTGGAACAGGAAGCATTTCGGAGAATGCTACCATGGAAGTTCTGGATCTCAACTTCCTACCTAAAAGCCTAAATTTTGCCTCCAGAACCTCCCTACCACATTTTCCTATGTCATTGGTACCGACATGTACCAAGACAGCAGACTCCTCCCCAGCACTATCTAAGACCTTATCTAGGTGGCGTGTGAGGTCCTCTACCTTTGCACCAGGCAGGCATGTTACCAGGCGATCCTCACATCCACCAGCCACCCAGCTATCTACATCCCTAATGATCGAGTCACCAACTATAACGGCTGTCCTAACCCTTCCCTCATGGGCACATGGCCCTGGAGAAACTTCCTCGGTGCGAGAGGGTTTTACATCACCTGGAGGACAGGCCCTAGTTACAGGATCACTTCCTGCCACACCAGGGTGATGCTCTCCTGTCACGTGACCTCTCTCCTCCATGGCAACAGGGGTGCTGCCAGACTGGAAGTGGGACTTCAGGACTATATCCCTGTAGGTCTCGTCTATGTACCTCTCTGTCTGTCTTATGTTTTCCAAGTCTGCTACTTTAGCCTCTAGAGAACAGACTTGTTCCCTGAGAGAAAAGAGCTCCTTGCACCTAGTGCACACGTAAGACCTCTCACCAACTGGGAGAAAATCATACATGTGACACTCAATGCAAAAGACTGGAAAGCCCCCATCCCGCTGCTGGACTGCTGTCTGCATCTTAATTTTAAGTTTGTGTCTAGATCTTTAAGTTCTTACTTACTAGGGGTTGCTATGGGTATTTATACCAATAAAACTGTACCTAATACGTTTAATATACCTTGTTCACCTGAAGCTTAATTAATCTCAGGTCCTTAGTGTATGACTGATTTGAGTAATGAGCTTCACCTGAAAGCACCTCCTGTCTTTTAAGATGTGTAAGTACCTATAAAGCTATGATTATCCCAGGGGAGGGTGGGTGTGGGGAGGGAGGGAGGGAAATAACACTTATTAAAAGAGGGCTGCTACACAGTACCCTGTCTTGTGCTGCTGAGGTAAGCTAAATTCTGATTTGATTTAAATTATAGCTCTTAGCTGCTGCTAGACTCTAACTTCTTATGAAATTTAAACTACAAGCTCTCTGCTGGGTACTAAATTTAACCAGAAAGCTCTCTTCTGTGTGTTAAATTTAAACTAAAAGTACTTTGCTGTTACTTGGCCCTGAGTGACTATTAAATTTAAACTACAAGCTCTCTGCTGGGTATGAAATGTAACCAGAAAGCTGCTCTCTGTGTTTTAAATTCAAACTTTAATTGCTGCTACTAGGCCCCAACTGATCCAACAAAAAACAGTGGGTTCACAGATTAAGTAGCTTTAATACAAAGAATTCTTTTTAGAAAATTACCAGAAGTATATACTCACAGTTGTAGATTTCTCTCCAGAAGTAACAGTCCCCCCTTTCTAGTCCTTCAAGACCACTTTATCAGTTTCGTGTGCTCTGCCCTTTCCTTATCTCTGTGGCACAGCATACACTTGCACTCAGTTGTATTATCTCCTACATAGATTACTGTAATTAAACCTATGCAGGTATATCTCAATCTGAATTTAAAAGACAAATCCATTCAAAACACCATAGTCCGTATTCTCTGCTATGCAGGTAAATTTGACCATATTACTCCACTCTTCTTGCAACAACACTGGTTCCCTGTCCGCTATCACATCAATTATAAAATCTTTACCCTGACTCACAAAGTCCTATACACAGCCACTATATCGTATCTATCCTCTAAGATCTCTTTTGATTCCATGGCTAGAACCCTCTGCTCAATCCACAATAATCAACTAGATCTTCCTCCTGTCACTCATGCTAAACTGGAAAGCACTAGACACACTGCTTTTTTATTCTAGCCCTGCCCTTTGGAATATTTTTCCATTTGCCGTACACACAGAATCCTCATTTAAAGTTTTCAAAACTGCCTTAAAAACATTTCTTTTTAATGAGACTTGCCATGATGGGTCATACATGGAGTGATAGTGAGGTGGCACCTGTGACTCATCACAGATCACTAATATGTAACAGAAGCCTGTATTGAATGTTTATCATGTCTATACTCTCTGCTTCTCTCCCTCTTTCCTTTATTTCCTATTTACGAGTATAATTTTACTGTAAACCACTTTGCTGTTCATTCGAAGAGCAGTATATCAAGAAGCAGTAAACCATAACCATAAACATCTGTCAAATAATCTCCTTGCCAAATGCTAAGATATCTACTACCCTATCCCTTCATCAAAATGGCCACCTCATAGTTTCCTTGCCTAAGATGGCCAGCACCATTGAATATACTCAAAATGGCCACAACATAATCGCTATGCCTCATGCTAATATAGTTGCTGCCTTTGAATTAATCAAAATGGCTGCTGCATACTCTGCCATACATGAAGATGACCATCTCCTTTGCCCATGTCCAAAATGACCACTGCCCAAATTCCCCGGCCTAAAGCTAAGAAGGCCGCTAGTTTGTCTTTACACGAAATGACCAATGCTCCATATTTTCTGCCCATAACAAAAACTGCCACCAAATTAAAGAAATTGCTACTTTAGCTCAAAGTTAAAACAGCCTCCATAGTCACCTTAGACCAAAACTAAGTAGGCTGCCACATAAATAGCATTTACTTACCTTTGCCCTTATCCAAAATGCCTGCCGCCATACTTCCTTGACCCAATTAAAGATGGTGATCACATCAGAAGGAAGAGAAGAAATTGAAAATCAATCTGATCACTGCTGGATTTTAACAGACTCTGGATACAATTTTGAAAGACACACATGATATCCCCATATTCAGTTGGCATCTATCCTAACTGGAGCAATCACCATGCAACTTTTCCTCTCAGACCCAGAACTCCCCTACTGAAACCACATCCAGTGGAGCCATACTATGCACTGTCCTGCCCAGAACCACAGATAGCAGAAGCCTTGAGGTGCTGAAGCTAAATATTTCATACAGGAGTGGAGCTAATACAGGAGTGGAGGAGTGGCTTAGTGGTTGGGGCAGGGTACTTCAGGCCAGAAGGTCAGGGGTTCAAATCTCACTAGAGGACAGCAACCTTGGGCCAGAAGGACTGGGGTTTCTAGTCCCACAGGTGCTCCTTGTGGTCTTGGGCAAGCCACAAAACCCTCCATAGCCCATGTTCCCTGTAAATTAGTTATCTCCAAGTTATAATGCCCTGCTCAATGTAATTTCAGTTTGTTCAATGTAAACCACACTGATGCAGAATAGCACAGTATGTAAGAGAATGTAAATAAATAAAAGAAATTCAGTAACAAAAAATATTTTATGAAATAAAATGCCACAGTCTAAGCCAGCATCAATTGTCCATCTTACCCTTCCAGAGTTTCTTGCAGTGCTTGCAAGTGAAATGAGGTGCCTAGGATTTGTCCTGATCCCAAAAAGGCATGCCGAACTATGCCTTGTAAGCTTCACACATCTTGGCAGATGCTTCCATGGAGTAATTTTTGCTCTTGTCTTGATAAAATCGCCACAGACATAGCAAAATGCATCTGCTGCATGCTTATAGCCTCTTGATGCTATGTCAGTCCACTTAAGAAGCTAAAATGAAAATAAACTGGTGAGCTTAAAACACATGTTGTTGTTACTCACTCCTAGGTTTCCAGTTGGTAAGGAGGCTGCTAAATGACTATGTTCACTCCATGCAAATCCATTGTTTATATAGGTGTGAGGCGGAAGTAAGATTATAACGGTCACCAAAAGGCTTTTATTAAAAGTTCTCAAAAGTTATACAAAGTTCTGAAAGTTTTGCAAAGTTCTGGAAAGTTCTAGAAAGTTCTAGAATTTTCCAAAGGGTACTACAAGTTTACTTTGCACTAAATCTCTCTAGAATGTCCTGCAAAATAGGTAATTTTCAAAAATATCACTCTCCTGGTCCCAAAAGCAATGTTTATGGGCAATAATTGCCATATCCTTTGATTTTAGGAAAATAACACTTATTACCCAGGAACAAGAAAAAAGTAAAAATTTGTTATACAGTGTATTGACCAACCACAAGGGTTACCTCAAGGTTCAGTGCTTTTTGCTGTATTATTCAACATATACCTACAATCCCTGTGTGATATAATAAAGGATCACAATATTGAATATCATATTTATGCAGATGATATAATGGTCTTCACCACAATCCACACTTCACAACCTGAACCCTCCAGGGTTACATCTTGCAAGGAAAAAATGACCGACTGGCTTCAAAGATAAAACCTCCACATAAACTACATCAGATCAGAAGCTCTCATCATTCACCCCCCCTCCCCTCTCCCCCGAACAACCTTAAAATACATCAAAACAACACTGAGATCAAATAAGAAGTAAGATATCTGGGAATCATACTGAATCAAAAATTATATTTTCAAACACACATTTCAAAAACCTCAAGATCATCATACCATAAACTTTGAGCAATACAAAGACTCCAACCACTCATAGATGAGAAGAGCTTCTGTACCATCTGCCAGGCCATGATTATGCCAATACTGGACTTTCACAACTCTATTTATCAACGCTTACCAAAACATAGCATCCGACCTCTATAGCTAATACAGAACAAGGATGCAAGAATAATATCTGGGATACGGAGGGATACCCACATTTGCACTGGCTCCCAATCATTTAAAGATCCAAATTTGAATTGCTTACCATCATCTTTAATTCACCAACTGGCACCAATTACCCTAAAACCAATGATACATAGAGATCCAGAGAAACTGACGAACATCCATTAAAAACCTATTGCTCATACCAAAGGCAAAAACTAAAGCAAAATAGATAACCTGCAACAGAGTGCTCTTCCGCTATTCACCTTCCCTCTGGAAATCATTATCAGATACCATAAGAGCCACAATGGACCTCCAAGATTTTAGAAAAGCCATTAAGATGCTCTTATTTATGGAGCACTAAAACAGCATTACTTAATGAACACCACCTAGCTCTACTCTAATTCCAACCCAAACCCTCCCACTATCTCTGATCTAACCCAAAATAGTTCACTATATAATGCTACTTTATAATACTTCACCACTGTATAATGCTATTATATAAAGTCTGCCCAAGTTCATATATGATATATATGTATACCTCTCCAAGTTAATCCCCCTGTTCATTGTAAAGATGTTGAAGTTGTAATGTAAACTGCCCTGAATGGAAAATAGGGTGGTATAAAAAACCCTGTTAAATAAATAAATAAACAAACAAATATTCACCATTCATCAACTGGCGGAGAAAAAGATCAGATGTGGACCATTATCATCTTCATGACTTCAAATCCACATTCGACTGTGTCCACTGGCCTGCCCCGTGGGGAGCATTAGAGAACAAGCATGTGCCGCTGAAGTTCATCCTACTTCTCTAAGCATCATACAATGGCTCAATGCGGATCCAAAATGAATTATCCAAGGAATTTTCTATAAAAACTGCATTTCACCAGGGAGAGGTCGCCTCACCCCTGCTTTTAAATATCATGATTGATGCCATTATGAGGAAAACATTTGAGAACAGATGCGGGTTCCACTACGACATGAACAACTTCCTGACTGACTTGATGTTCGCAGACCACAGTGCCATATTTGCTGAACACAGATTCAGAGGCCACTGACATCCTTTACCACATTGCCCGCATCGCCTAATCTTATGGCCTGAGAATCAATGCAGGCAAGACCAAAGTTATGACCATGGATGGATCACAGGCCAATATTCACCTCGATGGAATACAAATAGAGCAGGTCCCAGAATTCAAATACCTGGGATCACTTGTGCAGGAGAAGAAAGTGTCATCCACCACTGAAGTCCACAGCAGGATTTGCCAGGCAACAGTAGCGTTTGCCTTGCTCAAATAGTGCCTCTGGAAGAAGGCTAATATCTCCACCAAGACCAAAATTTGCCTCTTCCAAACACTGATCCTGCCAATTCTCCTGTACAGATCGAAAACGTGGGCTCTGCTCAAACCTGACATGACAAGCTTAAGGCCTTTCAAATGTGATGCCTGAGACATATTTTGGGTGTCTCTCTTCATGATCACCATTGAAACAAGAAAAGGTTCAACATTAACCTTCAGTCGAAGAAAAAATCCAAAAACACAGACTGTGATGATTTGGCCACATTTGCAGAATGAATGCCAATAGCCTGCCATACAGCCTTCTCTGGTGAGAGCGACCTGTCCACTGGAGGGCTCAACAAGCAGCACAGAAAACATGAGTAAAACACATTGAGGAAGACCTAAGGAACCACTAACTGACCATTGATGAGGCCAGAAATATCACCACTGATCACCAAGGTTGGAAGCGTATTGTGAACAACACATGGAATGCAGTGGCACCAACAGTAGCATATTGGTTGAGAGGACAACTTGCACTCCAAATGCCAGCTAAGGATTAAAGAAGAAGACCCCTGCATACATCACTCCTTTGCTCAAAAAACAACAACAACCCTACACACAAGGAGCTGCAACTACACAGGTTTTCACTCTTCTTCAAAACAATCAACGATTCTATCAATTATAAACCTATCAGACTCTTTCTCTCAGGCAGAGCCCCACTTAACACAACAATTCTCTTCAAGCTTCTCTCTCCAGCTGCTCAAGATTTTTGTGTAATCTGTGGCATAGCAGTATATTTAGAGTAGCATAAGACCTTTCCATGCTTATCTCAGCACATATTTGAGCCCTAGTCAGCACAATCCATCAGTGTCTCAGCATGCTCAACACGCACATACATTCACATTTACAGTACCTTAACATAACCCTTTTCAAACCCCTCTGGACTCAGCTCACCCTCCTCAATCTAGCAGTTCCTCAACATCTCAAAACCCCAAACCATTTCTGTCTGCTTTCTTTTTTCCACTCTGGAATGCTCATTCACTCACACACATACACACAGCCCTGAATCTGTGTCAGCTTGCCTCTGTGCATGCGCTAAGCCTTCTGCATGCACCTATACTCCCAGATTCACAGCTCTCATGAACCTGTCCAACCATGAACCTCTAATAAACACAAGGCACTGCATCCTGGTACTCACACAACTGCAGTGCAAATCCCCATCAAATCACCTCGCTCTTCCCGGATTACTTTGATGTAATAGGGTAGCAACATTTGGAATTATTTGCTGGATAATAGTCCAGACTTGCAACCAAAAGGCTTTGGCATTTAGACACTTGTAGAAAAGGTGTGCAAAGGTTCCAGTGTCTGTATGACAAATTTAATCACACAATGGATCTGTATAGGGATAATCTATTCTCACTAAGTGACTCATTCAAAATCCCAAATACACAACCAGCATTTAAGCAATATAATATGTTTTGTCAGACTATTGCAACAAAGGCAATAAAGAGTGGAGGAGTGGCCAAGTGGTTGGGGCAAGGTACTTCAAGCCAGAAGGTCAGGGGTTCAAATCCTACTAGAGGACAGCAACCTTGGGCCAGAAGGACTGGGGTTTCTAGTCCCACAGGTGCTCCTGGTGGTCTTGGCAAGCCACTTAACCCTCCATAGCCCATCTTCCCTGTAAAATAGTTATCTCCAAGTTATAATGCCCTGTTCAATGTAATTTCAGCTTGTTCAATATAAACCACAATGATGAGGAATAGTGCAGTATATAAGAATGTAAATAAATAAATAAGGCCGCTATCAACAAGCAGCCCTTCTTTGCAATTTTTTAATCTTTTTAAAAAACAATGATCATGCAAAATTACTTTTAAATTATTAGTTTTCAAGACCAACACATCACATTTTGAACTTGCTATCAGCTAGGTTCTTCATCAGGGTAACATTGATACGCTTATCTGCAATGGAGATGTGTTGTTTGCCATCAGAATTTGCGCTGATAACACCTCCAAGCCAGAGCTTAAGAAACAGCAGTGCTTCATGGCATACCTGGAAACTATTGGCTTCTGAACCAAAATGGCCACAGAAGCTTTTTAAACCCTTGGAGCTCCACCCCCAGGAGGACTCTTAAAGGAACAGCCACAGTTAGATCAGAGTATACTAGTCTATCTGCTGATCTAAACCCAATGGATGTGCAGTATTTAAGGTAGAGATCCAGAACTGTTCCTTATAATTCAGTAGTGCTTCTCGATTTCCACCCATCCAGAAGAATGGAATATGTACAATAACACACCATCTCAATTGCCCAAATGAATGCCCATGCTGCAAACAATGCTTCACAATAGGAGCCCTCTATTCTGAGCATTTAAACAAGATTGATGCTCTCGCAGCTTCTGAATCATACCACATTTAGTGTGGCCAATATAAACTTTAACACATGGACATGGACAAAAGTAGTCTGACATGTGGTATGATCTTTAGTTTTCAAAATGTTGCGAGTAATGGGATATTAAAAACAAAAGAAGGTCACCTGAAACACAGCAGTGCACATTCTTTTTGGTGCTTTAGAAGAAATCTTTTCTGTAGTGGAGTAGGTTTTAAACTCTGGTAAGCTCAGCTTTTGGGAACTGCTGACATCTAATCAGGTGTTAGTTCCCTCCCTACCCACCCGTAGTGAGCAGTCTTGCTTTATAGGGCACCTCCCCATTTAGCAAAGCACAGGGACTCGGAACAGCACATTTTGAATATAACTAAAGAGATTTAACTGATTTTTCTATGAAAGGACAGCTGGGAAACTGGCTGGTACTTTGGTAGATCTCTCTCTTTTGCTTTAACAGATACCTAAGCTCCACGAACAGAACAATGGCTGGGAAAAATCGTATCACTAAAGCTGTTGCCCCCATTACAGCTTCTGTCTCTGTCCAGACAGAGGTCCCAGTGCCAGTTGAAGGACCGGTTCCATGCATGCTGAAGCTCTGAGGAAACAAGTGGAGGAACGGCAAAGCTGAGGAGCATTCAAGACAATGAGAAGTACAATGATGTGATGCTTCTTGCAGAAACCAAGCTCTCCAGCAGAGAAGATGGGTGCCAACAGAATGACGAAGTTTGGACACAAGTCACCAGGGCCTGCAGAATCACCAATCCAACTTCTCCAGCCCTTCAATTGGAGAACCATTATGCAGCTCTGGAAGCGGAGGAGGTGAAAGCATCCCTGGAAAGGGAAGAACCAGAGCTCAAGTACCTCAAAGTTGAAGAATCAGTGACCACAAGGAAGCGAAGGGTAGTGGTGGTTGGTGACTCTCTTCTGAGGGGTACTGAGGCGTCCATCTGCCGACCAGATTTGATGTCCAGAGAGATATGTTGTCTGCCTGGTGCCAAAATCCAAGGTGATACAGAGAGTTTGCCAAGACTCATCAAGCTCACTGACTATTACCCGATGTTGTTAATCCATGTCGGAACAAATGATACTGCTAGGCATCCCTCTGAGCGTATCAAAAGTGACTTCATGGCTCTGGGACAGAGGGAGAAGCAGTTAGGTGAACAGGTGGTGTTCTCTTCAATCCTCCCTGTTGAGGGTAAAGGCCAAGGCAGAGAGTCTCGCATCCTGGAGATGAATGCATGGCTGCGTGGATGGTGTCATCGAGAGCGTTTTGGTTTCCTAGACCATGGGATGCTGTTCCAAGGGTTGCAGAGCAGAGATGGCATCTATCTGTCCAAGAAAGGTCAACGCGTCTTCAGTAGTACACTGGCTAATCTACTGAAGAGGGCTTTAAACTATATTTATTGGGGATGGGTGAAGAAAGCCCCCAGGTAAGTGAAAGCCCCCAGGTAAGCGATATATTAAATACCTTTATGGAAATGGGTAACAGGGGTAACATATAGAAAGCAGTGTTTATAAATGCCCGTAGCATGGGAAATAAGATCACTGATGTTGAAGCTTTGGTGGGAGTGGCCGACTTGGATTTAGTGGCAGTTACAGAAACATGGTTCACAGAAAACCATGACTGGGATGTAACTGTACCTGGCTATACTTTATTCAGAAAGGACAGGGTAGGAAGAAGGTGAGGAGGAGTGGCAATATATGTAAAAAATACTACTAAAGCTTTGGAATTACAGAGCTTAAAAGGAAGAGAGGAGGCATTGTGGGTTGAACTAGAAAGAGGGAAAGAGAAATCTATTTGCATTGGCGTGATATACAGACCTCCCTCACAAGAGGAAGAGGTGGACAGAGAGTTAATTGAAGACATACGCAGCATTGCTACGAAAGGGGAAAGTGCTACTGATAGGGGATTTCAATATGTGAGATGTTGATTGGCACATTCCTGCTGCAGTATCATCTAGAAGTAAGAAGATCCTGGATTCTCTACAGGGAGAACTAT
This sequence comes from Ichthyophis bannanicus, assembly GCA_033557465.1. Classification (NCBI taxonomy): domain Eukaryota; kingdom Metazoa; phylum Chordata; class Amphibia; order Gymnophiona; family Ichthyophiidae; genus Ichthyophis; species Ichthyophis bannanicus. Next base: position 647,871,636 of record CM066031.1, read on the forward strand.
TCAAGTAATTGGTAACAGACCCCACACGTGAAGGGGCCATACTGGACTTGGTGCTTACAAATGGTGAAAGTGTTTCTGATGTTATAGTGGGAGATCATTTTGCATCCAGTGATCACCAGATGGTGTGGTTCAGTATTAGAACTAGGGCTGTTAGACTCCATTCAAAGGTGAGGATCTTAGACTTTAGGAAGACTAACTTTGCCAAGATGGGCCAATACCTCAGGGAGTCGTTAGCGGGATGGGAACAGCTGGGGAATGTAGAAAAACAATGGGCAAAACTGAAAGGGGATATTTTAAGGGCAACCAACCTTTTTGTTAAACTGGTAAATAAATATAAAAGGAAAAGGAGACCACTATGGCTTTCAAAAGAAGTAGCTGAAAAGGTGAAGAAAAAGAGGGAGGCCTTCATGAAATACAAGAGATCACAGAGAGAGGAAAACAGGCATCTATATTTGGAAAAACTTAGAGAAGCTAGCAAAGTAGTCAGGAAAGCAAAGATTCACAAATAGGAGGAAATAGCCAAGGCAATAAAATGGGGTGGGGTGGGGGGGAATAAGACATTTTTCAGATATGTTAGTGAAAAGGGGAAGGGCAAAAGTGGTATTGTCAGACTCAAGGGTTAAGGGGAGGAAAATGTAGAAGCTGATGAGGATAAAGCGGAATTGCTTAACAAATATTTCTGTTCTGTGTTCACAGATGAAGAACCAGGAGCAGGACCTCAGAAAACACCGACAAACAGGAACAGAAGTGAGGGACATCTTCAAAAATTTTTAGAAGACTGTGAAAAACTAGCTCAACTTAAAGTAGACAAAGCGATGGGACCGGATGGGATATATCCTAGAATACTGAGGGAGCTTGGGGATGTTCTAGCAGCTCCGCTGACTGACCTTTTCAATGCCTCGTTGGAGTCGGGAGTGGTGCCAAAGGACTGGAGAGAGGCTCATGTGGTGCCTTTACACAAAAGCGGAAGTAAGGATGTGGTTGAAAACTACAGGCCGGTAAGTTTATTTATTTATTTATTTATTTAACAGTTCTTATATACCGCGCTATTTTTTATCAGTGCGGTTTACATACAACAAAATTTTACTCAGACATTTAGGACATGTCTTAAGTTTACAAATAACAAATCCCAGCTGCCAAATTCTAGACTATTCTTCAAGCTTAGCTAGATCCCTCCTCATGTTATCTACACCTTCCTGGGTGTCTTTTCTATTGCAGATTTTGGTATCATTTGCAAAGAGGCAAACCTGCCAATGTAAGAAAAAAGATGGGGAAGAACAAAATCAAATGAAAATAAATCCGCAAAGAGGAAAACCTACCAATGTAAGAAAAAAGATGGAGAAGAACAAAATCAAACAAAAATAAATCTCAATACACAAGACTACTCAGTGCATATAAAGACGTAATCAACAAATCTAAATGTGACTACCACTCTAAATTTATAAGCATGGCTATCAATCGTCCTAGAGAATTATTTGCAGTTGTAAAAACACTAACAAAACCCCAAAAGCCAGAACCAGAACACTCCACTATTAGCGTACAAACTCTAGCTGCACATTTTGCTGAGAAACTAAAAAATAAACCCCCTATCACAAACACAACAATACATACAGATCCAAAAAACACAAACAATTGGACAACCTTTCACAAGGTCGAACAAAAACACCTCCTCAAGATCATAACAATGATTAATACCACAACCTCCCCTCTTGACCCATTCCCAGTTTCATGGATAAAGTCCACCAAAGCGGAACTCGCTGCAAACATCCAAAACATAGTTAATCAATCACTATCTCAAGGCATCATGCCTGATGCCCTTAAGCTCACCTCCATACGTCCTATCCTAAAAAATAATAAACTAGATCCAAAAGACCCAAGCTCCTACGGGCCCATAGCCAGCATACCGTTCATCGCCAAAGTAATAGAAAAAAATCATACAACTTCAACTACAAGATTACATTGACATACACACACCCCTTGACTCACACCAATTCGGATTCTGCCCCTTCCATGGCGTCGAAACTTTACTAATAACACCTGATGGACTACCTCATCAGAGGAACAGACGACAACAAACAAGGATTCATCCTATTATTCATAGATATAACCGCCGCATTTGACAATATTAATCATAGCACACTAATAACTAGACTAGAAAACCTGGGAATAGGAGGGACAGTCCTCAAATGGTTTATGTTGTACATTACCCATCGATTGATACATGTCCAAATAGGCCAAATCACCTCAGAAACATTCTCTCAATGACAGAGAATCCCCCAAGGCTCAGCCCTCTCCAACCTCCTTTTTAATCTATACCTACAGCCCATCACAGACATATGGAGGAGTGGCCTAGTGGTTGGGGCAAGGTACTTCAGGCTGTAAGGTCAGGGGTTCAAATCCCACTAGAGGACCACAACCTTGGGCTGGAAGGACTGGGATTTCATGTCCCACAGGTGCTCCTTGTGGTCTTGGGCAAGCCACTTAACCCTCCATAGCCCATGTTCCCTGCAAAATACTTATCTCCAAGTTATAATGCCTTGTTCAATGTAATTTCAGTTTGTTCAAAGTATGTAAGAGAATATAAATAAATTTAAAAAATACAAAGTTAACCACTTCATTTATGCCAATGACATCATGCTCGCTATTCCCATAAACACTAACAACCCCTCCTACCACTAATTATCCGAATATATCAGTGAGGCTAACTCCTGGCTAGAAACAAACTATCTAAGCATTAACCTTAAAAAAACAGAAGCAATTTTTGTAATACGAAAACCTGATGCTACCTACCCATCAAACATCACAATCAACAACACTACTATCCCTGTTAAAAAAGAGGTAAAATACCTAGGGATAATATTAGACCACACACTCAGTATGCTCCCCCACATAAAACAGACAGTAAAAACTGTATTCTATAAACTAAAGACCATACAACACCTAAGACCTCTTCTCGACACTCACGATTTTAGATCTGTAGTCAGCACACTCATCACCCCCCCCCCCCCACTTCAACTATTGTAATAGTAATCTGGAGTGGAGGAGTGGCCTAGTGGTTGGGGCAAGATACTTCAGGCCAGAAGGTCAGGGGTTCAAATCCCACTAGAGGACAGCAACCTTGGGCCAGAAGGACTGGGGTTTCTAGTCCCACAGGTGTGGTCTTGGGCAAGCAACTTAACCCTCCATAGCCCATGTTCCCTGTAAAATAGTTATCTCCAAGTTATAATGCCCTGTTCAATGTAATTTCAGTTTGTTCAGTGTAAACCACCTTGATATCATGAAAGGTGGTATATAAGAAATGATAAATAAATACTAAATGGTCTACCACTTAAAAATACAAATTTACTACAGACCCCAGAACATCTGTTCAAAAGTCATAACAAAGGCACGTCTAACCAACCACATAACCCCCATATTACTAGAACTACACTGGCTCCCTATAAATAGCCAGATAAAATATAAAATACTCCTTACAACATTCAAACTCCTCAATGACATCTCCCCCTCCCAACTAACCACCCTCCTACACCCCCCATCAGAATCCATAACACACAGGCAAAATGCAACCCACTCACTCACCATACCCAAAACCATCTGCAAGACAAAGAAAACTACAAGCTCTAGAGTCTTCTCATTTGCTGCCCCACCCTCTGGAATGAACTTCCACTGGCCCTCCGCATGACAAAAGACCTCCATATATTCAGAAAAGAACTTAAAACTCACCTTTTCACCGAGCATTATAAAAACCCAACCGAAATCCCCTACCTCCCACGAGCTACCCCCAACAATCACAGAACCAACCCACTAACCTCCAGAACCTGCACCCTATTACCCCCCTCCAGAACCCACATCCTATTAAACCCCCCCCCACACACACACACACCTTTACCAAATGAAGAAGATAACTCAAGATGAGACAGATACCTATAATTACTAAGAGTCACACAAGGTTCTTTGTGTAATATGTTTATTGTTCATTGTAAATAGTTAATTGACACAGTTTCATGTAACGTTGCCTCTAAATAGTTATAACTGCTGTTCCATGTTAAATTGTTGAATTGTTCCCTGTAAACCACCCTTGATCTCTGGAAGGGGCGGTATAGAAGAAAAGCATAAATAAATAAATAAAATAAATAAAGGTCATGCATTTGGGCTGCAGCAATCCAAGGGAGCAATATAGTTTAGGGGGTGAAGTACTTTTGTCCACTAAAGAAGAGCAAGACCTAGGTGTGGTTGTGTCTGATGATCTTAAAGTAGCTAAACAGGTAGAAAAGGCGACAGCAAAAGCTAGAAAGATGCTTGGGTGCATACGGAGAGGAATGGCTAGCAGAATAAATGAGGTGATAGTGCCTCTGTATAAGTCTTTGGTGCAACCTCATTTGGAGTATAGTGTGCAATTCTGGAGACCACACCTTCAAGAGGATGTGAACAGGATGTAGTCGGTGCAGAGGATGGCTACTAAAATGGTTAATGGTCTTCATTATAAAGCACTTCACTCAGCCAAACACAACACGGCCATATCTCACATCCCAACTCACTCAGGCCGTACCAAACTCACATACAACTGACTCAGGTTAGCCAAAAATCTTATTCATTAACTTGTACCTAATAATCGCTGTTAACCCACAATGTTGACTTTTACTATCTGTTAAGACTCAACCCTACTATCCTGTTTGTGCTTAATGTATAACCTGTAAATAGTTACCCTACCACAACTCGAGTGGTTGGTCATGTAAATAGTTCACTAGTACAGCTCCAAATTATATGATCCTCTTCTCTGTATGTGCAAAGCTGTTCCCTCGGTCTTTGCAGAATTTGTTATTTGTAAACCGCACTGATATTGAAGAGTGCTGTATAGAAAAACTGTTAAATAAATAAATAAATATGAGGACAGACTTAAGGATCTTAATATGTACACCTTAGAGGAAAGGCGGGATAGAGGTGATATGATTGAGATGTTTAAATAGCTCCATGGCATAAATGTTCAGGGGTAGAGCCTCTTTCAATTGAAAGCAAGTTCTGCTACGAGGGGACATGGGATGAGGGTGAAGGGGGATACATTCAGGAGTGATATGCATAAATATTTCTTTACGGAAAGAGTGGTGGATCCGTGGAATAGTCTTCCAGTGGAGGTGGTAGAGATGAGGACTGTAACCGAATTCAAAAAAGCATGGGACAAACACAGAGGATCTCTAAAGGAAAAAAGGGGACTGTTGTAGTTGTTGATATGGAAGGACAGACTAGACAGGCCATGTGCTCTTTTTCTGTTGTCATATTTCTATATTTCTATGTAAAATTGCAAATATATAATTTAATATTTGTTGGGTTAGTGGAAGAGTAGCCTAGTGGTTAGAGCACTGGTTTGGTAACCAAACAACCAGGGTTCGATTCCCACTAGCACTCCTTGTGGCCTTGGGCAAGTCACTTAACCCTCCATTGCCTCGGAAGAAAGGCCTGGCAATCTACTTCCGGTGACACTGCCAAGAAAATCCAGGAGCTTCTGGGTCGCCAGGAGTCAGGACTGACTCGAAGGCACACATTGCATTGCATTTGTTGGGTTAAACAATCAGAAGGGGAGTTGAAAAATGCTCCACTCGTATGATTGTAAAACCCTTTTAATCGTTTTCATATAAAGTGTGAAAGAACTTACCTGAAAGTGATGACAATCACAGTGTAAAGCATCCCTTCAACAGCAGTCAGTTGCCAATACACAACATGCATGTTTCGGGCCAACCCCAGGCCCTCTTTCAAGTGTGAAACCGGCTGTGACCTGAGGGGCGGCGATCGCATCTATCGTCTGCAATGGTTAGAATGAAGATGGATTTTCATTTACAAACTGTCTCCCGATGGGTTGAATTTAGAGCAAGATTGGTGGAATCTAATGTGAATTTTATGCTTTCCTCTATATTTGGTGTTGGTCCGTAAGGCAATCTCCGTGACTCAGGGATTCCCTTACTCGTGGTGACTCCTCCTCTTGTGTTGATGTCATTTTTTCAGCCTATCAGGAAGGCTGCAGATACTTCATAGATTTTCACATGACCGCTGGTGTCTTTGCACCCGGGCATTCACGGATCCCAGTCCACAGCCGTTTTTTCAGCTCCCCTCTTGCAAGTCAGCAAGTGCCCATAGCCAGCGGGGAGCCAAGGGGCAGGGGACACACATGGGAGGAAATAAAGTATCACTCTGCACACATAGCATAGTATTGGGCACTTTATTGGTGATTGTGTTTGTCCTATCCTGGTGCTGGTGTGGGGCAGTTATCTCAGAAACTGTCATGTATCATCTGTGCATGGTGGGCCAGTGCCTTGGCCTGCTACTGGCTCATGGACTCTGCACCATCACCATCTGCTGCCTCTGTAGCCTCCCACTCCTCCACAACTTCTGGCTTTGGGTTCAGCACTCTATGCATCTATGCCAGGTTGTGGAGTAGCAGCACGATGCAAATATCTTGCATTCCCACTCTGGGCTGTAGAGGAGTTCCCCACCACTCCTGTCTAGGCACCAGAAACAGCTCTTCAGCACCCCTATTGCGCTACACAACCACCCAGTTCTGCTGATGGGCACCAATGTACCGCTCCTCCTGCCAGCTCATGGGGTGGTGCACTGGGGTCATCAGCCTGGTTCTCAGGGGATATCCACTGTCACCTATGGGGGCAATGTGAGATGTGAACATGAGCATGGGACATGCGTTGGTTAGTCTATGGGCTGCTACGGATAGCATACAACATGCCATCTACTAGCAGGGCAGGGTGCAATATCTAACAGTCAGCGACACTGTGGCAGTGAGCAGACACCAACATATAGCTTGTGCGGCAGTCAGGCATTTGGAGCAGGGCAATGGTTGATGGTGACATGGGCTGGTCTATTGGGGTGGGCAGGAGCATGGCATGGGGATGCAGTTGGGGGATCCGAGGGCTGGATTGGGAGCAGACATGGATATGTCCTACGTGGATTGCTGCCATGTGACTGCACTATATGGCACCAGCCCGTGCTCTTCCACTTTCCACATGTTGGTGCATGCTGCCTGCTTTTGGTCATGGGGCTTCCCCTGGTTGTCACCGCAATGTGCATTATGGTTTGCAGTACGCATGGCCCTGTGGCCCTCATGTGTTGCGATACGTACATAACACATATATCACCACCTGTTTTCATTACACATAGCATCATACTACAGCAAACATATGTTCTGGGACTGTCCTGAGGCTCACACATGTGCACACTTTCCTAGCAGCCATGCATCTCTGAGCTGACCCCCAGCTACTGCATGTCCTAGGCTGGACTAGGCGAGGACAAATGCATCATGGCAGGACCCCGGGTAGCAGGCACACACATCAGTGAAGGTGATGTTGGAATCCACAACATCCTGCATATTCATCAGTGTGTACCCATGCATGTTCCAGTATGCCCTCTGCTCCAGCTGTGATGCCCGCAGTGAAATGTGGGTGCAGTCTATACTTCCAAGCACCGATGGGAACCCAACGATGTTGTAGAACACCTGCATGGTCTCCTGCTGCATCTGCTGTGTCTGGGGGAAGGCTATGAGATGGTGCATCCTCCGCAGTAGGGCCCTGGTGAAGGTACTTATGCAGTGGCGTCTGTAGACTGTGTGATTCTGACAGTCACCCCTATCACATGCTGGAAGCTTCCGTTTGCAAGATATCCCAGGGCAGTAGTCACCATCATGGCCACTGGCAGGGCCTGGCTTCTGGAAGTGAGGGTTCCAGGTCCATACTGAGTACACTGCACAACTTAGTTAACATTGCCCCATCCAGTCTGTATCTCTGGAAGACCTCCTCCTCCATTAATTGCAGGTAACTCACCCTGGGCCTGTGCACATGTGGGGCATGGTACCTGCATATTGGGTGTTGGGCTACAGCCTGCTGATGTGTACACGCTGCCTGCCACATTCTCTGCTGTGCCTGGGCATGGTGGGTGCGTCTCCACCACTGGAACACCATGTGCATGGCCCACATAGCTTCTCTGTTGGTCCTGCGTCACTTTACGTCTGCACAGTTTGGGTATATGCCTGCACACACTCTCCTCACTCTACTATGCACTGTTCCACCACTGTACAGGTTTGTCGATCACCATCAGTGGTTGTATGTGCTGGGAAATGTTGCTTAGGGTTACGCGATTTGTGACGTCCAATGTTGGTGCACATGGGTTTCAGAAATCCACTTTATGTGGGTTTCATGACAGCACGCCCCCTTTCCGCCCCGGGTCTTGGCACTTGGCGCTGCACAATTTGCTAGGTCTCAATGATTCAAGCCGCCTTGTTGAATATCTGGTTTACACGGTTATGGCAGTTTTACACAGGTAAGGCCGGCTTTTACACGTGTCGCATGCTCCTAGGGCTTGAAATTGGGTCCTCTATGTTTTAAAGGATTAAACAACTGATTAGCATTTACCCATTTGACCCCACTCGTTATTTTATAGACCTCTATTATAATCTCTCCTCAGTCGTCTCTTTTCCAAGCTGAAAGCCCTAAGCTTTTAAGTCTTTCTTCATAGGGATATCCTTCTATCTCCTTTATCATATTCATCATTTTCTGTAGCTTTTCTAATTCAGCTATATCCTTTTTTGGTGACCAGAACTGCACAGAATATTCAAGATGCAGTCACACCATGGAGCAATACAGAGGCATTATAATATTCTTGGCTTTATTCTCCCTTTCTTTCCTTATGTGGAGGAGTGGAGGAGTGGCCTAGTGGTTGGGGCAAGGTACTTCAGGCTGGAAGGTCAGGGGTTCAAATCCCACTAGAGGACAGCAACCTTGGGCCAGAAGGACTGGGGTTTCTAGTCCCACAGGTGCTCCTTGTGGTCTTGGGCAAGCCACTTAACTCTCCATAGCCCATGTTCCCTGTAAAATAGTTATCTCCAAGTTATAATGCCCTGTTCAATGTAATTTCAGTTTGTTCAGTGTAAACTGCACTGATGCAGAATAGCACAGTATATAAGAGAATGTAAATAAATTATGACTCCTATCATTTTATTTTCTTTCTTGGCCACTGCTGCACACTGAGCATAGGGTTTCAACCTATTATCCACGATGATGCCTAGCTCCTTTTCCTGGGTGGTGATTCCTAATGTGGAGCCTTGCATAGTGTGACTATAGTTTGATTTGTTCTTCCCTAAGGAGGCCATTCCAGAAAGCGAATAAGGTTTTGTAGGTGCACCGGGGACCTTTATCTATTTAAAACGTCTATGAGTGTATTCCGGTACATAGTGCTGTGGATTTTTATCTCTCTAATATGGGGATCTCAGAATGTGTCGGGGGGGGGAGGGGGGGGCAGAACAGGAGCATGGTTTGGCCCAGAGATGTATAAAGCATATCCAGGAAAGGCTTGTGTACATTTTGAGAGGCCCCCGCAGATGTGCCCATTATACCTGCTGCAGACATTGAATAAGGCCGGTACTTTGAAAATATCCTGCTGTGCTTGTATAAAGGTGGTGACTAGTCTGTTCTGAAATGATGGCTACAGTATGGAAAAATACCATGAGATGCATTTATAAAGAACAGAAATCATAGGTGTGGGATTCTTGTAAGCTAAAGAGGCATCAATAACTACCCTGAAAGAAATATTAAGAAGAGCAATAGTAATTATTCTGGCCATGCTGATGTTTTCTGTTTGTGCTAAAGGAGCTAATCTAGGGGTCCCTAACAATTCCTGTCTCCTAAAAAAATGAGAATGTTGATGTAGGAATAGTATGTGAATGAGTATGAAAATGATTCTTGTTTGGGTGAGAAATGGAGGTCATATTTTTAGTCCTGGTACTCCATGCTATTCTGTTATTTATAAGTTCAAGGCATCTTTTTGGCAGAAGTATGGTTTTTTTTGTGACTGAAAGTGTGTGCGCACGCGCACATGTGTGTTTGTATGTGTCTGTGTATAGTTTGAGGATTGCATGGGAGGATCTGGTGTGCTCATTTGCAGTTCAGATGGCACATGAATGCCTGGCCAGTACCAGGACCATATGGATGACTGCAGCACCACCAGGTGCCAGTGTGATAGGGCAGGAAAAATCACAAAAGGTTTGCCATAGCTAAATGTCAAAGCATATCCCTTTCAATAATAAGAGACCCTCAGAATAAGAGCATTCAACAGTGCAAAAAGCACTGAAACATGCCCAAAAGCACCATTTTGTGAGAGTTTGGTGAGGGTCCATACTTTGCATTGTAAAGACTGTTTTTAGAGATGACCAATGAAAGAATAACTAAGGATTTCTTCTACTGCCATGTATGTTTTGATAAAAGGTACGTCATGACAGACATATCACCTTCTACTTGCTGTTCTGATATCTTTGAGTGCACTAATATTACCTTGCACTGTTCTGGGCATGCAACAGACTAGTGTATCTAGTCTAGTTTACATCAGCACTACGCTGTCAGTGAAAGGAGCAGTTTAGGAAATGCACATTTTAATAGACAAGCCGTGGTCCTCAGAGACGTCCACGGGTATATGGTGGAGACAGGTAGGAACGGAAACATCCATCTTTTCAGAACACGGTGAGTGTGGGAACATCCAAACCATTTGCTGCATAGACCTGAATCCTGTCATAACAGTGGGGCCTGTGTTTCTCCATAGCGGTTTGCCCGTGCTGTGCCAGAAGCATCTATGTCTCTAATTCTGGAACAGTGGGCACATCTATACCTGCAACTGCAGAATCAGAGTGAAATCAGGCCCGTTTTTGATTTGGATGTGCCTGCAGCCCAGACATGCAAGTTAAGGGACTGGCCTGCACTTTGCACTTGTCCATATTAAATTTTATATGCCATTGGGTGCCTATTTATTTAATTAACAGGTTTTTTATACCACTTTATCATTTCAGTCAAAGTGGTTTACATTGTAACTTAAACTTGGTAATGTACATTAAATAGGAACATTGCTAACTTAGATTTTTCTGAGGCAATGGAGGGTTAAGTGACTTGCCCAAGGCCATAAGGAGTGCTAGTGGTTCTTGAGCCAGTGCTCTAACCATTAGGCTACTCCTCCACTCCGCAGGCCTAGTCTCCCAGTTCCTCAAGGTCCTCTTGCACTTTTTCAGAATCTTCTTATGAGTTAACAATTTTGAATAATTTTGTATCATCTGCAAATTTGGTCACGTTATTCACATTTCCAGATCATTAATGAATATGCTAAAAAGCAGTGGGCCCAGACCAGATACCTGGGGTACTCCACTATTCATCTTTCTCCATTCCCGTCTCATGACTTTTTAATTTCCGCTAGAGTGTCTCATGAGGGACCTTGTAAAATGATTTTTGAAAATCCAGAGACACTATATCAATTGGCTCATCTTTCTTCTACCTGTTTATTCACACCTTCAAAAAAATATAGCAGATTAAAGAGACTAAACTTTCCTTGAATAAATTCATGTAGGCTTTTTCCCATTAAACCATGACTATCTTTATGTTCAATAATTTTATTCTTTATAAGACTTTCTACCATATTTCCAAGCACTGACATTAGACTCACCAGTCTGTCTTTTCCCGAATCACTCCTGGAACCCTTTTTAAAAATTAGCGTTAAACTGGCCATTCTCCAATCTTCAGGTACTATAGATGCTTTAAATTATAGTTTAGAAATACCTAATAGTAAGTTTGCAATTTAATTTTTGAGTTCTTTCAGGACCCTGGGATGTAAACTGTCCAGTTCAGGTGATTTGCTACTCTTTAGTTTATCGATTGCCTTATTACATCTTCCTGGTTTGTTGAGATTTGTTTCAATTCCTCCAATACATTACCACAAATATCATTTCCGGCATGGGTAACTTCCCTATATCATCTTTAGTGAAAACTGAAACAAAAGATTTATTCAGTCTCTCCGCTAAGGCCTTGTCCTTCCTTAATGCTTCATTAGAGGTTTTTTGCTGTGAATGTATTTGAAAAAATTTTCATTATGAGAGTTTGCTTCCACAGCAAAATTTTGTCAAATTTTCTCTTTGCATACTTTACCAGTGCTTTACCTCTAACTTTCCAGCGCTTATGTTGTTTTCTGTTTTTCCATTTTCTGAAGGGTGCTTTTTTTGACTGTAACAGACTCTCTGACCTCACCTTTAAGCCATGTTGGCAGTCAAGAGTAGAACACATTAAATCTGGGCTTTAAGATAATTTTTTAAAATCTCCTGATGTAAACTCTCAACCTTTGCAATTGCTCCTTTTAGGTTTGTTTAACAGTTTTCCTCGTTTTATCATAGTCTCCTATTTGAATGTTAAATGCTAGTGCAGTGGATTTCCTTGCTGTTCTCCCTCCATTTATTAAATCAGATGTTATCATGTTATGATCACTATTGCCAGATGGCCCCAACACTGTTCTTTCTCACACCAGATCCTGTTTTTCACTAAAGACTAGGTTGAAATTAGCTTCTCCTAGTGTCGGTTCCTGAGCTATGAAGCAGCCATTTAATCTAGAAACGTTATCTCCCTAGCATGCCCTGATGTGCCATGGACTCATTATGACATTATCACTGTGTTGTAAATTTTGTTAGCTTCCCTAATTTCTTTTATCATTTTGAAATCTGTCTGTTCATTTTGGCCAGATGGTTGGTATTTATATCCCGCTTTGACCCGGTGAAAAGTGGGATATAAATACTGCTAAATAAATAAAATAAATAAATAAATAAATTACATCCCCTCTACCATCCCCTTCTCCTTTCTTCATGGAATCTCTATCCATAGAGATTTTATAGTGTATTTTGTTTCCTGCAAAACTTTTATTAGGTTTGACTCAATGCCCTCTTTCTCATATAGCACCACCCCTATCAATTTGCTCTACTGTATCATTGTGATATTTGTACCTCATCATCACAGTGTCCGTTTGGTTATCTTCTTTCCACCAGGCCTCTGCAATGCCAATTATATCTGACCTTTCATTCAGTGCTATGTATTCTAACTCTCCCATCTTGTTTTTTAGACGTCTAGCATTTGCATACAAGCATTTCAAAGTTTGTATTTTGTTCATATTAACGATCTGGTTATCAATTGATAGGGTAATTTGTAGTCTTTCAACTCTGTTTTTCACTTAAAGGTACCTGGATTACTTTATTTTATTTATTTATTTTATTTATTTAACTATTTCTTTTATACCGCCCCTTCCAGAGATCAAGGGCGGTTTACATATAACAGGTTAACAGTCTTGTACACATTTGTATACATTCTTTACATAGAACAATAGAAACTAACTATTTACATTGAACAATAAAATTTAACTTAGTGGGTATTAAAGCAGAACGAAACATCAAACTTTTTTACAAATGTATATTTACAGTGTGTGGTGTGTAGTGCGGGTATTTGTGTAGGTGCTGGAATTTAGTTCCTTTTATGTCTTCTTTGGGGCGTGTGTGAGGGTGGGCAGGCATGCGGTTATGGTGTTGGGATTAAGGGAGTTTGTGTAATTGTTTCCACGTTTGTAGTGGGGCTGGCTTTTTGGGGGAGTAGGGGATTTCAAAATGTTCAGTGAACAGGTAAGTCTTTAATTCTTTTCTGAATTGGATGAGGTCTTTTATGGTGCGAAGTTCAATAGGGAGGTCGTTCCAGAGTGTAGGAGCAGTGAATGAGAATGCTCTGGAGCTAGTGGTTTTCTTAGTCTTCCGGATGGCTTTTGGTATGATAAGGGAGTGGGCTGTGTTTTGTCGGTGGGCCCTTGTCGATGTTGGAGAGTGCAGTAATGTGGATAGGTGTGAGGGGGTTATGTCATTTATGAGTTTATAGGTTGTTAGGATAATTTTGTATTTAATTCGACTGTTTATAGGGAGCCAGTGGAGTTCTAGCAGTATTGGGGTTACGTGATCTGTTAAGCGAGCTTTAGCAATTACTTTTGCACAGATGTTTTGAGCTCTTTGTAGGAGGTATGTATTTTTTTGAGGAAGGCCTATAAGGAGACTATTGCAATAGTCGAAATGAGGGGTGATCAGGGTACTTACTACAGATCTAAAGTCTTGTGTTTCGAGGAGTGGTCTTAGGTGTTGAATAGTTTTGAGTTTGTAGAAAATAGTTTTTACTGTTTGTTTTATGTGTGGTATCATGGTGAGAGTGTGGTCTATTATTACTCCTAAGTATTTTACTTGTTTTTTAACAGGTATGGAGGTTTTGTTGATTGTGATTGTTTCAGGGTAAGTGTTTTCAGTCATAGATGACCTCGTTACAAACATTGCCTCAGTTTTTTTGAGGTTGATGCTGAGGTGGTTAGATTCCATCCAGGAGGAGGTCTCTGCCATGCATTTGGATAGTGAGTCATATGTAGGGTTTTTAATGGTTATGGGGATAGCTAGCATGATGTCATCGGCATAAATAAAATGGTTAATCTTGTGTTTTTTAAATATGTTTGTTATCGGTTGGAGGTACAGGTTAAATAGGAGGGCTGAAAGGGCCGATCCTTGGGGTATTCCCTGTCCTTGTGGGAATGTTTCTGATGCTTGTTGGTCAATTTGGACTCGTATTAATCTATGTGAGATGTAGGATTTGAACCAGTTAAGGACCGTCCCGCCTATTCCTAGGTTCTCTAATCTGTTGATCAGTGTCGGGTGATTGATGTTATCGAAGGCGGCTGAGATATCTATAAATAGGAGTAAGAAGCCATGGTGTTTGTCATCTGTGCCCCTGATGAGAAAGTCCATTAGTGTGATTAGGAGGGTTTCTACTCCGTGGGATGGGCGGAAGCCAAATTGGTGTGAGTCAAGTGGTTTGTGCTCATCAATGTGTTCCTGTAACTGAATTTGGATTGTTTTCTCTATTATTTTGGCAATGAATGGAATGCTGGCTATGGGTCTGTATGAGTTCGGGTCTTTTGAGTCAAGCTTATTATTCTTTATTATTGGTCGGAGTGTTGTGAGTTTTAGGGCATCGGGCATGATGCCTTGTGAAAGGGATTGGTTAACTATATCTTGTATGTTTACCGCCAGTTCATTTTTTGCACACTTAATCCATGATACAGGGCATGGGTCGAGTGGGGAGGTGGTGGTGTTTATCATTGTTATAATTTTGAGGAGTTGCTTTTGTTCTACCAACTGGAAATTTGTCCATATGTGAGTGGTTGTTGTGTTTGATAATAATGGAAACTCTGTATCATGATGTCCTAACTTCCCTGTTTTGCTAGTATCCTTCAAAGTTACATCATCCTAAACCTTAACTATACGTGATCTAATTCAGGGCCATTCAAAGGCAATAACCAATTATGCGGATCCAGATCCTCATCCTCTGAACTATAGAGATTTTGATAGAAATGTTTAAAATGATTTCTAATATCACTGTGTTCAGAGCTAGTCGTCCTATTGGTTATTTGAAGAGCTGCTATCCAGGTTCTATCCTTCTGCCTCTTAAGATAGCTAGATTTTGCCCAGTCTAATAGTAGCATAATATGGTAAGTTTTTCTCAGAAACCTCACTTAAGGTTTGTTTACTGAGCAACTCATTCAATTTATATTTTTCCCTTATAAATGTTCTCATTACATTATCCTCACAGGATTGGATTGCTTGTTTCTCTCATATACTTATAGATTCCTCTAGTTCTGAGATTGCATGACTACTTTGCTTTTTAACTTTAGAAACATAGCCAATTATTTCACCTCTATTAAAGGCTTCCAATAATATGGCTACTGCAGTATCTGGGTGTTCATGCTCCTGAAAAATCAATACTATCTGTTGGATAAGCTAGTTGGATCAGCTAAATATCCAACATTAAATCGCCACTAAGATACTTTTTTTGGGTCGTCCTGAGCATTATGCTTCAAAGCCACCGCTGCATCGTCTGAGTTATTTTTTGGAAGAGTGGTCCTGCTGTCCACACAAGTTAAAAAAGATTTAGAAAAATTGATGTAGTCAATGTGTAAGTGCATTTGATGAAGCTCAGAGAAAAGCTATATTCTCAGAGACCCAGATGAAATATTGTCCATACAGCGCACAGCCCATGAACAGTTTTAGTACACTGAGCTGCTGTAATGCTTTAGATTTAGAAGTTTTACTGCAGGGTCACCATCTACTAGCAAAACAGCTTTTTCTAGCCCTGCTAAGACATGAAAGTTAGTCATAAAAAATTCTGGAGAATTGTTATTAGGATCATAAATGTTTAGAATCTAGAGAATACCTGCAGCTATGTCTATCTCCAACAGTGCCCATTTCCCCTCATGACCCATTAACTGGGACTTCACTTGAATATTAGCCCTTTTTTAAGCAGAATAAGGATCTCTATTTTCTTCTCTTGAGCTGCTGAGGAGACACTGATCACAAACCGACAACCTTGCGTCTTGGGAACTATTTTCTCTGAGAGATGCATTTACAGCAATAACGCTATCTTAGCACCTTTTCTTTTTTAAATAGTGTAGGACTTTTGTAAGCTTAACAGGATGTTTAAGCACTTGCTGGTTGATTAGCAGTATCTTAAGTATAGACATTTCTTAGACTTAAAAAATGTTAATAGAGTTTCACATTCACACCAGCACACACTCATAAAGAAACCATTTTGCATACCTGCACAGCCAACACCCTCCCCAACCCTCCCAATAAGGCAATAACCATTAAAATAGTACTACTCAATGCACTTGGGTCCCTCTACTCCTGAAGATGCCACAAATGCACCAGAAATAAACAGCACATACATATATTCCTTAATGTAGTATAACTTAGATCTACATCTCTACCAAGTCCTTCCATGCATATCAAGTAATCTGAGCATCATCTTTGAGGAATTTTAGCAAATCATCTGGATCATCATACATCTGTGTATGATTATGAGATGTAACTTTAATTTTGCTGGATAGAATAACCAAACTTGGCCCTGATCTCTGTACGTTTTTGGTGTAAAATGAGAAAATGCTTCTGTCAAAGGGCCACTGACTTAGCCAAATTGGCCACAATCCAAACTTTATGACATTGCATTAATATTGAAGGCTCTTGTAGAAGTTAATATCTCCACCACTTGTTGGTATATCAACAGTTTGGCAATCACTGGATGTGGATGGTACAGTCCAAGTAATGACCTTGTGAGAACCCTATGGGCCCACTCAGTTTTCAAAGGCTGATTGAACACCACTCCAGCCCACTGTGGTAACAGTTGCTCCTGGAACAGTATCATAGCCTGGTCTTCAACTCCCTCAAGGAGCCCCAAGATGTTGTTAACTACTCTCTGTCTTTTCCATGCACTCTTGATGATGTGTCAATGTTGCCGTTAAGTGTTCAATATCAGATTTAATTTGCTTAGTCACATTAAAATGCTCGCTAACTATAAATTTTAAGCTGCATAATTCTGCCAAGACAGACTTAGGGGCATGTTTACTAAAAACCGCACATTTGCGCATCCGCACAATAGCGCACTAAAAGCGGTACTTAAGTGCTCTCAAGCGCCCCGCACATGTGCGTGTCACCACTGCACAGGTGCGCGGCACACTAACGGGCTCCGCACAAGTACGGGCCCGCAAATGTCCGATAGAGGCGTGGAAAGGCTAACGGAGGGCGGAGGAAGGCTCCTGAGGGGCGGAGAGATGGGGTTAATGGGCGGGGAAGGGGAGGGGAGAGGCTCCCCGCACATTATCGGGGCCGAATTTCCATGTAAAAACTACCGCGAGTGAAACAGACAGTGTGTGTAAGAACAGAAGGTCACAGGTTCAAAGCCCTGCCAATCATGTCCACATATTTTTCCCACAACTAAACCGTGATAGTAAGGACAATCCTTTATTGCTGGGGTCATACGCCTTCCTTTTACCCCACGGAGCACAGACACCATGACCAGGGGCATTACCTAGAACAGAGTCTCACAGATGCAGTCCTGTAGGAACACACACCATTCAGGTTCCATGCTGCCACTCATACAAATGCCTCTGCTGTATATCTATGCACCACCCCCATGGCATGTAGATGTAGCTCATGCATATCCATGAGGGACAACAGGAAAACCCGAACAGTGTGTGGCAAACCTGGACTGGATTTTTGAACCTCTGCCGTAAAGCAGCAGCCAACAGGGGCAGACACACCCACACACACACACCCACAGGCCCCATTGGCCAATGCCTCCTGGAGAGGCAGGACATTGGGCCCTGCGTGCACCTCCCAATACTAGCACCTGCATACCTCAGCAATGTCACCCTACACCTGGGTAAATGGTACACAGCTCTCAAACGTGTGCTATGAGTACTGGCAGATAGATATACCTACGTTACGCACATTCTGCTCTTTGATCCCATCATAACAATCTTTCTGCTGTCTGCTGTGGGTGCTTCAGGTCTGGTCTCTGACAGTGTTAACCACCCTGGGGAGTGTCCCCCAACAGTACTGCATACCATATCCATGCGTGTACTGTGCCCAGGACTGGTGTGGTGGGCAATGCTGCTAAACTCCTCTATAGTAGCACAATGCTGGCATACGTGTGGGAGTGTGTGTCTGTCTATACAGTGCGTGTTGGCTGCAAACACCTTCCACAGCCCACACTGCCAGCACTATTGCCAGTATTGGCCTGCCAATGTGCATAATGACAGCAAGGTACCATAGGTATAGCTCAGACAGGGTGGGCTGGCCAGGATGCATCTCCACAGGACATAGGGCACTGGCTGGGACATTGTAGTGGCCGGCCACCACCTACACAGACAGGGTGACCTCTGTATGTGCCTCTGGGGTTTCACTCCACCCTGACTGTGTAGTGACGAAAGCATGGCTAGGCACCCCCATAGTGCTATATAGTATTTCTCCCATGTGATATATATGGGTTTCTGTTTGGGGCCCAGACACTGACTTATCTGCTGGTGTGCACTGCCATCCCAGTTATGGGTGCATGCATTTCTACCAGAACTAACTAGCAGACTGTTTCCAGCTGGTCTGTGTCCTGGTGGAGTGCTGTGCCATGGCTGATGGCTTGCTGCAGGAGAATAGCAGATAGTGGTGGGGTGCAACTTAGCATATCCAGGCCTAATGTCTGTCTGCTATTGTGTTATGGATGTGTACAGAGCTGCATTGACTGCCCTGTAGGGTGTCTGTTCCATGGCAGGACTTGGGTTGATGGTCCACACTACTGCCACCTGGGGGGAAGGAACGGTGGTACATAGCCCACCTAGGTGGCCATAAGGGGTTCCCCTGACTCAGACAGACAGAGATATTCAAGGTGTTTCTGCAGAAACAACCTCTCTCACAGAGTAACAGTGCTTTGGAGCTCTGGCATAGCCTTATTCAGCCATGGAGGGTGTTGTGGAACTGGTCCTGGGTGCCTCATCGCACCCTCAGGGTGAGCGCAGTACCCGCACAGTGTGACGGTGTGTAGCTACTATGTGCCAGTCAGTACAACACCCGCTCAGTACACCCTACCAGGCCGAGGTGCTGTGTGGGTGCACACGGCCACATCCCCCTACCAGGCCGAGAGCTGTGGGGGTGCATTCCCCATCTTGTGTGCATCTGTGGACAGCTGATTTGCATGTGCAGTGCATCATGGGTGCGGGTGGCCTAACCCTATCCTGTTTACAACAGCAGACTGTCTGTGAGGTGATATGCCAGCTCTCTGCAGCCAGCCAGGTGCTTGCTGACAGCTGTAGCCCAATGGTTATGTCACTGCCTGTGCAGCCAGAGTTCAAGGGTTCAAACCCACAGTTGGGTTCTTTGATAGGGCTGTCCACAGCTTTATTTTTATTTACTGTACATATGTCTATGCCAGCAAAACCACCCTCAGCTTATTATACCCAATAGGTGCCTCTGAGGTTGCTTTATAGGGCGCCCTATAGGCCACCTTATGGTTGCCATCCATATAAGGTGCACTGTACATTATCCTGTGTCGCAACATATATGGTGCCCTATAGGGGACATTCTAGGGTGCCTTGGCGGACAGTGCACTGTGACATGTGCCTTATGGGCCACTGTATGTGTACACGCTGTGTGAGTGCGTTTGCTAGTAGTGATAGCAAAATAAAATTAAAAAGCCTCCTACAGCACTCCTCACCATAATACATACTGCCTCAGCCAGCCTTGTTCACTGGGCATTGTGAGGGATTGAACCCCTGATCCCTGCACCATTGGTCAGTGTTTTAACCATTGTGCTGTGGCTCTGTTCCTGTGCTTGTGCATCAGTGCGCCGACTTGTGCCCATCAGCGCGCCGCCTTCTGCCGCCCAAGAGGACCAGTGCGCCGCCTTATGCTGCCCAAAAAGAACTGTGCGCCGCCTTATGCCACCCAAAATGTATAGTGCGCCGCTTTATGCCGCCCAAAAAGAACTGTGCGCCGCCTTATGCCGCCCAAAATGTACAGTGCTCCGCCTTATGCCGCCCAAAAAGAACTGTGCGCCGCCTTATGCCGCCCAAAATGTACAGTGCGCCGCCTTATGCCGCCCAAAAAGAACTGTGCGCCGCCTTATGCCGTTCAAAATTAATTTGCCTCCTAAACCACTTTTACCCATTACAGTTGCTGCCTCAGCTGGCCTTTTTCGTTGCGCACAATGGGGGATTAAACCCATGGACCCTGCACCATTGGTCAGTGTCTTCACTGTTGTACTACGGCTCTGTTGTTTTGTATACCCAGCAGCACGCCACTTTGCCTTCCCACGCGCTAATGTCGACCCCCGCACATTAGCGCGACGCGCACAGGTCCGGTCGCTTACTCCCGGTTTTTTGCTATTTTCTGCCTGAACCGCCCACTCCTTATATGGCACACGCACACTAACGGGGACCCACACAATTTCGGAGTTTAGTAAACATGCCCCTTAGGCTCCTCTAATTCACAGCTTACTTAAAGTAGTTATTTCTGGTGTCAGCGAGTTTTGCTTTGGCTGCTTAGTTCCAGAAGCCAGTGAAAAGTTTGCGTTCCTTTAGGTGCTTTCACCATAGTAGTGGCTATAGTCATTTTAAATCTTGTGTTCAACAATGTGGTTCTAAATGATTATACGGAAGTTTATTCTTTCAAAGTAGGACACAAGGGAGCAAAGCACTCATGCATCCATCTTCCAGGCTATTCAGGAGCACACACACGCCCTGCTTAGAAGTGCACCCCATCACACTTATTTTATAAACAAAAGCAGGTGCTTCACTTTCTTTTTAAAATAGGGGCATTAGTCATAAGATACACACTCCAAACCTAAGCCCGGATACTTATGCCAGCCCTAAACTTGATGTAAATGTGTGCACCTAGATTTGTGAAGAGCACATGTAAGTTCTAGTACTTTATAACTTATGAAATTAAATGTAGGCTCTGCCTACACTCCACCCCTGTGCTCACCCACTCTGAGAATTTGCCCTTGTGGCCTTATGGAATAGCGACCACCTAAAGTACTTGTCTTAATGCCCATCCATGTGTGAGTGATGGAAAATACTTGATTTATGCACGTGGATGGTATGTAATTTTACACAGCTCCTAGATGTGCAGAGTAAAAAAATATTTTCATTAATTTCTTATGTATATATTACTTTGTAACGTCATGGGGGGGGGGGCTCCCTAGTCTTTGTACTTTCTGGATATCCAAATAGCCAATTTATTTTTAACAGTTGCACTACACTCATATTTTATACTTGTACATCTCTCTCATATCTCATCTTGAAGGTGAAGAGCCCAAACCTGTTTCGCCTTTCTTCAGAGGAACACCATTCCATTCCTGTTATCATTTTTGTTGCTGCCCTCTGTATTTTTTTGAGTTCTGTGATATCTCTTTTTAGATGAAGCAACCAGAATTGTGCACAGTACTTAAGATGCGGTCATACCATGCAGTGATACAAAGGCATTACAGTATTCTCTGCATTATGGTCCATTCCTTTCTTAGTCCATCCTAACATTCCGTTAGCTTTGTTGACTACTGCCTCACACTGATCCAAAGATCTCAATATATTGTCCACAAGGATGTCTGGACAATGATTCCTAAGCTATCACTGTGGATAATGATTCCTAAACTATCATTCTGTAATTACTGTTTGGAATATTTGTTTACAAAGCTTTCATAGTGTCTTAATTAGACAGTGAAATGTACAGAAATGTATTTGGAATATACATGACATTCATTTATTAGATGAGTTTCAAGAGTACCATATACAGATTTTTGGCATATGTTCATGTTTCTCATTTAGGGGTATGTTTACTAAACTCCGAAATTGTGTGGGGCCGCGGTAGTGTGCCTGTGCCATATAAGGAGTGGGCGGTTCAGGCAGAGAAAAGAAAAAGCCGGGAGACAGCGACCGTACTTGTGCGCATCGCGCTAATGTGCCGGGTCCACATTAGCACGTGGGAAGGTTAAGTGGCGCGCTGCTGGGCACAGAAAAGAACAGAGCTGTAGTACAACGGTGAAGACACTGACCAATGGTGCAGGGGCCATGGGTTCAATCCCCCATTGTGTGCAACAAAAGCTGTTGTCTGAGGCAATAACTGTAATGGGTTAAAGTGCTGTAGGAGGCATATTAAATTTGTGCGGCATAAGGCGGTGCACTGTTAATTTTGGGCGACATTAGGCGGTGCGCTGTTAGGTGTGGGCATCATAAGGCGTAGCACTGTAAATAGTGGGCATTAGGCGGCGCGCTGTTAAGTTTGTGCGGTTTGGGTGGCAGAAGGTGGTGCGCTGCTATGCCATGAAGGCCTAAGGCAGTGCGGCAATATCCAAACACAGGAATAGAGCCACAGCACAATGGTTAAGACACTGACCAATGGTGCAGGGATCAGGGGTTCAATCCCTCACAGTGCCCAGTGAACAAGGCTGGCTGAGGCATAATGTATTATGGGGATGAGTGCTGTAGGGGGCATATTAGTTCTATTTTATTTATCAGTACTAGCAAACTCACTCTCAAAGCGTGTTAACATAAGGCGGCCCATACGGCACATGTTAAAGTTCACTGTCCGCCAAGGCACCCTAGAATGTCCCCTATAGGTCACCATATATGTTGCGTCACAGGATAATGTATAGTGCACCTTATATGGACGGCAACCATAGGGTGCCCTATAGGGCACCCTATAAAGCACCCTCAGCGGCACCTTATGGGTACAGTACACTGCGGGTGTTTTTGCTGGCATCAACATATGTACATTAAATAAAAAAGACTTTGGACAACCCTAGCAAACTATCCCACTGTGGGTTTGAACCCATGACCTCTGGCTTTTCAGGCAGTGAAGTAACCATTGGGCTACAGCTGCCAGTAAGCCCCTGGCTGGCTGCAGAGAGCCTGCATGTCACCACACAGACAGTCTGCTGTGGTAGCCAGGATAGGGTTAGGCCACCCGTACCCATGATGCACTGCACATGCAAATCAGCTGTCCACAGATGAACACAAGATGGGGAATGCACCCCAACAGCTCCCCGGCGTGGTAGGGGGAAGTGGCCGTGTGCACCCACACAGCACCTCGGCCTGGTAGGGGGTACTGACCGGGTGTTTTACTGGCACAGAGTAGCTACACACCGTCACATTGTGCGGGTACTGTGCTCACCCTGAGGGTGTGAAGAGGCACCCAGGACCAGGTCCACAACACCCTCCATGGATGAAAGAGGCCATGCCAGAGCTCCACAGCAGTATTAATCTGTGAGATAGGTAGTTTCTGCAGAAACACCTTGGATATCACTTTCTGTCTTAATCAGAGGAACCCCTTATGGACACCTAGGTGGGCTATGTACCACCACCCAAGGTTGAAAAAACAGGGTCTCCTATCAACAGATCCACCTCCCTGCAATGGTGGCAGTAGAGTGGACCATCAACCCCGGTCCTGCTGGGGAACAGACACCCTACAGGGCAGTCAAAGCAGCTCTATAAACCTCTACAACACAATATCAGACAGACATTAGACCTGGATATACTAAGCTGCACCCCACCACTATCTGATATTCTCCTGCAGCAAGCCTTCAGCCACTGCACCCTGCAAGGCACTCCATCATGACACAGACCAGCTGAAAACAGTCTGCTAGCTAGTCCTGGTGGAAATGCATGCACCCAGAACTGGGATGGCAGTGCACACCAGCAGATAGATCAGTGACTGGACCCCAAAAGGAAACCCATATATATATCACATGAGAGAAATGCTATATAGCACTATGGGGGTGCCTAGACATGCTGTGGTCACTGCACAGTCAGGGTGAGAGTGATCCCCCAGCAGGACAGAAAGAGGTCACCCTGTCTGTGTAGGTGGTGGCCGGCCACGACAATGTCCCAGTCAGTGCCCTATGCCCTGTGCAGATGAATCCTGGCCAGCCCACCCTGTCTGAGCTATACCCATGGTACCTTGCTGCTCATTATGCACATTGGCAGGCCAATAATGGCAACAGTGCTGGCAGTGTGGGCTGTGGAAGGTGTTTGCAGCCAACACACACTGTATAGACCAGGGGTGGGCAATCTCAGTCCTGGAGGGCCGCAGACCAGTCAGATTGGCAGGATATCTGTAATGCATATATATCGCATGCTTATTCATTAGGGATATCCCGAAAACCTGACTGGTCTGCGGCCCTCCAGGACCGAGATTGCCCACCCCTGGTATAGACAGACACACACTCCCACACGTATGCCAGCATTGTGCTACTATAGAGGAGTTTATCAGCCTTGCCCACCACACCAGTCCTGGGCACAGCACAGGCATGGATATGGTACGCAATACTGTTGGGGGTCACTCCCCAGGTTGGTGACCACTGTCAGAGGTCAGACCTGAAGCACACACCGCAGACATCAGAAAGATTGTTATGATGGAGCTCGAAGAGTAAACTGTGCTTAACGTAGGAATGTCTATCTGCCAGTACTCATAGCAAACGTTTGAGAGCTGTGTACCGTATACCCAGGTGTAGGGTGGCATTGCTAAGGTATGCAGGTGCTAGTATTGGGAGATGCACGCAGGGCCCAATGTCCTGCCTCTCCAGGAGGCATTGGCCAATGGGGCCTGTGGGTGTGGGTGTGTCTGCCCCTGTTGGCTGCTGCTTTACGGCAGAGGTTCCCAACTCCAGTCCTGGTGTCCCTAACACTGTTTGGGTTTTCCTGCTGTCCCTCATGAATATGCATGAGCTACATATACATGCCATGGGGGTGGTGCATAGATATGCAGCACAGGCATTTGTATTAGAGGCAGCATGGAACCTGAATGGTGTGTGGTCCTCCAGGACTGCATTTCGGAGACTCTGCTCTAGGTAATGCCCCTGTTCATGGTGTCTGTGCTCGGTGTGGTAAAAGATAGGCGTATTACCAATGCGTATGCCCTCAGCAATAAAGGTTTGTCCTTACTATCACGGTTTAGTTGTGGGAAAAACATGTGGACAGGATAGGCAGTAGCCCCAGCTGGGCTTTGAACCTGTGACCTTCTGTTTTTGCACACACTGTCTGTGTGCACTGCACCACCATGTTGCCACAGATTGGCTGAATTCCCTGGGAGGTCCATGACTGTACATCCGACAGGGCCTGTCTGTTGCAGTGGATGGTGCCATCCTGCACATGGCTAGGCCACTGTCTTCTGTGGCTAGCAGCCACTGCCCCTCCACCACCTGTACCCTTCCGCCATCATGCTGGCATGTCCTTATCGTAGTAAAACCATATGACCTGATTGAGTTGTGGCACTTCAGGCCTGCATGTGGGGGACTCGGCTGTAGGTAATGCCCATTGTTATGGTGTGTGAGCGGTGTAGGGTAAAATATGGGTGTTTGCAACATGCTTATGTTCTCTGCAATAAAGGAGTGCCTTTGCTATCTCTGTTTAGTGGTGGGTAAAATATGGGGACAGGGCTGGCAGGTGCCCCAGCTGGGATTTGAACCTGTGACTTTCTGGTCCTAGAGATACTGGCTCTGTCCGCTGCACCACACTGTGGCCACAGAGACAGTGTAGTCCCTGGAGATAGGAAACCTGGCAAGAAGGAGTCGGAAGCCATGCTCTGCACATTTTTACTGTGGGCTCGTTCACCTTGTCTGGGGACAAAAGTGCATATACACCACGAAAATGCCTGCAAAAAAAGGGGGAAAAAGATAGCCAAGCTGGGCAACAACGTAAATGGTTTCTCTTCCCTTTAAATGCCCTCTACCGCGAGTGTTTCACTCGCGGTATTTTTTACTTGTATATTCGGCCCCGTAAATGTGCGAGGAGCCTCTCCCCTCCCCTTCCCCGCCCATTGCAGCCGTCTCTCCGCCCCTCGGGAGCCTTCCTCCGCCCTCCGTTAGCCTTTCCACGCCTCTATCGGACATTTGCGGGCCCGTACTTGTGCGGAGCCCGTTAGTGTGCCGCGCACGTGTGCGGGGGTTCATCGCACGTGTGCGGGGGTTCATCGCACGTGTGCAGGGCGCTTAAGAGCACTTAAGTGCTGCTTTTAGTGCGCTATTGTGCGGCACGCAATTGAGCAGTTTTTAGTAAACATGCCCCTTAGTCTTTGCAACATGTTATTTATCTAGCTTCAGCAAAATAAATACATAAATTTAAAGAAACCATTTAGGGCAAATAGCACATGCTACAAAGACTATATGAGAAACATGAACATATGTTAAAGCTCTTTATATGGTATTCTTGGAAATAATCCAATCACTGTGAATATATATCCCATTCCCGCCAAGATACTCAGCTCTATCACCTTTGCTGTTGTCTCTTCTTCCATCTGGTTACTTCGTCTGCCTCAAAAGGGCTTCACTCTTTCCTCAGTCTATCACTTTCCAGAAACTGTTTCTGCTGTCTTTAAACATATTGGTCCCGATATTGGACGAGGCGGCTAAAAAGAAACTGCGCAGCAAAGGGGCATGAATCATGAATAAGGTGGACAACATGCAGGCAAGTGTGGAAAATGGCCACGTACTGGAGGATGAGCAGCCAGCAGTGAAATCCACCTACCCAGGCAATGCTGAGCAGCCTATATTCACTGTATCCTCCCAGATATTCCTAGAACAATATCGTCACAGAAACCATGGAAGGCACAGGAGGCCATCCCAAACTGTGCAACCATACTACACAGGCAATCCTGAGAAAATGAACAGACCACAAATGGATAAATGCACGGGCACAACGGGGGCAAAGAGGAATGGTACAAGGACACATGTGTTGCACGGGGGCAGTGCAGAGCCAGTCGTATGATGGGCCTCGGCCTGGTTGCCACCCTTGTAGCGCCACATGGGCCGTACCCGTGTTGCGTCCCGCACAATGCCTGGATAGTGACCCGGCTAGTTCCAAAGATCCCTCTGGCTGGGCTGATTCACAGCAGTAGCATGGCAGCCAGGCAAACTGAAAACTTTAGCCTGGCCAAGGCAGAGGCCCTGGTTAGGAAGGTTCTGAGATACAAAGGGGTGCTCTATCCCTGTGGGAACCACAGGTCCAATCTGCGACTCTGTACAGCCATCTGGCATGGAATCGAGCTCCAGCTGTGCAGGTAAGGAGCCAAGGGGATATGAAGGGTCTGGAAGGACAGCGGGTGGAAGTGCAGCAGGCCCCTGTGAGCACACTGCCACAGGCCAAGCAATGGGGGAAGGCTAACCAGGGAGGAAGGGCCATGGATCCCTGGGTCCCGCACCTGCCCACAAGTGCAGTGCCCAATGGGAGCCCTTCCAAGCCAGGCTGCCAAAAAGGCTGTGACTGCAGGAAGCACATCAGAGGATGCAAGAACATCCCCTGGCAGGGGAGATGGAGCATATGCATTGGCAATACAGACATTGACAGTGAGTGGGTACAGTCCCAGTAGTAGGGGCATGTAGTGGAGGGGCATGTGGCAACAGACAATGGGGCTAGGGGGACCATGTGTGAGAGACAGGAGGATAAAATACAATGCCAATCCCTCTCCCACCATGTTGCCTCAGATCATGCAACCTATTGTTTTTGAGAAAGTCCACTATTCTCTCTTTCAGGAGTGCCTCCATTACTTTTCCTGCCAACGAGGTAAGGCTTACTGGCCTGTAGTTGCCACTTCTTCCCTATTACCACTTTTATGAAAAGGTACCACATCAGCCCTTCTCCAGTCCTGTGAAACTTCTCCTGTCTCCAAGGATCTATTAAAAACATCCTTTAACAATCCCTCTCCCATAGGGGATATGGAGTCAGGCACTGAAGTGCCGATTCTGCACAATGTGCCGTCAAAGGCCAGAAGAGATACAGCACCTTAGGGAGGAGGTCGCAGCAGCAGCAGCAGCAGCAGGTAGGTGTGGGGTTGTGCATGATAAGAAATAGTAATGGGGGAATGTACCAGCCCTGCCTGCAGACCAACACTGCCAACCACCAGTATGCACACGAGCTGGACAAACAACACTAAGGGCCAACTGGGCAACACCAAGCATGTGCAGTGGAGGGTTGCACCCAAGGGGCAGAACATACCCAACCACTAGGCCCCCTGCTGATGCATTGCAAGAACCCACCAGCACCAAACCTCCATAGCCCACAATGGGATGCAGCAGCATGGCAGAAGGGGGCCAGACAGAATCCCAGCAAGGCTATCCATGGTGCATCTCAGAGGACCCACACATTGGAACAGAACACCCACCATGTGTAGAGCAGGGTGGCTGTCCGACAGACACCATGGCTGAAACTAGCACATAGCACCAAACCTATTCTTCTGTCTGTCCTCAAAGACACACAGATCTCTTGGGAACAAGGTGATAGTATTCTCGCTTATTGCTCTTGTAGACCACACTCTTCTTTGTCTCATTTTTCTTCAGCTGGCCTTAGAGCTACTGTGTTGCAATCATTCCAGTCTTTTCTCTCCTCACATTCCTATTATGCCACTTTTCGGGGCTCTTTCTCATCTCTTTTCCCACTTTCTTGTGGCGTTCCTCAGGGTCTGTCTTGGCACCTCTTCTCTTTAATGTCATCCTGGTCCCCCTGGCCTCTCTTGATCCAGCAGCAGGGTGTCTCCGTGTATGTCCATGCAGTTGATATCCTGCTGCTATTCTGAATTTCCCCTCTGTCCCATGATCTTCTCTCTGTTAACTCTTGCCTGACCTTAGTAGATTCTCCACATTCCACACTCCAACCATTTGAGTCTTAATCTAGCCAAGACATCCACACTCTGGCTCTCGGGTTATCTTTCCCCACCAGCAGTGTCACCTTCTCTTGATGGTTTTTGGATTCCTGTTGCTTCCACTCTTAAATATCTTGGTGTCACACTTGACTCAGAGCTATCCTTTGCTTCACACATCAGTATTACTGTTAGGCGTTGCTTTACGAAACTTCCATACTGTTCGATCCATCCTCCCCTCCTCTGACATTATCACATTTCTATTATCACTGGTTATGTCAAACCTTGATTACTGTAATATTATTTATTCAGGTCTTCCCAATTATCAACTCAAACATTTACAATCCATACTGTAACTCTATTTACCTTGGACTATCCAAACAATCAATCCGCCCTCTGCAAATGGTACAGAATACCGCAGCACGCATCTTAACTGGCATTTCTAGAGGAGACCATGTCACCACCCTTCTGAACCAACTTCACTGGCTGTCTATCATCTCCCGTATTAAATATAAGTCTATTCTGATCATCTTTAAAATCATACATGACTCTACTGCAACTATTCTTAAATCTCTCACCACTACTGATTCAAATCTGTGCTGGGTCCGCTGCTTTTTGACATATTCATAAATGACCTGGAAAGTGGAATAACGAGTAAAGTTATCAAATTTGCAGATGACACAAAACTATTTAAAGTTGTTAAAACCCAAGAGGATTGTGAAAAATTGCAAGAGGATCTTGATAAATTGGAAGACTGGGCATCAAAATGGCAGATGAAATTTAATGTGGACATGTGCAAGGTTATGCACCTAGGGAAGAACAACCCAAACTATGGTTACACGATGCAAGGTTCCACATTAGGAACCACCACCCAGGAAAAAGATTTAGGCGTCATTGTGGATACCATGTTAAAACCCTCGGCCCAGTGTGCAGCGGCAGCCAAGAGAGCAAATAGAATGCTAGGTATGATAAGGAAAGGAATGGAAAATAAAACAAAAGATATTATAATGCCTCTATATCATTCCATGGTGAGACCGCACCTTGAATATTGTGTGCAATTCTGGTCGCCGTATCTTAAAAAGGATATAGCGATTTAGAAAAGGTTCAGAGAAGAGCCACCAAAATGGTAAAGGGGATGGAAGGATACTCCTATGAGGAAAGGCTAAAAAGGTTAGGGCTCTTTAACCTGGAAAAGAGACGGCTGAGGGGAGATATGATAGAAGTCTATAAATTAATGAACGGAGTGGAACGGGTAAACGTAGATCGATTGTTTACGTTATCAGAATATAGAAAGACTAGGGGACATGCAATGAAGCTACAGGGTAAACTATTTAAGACTAATAAAAGAAAATATTTTTTCACTCAACGTGTAATCAAACTCTGGAATTTGTTACCGGAGGATGTAATAAAGGCTGTTAGTGTAGCTGGGTTTAAAAAAGGTTTGGACAAGTTCCTGGAGGAAAGGTCCATAAACCATTATTAAGAAGTGACCGAAGATATCAATGCTTGACTCAGTACAAGCATTGTGGAACTTGTGTCTCTTGGGGAAACTGCTAGGTACATATGACCTAGATTGGCCACTGTTGGAAACAGAATACTGGGCTTGATGGACCTTGGTCTGACCCAGTATGGCATATCTTATGTTCTTATGTTCAAATAACAGACCCAGAAGACAATCCAAAAGTTACATTTTAGCAATCCCTAATGATTATATAAAAGCCAAGCAAATAACATCAAGAGGAGCTATTTCATTAGCTGCTCCTTCCCTTTGGAATTTACTCCCTGACTATCTCAGAGTCATCACTGATGCTAAGGATTTTAAAAAGAATCTGAAGACAGCACTCTACTCTGAATTTTTTGGTGATATCACATGGTTACACATTTTATTACTGTTTTTGTTGTTCTCCCCTTTTCTTTCTTTTTATGTTCATATACTCAGTTTTGTAAATAAGTTTATTTAATTTAATCCCTGTTTTCTTCTTCCCTGTTTATTGCAAGATTTTGAACTTCATTGTGAACCGCTCTGATTTTAGGAAAAAGCGGTATATAAGTCCTGTTAAATAAATAAAATACTTCAATCCGTCTTTTACATCATGCTATCAGATGTCATGTTACACCCATATCTATCGGATCCCATTGGTTGCCCATCTTACACTAGTCACAATTTAAGCTGCTTACACTCATACATAAATTTATTCATTCTGGCACACCAGCATATCTCTCCCCACACATTATCCCCTATGTACCTCTTCGGATCTTACGGTCTATTCAAGCTTATCGACCATGGTTCCGATTTTGAGCTGGGCAGTGCTATGAGCCATATCGGCACATAGCCCACCCCCTCCCGCTTAATCCTGATTTTCCATGCCGGGGTCATATGTGGCCCCAGCATCAAAAATCAGGGTCTTGCCACACAGCCAATAAGCCACAGGAGGTACCCGTGTAACATCGATTTTCAATGCTACACAGCTAGCCCCAACACCTTAAAGATAAGTGAGGTTTTCCCATGCCTATCTTTACGGCACAGAGCGCTAACCGTGTAGCATCACAAATCAGTTCTACATGGGTAGCACTATGGCCTGCCTTCACTCCATCCTGGAATGCCCTCAGCATGCCTCCATGCTAAGCAGATAGCATCTGGGCACATTAGAGACATATCTGGGATTTTCGAAGGGCACTACTCGTGTAAGTGACCTTTGAAAATCCCGGATAAGGAATTTACATGGGTAACTAGGGAAGTTACCTATGTAAGTGCCTTTGAAAACCAGGCCCTACATCTTCCCACTCCATCTCAGGCTCATCTAGAAAGTACTCGTCGCACCACACCTTTCTTTCTTGGTCCCTCTTTTCTTTTCCTACTGAACATTGCTTTTACAACAGATCTTTACCCTTTCCTTGGCAACTGGCTAGTTTGTTTGCTCCCCTCCACCTTCCCTATTGTTTGATCCCTGCTCTTTTACTGTCCTATCATGTTTTGTGCATTTTATGATAAATTGTGATTTTTATTGTTCACTTCGTCAATGTTTGAGAGGCGGTATATCAAGCTTTTGACAAACCCCAAGCCATAAACCATAAACCATGATGTAGCTGTAGTAGGGGGCATGCCAACACCAGCCACAATCAGCAGGGAGGTGACACACTGTAGCTGAGACTCTACATGCCGCAAGCACAAAATGCACACAGGAGAACTACACCCGTAGCAACACCCCACCTCCCCAGATAGGTGGACAGAGGCTCACGGGGGGCATGGGGGACAGTGCCCTGCACCACCAATGCCACCATACAGCCCCAGCCCAGGGACAGACACTTAACCAAATGGTGCAGGCCGCAGGTGCTCAGTATGCAGGTCAGGCACTACCCACTGGACAGGTGCAATGTGCATATGTACATCCACCAACAGCTGCAAGGGCATCCCCAGCACATGTTGCACTCTGCAAACAGATATGGCGCACACCACTCTGGCCAGTCACTGGACACCAACATGGCACAGTGCTAGGTGAGAAACATAGAAACATAGAAATATGATGATAGAAAAAGACCACATGGCCTATCTGGTCTGTCCTTCCATATCAACAACTACAACAATCCCCTTTTTACCTTTAGAGATCCTCTGTGTTTGGCCCATGCTTTTTTGAATTCAGTTACTGTCCTCATCTCTACCACCTCCACTGGGAGACTATTCCACGGGTCCACCACTCTTTCCGTAAAGAAATATTTCCGCATATCACTCCTGAATCTATCCCCCTTCACCCTCATCCCATGTCCCCTTGTAGCAGAACTTGCTTTCAACTGAAAGAGGCTCCCTCCCTGAACATTTATGCCACAGAGGTATTTAAACATCTCAATTATATCACCTCTATCCCGCCTTTCCTCTAAGGAGTACATGTTAAAATCCTTAAGTCTGTCCTCATATGCTTTATAATGAAGACCACTAATCATTTTAGTAGCCACCCTCTGCACTGACTCCATCCTGTTCACATCCTTTTGAAGGTGCGGTCTCCAGAATTGCACGCTATACTCCAAATGAGGTCGCACCAAAGACTTATACAGAGGCATTATCACCTCCTTTTTTCTGCTAGCCATTCCTCTCCTTATGCATCCAAGCATCCTTCTAGCTTTTGCCATTGCCTTTTCTACCTGTTTAGCTACTTTAAGATCATCAGACACAACCACGCCTAGGTTCCGCTCTTCTTTAGTGGACAAAAGTACTTCACCCCCTATACTATATTGCTCCCTTGGATTGCTGCAGCCCAAATGCATGACCTTACATTTTTTAACATTAAATTCCAGCTGTCAAATTCTAGACCATTCTTCAAGCTTAGCTAGATCCATCCTCATGTTATCTACACCTTCCTGGTTGTCTACTCTATTGCAGATTTTTGTATCATCTGCAAAGAGGAAAACCTTACCCGACAGCCCTTCTGCTATATCACTAACAAAGATGTTAAAAAGAATCGGACCAAGGACAGATCCCTGAGGCACACCACTGGTAACATCCTTCTCCTCAGAGTGAGCTCCATTTACTTGTACTCTTTGTCGCCTCCCACCCAACCAATTTCTAACCCAAGCAGTAACTTTAGGGTCCATCCCTAGGGTGCTCAGTTTGTTTATAAGTCGCCTGTGAGGAACAGTGTCAAAGACTTTACTGAAATCTAAATACACCACATCTAGGGCTCTCCCTTGGTCCAACTCCCTGGTCACACAAAGAAATCAATCAGATTTGTCAGACAAGACCTGCCTCTGGTGAATCCATGCTGCCTCGGATCCTGTAATCCGCTGGACTCCAGAAACCTCACTATTTTCTCTTTCAGCAGCGTTTCCAGTAATTTACTCACCACCAAAGTTAAACTAATTGGCCTGTAGTTTTCAACTACACCCTTACTTCCACTTTTGTGTAAAGGCACCACATGTGTCTCTCTCCAGTCCTTTGGCACCACTCCCGACTCCAACGAGGCATTGAAAAGGTCAGTCAGTGGAGCTGCTAGAATGTCCCCAAGATTCCTCAGTATTCTAGGGTGTATCCCATCCGGTCCCATCACTTTGTCTACTGTAAGTTGAGCTAGTTTCTCATGAACACAGTCTTCTGAAAATTGTTCAAGATGTCCCTCGCTTCTGTTCCTGTTTGTGGGTGTTTTCTGAGGTCCTGCTCCTGGTTCTTCTTCTGAGAACAGAAATATTTGTTAAGCAATTCCGCTTTATCCTTATCAGCTCCTACATATTTCTCCCCTGCACCCTTGAGTCTGACAATACCACTTTTGCCCTTCCTCTTCTCACAAACATCTGAAAAATGTCTTATCCCCCCATTTTATTGCATTGGCTATTTCCTCCTCCTTTTGAATCTTTGCCTTCCTGACTATTTTGCTAGCTTCTCTAAGTTTTTCCAAATATAGATGCCTATCTTCCTTTCTCTGTGATCTCTTGTATTTCATGAAGGCCTCCCTCTTTTTCTTCACCTTTTCAGCTACTTCTTTTGAAAGCCTTTTCCTTTTACCTTTATTTACCATTTTAACAAAAAGGTTGGTTGCCCTTAAAATATCCCCTTTCAGTTTTGCCCACTGTTTTTCTTCATCCCCCAGCTGTTCCCATCCCACTTACGACTCCCTGAGGTATTAGCCCATTTTGGCAAAGTTAGTCTTCCTAAAGTCTAAGATCCTCACCTTTGAATGGATTCTAACAGCCCTAGTCCTAATACTGAACCACACCATCTGGTGATCACTGGATGCAAAGTGATCTCCCACTACAACATCAGAAACACTTTCACCATTGGTAAGCACCAAGTCCAGTATGGCCGCGCCAGCCCAGTGTGAAAGATCACATACCTGTGTCAGCTGAGTGGCACACACCAACTGCCATGCAGGGCACAGGAGTGCAACACAGACACAGACAGGGAGAAACAGATGCAGACATGACCACAGGAGCAGCCATTGGGTGATAGAGACTGAGACATGTGAGACTGCATATGTGAAATGTGAGTGGAATAGGTCTGTAAGTGTGCCATGGCTCTCTCTGTGCCCGGACATAACCGGGGCCCAGATATAACCAGTTAGTGGGATACCATATCCATGTAGGACTGTCACACTGCCATTTATATGGGCGTGTGGACTTCTGTAGCCACCCCAGAATAGTCAGGGGGTTGGGCAGCATGGACAGTGTGGGGGGCACTGGGTACCACAAGGCTAGGGCACCTGGCCAGTGCTGCAGATGCCCAAGGCCAGGTCATGTGCATCAGTATACAGGGGGGCCACAGTAGCTGGCTATCCCACAGGGGTGACAGTGGCCATGGGTAGGGATCCATGCCCCCAGACCAACAGTGCACAGGGCAGCCAGAGCATTGACAGAGCATGTGATGGGGCCACCTGAGATGCTCCACATGAGTGCCTGGCAACACTGGATGGTCCACAGCACACCAAGCAGCAGCGATCTGGACTACATGGGCAAGAGTCAGTCCTGGGGCTCTGGCATTGAAAAGGACTGTGGTGCCCATGCCATGCCAGCCATGTACCTCGGCCATGTCCCAGGGCAGGTGGGGTGTATCCCCCCTGTCCACATATATGGCAGGGCTGGGAAACTGCAGTGCCAGATAGATCCCACCTGGCATCTGTCTGTTGATATGTGTGGGTGTGTTGCCATGGTGTGCATGTAGGGATCACCATCCTGGGCCTTTGGCCCACTGGATGGAAAACAGACCCCATATCCCCCTGCTGGACACCCCTACATGGTGACTGGTCACCCTGGTATGGTCAACCCAGATGCACTCCAATGCCAGTCACAGTGGATAAACATGGACCTGACACCACAGCCACCCCTGCCCCATTGGTTCCAACCCCCCTGACCACCATGTAAGGACCCCTGTCCCTGGCCACCCAGCCACCTGCACGTGGGGATCCAGGTATCCCAGCCCAGCCCCTGTCCTGCTCTGCTGCACCCATAATCCCCCATGCCTTTATCACCCCCACCCTGCTCTCCCCCCTGCCCTGTGGCCCATGCCCATGGCAGTACCCTGCCCTGTGCTTCCAACAGACCACATATGCCCTGCCCATGGACCCATCCCCTCCTCAGACAGCTGCACATGGATTATGCAACTGGGTGACACACACTTACCAGCACCCATGACTCTTGCAGCAGTGATGACAAAGGGAGGTTCAAACAACAATTTTATTAAACCAGAGGTCCTACAACATGCAGAATCCAGTGTCCACACATGAAAGTTACAGCACACATGGTTGGTGCATGCACAACATCTCCTAAGAGCAGTCCAACATGTCCCTTGGAGCTAGGACCACCATGGGTGTGGCTGGCAACAGGTCCCTGGGTCCATGTGGCTCCATGTAGGTCATGTCTGAGCTGGTCCACCACCACATCCACCGCATCATGCTGGCTGATTGGGCACATGGTGCCCTGCTGTCATGGGCTTGGGGGCAGGGCCGGCCCGTCCATTGAGCAAGAATGTTTTTTGCACAGGGCCCCGCGTTTCAGGGGGCCCCGCGCAAAGAACATTCTGCTTTTTTTTTTTAAATTACATTTAAAAAAAACCCCTGTCTCTGGCTGCTGCCGCTGCCGCGTCCGTCGCAGCAGCGGCAGAATGGAGTGTCCCGCGGG
The DNA here is from genome assembly GCA_033557465.1 of Ichthyophis bannanicus. NCBI lineage: Eukaryota > Metazoa > Chordata > Amphibia > Gymnophiona > Ichthyophiidae > Ichthyophis > Ichthyophis bannanicus. Next base: position 647,908,051 of record CM066031.1, read on the forward strand.
GCCCCTTCTCCTCGTTGAGCCCTCTGCAAGGGCTTTCAGATTCGCGAAGGGAGAGTGCTCCCTCGCGTCTCTGTAAAGCCCGCAGGGGCTAATGGGAAATTTCCCATCTGCCCCTTTAGACGCGAGGGGCTGATGGGAAATTTCCCATTAGCCCCTGCGGGCTTTACAGAGACGCGAGGGAGCACTCTCCCTTTGCGAATCTGAAAGCCCTTGCAGAGGGCTCAACGAGGAGAGGGGGCCCCGCGGGACACTCCATTCTGCCGCTGCTGCGACGGACGCGGCAGCGGCAGCAGCTAGAGCCAGGTTGTTTTTTTTTTAAATTTGCCAGAAGGGAAGGGAAGGGAAGGGAAGGGAAGGGGAGGGGGGGGTTAAGACTGGTAATGAGCTGGGGGGCTGATGGAGGCTGTCTGGAAATGGGGTGATGGGGTGTTAGGACTGGAAATGGGCTGGGGGGGGGTGTTAGGACTGGAAATTGGCTGGGGGGGTGTTAGGACTGGAAATGGGCTAGGGGGGGTTAAGACTGCTAATGGGCTGGGGCTGATGGAGGCTGACTGGAAATGGGCTGGGGGGGTAGGACTGGAAATGGGCTGGGGGGGTTAAGACTGGTAATGGGCTGGGGGCTGATGGAGGCTGTCTGGAAATGGGGTGAGGCAGGTTAGGACTGGAAATGGTCTGGGGGGGTAGGACTGGAAATGGGCTGGGGGGGGTTAAGACTGGTAATGGGCTGGGGGTGATGGAGGCTGTCTGGAAATGGGCTGGGGGGGGTTAGGACTGGAATTGGGCTGGGGTTGATGGAGGCTGACTGGAAATGGGGGTGAGTGATGGGGGGTTAAGCCTGGCAATGGGCCGGGGGATGATGGAGGCTGACTGGAAATGGGGTGATGGGGGATTAGGACTGGAAATGGGCTGGAGGGGTGGTTAAGACTGGTAATGGGCTGTGGGCTGATGGGGGCTGTCTGGAAATAGGGTGATGGGGGGTTAGGATTGCTAATGGGCTATGGGGGGGTTAGGACTGCTAATGGGCTATGGGGGTGCTAGGACAGGAAATGGGCTGATGGGGAGGGGTTAGGACTTGAGGTGGGCTGATGTGGTTAGGACTGGTAATGGGCTGATGGGGGGGGGTTAGGACTGGCAATGGGCTATGGGGGGCTGACTGGAAGTGGGCTGATGGGGGGGTTAGGACTGGTAATGGGTTATAGGGGGGCTTAAACTGAAAATGGGTTGATGGGGGCTAGGACTGGTAATGGGTTGGGGGATTGCTATGACTGGAAATGGACTGAGTGGACGGGGAGGCTTGAACTGCAAATAGCTGATGGGGAGGGAGCTTGGAATGGAAATGGGCTGTGAGGGAAGGGAGCTAGGACTGAAAATGGGCTGATGGAGCAGCTAGGATAGGACTGGAAATGGGCTGTTGGGGGGAGCTAAGATTGGAAATGGGCTGTGGTGGGGGCTTGAATTGAAATGGACTCATGGAGGGGCTAGAACTGGAAGTAGGCTCATGGGGGGGCTTGGACTGGAATTGGGCTGAGTGGAGGGGAGCTAGGATTTGACATGGGCTGATGGTGGGGCTAGGAAATGACTAGAAATGGGCTGATGGGGGGCTAGGATTGGAAATGAGCTGATGAAGGGACTTAGACTGAAAATGGATGGGGGAGCTAGGACTGGAAATGGGTTGATGGGGGGCTAGGACTGGAAATGGGCTGATGCAGGGACTAGAAGGGAATGGATGCTGGGTGAGACTGGAACTAGAAGGGAGCTGATGTTGGGGGAGGATTAGAATGGGATGGGACTGGGAGAGTAAAATGGAGAGGGGAAAAATATTTTGTATGGGAGGGATGAAAAATCTACAATTGGCCGGGTATTGGGAGAGTAAGTGGGGATTGAGGATGGAGGGGTAAAATTTGTGTGGATGAAAGAAGAATGAGGAAAGAGCAAAAGGAGAAAGATTAGTATGTTAAAGCAGATGTAGAGAGAGAGGATGGAAAGAAAACTAGAAGAGAGAAGAAAGGACAAATGGACAGCAGACGATGGAGAGTTAGCAGAAAACATGAAGAAACCAGAAGAAAGTGGCTGGAGCAATTGCAACTGAAAAAAAAATGCACAAAAGGTAGAAATATCTCTTTATTTTGAATTTATTAACTGGAATATGAAAGCTCTGGGAAATGTGCATCATTACGTCTGCGCTTTGTTTGGTACAAGAGGAAATTGATTTATAGTTTTATTTCTACAGTGTTGTTGTACATTCCAAGTTTGGCTTTTGGGGTTCCCAGTTTAATTATTGCCTTCCTGTTTCTAAATTGCGATTCCTTGTTTGGTGATGGTCTATGTTCTGCATGTGTAACTGAGCTGAGGTATTCTGTTTATGTAATTCCTATTTGACATTGCCACTTGTTCTCTTTCCCCAGTATTCTCTGAAATGTACTGGTTTAATATTTGCAGTGTTTCCTTTTGATAGGTAGGGTCTGGTGCTTTGTGAGTCCTGGTAATGCTGTCAGGATACAGCGGGTTTGCTATGGGTTCTAAATGGGCAGCGTTTGTAGTAGTTCCTAATGTGCCTGGCGGTTGGCACTGGATTATAGTAATGTAGAAATCTTTTAGTCTTTCTTTATCCATACACTCATTAAGAGACATGTTTACTAAAAGTTAGTGTTTGGTAACATTATGCAAATGAGGCCCCGCACCGAGTCTCCGCACATGGCCCCGCACCCCCCTTGGGCCGCCCCTGCTTGGGGGCCCTCCATGCACCTCAGCATGGCTGCCACAACAGCCTGTAAACCCTGCCTTATCACATTGCCTCCTTGAGGAGCTGTGCCTCCTGCACTAGGCTGGCCAGTGCATCCGGGACAACTGTATGTGGGCCTTACCTGCCTGCTATCACAACTTTCCCTAGGTCAAGCTTCCCTAGGTCAAGTTTTTGAACATGTTTAAGTTTCCTTACTTTTTCTGTGATATTTCAGCCCCGTTTGGTGCTTGGCATTCTGGCCATGACATCTTTTCATTACTTTTTTGAAACTGAGCCATTTGATTTTGCTGCAGCTATTTTTCCAAATAATATGTCCCAGAAACTTTCCAGCAGGTTTAAGAAATGTAGCAAGTGCTCTAGGACCATTTTCATAATGGAAACACATAAATGGTGCCTCCAGTGCTTGGAAACGGAACCTATGACCTCTTCTTGTAATTTGTGTCCCCATATGATAACATGAGGGCTGAAGTGTCAAGAGAAACAGCGCAAAAGGGTTTTTGGTGCTTCTAACCCCGATACATTGACATCAATGGCATCAGTCTTGATGGCTTCCCAGGCTGCACTGGATACTGATGGTGCATCAGCATTGAGATGTTCTTGTGCCCACTTTGTACCAAACAACCATAGATCCCATGAGCATTGGTCATCCATTGATGTCATACTGAAGACAAAGGATTCTGCTGCATCTTCATCGGCACTGAAGAGTAAGGACATCAAATTTCGGACAGAGGTCCAAGTGTATCATTGTCAAAGCTCTCTAAAGTATGATACCAAGAGCATCAAGAGTTCTCAAGAGTACTCCTCCAAGCTGTCCTGAAGAAAGGTAGACTCAACCTCATAGTATTCAGAGGGGCAGTGAGAGCCTAGTGTTAGCCAAGACCAGCCAACTAGCATATTCTGGGAACATAAATCAATTCTGCTGTGCCCTCTGTGCTTTTGGAGACAGTAGACATAGAGATTCACCTTCTAAAGTCTGTTGCAGACAGAATCATGATGCTCTTCACTATGCAGCAGGTCAAAGCCTTGATGGCCCAAACTATTGTGCTGCCTAGTGTTAAACCAGTCCTTGACAAGCACAAACTTCCTGAGGTAGAAGCATCAACTTTGGGGCATTGAAGTGCCCTGACACTGAAAGTGGATTGACTGATATCACTGTCTAATGCATCGAGACTGATGTACCTCTAATGCCTAGAATGTCATCAGTGTATCAACACTCCTGGAGGAGTTCCAGTTTCCCAAAGAACAGGAGAGTCACCCAGGCAATGATTCAGACATTTTGGTTTCTCTTGGAGTCTGACTCAGATGGCTAGATCACATAGAAGGTGGCCCAAAAAAAGTGAGACCATCTCGTAGCATATAAGTTATTTAAAAATTCAAAAAGACAGATGTAAACGATTGACAAATTAAAAAAAAAAAGATGGCGACCGTAAATTGTTGAAATAAAGACGTTATATAGCTAAAAAAGGTAAGTAAGTAAACTATTTAAGCTTTTAATTTACGAGATGTTCTCACTTTTTTTGGGCCACCCTGTATGATAAATCTGAAATCTTGTCAGTGGATGGGTCTTCAGAACTCCCCTCTGATCCTTCTCCTCCTCACGAGAGGTGTAAATCCTCTCCTGAGAGCATGACCTTACATGATTTTGTCAGGGATATGGCTAAGACCATGCCATATTCTTTGGAAATGGAGGAGGAACACAGGACAGAAGAATTGGAAATCATCCAGTATTCCACAGCCCCCAAGGAAGCAGTGACAGTATCTGTGCACAGCATCTTTTAAAGGCTACAGATGAGAACATGGAAGACCCCTCTTCTCTGTACCTGCTGTTAGTAGAAATGTTGACTCTATGTACAGAGTTCAAAAGGCTCCTAAATTCAAGAAGTTTTAAAAATAAAGTTGAACCTGCCCTTAAAAGATCTAGTTCCAAGTCTCACTCCTTGATGCTCCCAGGGAGGGAGGTTTAGAAACTAGACATTTTGGGGAATAAAGTTTTTCAGACTGCCATATTTGCTTCCCATGTGACCTCTTTACCAGCTCTACATGAGCATGTGCTTGCGGGATATCATGTGCAGCCTAGAAGATATTTCTCCCTCCAAAGAGCCTCAAGCACCATCATTCCCCAGTGAGCCACAAGGACTGCTCAAAATACATGGTCTGAGCAACTTATGATGTATTTGATATGCTTTCTAGAGCTTCTGCCCTTGGAGCTCAGAGACTCTCATGGCTCCAAGCATTGGGGCACATTAGGTACATATCTGGTATTTTCAAAGGGCACTACCCGTGTAGTTGCTCTTTTTAAAACCAGGATACAGCCTTTACATGGATAACTAGGGCAGTTACCCATGTAAAGGCCTTCGAAAATCAGACCCTATGTATCTACCGAGCAAACAGAACTCCCTAGGCTGAGCCATGTTAACATCACGAGTGGATTCTGGATGGGGAGGAAGTACTCAACATTTTCAGGAGTGGGGAATCCCCTTGATAAACCTCTTTGCCACTCATCAGAATGCCCAGGCAAATCAGTTCTGCTCCAGGGTAGGGCCACACAGCAAAGTAGCCTCGGATGCTTTCCTCCTCGATTGGGGAGAGGGCTGCGATATGCACATGCCAAGACCCTTCTGAAATTCAAAAGTGACAGAAGTATGATGATCCTCGTTGCTCATTGGACTCTGCAACCATGTTTCCCCCTACTTCTGGATCTCTCCATCCAAGATCCAATGCACCTAGAGCAAGCACTGAATCTAATTTCACAAGAGAATGGAAAAATTTTGCATCCCAGCATCATTCCTAGCCCTCACAGCTTGGATGTTGAGAGGCTAGCTTTGTTTTTGATCTACTGGGTGGTGTCACCAATGTCCTTTTGGTGACCAGGAGGGCCTCAATGAGATGTCCTGCACTTTTAAGTGGAAGAGGTCTGCTGTCTGGCCATTTGGATGCCCAGTATTCCAATTTATCAAGATCCTCTTCAATTTTCCACAATCCTCATGGGTTTTAACAACTTTAAATAGTTTTGTGTCATCTGCAAATTTGATAACCTCACTGGCTATTCCCTTTTCAAGGTTATTTATGAATATGTCAAAAAGCAGCGGACTCAGCACAGATCCCTGCGGTACTCCACTATTCACCTTTTTCCATTAGGAAAATTGGCCATTTAGCCCTACCCTCCGCTTTCTGTCTTTTAACCAGTTCCTGATCCAAAATAGTATACTGCCTCCTATCCCATAACATTTTAGTTTTGCCAAAAGTCAAAGGCTTTCTGATCTTCAAAAAAACATAACAGATTAGTAAGACAAGATCTTCCTTGACTAAAGCCATCTTGGCTGTCTCCCATTAAGCCATGACTATACACATTTTCACTAATTTTGTACTTTATGATGGTTTTACCATTTTTCCAGGTACTGACATCAGGCTCACCGGTCTGTAGTTTCCCGGATCACCCCTGGAACCCTTTTTAAAAATTGGTGTTACATTGGTGATCCTCCAATCTTCAGGTATTACAGATCATTTTAATGATAGTTCACAGATTACTAATAGCAGGTCTGCAATCTCATATTTCAGTTCTTTCAACACCCTTGGATGTATACCATCCGGTCCAGGTGATTACTACTCTTCAGTTTATCAAATAGTTGTAATACATCTTCCTGGTGTATCAATATTTCTTTCAATTCTTCTGCAGTATCACCTTTAAATACCATTTCAGTCATGGATAACATCCCTACATCTTCCTCAGTAAAGACTGAAGCAAAGAATTCATTCAGTCTCTCCGCTATAGCCTTGTCCCCTCTTACTGCCCCTTTTACCCCTCTATCATCTAATGGTTCAACTGCCTCTCTCACAGGTTTTTTGATACAAATGTACTTGAAAAAGTCTTTATTACACATTTTTTCTGCCACAGCATGTTTCTTCTCAAATTCTCTCTTTGCCTGCCTTGTCAATGCCTTGCATTTAACTTGCCAGTGTTTGTGCTGTTTCCCGTTTTCGTCATTTGGCTCTTTTTTCCATTTCCTGAAAGTTGCTTTTTTGGCAACAACAGCCTCTCTGACCTCACCTTTAAACCATGCTGGCAGTTTTTTGGACTTCCTTCCACTTTTCTTACAGTGTGGAATACAGCAGGTCTGGGCTTCCAAGATAGTATTTTTAAACAACACCCACGCTTGATGTAAGTCTTTAACCTTTGCAACTGATCCTTTTAGTTTTTTCTTAACTATTTTCATCATTTTATCATAGTCTCCCTTTCAAAAGTTAAAAGGTAGCACTGTGGATTTCCTTTCCATCCCTCCTCCATTAATTAAATCAAACGTGATCATGCTTTGGTCACTATTGCCAAGTGGCCCCAAACCCCTTATCTCTTGCACCAGATCTGGTGTTCTGCTAAGGACTAAGTCTAAAATGGCTTCCCCTCTGGTCGATTCATGAACCAGCTGCTCCAAGAAGCAGTCATTTATTTCATCTAGAAACTTTATCTCCCTAGCATGTTCTGCTGTGACACTGATCCAGTCAATACCGGAGTAATTGAAATCACCCATTATTATTACCGTTCTGTAACTTTTGTTAGCTTCCCCGATTTCTTTGAGCATTTCATCATCCATTGGTTCATTCTTCCCAGGCAGTCAATAGTACAACTCCACTGTCATCGCCTTCCCCTTTTTACATGGAATTTCAATCCATAGAGATTCTACAGTAAATTTTGTTTCCTGCAAAACTTGAATCCTTTGTGACTCAATGCCCTCTCTAACATAAAGCACAACCCCTCCGATATAGTTTGTACCCCGGTATCACAGTGTCCCACTGGTTGTCCTCCTTCCACCATGTCTCTGAGATACCAATCATATCTAACTTCTCATTTAGTGCTATATATTCTAACTCTCCCATCTTAATTTTTAGACTTCTAGCATTTGCATACAAGCATTTTAGAGACTGTATTTTATTCATATTAATCTGGTTATCGGTAGGCAGGGGCAATTTGGAATCTTTAAGCTCGGCCTGCTCTGTACTCAAAGACATTTGGGTTACATTTGTCTTTATTGAAACCTATCTGCTGATGTGCCCTAACTTCAGTTTTTTGGTAGTATCCTTCAAGGATAAAATGTTCTGAACCATGTGCTCTTGGGCGACTGTCGGCTTTCCCCTATTATTTAGTTTAAAACTACTCTATCTCCTTTTTAAAGGTTAATGCCAGCAGCCTGGCTCCATCCCGGTTAAGGTGAAGCCCATCCCTTTGGAAGATCCTCACCTTTCCCCAGAATGTTCCCCAGTTCCTAAAAAAATCCAATCCCCTCATCCTTGCATCATCGTCTCATCCACACATTGAGACTCCGGAGCTCTGCCTTCCTTTTGGGTCCTGCGCGTGGAATAGAAAGCATTTCAGAGAACGCTATCCTGGAAGTTCTGGATTTCAACTTCCTGCCTAAAAGCCTAAATTTAGCCTCCAGAACTTCCCTACCACATTTTCCTATGTCACTGGTACCAACATGTACCAAGACAAAAGACTCCTCTCCAGCACTATCTAAGACCTTGTCTAGGTGGCATATGAGGTCCACTACCTTCGCACCAGGCAGGCATGTTACCAGGTGATCCTCACATCCACCAGCCACCCAGCTATCTACATGCCTAATGATCGAATCACTAACTATAACAGCTGTCCTAACCCTTCCCTCCTGGGCACATGACCCTGGAGAAACATCCTTGGTGAGAGAGGATTTTACGTCACCTGGAGGACAGGTCCTAGCTATAGGATCACTTCCTGCCATACCAGGGTGATGCTCTCCTGTCACATGACCTCTCTCCTCCATGGCAACAGGGATGCTGCCAGACTGGAGGTGGGACTTCAGGACTATATCCTTGTAGGTCTTGTCTATGTACCTCTCTGTCTTCCTTATGCCTTCCAAGTCTGCTACTCTTGCATCCAGAGATCGGACTCGTTCACTGAGCGCAAAGAGCTCCTTGTACCTTGTGCACACGTAAGACCCCTCACCAACTGGGAGAAAATCATACATGTGACACTCAATGCAAAAGACTGGAAAGCCCCCATCTCGCTGCTGGACTTCTGTCTGCATCTAAATTTTAAGGTTGAGTTTAGATGTTTAAGTTCTTTTCTTACTAAGGGTTGCTGGGGATACTTATACTAATAAAACTATACCTAATATGTTTAATGTACTTTGTTCACCTAAAGTTTAATTAATCTCAGGTCCTTAATGTATGCTGATGAGAATAAACAGCTGCACCAGAGAGTGAATATGGCACCTCCTTTCCTTTAAGAGGTTCAAACACCTATAAAGCTATGATTATCCCAGGGGTGGGTGGGTGTCAGGGAGGGAGGGAGGGTACAAGACTTATTAAAAGCTGTCTGCTACACAGTACCCTGTCCCATGCTTCTAAGGTAATCTGTGACCAATCTGCAAGGGGAGTCCCACAGCCTTTGTTTGGATAGAGGGAGTCTTGGGTTCTAAATTTAACCAGAAAGCTCTCTTCTGTGTTTTAAATTTAATCTGAAAGTTATTTGCTGCTACTAAGCCCTGACTGATTTAACAAATACACTGTGTTCACAGATTAATCAGCTATAATCTAAAGAATTCCTTTTTCCCCAAGATTTAGAAAAATTCCCAGAAGTAAATACTTACAATTGCAGATCTCTCTCCAGAGGTAGCAGTCCCCTTTTGTAGTCCTTCAAATGGCAGATGAAATTTAATGTGGACAAGTGCAAAGTTATGCACCTAGGAAAGAACAACCCAAACTATGGTTACATGATGCAAGGTTACACATTAGGAACCACCACCCAGGAAAAAGATTTAGGTGTCATCGTGGATAACATGTTAAAACCCTCTGCCCAGTGTGCAGCGGCGTCCAAGAGAGAAAATCGAATGCTAGGTATCATAAGGAAAGGAATGGATAAATAAAACAAAGGATATCATAATGCCTCTGTATCGTTCCATGGTGCGACCACACCTTGAGTATTGTGTACAATTCTGGTCGCCATATCTTAAAAAGAATATAACATTATTAGAAAAAGTACAGAGAAGAGCCACCAAAATGGTAAAGTGGATGAAAGGATACCCCTATGAAGATAGGCTAAAAAAGTTAGGGCTCTTCAACCTGGAAAAGAGACGGCTGAGGGGAGATATGATAGAGGTCTATAAATTTACGAATGGAGTGGAACCGGTAAACGTAGATCGATTGTTTACATTATCACAATACAGAAAGACTAGGGGACATGCAATGAAGCTACAGGGTAAACTATTTAAGACTAAAAAGAGAAAATATTTTTCCATTCAACGTGTAATCAAACTCTGGAATTTGTTACCGGAGGATGTAGTAAAAGGTGTTAGTGTATCCGGGTTTAAAAAAGGTTTGGACAAGTTCCTAGAGGAAAGGTCCATAAACCATTATTAAAAGGGACCCGGGATATCACTGCTTGACCCAATACAAGCATTTTGGAACCTGTGTCTTTTGGGGAAACTGCTAGGTACTTATAACCTAGATTGGCCACTGTTGGAAATAGGATACTGGGCTTGATGGACCTTGGTCTGACCCAGTATGGCATATCTCATATTCTTATGAGTGTAGGTCTGGTAGATCCTTTCTCCTTTCCCACACAAAAACTGCTTGAATGCCTTCTGCACCCCACAAAGTCGGGACTCAAGTCCAACTCTGTAAGGGTCCACCTTGGTGAAACTGGAGCTTATCATCATAGTGTAGAGGGCAAGACTATCTCTATATAGCTTTTAGTTATTCCCTTCATATGGGGCTTCCTTTTCCCCAAACCTCCTTAAAAGCTGTCCGTAATGTCTTGGGATCTCAATGTGGTTCTCATGCAGCTGTTGAAGGCTCCTTCTGGGCCACTCAGTTCCTGCCCTCTGAAATTCTTTAACTGGAAGGTTCTGTTTCTGATGGCAGTCACGTCAGCACTCAGAATGAATGAGCTTCAGGCCCTAATAGTTCATCCACCTTATACTAAATTATTTCACAGCAGAGTGTTGCTTTGCAGTAAGTTTCATCTTAACCAGTCAATCACTTTCCCAATGTGTTTCCCAAGACCTCATGCACAGAAAGAGGAAGCTGCACTACACATGTTGGACTGCAAAAGAGCTTTCTACTTGGAGAGGATGAAAGCCAATAGAAAGTCTATTCAACTTTTTGTTTCTTTTGACCACAACAAATTAGGATCTACTGTCTCAAAATATTCTCTTTCAATTTGGCTTGCAGACTGCATCTCTTTCACTTATGCCCAGACAGGCCTAAGCCTTGAAGGTCATGTCACAGCTCATATTGTCAAAGCCATGACTCTGTTGATGATCCATTTGTGCTCAATTTCCATGGAAGAGGTTTGCAAAACTGCAATGTGGACTTTGGTCACCTCTCACTACTGTCTGGATGGGGATTCTTGAGAAATCTTTTGGGGTAGAAGAATCCAACACCACCTCCCTAGGCTCATTTCTTTCCCACATCCTATTCCATTTGATGCCCGGAGAGTTATTTTGCCCCCAAACAGACAGACAGGCAGATGAACAGACACACATTCTTGACCCTTTTTATATGATTATTTCTGACATCCATTGGGTTGGAAGGAATGAAAAAGGATGCAGTGCATTTTGCAAACTTCACATTTATGACAAATATAAATGATATGACAAGATAAACGAAGAAGGAAAACAATGACAGGCCAATATTTAGCAGCAGCAGAGAACATTTTTTAAATGCCAGCTGCTACAGCAAAATAACAACCAAATATTCAGCACCAGTATCTGGATAGTGGCCAGTGCTGAATATCCGATGACCGTGGTCAGCACCTGGCACTATGTATATTTCAGTGATTTCACTGTTCCTATATGGCTTCCCACTTAGATAGCCATTTAGTCCATCTTTTTGGCACCTAAGCTAACGATCCGCATAGTGGTGCCAAAAAGCTCCACTATATGGCTAATTTGCAGCTTTGCCCTTGGACTGCTCCAGCGGATGTGCCTAGTAGTCAGATAAAATTCAGTAGTACTATCCCTACAGTGCCTGTGAATATCACTGTAAGTAGCACTTATCTGGTTACCAGGTGGCTTTGAATATTGATCCATTGAGTTCCAAATGTCTATTCTGCAGAGATAACACTGCAAAATACTATATACCAACATTTGTTAAGATGTGTGTGTACTATTGGATGGAGGCTGTCTCAGCATGACTATCTTGGCAGGTTTAATTGATTAAATAAAAATTGCAATATTCAGCCTTCATGGCCAACCCTTTTTTTTAAAGAATGCCAGCCATGGCACTAAAATAAAATACATATATTTGGTGCTGCTATCTGGATTGTGGCTGGCACTGAATATATGTAGCAGGAATGTGCAGGCCCAAGATTTTCATAGTTTTTCATCATGATTGTGTATGCATTGCACAATTTGCACATGCAAATTGCTTCTGTGCATGTATACCTATGAATTAATACATGCACAATTGATGTTTGTATGCACAAACAATTTGCATGCAAATTTAATTTTTAGGTGCACAAGCTAATGTCCAAATGACCCCAGAATGCAAAAGCCTAATACGTACAGTATGGTTAGCGCCAGAGTTAGCCAGATAACGATGATATTCAGTCCGCTATCTTGATGGAATATCCAAATAACTTTGGATGGCCTTTTGTGCTATTCTAAGATATCCAGATAGCAGACTGAATATCACCACTATTTTGATAATTATCTGAGCCATCCACTCTAGCACTAAATGGACTGAGCTGGGGCTGACGGTAGTGCCGATGAAAATTACCCACCAGTAGCACTTATCTGAATAGCAGGCCCTAAAACAGCAAGAAACTTGCATACTTAACCATATTTCACTTCTATTTTATCTCTTGATCAAGAAATGCACACTAGAGGGCACTGTGTTTTTAAGTATAGAAGCATGTTATCAGGATCTAAATATTTTGACTTTAGCCCTGATTAAAATAAGCCCTGATTATAAAGTAATAATAGGCTCAACATAGACTTTGAAAATATTTGGGCAACTCTACTGTAGATTTTACCATACTTCCAACAACTCATTAGACCACAGCTCTGATCCTCATAGCCACTACAAATAACTATACATATTCATTGTTGATGTCCTAAAAACTAGGCTTGTTGGGGTTCACAAGTGCTAGAATTCCTTTAAAGGCATGTTTTTTGAAAATGCTTTAAAATTATTTTATATTTCTTATCTTACTATGATTTGATGCTATTGTATTTATCTATATTTTATTTTAATTGTAAACCTCTTAGACATCCCGTCGACCTGAAGAGTAATTCAATTTGTCAAATAATTAATTTGACTGGTCTACTTTTGAGTTATATTCCATATTAATAAAAGTACTGATGGGGAAGGAGGCTAATGGTAAGGCTTTTATAAATGCATTATAGATATAAAATAATCAGGGGGCTATTTTAGGGCCTTGTTTACGCTTCCACGTGTAAAATTAGGCATTAGAAAAGCTCAATTTACACGTGAATGTCCTTTCTATATAGAAGTTGCAAGGGGGCAAGTAAGGAGCATAGTTAGGGAGTGACTCATATGGCTCAAAAATCTAAACTTGCAATCTCCATTTTTTATAGGGAGTATGCACGTATGACAAAAATTGTCTATGTCGGGATTTATATCTTCTCCCTGACAGATTTAGGTTTTTAAAAAGTACTCATTTCAGCCAGTCTTTACAGGAGGGGTTAAGAGTGTTATACTTCTTAATTCCTTGTTGTTTGTTTCCCTTTCCAAATTCAGATTAAGTGAAGATGGCGGCCTTTGTCATTAGTTGACAGAATTTACGTATATAGGTTTTCCAAAATTATCCACATGCATGTGTAAGTTCCAGCCCTTATATATGGAAATTGTGAGATATCATCTTCCATATGTAAGTGTCAGCACTTCTACTTGTAAGCTATTACATTTCCTCCACTGATTCTTCTGACATGTAGATTTGTAAAATTGTTCCTTTGGCTCCATATATTGGCACATACACGTGCACTCCTGCTTCTCCTTATTTGTATTTTAGAAAAGGATCATTTTCTAAAATGTATAAATTGTGACCTCATCGTCTCATTTCTGATCTCCACATACTATTTAAAATGTGTCTTTTACTGATAATATTAGTAATATTATTACCCAAGTACAGTTGGCACTCAGAGCTTGGCAAACCTCATATAACATGATCTCCAAATGTTCTATGGCAACTTGAATTTATGGAAAGGGGTGATCTTATAACAAGATACAAAGTTGCACTCCATAAATGCATGTAAATCATGGTATTTCAGTGATTTACTGACATTAATGGACCTCTATGCATGAATTTTGTTGTTGTTGTTGTTGTTGTTAAATGCCGACAAGCCGATGTTGACTCCTGCTGACCCTTGTTCTTCATGTTATGAATATCCCTGGATTTTCTTGGCAAGGTATGGCAGGAAGTAGATTGCCAGGCCTTTCTTCCACACAGTAAGCTTATAGCACCTAATTCCAAGGTGGTTTCCTATCCAAGTACTTACCAGGCCCAACCCTGTTTAGACTAGATCGGGCATACTCAAGGTGGCATGGATGCAGCTAGTCGCCATTCTATAATTTCCAACGTAGGGGCAATGGCACATAGTTTCACTGTGGGCATGCACATGGGTAGAGTTTGGGCAGAACAAAGATGCAGCACACAAGTACATACAAATTATAAAATGCTTTAATTTATGTGCCTTCACGTGGTTTGCAGCTTGTCGTGCTGTGAGGCTTGTGTGCATCAGTAATGCTGAGAGCTGCTATCAGTAGCTTAACTCCTGGCAGGGCCTCCCAAGATGGACAGGTCTCAGCTGAGGTGCTAGACTAAGACAAACCACCCATCTTGGCAGGGTCAGGCTGCGGGGTATCTCCTGCACCCCCTCCTACCTTTGCCGCTCCCCGGGCCTGCCATCCCACACCATCTTGGGGAACCTATTCCACCTCAGAGGTGAAATAAGTTCCCCGTTCAGTCAGCCAACCCTGGATGTACAGGGCCAACATCAGAATCTGCCCTGTACATCCAGGGCCGTGGACCGCCCACTGCCCACCCTAACTCTGCCTCCACACTGCCCCTTTCCTGCTGCCATCTAGCCTCCCCATGCAAACTCCTTGTTTGTAGAGGGAGGCTTGGTGGGGATGGGAAAAGCGGACAAATAGTTGGGATGGACATTCCAACAGGATTTCCATACCCGCTATTCGTGTTACAGAATACACCCCTAACTGTTTTGGCCCTGTGCTAGCTGGCTATGTGTGTCCCAAAGTGCATTCAGCATACACCAGAACGCATGTTGTCAGCTACCGCCCTTTAGTAAAAGGACCCCTATCTGTCATTGGCCCATAGGACTAATCTGTGCCATGCAGCAGATAGAGCACCTAATGGGCATGTTTCTAAAGGGCGCTAATGAGTAGTGTAGGGTTTAGCATGCACCAAGAGTGCTGTGGTAACCTTTACCATAACCCAAAAATGTGGCTGCACTAAATATCGTACTTACAAAATGGCATAGGTTGGGGATGAAACTGAGTGGTTCAGGGATGGAGCATGCACATGGGCTTCTTTAACACCCTCTAAGCAACAATGTTGCACTTAGCATGGATGCACTTAAAGCCACTTCAATGGCTAGAATTAAGTTCCCATTCATTGATTATGCCAAACAGCACAGCATAAGGCGGGCACAAACCCCGTGCTAGCCATGTAGAGGACATGCTGGGCTTGCCTCCATTTTTTAGCAGAGGTTCACTGTCATCATTGCACTCATTTTTTGGACTGAATGTATGGTAAGCACACATGTTTTAGTAATCATGCCTCTAAGGGGTATGTTTACTAAACTGCGTTGGTGCAATTCGCGTTAGGAGCCGCTGTAGTGACAGAAACCCCAAATAAGGACATGGGCGGTTCAGCGTCACCACTAACGCGCGTTCAAAAAATTAACGAGCGTTACCGGGCGCCGTGGCGCGTTAATGCGCGTTAATCGTAAGAAGACGTTCAGACACAAAGCACTGAAACAGAGCTGTAGCACAATGGTTACGGTACTGACCGCTGTTACAGGCAGCATGGGTTCGAGTCCCCAGTGTACCTAACGCAGAAGGCTGTCCCAGGCATCACCCTGTACATTACAGAGGGAATGAGGAGGCATGTTTTTCTTTACGTTGAGTATTGGTGTCAGAAACACACCCTCGGAGTGTGCCTAGCCACGTACGTTGGTGCGTGCGAGGCTGTGTGCGTTGGTCCGTGCATAGCTGCGCGCGTACAATCGTGCGTGGGTACGTGTGTTTTTTTACCAGTGTGGGCATCTTATATTACAGACTCTGTAGGGTGTCTTGCACCTATGCATTATGCTAACAGATGTACGTGTGATGGCCTATGGTTTATCAGAGCCTGTGAGCAGGTGCTGGAGTTTCACAGGGTTGGATTGTGCCAGTCACACCCATGATGCACTGCACATGCAAATCAGCTGTCCACAGATACACACCATGGGGAATGCACCCCCACAGCACCTCAGCCTGGTAGAGGAAACTGACCATGTGCACCCCCACAGCACCTCGGCCTGATAGGGGGTACTGACCGTGTGTTGTACTGGCACAGAGTAGCTACACACCGTCACATTGTGTGGGTACTGTGCTCACCCTGAGGGTGCAGTGAGGCGCCCAGCACTAGGTCCACAGCACCGTCCATGGCTGAAAGAGGCCATGGCGCAGGTCCAAAGCAGTGTTACTGTGTGAGATAGGTAGTTTCTGCAGGAACACCTTGGACATCTCTGTCTGTTTCAGTCAGGTGTAGCCCCCATGCACCACCCCCCCAGGGCTGAGGGTGGCAAACAGGGTCTCCCATCAAAAGATCCACAGTCTACCTCCCTGCAAAGGTGGCAGTAGAGGGGAACATTAACCCTAGTCCTGCTGAGGAACAGACACCTCACAGGGCAGTCAATGCAGCTCTGTACACAGCCATAACACAATAGCAAACAGACATTAGGCCTGGATATGGTATGCTGCACCCCACCACTATCTGATATTCCCCTGGTGCAAGCCATTCCATCACAACACCTACCAGCTGCAAACAGTCTGCTAGTGCCCAGTGGAAATACCTGCACCCAGAACTGGGATGTCAGCATACACAGCAAGCAGATACATCAGTGACTGGACCCCAAAAGGAAACCCATATTTATCACATGAGAGAAATACTAGATAGCACCATGGGAGTGCCTAGCCATGCTGTGGTCACTGCACAGTCAGGGTGAGAGTGATCTCTCAGCAGGATATACTGAGGTCACCCTGTCTGTGTAGGTGGTGGCCGGGCACTACAATGTGCCTGTCACTGCCCTATGCCCTGTGCAGATGCACCCTGGCCAGGCCACCCTGTCCGGCCTATACCCATGGTACCTTGCTCCTCATTATGCACATTGGCAGCCCAATTCTGGCAACATTGCTGGCAGTGTGGACTGTGGAAGGTGTTTGCAGCCACCACACACTGGATAGACAGACAGCCACCCCCACACCTATGCCAGCATTGTGCTACTATAGAGGTGGTCAGCAGCCATACCCACCACACCAGTCATGGGCATAGTACAGGCATGGATATGGTACACCAGGCTGTTGGGGGGTCACTCCCCAGGGTGGTGAACACTGTCAGAGACCAGACCTGCAGCACACACCGCAGACATCAGAATGATTGTTATGGTGGAGCTCAATGAGCAAAATGTGCTTAACGTAGGAATTGATATCTGCCAGTTATCATAGGAAATGTTTGATAGCTCTGTACCATATACCCAGGTGTAGGGTGGCATTGCTAAGGTATGCAACTGCTAGTATTGGGAGATACAGGCAGGGCCCAATGTCTTGCCTCTGCAGGAGGCATTGGCCAATGGGGCCTGTGGGTGGGTGTGTGGCCCTGTTGGCTGCTGCTTTACGGCAGAGTTCCCCAACTCCAGTCCTGGTGTTCCAAACACTGTTTGGGTTTTCATGCTGTCCCTCATAAATATGCATGAGCTACATCTGCATACCATGGGGGTGGTGCTTAGCTATGCAGCACAGGCATCTTTATTAGAGGCAGCATGAAGCCGGAATGGTGTGGGGCCCTCCAGGACTGCATTTGCGGGACTCTGCTTTAGGTAATGTGCCTGTTTCTGGTGTCTGTGTTTGGTGTGGTAAAATATAGGCCATGCGTATGTTCTCTGCAATAAAGGAGTGTCTTTACTATCACTGTTTAGTGGTGGGTAAAGCTATGGGGACTGGGTTGGCAGGAGCCCCAGCTAGGATTTTAACCTGTGACCCTCTGGTCTTACAGGCACTGGCTGTGTCTGTTGCACCACACTGTGGCCACAGAGACAGGGCAGTCCCTGGAGTTAGTTAAACCGGCCTGACGAGTCAGAAACCCTGCTCTGCAACAGGTTTACTGTGGCCTCATTTACCTTGTATGCAGACAAAGGTGCACATAAACCTCAGAAAAAACCTCAAAAAAGGGGCACACACCCATAACCAAGCTGGGCAACAATGATATCATTGGGCAACATTACACAACACTCCCAGGACAGCTCCATTACAATGAAATGATCTTTGAAAGGGTCTGCGGAGCGTAGACCCTTCCACACATCATTTCTTTTTTATTTGGTGTTTTCCAGGGAGTGTTGTTCCTTGTTGCCCATTGCTATCACTGTTGCCCAGCTGAATTATGCTTTTTAAAATGTTTCTTGTGGTCATTTTTAACGTTTTATGTGAAATTTTGTTCTGTGCACATGTATCACACTGCTCACGTTTTGTGGGTTTCCCCGGTTTTTCTGTACATTGCTGACGGAAATGGTTTCTCTTCCCTTTAAATGCCTTTAACGACAGGTTTTCATTCGCGTTGGAATTGAGCTCAGGAATTCAGTGCGTTAGTGTGAGGGGAGCCTCTCCCCGCCCACTCTCCGCCCATTGACCCCTTCTCCCCACCCACTCTCCACCTTCTGCGCTGTTTTAACGCGCCGCGGGACTTTACGATCGTTAACTATGCTTAACGCGCGTAGTATTACGTTAACGGTCATTAGCGCGTTGGTACGCGCGTTATACGGCACTTACGGTCGTTAACATCGTACAACGCGCGTTAGCCACGTTTATCGCACTTTAGTAAACATACCCCTAAGTGTTAATAAAAAGGGCCCTATATTCTCAATGATAGTTCTTTTTCCACAGTAATCTTATAAGAAAATGGAATTGATCACTTCAAAATTTTATGAAAAAATAAAGTGCCCTAAATTGCAATGTAGAACTAAAACTTAACAAATATGTAGGTGGTGTGAATTTCTCAGATTTTAGAACATATCATTATGCATTCCTGATGAAAAAAACATCCTGCTGGATGATAGATCTATCATCTGGGGAATCTGGAGAGGCCTAGATAATTGCATGTTGAAAAAAGTTCATCTCGAACCAATACTCAGGGATGAGGATTTCGGAAGTGTTTTCTGAGCAGCTAATTTTTTAAACTGTTTGGCTGCTAAGATAGTTCATGAAGTGGCTGAATGCTTCATGGGAAATTGCATTATGCATAACTTAAGAGGTAATCTGAAGTTTAGGATTAGAGATTCCACTGTAAACTGGTCAATGTGGCAGGCTAAAAGCATTTCCTATAGCTGCAACTCAGGCATTGTATTTGTAAAAGCCAGCTTGACATTGTATGCTCTCTGATAATTGGGAGTTGGGATCTATTTGCTCTGCAGTAGTAGCCTCTACAACAATGACTTCACAGTTTTATAACTTATAAAAGACCAGACTGATACTAGATGTAGAGACACTGAGAAAATGTGGATTAGTGATTTGAAAAGAGACTTCACGTAGAGGACTGGGAGAAACTCTGGTCTAAAGGGCTAGCACATAGTGTACAGTTTAGCTTGCTCCAGGTGCACTATGATAAAATGTACCTCATGCCAAAAATGCAGGCACACTAAAAATCCTGTGCTACCCAAGTAATGTGGGTTGGGGTGGAGACTAGGCAGATCTGGGATGGAGTGTGTACATCGCAGGAAGTGTATGAGTTTTTGGCATGCGCTTCTCGACGATATTGCACTTAGCACATGTTCACTTACTGACACCTTAATAGGTGGGGTTAAGAGCATCCACAGTGATCATGCCAAACAAAAGGAGCATGGAGGTGGAGTGAAACTCACATTAGCACATGGGGATATGCAGGGCACGTCTCCATTTTATAGCATGTGCCGAGGACTACCCCTGGTGCTAATTTTGGGGCTGAGCTCATGCCACCAGTAGTGCACTTTAGCAAGCATGCCCTTAGACCAGAGTTTCTCCTAATCCTGTCATCTTTACACACTAGTAAACATGTCCCTAAGTCTATGAGTGTTCATTTTCTGTAGCTATAATGCAGGCCTCATATTTTGTGCTTCATAGTAAAAATGAAAAAAATCTCAGTAGAGACCTCTAATTAGTGTTGGTCTTTCAGTGCTGAAATAGGTACTTTTGGCAAGTGATATGGGAATGTATAAATAATCTGCTGAAGCTTAAGACCTAAATGACTTGCACAGTACTCATTTGGAGATCATTGGCTCTTCCTGTGGTGCTAATGTGGAAGCTAAACTAGTGGAAAATTTGCTGGCTGTGGTCTTAAAGTTAATATTGAATATTCAGAAAGATAATTCAAAGGTCAATCTACACTTGTGATGGAGTCACATTTGCCTTTCTTGCAGATATGAGGCTGTCCAATGTATTCACCTCAAGATGAATTTTGTCTTACGTGAATTGAGGTGGCAGCTGTATTGTCACGATGGTGGACTGAGGATGAAGCTGAGTACAGTTGCAGATGTTTCATTATTCATTTTGGAATTTTTGCTTGGTTTTCCCTTTGTTGTATCTATTTATTTATTTAGTTTGTTATTTAAAAGCATTTCTATACCGCCATTTGCAAATGCATTCAAGACAGTCTTTGGAGTGTAAACATATAATAAAAATATTAGAACCCCAAAAAATCTTATTCCTGAACACCCTGGATATTTTTTTAATTATCCAGTTAATTTTTTACATATTCAGTGAAATGTTAGAGCCTTGTGCTAAATTTCAATCGCTTGTGATCTGGTAAATCCTTGAATGTTGACTTTATATACTACTGAACGGAATATATTGTTGGTATTCTGTTATCATTAGAATGTACTTGATTGTCTTCCTGATGAATGACTCAATGAAACTATTGTAGTAAAAAAAAACCAAATAAATCAATTGGTATGTCATATACAACCTTATTAAGATTGTATTACTCTGATCATTATAATTTTAAAATAGATTTTCCTTGTTGTTGTGTTGTTAAGTGCTGTCAAGTCAGTGTCGACTCATGGCAACCCTCTGGATAGTTGGCTTAAATTGTGTTCGGTCTTCAGTCAGGTGGCTCGTTGTTGATAGACTGGCACCCATAGCTGCTGTTATTGTATCGATCCATCTCATTGCTGGCATTTCTCTTTTGCGGTGATCTTCTACCTTGCCAAACATTATGTCTTTCTCTAATGATCTCTCTCTTTGCATGATGTGTCCAAAGTATGAAAGTCAAAGTCTTCTCATCTCAGCTTCTAAGGAAAGCTGTATTGCCAAATTTTACGCTTTTCCTTTAACCCTGTCACTCACTAGCTCACTGACTAGGCACAGACACTTTAGCAAATACAATATGGGTTAACCCTGTCACTCACTAGCTCACAGACTATGCATCAAATACAATATGAGTTAACCCTGTCATTCACTAGCTCACAGACTAGGCACAGACACTTTAGCAAATACAATATGCTTTTATTAGATTGAGTCCTTTTAGAATAATAATAAGCACAAAGTTAAGCATCAATACATCACCGGATTATTGTAGCCTCACTCCAGTCGGTCGGGGGACTTTTCAGCGATCACTTAGAGGAAAATCCTGGAGACTACAGAGACACATCTGCCCCGTCTATCTTGAAGAAGTCAGTCCCATCTTTCCTGCTGAGAGTCCCCCTAAAGTACCTAACTAAGAACGTGCCTGCTGCATGCCATTACAATTCATTGGTTAGCCTGCAGCATGCTCAAATCAGGATTGGTTGGAGTTAATGTTGTGCTCATGGTTCATACCAGGATTGGTCAGGGTTAATACTGTGCTCGTGACCAGCAGCTGAAAAAAAATGTCAGCTGCTGAGTCACTGTATGAGTCACTTATCCAGTTCTGTCCAGCCAAAACTGCTGCCTGCTCAGAGAATTTGTCCTAAAGTAAACCCAAGCTCTGATCTGGGCTAGCAGGCTGACTTAGCATGATTTCTCTCACATGCAGTAATATTCTTTGTACAATATTCTTTGCTGATCCAAAAATCCAAATAAATCTTTAATTAGTAATACAAAAGCTTAAGTTTGATCTCCTCTAGTACCGAGTGATTTGTTCTTCGGGCCGTCTATGATATACACAGATGTATGTTTACTAAACAGTGGTAGCGGACTTCATGTGATATCGGAACCACAGCTCCATTTAAATCAATGGGGCCATGGCTACGATATCGCACGGAGTCCACCACCGCCGATTGGTAAACATACCCCACAGTATTCATCACCAGCACCATAATTCAAAGGCATCAATTTTCTTCATGCCAATTCTTTTCACTGTATAAATATGATGTTATTGAAAATAGCATGGCTTGGAAAAGTTGAATCTTTGTATGGAGAGAGAAATCTCTGCTTTTGAAAATCTTGTCTAGGTCCTTCATAGCCAATTTGCCAAGAGCAATACGTCATCGTATTTCTTGACTGCTTGTCCATTCTTTATTGATTATTGATCCAAGTAGGTTAAAGTTGTTAACTATTTCAATTTATTGATTTTGCCAGTTGACAGGATCTTTGTTTTCTTAACATTAAGGTGCAGGCCCATTTTAAGACTATCTTCCTTGATCCTGAGAAGCAAATGTTTGTCTTCACTTTTTGCTAGTAATGTGGTATCATCGGCATAGCAAAGGTTGTTGTTGAGCCTTCCACCCATCTTTACACCACAGTTGCCTTCATGATTTGTTCTGCATATAAATTAAACAGGTAGGGGGAAAGTATGCAGCCTTGTTGAACATCTTTGCTGATTTTAAACCATTCTGTTTCTCCTACTTCTGTTTGAACCGTTGCTTCTTGATCAATGTAAAGGTTGTGCAAGAGAACTATCAGGTATTCTGGTATACCCATGCTTCTTAATGTGGCCCAGAGTTTCTCATGGTTTACACAGGCAAAAGCCTTGCTGTAGTCAATAAAACATATATAGATACCCTTTTGGTATTCTTTTGCCCTTTCAGGGATCCATCTCACATCTGCGATGATGTCTCTCATTCCTCGCCCTTTCCAGAGCACTGGTTGTACTTCAACTAGTTCTTGTTCCAGGTATAGTTGTAGTCTCTGCTGAATGATCTTGAGTAGAATCTTGCTGCCATGTGGGAGCAGAGTGATTGTGCAATAATTTTCACAGTCAGTTGGATTACACAGGTACACTAAAAACATTTTTTTTTAAACTGCCTCTAATGTTTCGATTGATTTTTACGTTTTTTGGTGCGCTGAATCCAAATCTGGTAACCAATTTGCTCCATCACGTACAGATTTTTTGCTACATTGGGTTAGCAGTTTGAGGTGAACGTTTCAGATTGAGTGCGATCGAGATAAAAGTTTCTTGGATGAATTCTTTATACTAATTGTTTAGTAGTTATTCAAATAAGAATAAAGAAAATTGTAACAAGGCAGCACATAAGAATAGAGTAATGTCAACAAAACACACTGTGATGGTAGCAAAATTGTCTGCACTTAAAACAGCCACATACATGTGCACAAACATTGAGCATATAAGAGCGAGGTTAGACACAAAGCAAAGCAAAGAAATGTGCAAAAAATGTTGTACAGGTATGTATGTAAGAATAGAAAACGCAAACCGCACCATTGCAATACATGAAGACAAACACCCGATGGTGTGAAAATAAAATTCTAATAAATGAGATCCGACACTGTGGTAATAACTAGCAAATTTTTATTTCAAAGTTTAGTAAAAACATGATATTTGTCAACACAGTTTAGATTTTAAAGTCATTCTTGGGTCAATCAATCTCCTGGTGGGCCCGTTTCTTCTTGCCCCGAATGCTTCTCTTGGTGCGCTGCTTGGCGTATTTTTCATCTGGGGTTTCCCGCAGCAGCAACCAGCAGAAATCAGCCATCATAGTGGTGTTCCATCTTCCTTGGTACCTTCTCTCTGCGTCCTTGATGTCCTGGTGAAACCTTTCACCTTGTTCTTCACTGTACGCCCCCAAGTTTTCGGGAAAGTAGTTCACATGGGAGTGCAAGAAATGGACTTTCAGGCTCATGTTACAGCCTTGTTCTTTGAAGGCATTGAGCATCCTGGCAACAATATCCTTATAGTTCTCATCCCGCCTGTTCCCCAAGAATTTGAGAACAACATCCTTGAAGGAATCCCAGGCTTCTTTTTCCTTCTCAGACATCGTTTCAGCGAATGCTCCATCTGAAATGAGTTTCCTTATATCAGGGCCAACAAACACTCCTTCCTTTAGCTTTGCTTCAGAAAATCGGGGGAACTTTGAGCAAAGGTACCGAAAGCACTCACCATCTTTTGGAAGGGACTTGATGAATTGCTTAATGAGACCCAACTTAATGTGGAGAGGTGGTAATAGAATTTTATCATGAGGTACCAAGCTCTCATGAAGAACATTTTTCTCACCGGGTCTCAAATACTCCCGAATTGGCCAGTCTTTTTTCCCCCAGTGTAGGTCGCGGGCCCGGCTATCCCACAAGCAAAGGAAGCAGGGATATTTGGTGAAACCGGATTGCTGCCCTAATAGCATGGATAGAATTTTAAAGTCTCCACAAATCATCCACTTATGCTCATCATAACGAATCTTCTGAAGAATCAGGGCTAAATTCTCATATTTTTCTTGGAGAATAACAGAGTGAGCAATAGGAACTGAAGCGAATGTGTTGCCATTATGAAGAAGAACACCTTTTATGCTGTCTTTTGACGAATCAATGAACAGCCGCCATTCAGCAGGATCATACTTGAGTTAAACTTTTCCATCACTCCGTATATATCATTGCAAAATACCAAATCTTCCTCTTTGCTGAAATACTTCAAAAATTGTGTCTCGCAGTTGCGGTACCAATAAAAAGTTGTTCCTGGTGACAATAGATTTTTCTGTTTAAGCCGAGAACCTAGCAGTTGGGCAGCATCTTTTGGGAGTCCTAAATCCCGGACTAAATCATTCAATTCAGCTTGAGAGAAAAGTTCAGGTTTCGGATCTGGTTCAGTTTCAAACTCGGAAGTACTGGACTCATCGGGAAAAGCCATCTGATGAGTCTCATCATGATCAGAACCGTCCACACAAATATGATCCAAAGATTTTGGTGGTTCAGGCACAGGTACTTCGTTGCTATGAGGCATAGGCCTAATTGCTGAGGGAAGGTTGGGGTAACTTATTACGTTCTTATTTTTTAAGTTGTATCCCTTCACAATGCAAGAGCAAAAATAGCAGTCACTGCTGTGGTCTCTTTGTTCACGCCACATCATAGGTATTCCGAAACGAAATGCTTGTTTTTTACCTTTCATCCATAAGCGTAGATCTTCCTCACATGTCTTGCACACTTTGTGAGGAGCCCACGGTTTGTCTTGATCGCCTAACTTCAAACCGAAATAGGCGAAATATACTTTTTTAATAAATGCAGAAATGTTCCTCTGCCGCTTTTTTCACGGTATAATCCCCACAAATAAAACAAAAACTGTCCGGAGAGTTGACGCAACCTCTGGCTCTGTGAGCCATCACAAATACACAGCACTGCAAACTACAACTGTAGTGAACCACTTCGGAATAAAGCTGGATTACGACTGAGCAAACAAAAGTTAATAATGAACTTGCAAGAAACTGAAATTTGACAGGAACGTTCATGTCGCAACCATCGTGTTTGAGCGAGCGAACGAGGCGAGGTGAACAGGAAAGAACATGCGCCAGCGCGAGTACTGGATTTAGCCCCCCGCCTCCCAATTGTCCTGTTAATGTATAAAATGAATACAAAATACTCTAAAATATCATGAGGGAGTGTTTCTAGTTAGTTAACCATTACAACCTCTATTTTGGGCCAAGAAAATAAACTGCAGTCGGCTAAAAAGAAATTATGTGAACATTCCTTATATGGGTAAGAAATCTAATTTTGCAGGAAAACGTGACGTGATGGAACATTTTGGCTATTTTTCCTGGATTCAGCACCCCAAAATCTATAGGAATCAGTTGCAAAACTGGAGGCAGTTTTTTGGTAGTGTACCTGTGTTATCTTTCTTCAATATTGGTATAAATACAGATTATTTCCATTCAGTAGGCCATGAATTTGTATTCCAAATTTCCTGGTGGAGCATTGTAAGTATAGTATTTGCTTAATCTGATTGCTGAAATACTTCAATGGAATTCCATCATCGCTCAGTACTTTGGTCTTTGATAAGATTTTCAATGCTGCTTTGACTTCTTTCATCACCAAACGTTCCTGATCATAAGATGCAGGTTGAAACGGTTATTGGTCCAATTGATATTTGTGGTATAATGACTTTATGTATTCCTTCCACCTTGTCTTCATCTTCTCAGCATCATTCAACATAGATCTTTGAGGATCTTGTAGCATTCAAATTCAAGGCTGGAATTTTTTCTTTAACTCTCGTAGCTTTAGGAAAGTCGACCTTGTTCTTCCTCTAATAGTTTCTGATTCTATTTCTTTGCATGCATCATTGTAGTATTTCTCCTTGTCTTGTCTTGCTGCATGCTGAGTTCTGTGATTGCCTCTTTTACTTCTTTGACTTTAGCTTCTCTGCGTTTCTGGGCAATTATCAGAGTTTTTTCAGTCATCCATTTTGTCCGGTTTTGCTTTTCCACCTTTTGTAGAGACTTCTCGCTTTCTTCCAACACAACCTTCTTGATGTCATCCCATAACTCTTATGGAACTCTGTCATTTGCAGCAAATTGTTTGTGCAGGCAGTCTTTAAATTCCAGTGGTATATTCTCAAGGTCATATTTTACTACATTCATGAGTGGCTTGTTGTTTTTCAACTTTAGCTTAAGTTTGCATACTAGTATTTGGTGATCTGTACCACAGTCAGCTCCAGGTTTTGTCTTTGCTGATGTTATTGATCCTTTCCATCATTTTCTTCTATAAATATAGTCAATTTGATTTTTTTACAACCCATTGGGTAAAGTCCACATGTGCAGTCGGTGCTTGTGTTGCTGGAAGAAGGAGTTTGAGATGAATAGATCATTGGTCTTGCAGAATTCTAAGTCTTTCTCCAGCTTTATTTCTTTTGCCAAGTCCATATTTCCAACCATTTTGCCTTCTTTTTTGTTGCCAACATTTGAGTTCCAGTCCCCATGACTACCAGGATATCCTATTCGCATGTCCTGCCAACTTCATCTTGTACTTGTTCATAGGACTCATTAATTTCTTCCTCTTCTGCAGTTGTTGTTGGAGCATATATCTAAATTATAGATGTGTTGGTGGGCATTCCTTGCAGATGAATAGAAAATAAGCATTCACTGACTGCACTGTATTTCATCTCCAGGAACCCAGCTTTTACCCCCCCCCCCCCCCGCCCACAATAAAAGTACGCGATGCAGAACTCCTCAGTAAACCCACAATACGTTACCTAGGGGTCACCCTGGACCAACAACTCAACATGAAATCCCAGATAGGCAATATGGTAAAGGTGATTTACCACAAAATCCGGATGCTCTGCCACCTATGACAGCTGCTTGAGCCGGAAGACTTCTGGACAGTCTATCAAGCACTAGTAATACCACACTTCGACTATGCCAATGTAATACTTCATGGCCTCCCGAAAAGCTCTCTTAACCCTTTACAACTTGCTATGAACGCAGCGGCCAGAATCCTTCACGGGGCATCAAGAAGAGACCATATCACCCCTGTGCTAAAACAGCTACACTGGCTGCTGGTACAGTCTAGGATATCCTTCAAGATCCTAACGATAACCTACAAAGCCATTAACAAGTGCTCCTCCTCCTCCCTTACTGATCTCATCCGTACCACCCCCCTCAACAGAGTAAGGAGATGACCTGCCGTCAACACCCTTACACTCCCGAAGGCGATCACCAGATGCTCCCAGGCCACAAGAAACAGATCCTTCGCCTTCTATGCCCCCTCCTGTTGGAACGCCCTTCCACCGTCCATTAGAGCCATCAATGACCTCTCCCAGTTTAGAAGGGCACTGAAGCACCACCTGTTCCTTCACTACTACACAGAACCAAATGACCTCTCCCAGCCTATCACACTCATGACCCAGCCCAGCACCTCCAGCACAACTCAGTACTCACTTCTAGCCCCTGCTCTCGATAGTCCCGCTCAAACCCTCCCCCCTGTGTGCACCCTCCCCCCCGGGTACAGCCAACCCCACATGTAGACAATGAAGAACTATTACCAGAGAGAATGTAAATGTTAACGATGTTAGCATGTAAATAATTATAAGCAGACCACAACATCCTGCTACACCCAAGAATGTACATAGTTACCCTGTTTAACCCTGTATAAAGAACTGCTATACCCAAAATGTATATAGTTACCCTGTTGAACCCTGTTAAGAACCTGTTTATTGTAAGTCCAGTAAGGCCCTTGCCTACACTAAACAAATGTGTTACTTGTAAACCGCACTGATTTCAAATAGTGCAGTATAAAAGAAACATAAATAAATAAATAAATAAATAAATTACTGTTCTTGCAACACCATTTCTTCTTTGTCTTTCATTTCCAGCATAGTAGACCATGTGATCATCAGCTGCAAAGTGCCCCATGCCAGTCCATTTCAGTTTGTTGACACCCAACACATCAAGTTGTACATGTTCCATTTCATTCTTGACTACCTCCAACTTCCATCGGTTCATTCTTTGTATGTTCCATATCCGAATATGTAAGACATCTTTGCAACTACTGACTCTCATTTCATGCGCAGCTACATCAGCAGGCTTTGAGGGCTTTGAACCAACCACATCATAAATCCTGGATTTACTCTGAGAAGTGTTCAGCTCCTCCCTAGTTGCCAGTTGAGTGCCTTCCATCATGGGGGACTTATCTTCCAGCACTATAGTGTAATTTGTTATCTGACTATACATTGGGTTTTCATGGCAAGATACAGAAGTAGATTTGCCAGGCCTTTCTTCTGCACAGGTAATTCTAGTTGCAGTTATCACAGAAATGTGATCCTCCACTGCCAACACTGTCCCATTCTACTGCTGCCCAGATGGGTGGTTTGTTTTAGTCTGGCACGTCAGATAAGACCTGTCCATCTTGGAAGATCCTGCCAGTAGTTAAGTTACCAATAACTTAGCACTCAGCATCACTGATGCACACAAGCTCTCAAAACATAACAAGCTGCAAGCCGAATGAGAGAGATTTTCCTTAAAATCCAATTTTTTTCAGCTTCAATTAATTCATTATCTTTCCCATCTCATTCTGAACATACTGTCAGGCTGATGTGTAATCCTTACAAACTCACATACAAATCTGTAGTTTTTAGCATCTGAGATGCTTCAGATTTCCATAGAATAAAAGGTGTGATAGGCAGGAGATAAATGTAGTAAATGAAAGGAAAACTTGAAAAGTTTTTTTAAGTAGGCCAAAATTTACAGATTTGTGACAGACATATCACAGTTTTGGCAACTATCAAGTTAATATTATGTTTGGCTCAGTCCTACAGTTGTAACCCACAAGCAGAAGGGCAAACGTTAGACCTGGGCAATAAAGATTTTTATTTTTTACTAAGTTCATAAAACTGTTCTTCATTGAGGGTGTTGGCTAATTAGTCTTGAAAGAAGATCTAATTAATGTAGTCCAGCTAAAAGAAACAAAATCTCCAATCTAGCCATTTTTTCATGGAAGTTTCTGGATTCATTTTATATATTTTCAGAATTTCCTTTATGCTTACTTTTGGCAAATAGTCAAATGAAATGTAGAATTTGATATGATATTATGAACAAAAATCTCACTCTTTTCCTCATATCTAAGAAACACATGCCTTCTGAGGTGCAAAATGAGTTTTTAGTGAAAAGCCAGTTATCCTTTGGTGCTGTGAGTATCCAATGTATGGAAGGACACTAACTGAATGCTATTGTATGTTTTGGTGGTGTGGGGGCAGAAAAACAGAAGCAGCTGGCTATGTATTTTTGGGACTTGGAGAAAACTAGCTGAGAAATTCCAGTGGATGATGAGGGAACAAATTCCTCTGGAAAAAGGAAAGACATTTTTCCATACAAGAACTGAAAATTCTGTTGACAGATAGCTCAGCATGAGAAACATGCTATTGGCCAACTATCAAGTGCTTTAAAATGGTAAATTAAAAAATCATATTAAATACAATTAATGCTGTGGGAGATGCTTAATAACACATGGATGGCCTTAAAAAAGATGACAGTACAAAATCACAATTCACCAAGGAAAAGAATACCCCAACTGGAAATTTGGTCAGATTAGGAGAAGGACTACAGTCTTGGAATGCAGTACCTATGAACTGCAGATTGTTTCTAGCCTGCATTCTAAGATCTTACAAAGCAAAGAGGTCACATAACTTTGGTTCAGTCTCTTGAAAGGGAATCAATAAAGAAGGTAAATTGATTATGGGCTAAAGCAATGAGCTCCAAACCAGGGAAGCCTTCTCACATTGAACCTTTTGGTGACCTTTTGCAGTTCAGTTGAACTTCCATTGCCTGAGGTACAAAATGTAGGCATTCATTTACTAATTTGCATGGTTATGAAAGTTGTTGCCAATCGGCCTTTTCTAAAAATAGTATAAAGTAGGTATCAGGCCCATTTCTATGTGGAATACTACAAGACATACATTACAGACAAAAAAAGAGGCTATGGGATAAAACAGTACAACTATAATTGTGAAAAACTAAACCAAGTAGCATCAATAGAGGAAGGCCACTTTAATTTGGTAAAATTATAAGAAGAGAAGTGCCTTGAAGTCTACAGTATATAAGAAAACAGCCAGTGAGATAGAGATGTAAGCTGAGCTCCTAAATTTAGACTCCTAAGTTAGGATCCCCCACACTTGGTTTGCAGTTTGTGGTGCTATGAGGGCTTGTATGCATCAGTGATACTGAGAGCTAAGTTACTAGTAGCATAACTACTGACAGGTTCTCCCAGGATAGACAGATCTCAGCTGAGATGCCAAACTAAGACAAATCACCCACCTGGGAAGCAGCAGAATGGGACAGAATTGGCGGTGGAGGATCACATTTCTATGACAACTGCAACAACACTAGAATTACCTGCACAGAAGAAAGGCCTGGCAAATTTACTTCTGTATCTTGCCACAAAAACCCAATGGATAGTCACAACAAAACAAATTGCCCCATAGTACTGGAAGATGAAACCCCCAGGTCAGAAGGCACTCAATTGGCTACTGGGAAAAGCTGCAGCCAGCATTTATGATGTGATTGGATCAAAGCCCTCAGGAAGTTTGACTGCTGATGTAGCTGCACATGAAATGAGAGTCAAAAGCTGTAAAAATGTCTTACATATTGGTATATGGAACATACAAAGCATGAACCAAGGGAAGTTGGAGGTGGTCAAGAATGAAATGGAACATATACAACTTGATCAATGTGGTCAGTGAACTGAAATAGACTGGCATCATGCACTTTGCATCTGATGATCACATGGTATACTAGGCTGGAAATGAAAGACAAAGAAGAAAGGTATTGCATTAACTTGCAAGAACTGTAATGCAATCAGTGAACGCTTAATTTTTATTAATTTATGAGTAATACCCATTAACACAACTATTATTCAGGTATATACCCCAACAACATCTGTAGGAGAGGATGACATTGAAGAGTTCTATGAACAAGTACAAGCTGAAATTGATAGAACATGCAGATGGTATCCTGATAGTCATGGGTGACTGGAATGCAAAAGTTGGCAATAAAGAAAAAGGCAAACAGGGTCATTCTGAGGGACGTCCATCCCTGCTATTCATGCCATTTCCCAGTCCCATCTACCTTCCCCATGTCTTGTACAGGGAAGATAGATGGGGGCGGGAAAGGGGCAGATCATGGGAGGTGTTAGGGCAGGCAGTGGGCTGTCATCAGCCCCAGATGTATTGGGCCGATTCTAATGTTGGTCCTGTATGTCCGGGGCCGGCGACTTGCACGGGGAACATATTCATACGTTCCCCTAGTCAGTGGGGTAAGGTGGGCCTGGGGCGTGGAAGGGACAGGGGGGCTGAGGACATTCACTGCAGCCCGACCCTGGCCTGAGGAGGCCAGATTGGAGGTCAGGCTGTGGGGAATTTTCTTTTAGAGCCAGTGTCCACGGATCTTGGCTCTTTAATGAAGCCGCGGTGCCATGGCAACCGGACACCATGGTTCCATGGCTCCATTTAAGAGCCTCCATTGACTGAGATAGCCAGGCAAGGCCTGTATGTGCAGGCCGGATGGAATTGGGGTCCCTACCTGCACATACAGGTCTGCTTGCGATTCTAATCCCACAGGCCTAGACGTGTCCCATGGGATCATAATCGCAACTCCCTCTGTGCGTTAGGTTCTGGTCGAACACACAGAGGGTCTCGATGTGTGGGATGTAATCGGGCCCAAAGTGGTTGGAAAATATGGACTTGGCAAACAGAAATGAAGCTGGAGAAAGACTGAAAGAATTCTTCAAGATCAATGATCTATTCACCTCAACACCATCTTCCAGCAACACAAGCGGTGACTATACACATGGATTTCAGTCAATGGATTGTACAAAAATCAGATTAACTACATCTGTGGACCGCAACAATGGAAAAGTTCAATAACATTAACAAAGACAAAACCCAGAGTTGAAAGTGGTACAGATCACCAATTACTATGAGTAGTATGCAAACTCAAACTAAAGCTGAAAAAGAGCAAGCTACTCATGAATGTAGCAAAATATGACCTTGAGAATATATCACTGGAATTTAAAGACTGCCTGCAAAATCAATTTACTGCTTTGGATACAAATGATAGAGCAAAAGAAGAGTTATGGGATGACATCAAGAAAGTTGTGCTCGAACAAAATGAGATTTCTCTACAAAAGGTGAAAAAGCAGAATGGCCAAAATGGATGACTGAAGAAACTCTGA
Organism: Ichthyophis bannanicus; assembly: GCA_033557465.1. NCBI lineage: Eukaryota > Metazoa > Chordata > Amphibia > Gymnophiona > Ichthyophiidae > Ichthyophis > Ichthyophis bannanicus. Next base: position 647,940,890 of record CM066031.1, read on the forward strand.
AAATTGACCAGAAATGCAGAGAAGCTAACACCATAGGAGAAAGAGAGGCAATCACAGAACTCAACAAAGATTTCCAACGTGCAGCAAGATGAGTCAAGAAGTGCTACAACGATGTTTATATCATTACTGAGGGCAGCTGATCCAACTGACTGTGGAAATGATTCCACAATCACTCTGATCCCACATGCCCACAAGATTCTACTCAAGATCATATAGAAGAGACCATCCAAACCTGGAACGAGAAATGCCTGAAGTGCAAGCAGGGTTCGGGAAAGGGCAAGGAACAAGAAACAAGGAAAAGACAAAAAAAACAACAACAACAAAAGGAGATCCATATATGTTTTATTGACTACAACAGTGGTTCCCAACCCAGTCCTTAGGTAGCCCCAGGCCAGTCAGTTTTCAGGATATCCACAATGAATATGAATGAGATAGATCTGCATGTGCTGTACTGCTTCCATTGTATGCAAATCTATCTCATGCATATTCATTGTGGATACCCTGAAAACCTGACTGGCCTGGGGTACCTGAGGACCTGGTTGGGAACCACTGGACTACAGCAAGGCTTTTGACTGTGTAATCCATGAGATACTTTGGGTGACATTAAGAAGCATAGATATACCAGAACATCAGATAGTTCTCTTTCACAACCTTTATATTGATCAAGAAGCAACAGTTTGAATGGAACAAGGAGAAACAGAATGGTTTAAAATCAGCAAAGGTGTACAAGGCTCCATACTTTCTACCTATCCATTTAATTTATATGCTGAACAAATAATCAGAGAAGCAGGACAGTATGAAGACAACCCAGGTGTGAAGATTGGTGGAAGACTCATCAACAACTTTCACTGTGGTAATGATACTACCATACTGGCTAAAAGTAAAGAATATCTGAAATGTTTGCTTCTCAAGATCAAGGAAGATAATCTTAAAATGGCCATGCACCTTAATGTAAAGAAAACAAAGATCCTGTCAACTGGCAAAATCAATATGTTCATCGTTGATGGAGAAGAAATTAAACTAGTTGACAACTTTAAACTGTTTGGATCAATAATCAATAAAGAAATGACAAGCAGTCAAGAAATCCGATGACATATTGCTTTTGGTAGAATGCTATGAAGGACCTAGACAAGATTCTGAAGAGCAGAGATGTTTCTCTCCATACAAAGATTTGACTTGTCCAAGTCATAGCGCTCAGGACAAGCCATGTCACTATAGCCGCGTAGTGACCCCCTCCCATTGTATATAGCCTGTACATAGCCTGTATATGCTTTCCCCTGTTATCAATCCAAGTTGTACTACCTGTTCATTGTAAGTGCAAGGTAGGCTCTTCCTACCCTGCACAAAAAGTTATCTGTAAACCGCACTGATTTTAAAAAGCACGATATATAAAAGCATTAAATAAATAAATAAGGCATTTTCAAAAATGTCATATGGATGTGAAAGGTGGGCAGTGAAAAAGATAGACAAGAAGAAAATTGATGCCTTTGAATTATGGTGCAGTTGAAGGATGCTGTGTATACCATGGACTCCCGAAGAACAACAGTCAGTACTAGAGGAGATCAAACCTAAGCTTTCTTTAGAAGCTGAGATGACAAGACTTTGATTTTCATACTTTGGACACATAATGCAAAGAGAGACATCATTAGAGAAAGACATCGTGCTTGGCCAGGTTGAAGGTCAACGCAAAAGAGGAAGGCCAGCAATGAAACGGATTGATTCAATAACAGCAGCTATGGATACCACTCTATCAACATTGAGCCGCTTGACTGAAGACTGAATACAGTTTAGTACAACTATCCAGAGGGTTGCCATAAGTCGATACCAACTCGACGACACTTAATTTTATAAAGCTCACCTAGTTTTGCACATGTTCTAATGTGTGCAAATACGCCTATTTTATAAAAAATAAAAAAATGTTTTCCTACTTGCCTTTATCAAATAAAGTTGTGGGTCATAAAATACATGCAGAAAACCTAGGCACAAGCACTTAAGCCCGTGCCTAGATTTATCAAGGATGCTTGTAAGTTGTAGTATTTTATAACTTGTGAGTTTAAATTTAGACTCCTCCTATGCTTGGCTGAAGATCTGCCCCTATTATCGCCCACTTTGAACGTATATGCAATTAGCCTGATGCATGTACTTATAGAATAGTGATGGCTTAAAGTACATGTATAAGTGTTCAACAGCACACATAACTCATGGAAAATATATGATTTATGTGAGTGGATGGTATATAACTTTACACAGCTCATTACAGAATTGCCTCCATTGCCCTTAGGACCCTTAAAACTGTATAACATGCAATATAAGCCAACATTTTTCTTTTTCAATTATATTAATTGCACCTTTAACATTAATAAGGGTCTCGGCTCATCTAGTAAACAAATCTTGCAGTACAAAGAAGCTGCATGTTTGAAAGCAATGTTGTTTGTTTGTTTTTTTAGGAAGCTCACTTCCTAAAACTTAGAGAATTTCCCTTGATGTAAATCTATCACCTAGTCCTACCTAGTCTCAAATATGAGCGAAAAACAGGGGAGTTGGTATATTGATATTTTAAGTTTACCCTATTATAGTTGAAAGTATTATGAGATCCTAAGTGGTTGTCTTTATGAGTTAAAAGGACATTGTCAGGGATTAGGGTTAATTGGTCTCTGTCTACACCCTTAACTTCTTAATGTTGAGCTTTCTGAAAATATTAACTACATTTGCAGAGGGTTCAGTGCTTTTGGGAGGGGATTTCAACTTGACAATGTCCCCAACAATGGATAAAACAAGTCTGTTTCAGGGAATTACAAAAAACAAGTATCCTTGTTTTGTAAACATATGGAGTAGTGTGACCTCTATGTTATTTACGTAGTAACATAGTAAATGACGGCAGATAAAGACCAGTATGGTCCATCTTGTCTGCCCAGTAAGATGGCAAGAGTAAGTGCACCTGCCACTCCATGCAGGCCACCCCTCCCCATGTCTTTGTTTAAGGGTGAACCCACCGCTCCGTGTAGGACACCCCTGTTTGTTGAGAAATTAGATAGTTTATTTTGATTTTATCCTGTTGCTGTAAAGGGATCCACTGTGTCTGCCCCATGCCATTTTGAATTCTGTCACTGTATTTGCCCCCACCACTTCCATCGGGAGGACATTCCAAGCATCCACCACCCTTTCAGTGAAAAAGTATTTCCTGACATTGCTTTTCAATTTACCCCCTTGCAGCTTCATGTTATGCCCTCTAGTTTTACAGCTTCCCCGTCTTTGGAAGAGGTTTGCTTGTTCATTAATACTCTTTAAGTATTTAAAGGTTAGAATCATATCTCCCCTATCCCTCCTCTCATCCAGAGTGTACATATTTAGGTCTTCAAGTCTCTTCTCATAAGGCTTCTGACGCAGGCTCCAAATCATTTTGGTCTCCTTCCTCTGAACAGTTTCCAGTCTTTTTACATCATTTGCAAGATATGGTCTCCAAAACTGAACACAGTATTCCAAGTGAGACCTCACCAGTGACTTATACAGTGGCATTAGTACCTCTTGCTTTCTGCTGGTAATTCCTCTTTGTATGCAACCCAACATCCTGCTGGCTTTTGCCACTGTCTTGTAGCACTGTTTTGCCACCTTGAGATCCTCAGAAATAATCACACCAAGGTCCTTCTCCTGGTCTGTGCACACCAACCTCTCGCCCCCTATCACATACATTTCCCTTGGATTTCTGCTTCCCAAGTGCATGACACTGCACTTCTTCACATTAAATCTAATTGCCAAGCATTAGACCATTCTTCCAGCTTTTGTAGATCTTTCCTCATGTTATCCACTCCCTCAGGGGAGTCCACTCTATTGCAAATTTTTGTGTCATCTGCAAAAAGACAGACTTTTCCATTCAGTCCTTCAGCAATATCACTCACAAATACATTGAACAGTGCCAGACCCAGGACCGGATCCTGGGACACCCTGCTAATCAGCCTCCTTTCATCCGAGTGAGTTCCATTTACCATCACCTTCTGTCATCTGTCAGTCAACCAGTATCTGATCCAGTTCATCACCTTGGGACCCATCCCCAAACTAATGAGTTTCTTGATAAGCCTCCTATGAGGAACAGTATCAAAGGCTTTGCTGAAATCCAGGTAGATGACTTCCATCGCATGCCCCTGATCTAGTTCTCTGGTCACCCAGTCAAAGAACTCAATCAGATTTGTTTGGCAAGATCGTCCTTTGGTAAAACCATGTTGCGACGGATCATGCAACCTATTGGTTTTGCGAAAGTCCACTATTCGCTCTTTCAGGAGCACCTCCATTACTTTTCCTGCCACCAAGCTAAGGCTCACGGGCCTGTAGTTTGTTACTTCTTCCCTGTCACCATTTTTGTGAAGAGGTACTACATCAGCCCTTCTCCAGTCCTGAGGAACTTCTCCTGTTTCCAAGGGTCTGTTGAAAACATCCTTTAATGGCCCTGCAAGAACCTCTCTGAGCTCTTTCAGTATCCTAGGATGTATCCCATCCGGTCCCATGGCCTTGCCCACTTTCAGTTTTGCAAGTTGTTCTAACACATCATCTTCTGTGAATGGTGTGGTATCTACTTCATACCCATTTTTATATTTGGGATTCACAGGTGGTCCGTCTCCAAGATTTTCTTTAGTAAAAACAGAGCAGAAGTATTTGCTTAGCAATTTCGCTTTTTCAATGTCCCTTTCCACGAGTCCATTCCCAGCACTTTTTAGTCCTGCAATTCCATCTCTGATTTTCCTCCTCTCCCGAAAATACCTGAAGAGTTTTGTTGCCACACTTTACATCTTTAGCCAACTTTTCCTCTGCCTTTGATTTTGCTTTCCTTATTTCTCTTTTTGTCTCTTTTAGTTTGATCCTGTATTCTTTTCTGTGTTCCTCAGTTTGCAAGCTTTTGAATTTTGTGAAAGCTGTGTTTTTTGCCTTTATTTGAGCAGCCACTTCTTTGAAGAACCAAATAGGTTTCCTTCTCCTCTTGTTTTTATTTACTTTCCTTACATATTTATCTGTTGCTCCTTTTATTGCCACCTTTAGTTTAGCCCATTGCAATTCCACTTCCCTTATCCCTAAGGGTCCCTGCCAGTAGGCCTTACATGAACTGAGGACACACTCGAATATCTTTTTTTTTTTTTGAAACTTTTATTTTCATTTTGTAACAAACAAAAGAAACAACACACCAAAGGAGACAAAACAAGTATACAATAAGGAAAAGTAAACCCAATTACCCCCCACCCCCATGACTCTTCTCTAGCCGATTATGTCAGCATGTGAACGCTTCCAAGTAACAGTGATTATACATCAAAAACGGTCAAAAGGGTATCAACGATACAGAATGATCATGGGACCAAAGTATATACAAGTTTAGACAGTCAGATGAGAGCATTTAACAGAATGTACATAGTCATTGAGCATCTTCCATTCAGACCTATGATGAGAAGTCTGAACGGGGGAAGCAAACATACGAGGTATTTGTTCATTCCTTGTCAGCGCCAGTATCAATTACAGTAGCTTGCAAAGACTTCTTAACCGGAATGGCTACCCCACACCGTTTGGAAACGGCGGGAAAGTAGGCAGCCACCATGTTAGACTTAGCATTGAGTTGCAGTGTTTCAGCAGAGTTTAGATGCGTTTCCAGAAGAAACACTAAATCAGCATGCTCATGGCTAAGATAGCTAAGGATTTGCTTCCTTTTGATTGAACTATTAATGCCTTTTACGTTGAGTGATAAAATTTTACATAAAGCCATTCAACAAAGTTAAAAGTTCTGAGCATGATAGCACACATAATTTCCCAGTGTCCCTCATATTGACTGTATCTGGCTGTACATATGACATGAAAGAAAACAGGCTAAGATAATACAATGGAGCGCCCCACATTCAAAAAGAAAACCGCAGTGCGGTAGAGAAGAAGCAAAACCCCAAAATTACTGGCGACCATGTGTCTGCGGGGAGAAACCCCAGAGAAGGCCGAAATGGAAAAAACACATAACCTGTAGGACTGTGCGTGCTCCGAATCCGACCGAGGCACACATCATGGAGGGATAGGAGACCAAAATCAAAAGGTCATATAGAGAAAGAAAGGAAGTCCAGGTAGTCTCTGTGCTTGGCTATGACCGCCGCATCGGGCCCTTCAAGATGGCGGACAGAGCCGGCAGATAAAAGTCCAAGTTTTTGGATTAGCGCATCTGCTCTGCTTCTTTGGAGTCCAAAAATGTTGACAGTAGATCAGGATCTTCGAATGTCCTGGTTTGGTTGTGGAGAGTCACTCGGAGCTTCGCTGGATACAACAGGCCAAAGCGAGCCTGTAGCTGTTGAAGTCGAGGGCGAAAAGCAAGGAGTTTCTTCCGACGGTCAACGGTAGGCTTTGCAAAATCAGGGAAGAAGGAGACTTTGTGACCTTCAAATTCCAAATGATGATTCGCCCGGGCAGCATTTAAAATTTGTTCCACTTGTTGATATCGTAGCAAGCGAAAGATAATAGGCCGGGGGGTCGTTCGGTTGAGCGCCATGTGGGTAGGAACACGGTATGCACGATCGATTTCCAGTTCTCTATGAAAAGTAATCTTTAGCAAGGAGGGAAGAATTTTGAGCAGGAATTCTCTTATATCTCCGACTTCCACCCCCTCCGGTATGCCAATGAGCCTCACATTGTTGCGACGGGCTCGATTATTGCTATCTTCTAACTCCTTTTGAAGATTCTGTATCTGGCGCTCAGCCTTGTCCAGGTTGCCCAAGCGCACCACGTGCGAGTCGAGGATCCCCGCCATGTTGTCCTGCCGTAATGAGAGACTTTCAAGTCGGTCCTGGAGCACTCCAAAGTCTTCTCGCATAGCTCGAAGCGCTTCTCCATTGGACTGCACCAATTCCTTCACACCGCGTATTTCCTCCAAAATTTCCAGGTGCATTTCGGGGTTTTCACGAAATGGAGCCATCTTCAGTGGGGAGGACACCTCTGTTTTGGAGCGTTTTCCGTGAGAAGAGGAAGGAGACCCGAAGTCCAAGCGCGCTGGTTTATGGGCCGCCATCCCCCCCCGATGTACCCCGGTCAGCTCGGAGCGAAATAGTAAGTTTGTATAGGTATTAAGTCAGGATTCTAAGTAGGCCTCTTGGGAGCTTCAACGCAAAGCGTCTTACCCGCTGGACATCAGGCTCCGCCCCCCTACACACTCGAATATCTAATTTAAGGGCTATACAAGGAATGTATTAGGCAGTCAGAATATTCCAAAAAATGAATGTATAACAAACAGTTAAATTCTATATTAGCAACGAAACAGGCAAAAAAGTTAGAAGGCTGAAAGCTTAGCTGTGTGGAGGCTCTGGAAGCTGTGAAGACTAAAGTTGATCAGGTACTTGTGGAAAGGCTATAAGATAGTTTAATTAGCCCCGCCCTGTGAGAAGGCTTGCAACAGACAATTCAAACAATGATAAAGATAATGATAATGATAATGATAAAGAAAAAGACCGACATGGTCCATCTAGTCTGCCCAGGAAGGCGACAAGAATAGGTGCACCTGATGCTTCATGCATGTCACCCCTCCCCATGCCTTTGTTTAGGGGTGTACCCACCACTCCGTTTAGGTCACCCCTATTTGTTGAGATATAGTAGATAGTTATGTTTATTTTGATTTTATCCTGTTGCTATAAAGAGATCCACTGTCACTGTATTTGCCCCCACCACTTCCATCGTGAGGGAATCCCAAGCATCCATCACCCTTTCAGTGAAAAAGTATCTCAACTCAGTCCGGGATCTATGCATGCTTTGAGAGTGGTGGATTCTGCGGAGTTTGGCTACAGGGTAAGTTCACACTGAGATCCCCTCCCATGCCCACACAGGCTTGACCAAAGGAGCATTACCACGAAACAGACTGTGAGATGGCAGGCATGATTGCCCCACAGATTACATGTGTATAGACCAAAATGATCCAAGAAAGAGGGCAGACGTTGTATGAGACAGGTGTAGCCACCTGTCAGGAGCTGCTGTTAGAAATGTCAGTACCCAGTTCCAGTGCACATGACTCCACTTGTGTGTCAGCTACTCAATTTCTCTGCTGTGCTATGTAGCATTGAGCTTTCGGCAGATGGCGAGCTTTTTGTAGGCACCAACTCATGTGTCCTCATTGCCTATCATAATTTCCAGCTCCCTCTCAGTGAAAGTGCACTTTATTGTGGGAATCTTTGGAGCCATTTTCCAGTCAGGCTCATTCCATCCTGAACGTACATCCCCTCTGCATGTTGGGTTTGAACCAAACGTACAGAGGAGGTCGCGATTCTGATCCTACGGTGCACATCTAGCCACGTGGGACCAGAATTGCGAACAGCCCTGTATGTGCAGGCCGAGACTGCAATTCAGCCTGGCCTGCATGCACAGGGAAAGCCTGACTAACTCAGTCAGGGCTTTAAAATGGAGTTGCGGTGCCATGACGTCCGGTTGCCATAGTACTGTGGCTCCATTGTAAAGCCACGATCCTGGCCTGAGAATAAGTTGCTTTCCATTTTTTTGGCAAAGTCACTGAATGAGAGCCTCTATTCCCTCTTTGAGTATCTTGGGGGTGCCAACTCATCCCTTATCTGTTTGTTATACTGGCTTCCTATCTATCTAGTATTTTTTTAAGATACCCATTTGATAAAGACAACTTCATCAAAGAAACCATCAAACAACTGCCTATGGACTCCAGTGACCTAGAGCTTCTCATTCAGAATTGGAACAACACCATCAGAAAAGCAGCAATCACCCCCAACAACCAAGAGACCAAAATGACATCAAATACAAAAACACACACAAAGCAACCCAAGACTGACTGGTATACCCCAACCCTCCGACTCCTAAAGATACAACTTCGCAAACATTAAAGAAAATGGCGAAAAACTAAACAAGAAAGAGACAAAGCACATTATCTGCAACTGATGTCAAAACAGACAAAGTAAGAAGCGAACACCATACTGAACTACTAAACACCACAATCAACCGGCCAAGAGAGCTTTTCTCCATTGTGAAACAGCTGACAAAAACACCATCCACTGACAACCAAGAAATCAAGATAACACACCAACAACTTGCCCAACAATACAAACAGCTGCAGCCACAACTAAATATCAACACCCCATCCAATACTGTAGATGACCACATAGACACCTGGAGCTCCTTCAATCAAGTCAATAAAAGACAAATAGAGAACATCACAACAGCCCTAAATGCAACTACCCTGCTACACATCATGGATCAAGGCAACCAAAAAATAACTCAGTGGAATAATCACCAAATTCACACAAGGAATCATGCCCACATGTCTAAAAATCTCATCCATTCTTCCTACGCTAAAAAAAACAACAACCCTAGACACGGCAGACCCGCCATCATACAGACCCATTGCAAGCCTGCCCTTCGCAGCAAAGGTCATAGAGAAAACAGTGCAACACCAATTACTAGAACACATTGACAGACATGATCTCCTGGATCCCCAGCAACATGGCTTCTGACCACAGAATGGAGTGGAAACATTATTAACCACCTTAATAAACACTCTAATGCAGGGAATGCAACAGACCAATCAAGGCTTCCTGCTAATCTTCCTAGACATTTCATTGGCCTTCGACACGGTGAACCATCAAATACTATTACAACGTCTCCACACAATTGGAATACAGGGAACTGTCCACAAATGGTTCACCTCATACCTCACTGACAGGTATCAATTGATAAGGATTGGAAACAACTCCTCCACCCCATACAAGCAAACCCAAGGAGTCCCACAGGGATCCACCTCATCCGCTCCTCTATGCTCTTCAACATATACTTGCGACCACTCTGCACAATCATAAGAGCACACAACCTAATCCTCCATGTCTGACATGTCTGACTGATGACATTATGATCTATGGAACCCACCCAAAATAACAGCCCACCAAGAACGTTTCGCCAAAGTATCAAATTGGCTAACAAGCAACAGCCTGCAAATAAACCATAACAAGACAGAGGCCCTCTACATAACAAGAGACACTAAATTCAATTCCCCTCCTACGATAAAACTGAACAACATCTCAATTAAAACAAAAAACGAGGTGAAATACCTAGGAATCAGCATTGACCAACACCTAACCTTCAAAACACACATAGACAAAACTACCCAAACAATTTACTTCAAGGTGAAAACATTCCAGTGCCTCTGACCACTCCTAGAACCAGAAGACTTCCAGACTGTACTCCAAGCATCAAAAATACCCCACCTGGACTACTGCAATGCTATCTTCCAATGACTGCCACAATCCACGCTCCTACCTCTAAAGACAGCTTTCCACTCAACAGCAAGACTCCCACAAGCAGCAACAAGAAAAGAGCACATCACCCCAGTACTCAAACAACTTCACTGGCTCCCCCTGCAGAGCCACATGACATACAACACCATCATGCTAACTCACAAAGCAATTCACTAATACCCCCCCCCCCCCCAGACACCTATGATCACTTATACAGCCCTCACAACCACACAGAGCTAGACGGACCTCAACAATGAATATCCTCAACATATCCCACTTCAGAACCAAATTAAACCAACAGGCATGTAAAAGAGCCTTCCAACCCTACACACCTTCCATATGGAACAGACTGCTGGACCAGCTCAGGAACATCACAGACCTCAAGACATTCCGCAAACAATAATTTATTTATTTAGCTGCATTTATATCCTGCTTTTCACTGGGTCAAAGTGGTTGGGGGATGCATTTAACACGAGGGGATATGAGACACATACACTAATACTTACAGGGAACATGGGCAATGGAGGGTTAAGTGGCTTGCCCAAGACCACAAGGAGCACCTGTGGGACTAGAAACCCCAGTCCTTCCAGCCCAAGGTTGCTGTCCTCTAGTGGGATTTGAACCCCTGACCTTCAGTACCTTGCCCCAACCACTAGGCCACTCCTCCACTCCATATTGTTGTTTATAGTCCAACCTGTATATAATTAAGAGCCAAAGCTCTTTGATTGCATGCTGTACATAGTTTAATATCAATGTTTCAGTGTAAGGTAAATCACAGTTCCATGTAAACCGCCTTAACCCAGAGAAAGGCAGTATATAAATACAGCTAAATAAATACATTTTCCTCTTTTGCTGGTTCCTTCTTTTTTGGCTGGGGTTTCTGCTGTGAACTGCAGTTTTCTCTGTGCTGCTCCTCTCAGTCTGTTGCATCTGGATTCTGGAGAAATCTTTCTTCAGGCTAAGCAATCCTCATGCTCCAAGTGGCTCCAAGCCTGTTTTATTCTCTCTTCTGGTCCTGATGGCTGGTGCAGTTTCTCCTTAAGTTGGGTGAATAGCTCTGACTAAGTGTCAGAGGCACCTGCCTCAACCACTATTAGGACATGGTACAATGGCTAGGGGCCAAAGACAGGAAATTGCCTTTGTGTACGATTTTTATAGTTAGTAGTTTTTTTCCTCTCAAGGGATTGTCCTCTCAGCCTAACACAAATGGCAGCAAGAACCTCCCATGATCTGGAGTGTTACACTTTTCTCCCTACATCTTGCAGTAATTAATAGGGACACTAGATGGTGCCACTGTTCTTAGTGCAGCAATCCAAGTGGTAAACCTCAGTGATACCATTTTTTCAATACTTCTGGCATTGCTTCATTCCCAAGGAACTACCAGGATGCCTTCCTAGCAGACATGTGACCAGCACAGAACCTGTTCCTTGAAAAGAACCAAACTACTTACACTCTTTTCCCCACTTATATTTAGAAGCTTCTCCTGTGTTAGAATAGCAGCAATAAATTCAGAATATTGTAACTGCAGTAAGCAAGTTACTGGCCTAAAGTACCATGATCACCAGTAGGCAAAAACAGAATGTTATAGAAAAATTCAATTCATTGTGAAGTCCTGATACTCTCATATGTGGAGAGGATGGAAACACAGTTTCTCACAAATAATGGAGTAACCACATCTGTGGTGTTTGCGGATTGCATTTGAAACATAATGGATTCCAAACATCCTTTCTGGGTAGAATGGTCACTTTCCTCTGTAGAAGGAAATAGAAGTTACAACATTAGACATGCTCCTTTGTTCAGTCTCTCAAGGTATGTGTCTCTTTGAATTAAAGAAATCTTTACCTTCGTTACCACAATACTTGTTCCACCAGGTAATAAACGATTAGAATACAGTATAGCTCTCTTACCAAGTTTAGAATGAGGTAATATTGTAAATGGTTTATTTACATATTCTTTGTATTTTAGTAGTGGGAAACCATTTAGCAGATGGCAACCCTCATGTAATAGTTTCTCCTCATTAATCAGGGACCTTTGAATAAGTGGCATCCTTGTGTTGTTGTTGTTGTTAAATGTCGTCGAGTCGGTATCGACTCATGTCAACCCTCTGGATTGTTGACCTAAATTGTAATTATTTTCTTAATAATGAGGCTCCCATTTAGAGGTGGCAACCCATATTGTTAATTCACATTCTTACTCTTCAGAAACGAGCATGTCTTATTCCCTGAGCACTTAACTCCTCCACCTTATTCTCAGCCACATTGCTTCTCCAGAATCATGCATAAGTCTAACAATAACAAGTACATTACAATAAATCATCAACATATCACAATATGAATAAAGAAAAAGAGGCTCAGAACACATATTTTTGAAGTATTTTATATGTTTCATGGCAAAAACTGTTCTTTCTTGGTTTTTGTAAATTTTGATTACAATTTTTGAATCCTTTAATAATTTTTACAGAACATTTTAAATTTTTTCCTTTTTTGCTTCATTACAATAACCAACTACTCAAAAGGATTACTGCTTTATACAAACAATTACTATCAAATTTAGAACTGTATCAGTCCATTAGAGTCCATTGACAACTTTAATTTTATGCATGAACTACTCAGTGCTGCCATATGCTGTGTCTAGGTGGCTCCTGCAACAAAGCACAGACTTGGAACACAAGGAGAGAAAAAAAAAACAGGGGAAAAACAAGGTTCTAGATAGTGCTTGGGAGGATCCTGCTTTCTTGGTACATCTTGGTACAATGACATAGGAAAACGTGGGAGGAAGGTTCTGAAAGTCAAATTTAGACTTTTTAGGGAGAAAGTAGAAATTCAGAACTTCCAGGGTAGTGTCCTCAGAAATGCTTCCTGTTCCATGCGTAGGACCCAAGAGCAGGCAGAGTCTCAAATTGTGGATGAGACTATGGTGCATGGAAGAGGGTTTTGGATTTGTTAGGAATTGGGCAGCATTCTGGGGAAGGTAGAAGGTTTTCCAAAAGGATGGGTTCTACCTTAACTAGGGTGGAACCAGGCTGCTGGCATTAACCTTTAAAAAGGAGATAGAGCAGCTTTTAAACTAGTTAATGAGGGAAAGACACCAGTTGCTCAAGAGCACATGGTTCAGAATAATTTGAAGGATACTAGCAAAACAGGGAGGTTAAGGCATCCCAATAGAGAGGTTTCAATAAAGGCAAAAGTAACCCAGGTGCAGTTAAGTAAAATCAGACAGAATTGAAAGATTCCAAATTAACCCTGCCATCAAATAGCCAGACTGTTAATATCAGCAAAAAAAAACAAAAACAAATTTTGAAATGCCTGTATGCAAATGCTAGAAATCTAAAAAATAAGATAGGAGAGTTAGAATATATAGCAATGAATGAAAGGTTACATATAATTGGCACTCACTGCTTTTGGATCCTGACACCCCCCCTTCCCCCACCATATCTCCTTGTCATCTCCTATGTATTTCCTTACCATACCCCTAGGTATATACTAGTCCCCAGTAGTGTTGCCTGTCTTGACTAGACTGTAAGCTCTAATGAGCAGTGACTGTTTCTTACATGTCACTGTAGAGTACTGCGTATGCCTCGTAGCGCAATATAAAGGATAAATAGTAGTAGCAGCAGTAATCTCAGAGTAACCGGGTAGCCGTACCCGCTGCCCCCTTTTAGCAAGAGCCCCCCCCCCCACACACACACCTTACATACTCCACCACCACCCGTCTCCCCAATAAACTCAACAGACACCGTTTTTGGAAGCAACTGGTCGCAGCTTTATTAAATAACTCAAACAATTAACACTCATAACAATGATTAATACCCCTTAACCCCCCCTGCAGAAAGATCCGCCACCAGCCGTACGATTAGCAAGGTGACCTCACTTCTGCACCAGCCATGGTCAAGCCTCCTGCCAAGCTCCTAACCCCCTTTCCGACTTTGCCATATCAGTAGCACAAGTCCACCAGGGTTTCTCCGGGTCGTGGGCACCCCGCCCTCGTCCCAAGTGGCCTAAGGCTCCGGACCCCGGAAACCTCTGGGATCCCGCCCACCCCTCAAGCTGCGACAACCCAAATCACCCCCCCCCCCCCACCAAACCAAGGGAGGGGTGGGAGGGAAACTTTACTCCTTCCCCTCGCACGTGCTCAGGACTAACAGCCTGAACACATGCCTGCCGCCTTAAAAAAACCCCACACCCCCGCGCATGCACGTGCACGTGCAGGGGTCCAATCACTTTAAAGGACGCCACTGCGCCCGGCGAATCCCCTGCCTCGCCTCCCCTGTTCTCCCCCTCCCAACACACGCTCCCGTCAGAGGCGCGAGCAGGGGGCCCGCACCGGGCCGCGCACCTGGTTACTATCGGGCGCTGGGACCCTGCCCGCGCCCCTTCTTTCTAACCGGGTAGCCGGACCCGCTGCCCCCTTTTAGCAAGAGCCCCCACCCCCCACACACACACCTTACATACTCCACCACCACCCGTCTCCCCAATAAACTCAACAGACACCGTCTTTGGAAGCAACTGGTCGCAGCTTTATTAAATAACTCAAACAATTAACACTCATAATGATGATTAATACCCCTTAACCCCCCCCCTGCAGAAATATCTGCCACCAGCCATATGATTAGCAAGGTGACCTCACTTCCGCACCAGCCGTGGTCAAGCCTCCAGCCAAGCTCCTAACCCCCTTTCCGACTTTGCCATATCAGTAGCACAAGTCCACCAGGGTTTCTCCGGGTCGTGGGCACCCGCCCTCGTCCCAAGTGGCCTAAGGCTCCGGACCCTGGAAACCTCTGGGATCCCGCCACCGGCACAGAGCTGCAGCTCAGTCTGTGCCGCCCCCCCCCCCATGCCAAGCTGCGACCAGTTTGAGCGATCCTGCAGCACTCGCTCCACCGCTTCCTGCTAGTCATTCAAAAGCAAGTCCATTCCCACTGGCGAGAGATGCACCCCATCGCTCCTATAAAGGCCAGCACAATGGACTTCTACCCAAGAATGCTGCACTTGGTAACCCCCTAACTCGCACACCCACCGCCCAATTTGCCTGTTGATCTTTGTCAGGCCTCTGGACCACCTACGCTGCCCCCAGCAAGCCGGTCTAGGTATGATGTCCGACCAGATCAACACCACTCCAGCGAACCACCGCAGCACCACGGCCAGATCCCTCTTCACCGCATTAATCAGCTGCTTGCAGGTCCAGGAAGTCAAGTCATTGCCCCCCAAGTACAGTAACACCATCTCCGGCTGTGGCAGACGACATCGATGATGACGAAGCAAAGGCAGCAGCTGCGTCCACCGCAGACCCCACTCGCCCAGCCATGACACGGACACCACCGTTGGATCACAACCCAGATTGCTTCCGATTGGTCGCACTGCTGCCCTCTGGCCAGCCCAGAAGACGAAGGAGTGACCCATCATCCAACAATGTCTCACGCCAAGTCCCCCATCTGGAAAAGAAATCACACATTAATAGCACCCCCCCCACACACACCCATTGTTGCCTCCACCCTCTCACAGCCGCACATAACCTTGAAATGCCATGGAGCGCCATCTGCCGATACATCGTATCTGACCCCCCGACAGCCCCACTTCCGCAGCGCTGGTTGCCGCACCGATGTGAAAAGAATGCGGGGATGCCTCCAACCCTAAGCGAGACAATACCATCCGCAATACCGCCGTCACCTGAAAACGCGTAAGCACCCTCGCGTCACTATGCACAAAGAGCACACTTGCCCCCACTGGAGACACCCGCAGGTACTCCTGCATGGCAGCGACCGGACACGATGGACCCCCAATCGCGTTCAAGACTACCCAGAGGCCCCAACCACGCTGATCCGTTTTGGACCGTGCCAGTAGGATCCGCAATTGCTCCCCCACCAGCTGCACATGCAACCGCCGCAAACTATTCCCCCCCACTGCCTTCCCGGAGCTCGCCACCAACTCCCCCACCCGAAACGCCCCAAAAAAGGCTAACGTAAACACCGCCCGAAACAGCCTGGCCTCATAACGCGACTCCACTACCCCTTGCAGCTCTGCACATAGCCACAAAAGTAAGCCATGCGTAATGGGGAGCCGCCGATCCCGCGGAGGAGGCCTTAAGTGCTCCCATCCCCGAAGCAAACTATGAGCCATAGAGCTCCAACTGGCGTACCCCCCCAAACGGCATGCATGAAAAAGGAGAAACCATCCAGATGACCTTTAACAGCTGATCTGGACAGACCTCTGCCTTTGGCGCTTACAATGTACTGTCCGATCAGATGCTCCCCCACCGCCCCAGACCGCCACCCCTGGGCCCGCAAGAATTCTACTACCGTGGCACAACCTTGACAGTAAGCATCCCAAGTCCATGCAGCCACCGAACACCGCAGCAACTCCTTCATCTCAGCCAGCCATCGCTCCACGAGCTCCAAGGGACCGCATGCCCCTCCAACTGCGCCTCCGGCACCAACTGTCAAAAACGGTCCCACTGCAAACGGGAAAAGGCATCAGCAATACAGTTAGCATGACCTGGGATATGTCGCGCCTTTAAATCCACATTCTGATGCAAGCACCCCAACACTAAAACTCTCATAAGCGATGCCACCAACCTACATCGTGGAGTGTAATGGTTCACCACACTCACGACCGCTTCGTTGTCGCACCACCACACCAACCTACGGTTCCTCACCTTCTCCGGCCACAACTCCAAAACCACCAGCATCGGGAATAACTCTAAAAAAGTAATATTCTTCGTCAAACCCGTCTCATTCCACTCCTCCGGCCAACTCTCCGCACACCAGGCACCCCCAAAATAGATGCCCAGCCCAACTCCCCTGCCGCATCAGTATAAAGCTGTAAATCCTCACTCGAACACTCCTTTTCCAAAATGACGGATATCCCGTTAAAATCCCTCAAAAAGACATCCCAAATGAGCAAGTCCTCCCGCAACACTCGTGAAATACATATACGGTGATGAGGTTTCTTCACTCCGACCATCGCCCCCGCCAATTGACGTAAAAACACGCGGCCCATAGGTATCACCTTACAAGCGAAGTTAAGGGATCCCAATAACGCCTGCATTTCTTTCAAAGTTAACTTTGAGGATGCCAACACGTTGGCCAACAAGACCCGTAAACCCACTACCTTCTCATGTGGCAAACTCAATGCCCAAGAAAGTGAGCTTGGAAGACGGACCCTCCGTCTTACTGGCCACCAGCGGCACACCCAATTCCCCAGCCAACTGCACAAACCCCTCCAAGAGCTCCCAACAAGCAGTCGACCGCGCAGCACCCACGAACAGAAAATCGTCAAGATAATGGACCACCTCGGACCTGCCCACCTGACGCATCAAGGCCCACTGGAGGAAGGTACTGAACTTCTCGAAGTACGCGCAAGACACCGCGCATCCCATCGGCATACACTTGTCAAAATAAAATTCATTGTCCAAACAAAAACCCAACAAGCGAAACAACGCTGGGTGCACCGGCAACAACCAAAAAGCCGACTCTATATCGGCCTTAGCCATCAAGGCCCCCGGCCCAGCCTGTCGGACTAACTCAGCTGCCCGATTGAAAGAGGCATACCGAACCGTGCACCATTTTCGTGGTATGTGATCATTCACAGAAGCACCGCCTGGAAAGGAGAGATTGTGAATCATCCTAAACTTGCCCGGTTCTTTCTTAGGTATGATACCGATCGGGGAAACAACAAAATCCTGAAACGGAGGATGCTCAAATGGCCCTGCGACCCTACCCAAATCCAACTCCACCCCCAACTTCTCCCGGGCAATCCCTGCAAACCTCCGCACTGACGGAGAGTTCCTCGCGGCCCTGCCCACCACCACACCCTTAACCGGGATCACAAAACCCCATTGAAAACCCAACAATAACGTTTGTCCCGCTCTCCTCCTCGGGTAACCTTGAAGCCAATCTTTCAACACCTCGACCTTTATTGGCGTAGGTGCGAGCTCGGAAACTTCACTGTGACTTGCTAGACGGCAAGGAGGGCAAGACCGAACTTCTCTTAAGGCATTTTGCCACGGCATGCCCCCCACCACAGGCTGAGCACACGTGCCAGAATTTGCAATCCAGGAACAGACACGATGCCCTGTTAAAACGCCAGCAGACATCCCCTCCTCCAACAGAGCCCGTCCTGACGGGCGAAGGAAGCCCGCCCCCTCAAAAGGAATGACTCCCCCCGGCATTGAAACCAGCACCGCCCCTTACCCCTGCCCCACCGGGCGCCGCTCTAACGGACATCTGGGTGAGCCACAAGTTTATATCCTGTGTCCCCCACGTTAAAGACTTGTTCTCTTCCATCCTATCTTGGAATTTTTCATCGTAATTAAGCCAAGCCCACCCCTCATGCGTCTGCGAGGCTTCCAAAATAGAGTCCGCATATGCGAGCAACATCCCCTGCTGATCCGGGTAATGCTGTCCCCATACACTGGCCAACCGCAAAAAGGACCGCACCCAATTCACGACTGTCCTAGATACCTTACAAACCCGGCCGGCCTTCTCATCTTCCTTCCGCTTCTTCTTGCTTTCCCCCGAGCGCTTACGCCCTTCCAGCAAACGGAATATGTCTATGTACTTCCGTCTTTGAATTCTACGCCTCAACTTCCGCGGCACCCCCTCCCATAATTCCGATAGCGATGCCACATTCGCTGCCCCACCTGACCTCGCCCTCGCCGCCACTGACAACCCCGCCCCCGCATCTGACGCCCTATCCCCCTGCTTCACGGAGGACCCCGCAGAGTCTGAAGAAGATGAGGACGACGAGTCCGAGCTACGCCGACGCCTGCAAGTATGCCTCCTCTTCTTACTAGCTTTCCCACACCGCGGCACACGCACCACACCCCCTTCACCCCCCACCTCCTCATCACTCTGTAACTCACCCTGCGAGGCTGAGTGATCACCCTCTGACACCACTGGAGGCAGCGACACTTGCACCTCAGGCCTAGAAGGCTGCTCCGCCACCACTTGCTCCGTTGCTCCAGCCATACGATCACCCGCTGATGCCGAAACTGTGACGTCCGCCGCTACCCGCTGCAATTTCACCGCCTCTGCTGGACCAGGTGAAGACATTCACGGCACCTGCGGGGAAACAAGAGGCAAAGAAGCAGGAGAGAACCCCCCAGACCAAGCCGGCTGCCATGCCCCAACCCAGGCGGGCCCAGAAGGCCCAGAAGGACCCTGACCTCCCCGCACCCACTGAGCCCAAGGACCCAGGTACCCACTCCAATTATAACATGGAAACCCCCCCCCCCCGACGCTGCCCACAGCTGGCCAGCACCCCCACCCCCCCACATGACACCCCAGGAGCCATACTAGCCTCCGCGCCCTCATTCCCACAGATCCCTGAAGGCGCCGTCATTCCCAGCCCCTGCCCAATACTCCGCTCCCCATCCCTTTCACCTGTGAGCCCCAGTCCCGTTTGGGACATATCCTGCCCCCCCAATCCTGAGGGCAATACCGCTGCTCCACCCCGAACAGCCCCCCCATGACGCCTGGAGCCGCGTCCCCATGCCCCAGCTCTCCCACCCCTTTGTACCAGCCTGCCCCGCCCGGTCACTGCACTCAGGACAGCAATGCCACCCCTAACCCTGGAAGGGGCCCCTGAGTGGTTGCGACGGGCCCCAGAGGGGCTGCGATGGGCCCCAGAGGGACTGCACTGTCCCCCTCTCTGCACCCCCCACCCCCCTGTGCTGCTGCACCCCCAACAGGCCGGCCCCCACCAGCCCGGGAAGGCCCGCGCCTGCGACTACCACCTCCAACCTGAGTCGGCATTCTCACTCTCCCCAAACTCCGCTTATTAGTGGGTTAAAGGCACCGACTGACTCAGTTCCAGCCCGCCCTTACCACACTTCTCCTCCGATTTAATTTCTAAAAACAAAAACAAAGCAGAATCCCAAAACTCCCCCACTCGCCTGCCGAAGCTTCAGCCACTGCGCAGAGACAGGCGGCCTCACACTCCTCCGAACTGTGGGACCGAGCACACAGCCGCACCGCTCCCGACGTCGCCACTCCGAAAATCGTTCCAGCCAGACCGCACGGCACCCCACAACTGCAACGGGCATGCAACCGGCACTGGCCAAACTTTACTCCTTCCCCTCGCACGTGCTCAGGACTAACAGCCTGAACACATGCCCGCCGCCTTAAAAAAAACCCCACACCCCCGCACATGCACGTGCAGGGGTCCAATCACTTTAAAGGATGCCACTGCGCCCGGCAAATCCCCTACCTCGCCTCCCTTGTTCTCCCCCTCCCAACACACGCTCCCGTCAGAGGCGCGAGCAGGCGGCCTGCACCGGGTCGCACACCCGGTTACTATCGGGCGCTGGGACCCTGCCCGTGCCCCTTCTTTCTTCTGGTGGAAGGAGAATAACCAAAGGGACAGAAGGTCAGGGGTTCAAAGCCCACTAGAGGACAGCAACCTTGGGCTGGAAGGACTGGGGTTTCTAGTCCCACAGGTGCTCCCTGTGGTCTTGGGCAAGCCACTTAACCCTCCTTTGCCCATGTTCCCTGTAAAATAGTTATCTCCAAATTATAATGCCCTGTTCAATGTAAACCACCTTGATATCATGAAAGGCAGCATATAAGAAATGTAAAATAAATAAAATGATACCAGGATACAAATTATACCAAAATAACAGGGTAGCTCAAATTGGTAGAGGAGTGATGATATTTGTTAAGGATGGCATTCAGTCAAAGTTCAGCAGAAATCAAAATACAATGTGTGAAAGGATTGAAATTCCATGCATGATGGGGGAGCAGTACAGGCATACTACTGTTCAGTCCTGGACAGGTGAAGAGAAAGAGAGTAAACTGCTAATAAAAATTAGGAAAGCTAACAATATGGTAGCATAATAATAATGGGAGATTTCAATTACTCCAATTTGATAGGATATATTTCTTATTGAAAAATGCTACAGTGGTTAAAGTTTCTAGATAACATAAATGACTACATCAATGAGCAGTTGGCTAAAGAACTCAACAAAGGGGAATCTAATTTATATTTCATTCTTATTGAACTATAGGAAGTGGTGCAAGGGTAAAGGTGGTTGAGTTGCTAGGCAGTAATGATCACAATGTGATCAAATTTGTCATGACTGAAAGGTAGATGCTAAAATAAATTACTGCTATAGCACCTAAGGGAGATTATAATAAAATGGAGAAATTAGAAAAAAAAAAAAAAAAAAAAAACCCAAAGGATCATTTGTCCATCAAGAAGAGGGGAAAAAACCCTCAGATTCAGTTCTCTCTCAACAACTTAAGCCATGAGAAACCCTGCATCAGGCTTCCAATTGGCTAGAAGGACTATTCCTTACAGGTCAAAAAAGCCCTCTTTTTTTTAGAAACATATAAACATGATGGCAGAAAAAGACCACGTAGCATATCTAGTCTGTCCTTCCATATCAACTACTACAATAGCCCCCTTTATTCCTTTAGAGATCCTTTGTGCTTGTCCCATGCTTTTTTGAATTCAGATGCTGTCCTCATCTCTACCACCTCTACCGGGAGACTATTCCATGCATCAATCACTCTTTCCATAAAGAAATATTTCTGCATATTACTCCTGAGTCTATCCCCTTTCACCCTCATCTTATGTCCCTTCATCTTTTATCACTTTATTTCAAAACTATGAATTCAGTTTTCATATATACAGTAATAATCATTCCTTTGTGACACCATAGTTCAATCATTTATGTGGAGGCACATTCTAACAGGTGTGTCCAAATCCCTGTGTGCCCGATTGGAATCAGGATGCAGAGTAGACCCAATTCTGATCCCAATGGGGCTAGACATGTCCTGTGAGATCAGAATCAGGTCTAAGGTCTGAAAATGCAGGCCGGGACCCGATTCCAATTGTCCTGCATGTACAGACCCCTGCCCAGCTAACTCAGGTTCTGAATAGAGCCATGGTGCCATGGTATCCTGTTGCCATGGCACTGTGGCTCCATTCAGGAGCTGCGATCCACAGCCACCAACCACAATTTCCTTTCCCCACAGCCCGATCCCCAATCTGGCCTTCCATGGCCAGGGTCGGGCTGTGGAGAACCCCCTGCACCCCTTCACCTCACTGGTGCTGCCCGGGCCTGCCATCCCCCGACATCCAGGGGGACTTATTCTACCTCTGAGGTCCCCGTCCAGTCTGCCGATCCCAGACATACAGGGCCAACTTCAGAATTACCCTGTATGACTGGGGTCACGGATCACTGACTGCCTGCCCTCACTCTGCCTCTGCAATGCCCCCTTCCACCCCCGTCTAAGCCTCCCCATACAAACTCCTTGTTTGTGTGGGGAGGCTTTTGCTGGGAATGGAAGGGAGGCAAATAGAGGGGATGGACGGGATGTCCACCCCAGCTTTTCACAGTACAGAATAGACCACATACTGTATTACTTATCTTATATATCAATCTTGTATCACACTCATGGGATGCTCTCCGAGGCCTTCGCTTTGCTCATCTATGCTGCATCAGGAGTATGTGCACAAGCATTACTAATCGGGGTGTTACTTAAAATATGCAAAGGTGCCAAAACATTATTGGCACTTTTGCATTTTAGGTATGTTGTGTACAATACCTTGAGAAATAATAGGAAATATCATAATATTAGTATGTTCAAAGGTACATAACAAAAAAAAAAGATGTCTGTGCAACTTAGACATAATAATTTCTGAGAAAAACAAAAAACAAAATATGACCTAGACAGGATTAATGACATCCTTCATTAATAATTGGTTGCACAATCCTTGACAGTGATGACAGCCTCCAAATGTTTCTTGTAACCATCTATGCATTTTGTAGATCTGTCTGTTGGTAGTTTCTCCCATTTTTCAACTGCAATTTGTTCCAGCTCATGAATGTTTCCAGGAGTCCTTTTACCAATGGCAGATTTCTGCTCCTTTCAAAGATTCTAGATTGGATTGAGATCAGGACTGGCCAGTTTAAAACTGTCTATTTGTTCCATTTTTTTTCTACTTTTGGATGTATGTTTTGGATCATTGTCCTGCTGGAGGAACCATGACATTCGACCCAGATCTAGCTTTCTGATACTAGGTAGCACATTTTGCTCCAAAACACCTTGGTAGACCTCTGATTTCATGATTCCTTTAAAAGGTTCCAGGCCTCCATTTCCTGAGGCAGCAAAACAGCCCCACAGCATTAGAACCTCCATCATGTTTAACTGTAGGAAAGGTATTTTTTTCCTTATAAACGTCATTTCTTCGCCTATAAATGTATCACTGGTCTGTATTGCCAAAGAGCTCAAGTTTGCTTTCATCTGTTCACTGAACATTTTCCCAGAAGGATTATGGTTTCTCAAGGTGGGTTTGAGCAAAGATCAAGCATGCCTTTTTATGTCTGTCTTTGAGCAGTGAGGTTTTCCTTGGACTTTGCTCATGAAGTCCTTCATTTAATGTGTGGCATATGTTGTAGGTTGAACCCACCACTCCAAATTGCTCCAGGTCAACCTTAAGCTCTTTGGATGTTTTAAGTAGTGTGTTTCCACACTAACCTTTGAAGACTTAATGCATTAATTTTCCTCTTCCCATTACATCGTGGGAGGTTCTTGACAGTTTCATGAGCAGAAAACATCTTAATAACATTGCGAACTGTAGGCACAGGAATCCCAAGGTCTTTGGAGATGGCCTAGATGCCCTTTGAAGTTTGGTATTTGGTGATAATGGCTCTTCTGATGGTCTCAGGCAGCTCTCTTGTCTTTACCATTGTGAAAATGGGACAGGGAGTGAATGTGGCCATTCTAAACATTAGAGCCATTGATTGGTTGATTCAAGTCATATGAGTACTGACAATTGATCACAGGTGCATCAAATTTTACTGCAATGGCAATGTGGTTCTTCTGTTCAAACTGATTTTAATTGTTTATAAGGGTGCCAATAATCATGTCCTATAAAACTAATTGAAAAGCCCCAAAAAATGCCACCACTAATAATACTCCAAAAAAAAAAAAAAAACAGGTGAACATGTAAACATTTCCTACCCTTAGTACCTATCTCTAAAATACAATTAGCACTATATATTTTTGTTGGATCACATACCGTGAGAGGGAATCCCTCTCCTGAAGTAAGTCCTCCTTTTTAATCAAATAATTAAAACAGCTGTGAACAGCCTGAAAAAACATGAGATAAACACTCACCAGTGTGCACCTCAAAATACCCTAATAGTGGCCAAAACCCAGAAACCGCTGATCATTACTCCATTTAAACAAACGTGATTAACAAATCTCCAATGTTGCTGCTTGGTCAAAAATGACCGAAAATGAATGGTCCTTTAACTCTGCCAAAATACCAAATAATTGTCAGCTTAAAGCAAAAAAAACCCCACTGCAATATTGTACTTAGCTGATACTGAGTATGTTGTGGCACAAATAAACAGTCCGGTTGGGTACTGCAACACAATGCTGTTACAAGCCCGTCGTGCTCCTGGCTTTTCCTCAAGCAATGTGACCCAAACAGACTTCCTGTTCCGGTTTTTATATCACTTGAATCAATAGAGCAGTACCTAAATAGAAATGAATTGAACTGACAGAATTCAAAATGGCATGGGACAGACACAGAGGATCCCTTTACAGCAACAGGATAAAATCAAAATAAACTATCTAATTTCTCAACAAACAGGGGTGTCCTACACGGAGCGGTGGGTTCACCCCTAAACAAAGACATGGGGAGGGGTGACCTGCATGGAACGGCAGGTGCACCTACTCTTGCCATCTTACTTGGCAGACTAGATGGACTATACTGGTCTTTATCTGCCGTCATTTACTTGTTACTATGTTACCCATTCCACTCCATTCATTAACTTATAGACCTCTATAATATCTCATCTCAGCCATCTCTTTTTAAAATTGAAGAGCCCCAACCTTTTAAGCCTCTCCACATAAGGGTATCCTTCCTTTCCCTTTACCATTTTTGTTGCTCTTCCTTGTACCTTTTCTAATTCAGTTATATCCTTTTTAAGATATGGTGACCAGAATTGCACACAATATTTAAGGTGCGGTCAGACCATGAAATGATGCAGAGGCATTAAAATATCCTTTGTTTTATTCTCCATTCCACACCTTATTAATCCTAGCATTCTATTTGCTTTCTTAGCCACCTTTGCACACTGGGCGGAGGGTTTCAACCTATTATCCACGATGACATCTAAGGGGTATGTTTACTAAACCGTCTTAATGTGCGCCCGGCGCTAGTGTGCAGGATGCCATATAAGGAGTGGGCGTTTCAGTCTTAACCTAGCAAACCGGGATTATCGCTCGCTCTTGTGTGCTGCGCGCTAATGTGCACCGTGCACATTAGCGCACGAGAAACGCGCGCGGGAAGCATAAGCAGGCACGCTGATGTGCAAACAGAGGAATAGGGCTGCAGTACAATGGTGAAGACACTGACAGATGGTGCAGGGGTTATGGGTTCAATCCCCCACTGTGCCCAATAAATAAGACTGGCTGAGGCACTAACTGTTATGTGTAATATTGCATTATGAGGCATTTTAATTACTGCTGCTAGAAAACACACTCTCAAAGCGCTGTAACATAAGGTGCTGCATAAGGTACCCCAGAGGGCACATTTTAAAGTGCACTGGCCGCCACGGCACCCTACAATGTTGCTTAAAGGGTGGCCTATAGGGTGCCATATAGGGTGCCCTATGAGGCACGGCAAGGTCATAGCACTGTTTCTGATGGCAGCACTGTGCATTTTAATGCATGGAAATGTTAAGTAGGTGTGCTGACATGCAAGGAGAAGCAGCAGTGTAGCACAATGGTTAAGACACTGACTGATGGTGCAGGGGTCATGGGTTCAATCCCCCACTGTGCCCAATGAATAAGGCTGGCTGAGGCACTACCTGTTATGTGTAGTATTGATTATGAGGCAATTTAATATTGTTTTAATTAGTGCTGCTAGCAAACACACTCTCAAAGTGCTGTAACATAAGGTGCCGCATCAGCCGCCCTATAAGGCACTCCAGAGGGCATACTATAAAGTGTACTGTCCACCCAGGTACCCTAGAATGTTCCTTATAGTGCGCTTTATAGGGTGCCATATGAGGCCCCGCAAGGTCATAGCACTGTTTTTGATGGCAGCACTGTGCATTTTAACGCATGAAAATCTTAAGTAGGTGCGCTGACATGCAAGGAGGAACAGCAGTGTAGCACAATGGTTAAGACACTGACTGATAGTGCAGGGGTCATGAGTTCAAATTCCCAGTGTACCTAATGAATAAGGTTGACTGAGGTAAGTCCTTTTTTCTGCTTGCAACTGTACAACAATCTGTGCTGCCATCTAAAAAGAACCCCACCCCAGTGCCATAAATTAATGCACCTTTCAGGGTGCACCAGAAGGCACATCCTAAACAACCATGTCAGCAAAGGCGAGTTATCATGTTCCCCAGAGGCCATGTTGAAAGGTTGCCAACTCCCAAGGCACCATAGTAGGCACCCCATAAGCTGCCTGAATCGAAGGTGTGGCGTAAGATGCCCCAAGGATGTATAGGTGAACCCAAAAACATTGGCCAAGAGCAGTAAGGTCCCCCAATTTGAAGGGCAAGAGAGGTATGTGCCAAACACACACGTAACCCAAACACTGCACAGAGCAGAAAGGAAAGACAATGCATAAGTAAAAGAAGGACGTAGATCAGAGCTGATGGACCACACAAATCATCTGCAGCCCATGTGGCAGCTAGAAAAATGGACAAACATATCGGGGGCAGCTGTAGCTATGCACAGAGTGATGGTAATGTACCATGCAATAATGACAGTGTGTGACAGAGGATGGGAAGATGTGTGCAGCAGAGGAGCCAGAAATGGCAGGATAGGTGAAATATCAGGATGACAGTGGAGTAGCAGTGCTATGCAGAGCACACACAGGAGAGGCAACCAGGGAGAGATGCAATGCAGGAATGTGTAGGAGTGCAGGACATGGGGTAGCAGCATGCACATCAGGGTAGGATGGCACACAGCTGGCAGACAGAAGATGGACAGAAGGATGGTTCACAACTCTGATGAGGGTACAATGTGCTCACAGCACAGATCTGCACAGATATGACTGTCACACGAATGAAAACTAGTTCTGCAGGACAAGCATACAAATGAAAGAGAACAGAGAGGAATCACACCTATGACCACTACCACAAATGGCAATGCACAAACCGGTAGGCCACACCACCAACGTGAGCTCATTAGCAAAGGCTGCATACAAAAATAGTGCAAGGCATCACACAAGATGCCTGCTGGCTGTCAGGACAGGCAAACCCCCAACAGTAAGTATGACCAAATGCACATGCAGATCTGCTGTGTACAGATCAGATCACAGTCTGTAATTGGGACCAGAGACACATGCACACACACAATGAAATGTTATGCAGTGGATACAGCATGCAAAAGAGGAAAGAAACTAAACCCCAAGGGCAGCAGAGGATGCTCTGTGGAGCTGGTGCAAAATCTGGAACAGGACAGGGGAGAATTCAACATGCAAACAGGTATACCACACACCAGCTGAACCACAGCAATACAAAACCCCCAAGTGCACTGCCATGTAAACACCATAAAAAAGAGACCTATGTAACAGATAATATCTGATGGCTAGGCAGCACAGAGGGCACACCTTGGTGTACAGTGAAGAGAGGGAAGGGTGTGTGTAGAGGTGATGAACCTGCTGGTACCTAATGGTCCAGTTAGCACAACAGAAAAGAAAAAGATAAACCACATGTGGGGATCAAACCTGCAAACTATGGCGCTACAACACATGCCTCTAACCACTACCCCAAACATCACACTGAGCACAATACAAAAATACTACCCCAAAGGGAGGGTATGTATTGGAACCTGTAATACCCAGTGATGTGGCAAATGGCTGGCAGATACACAGCTGCCACCGTACAAGGATGTGAGCACAGGTGGGCCATGTACATGACCAGCAAATCAGTAGATACAAGTGTCAATGTGATCAAAGAGTGGAGGAGTAGCCTAGTGGTTAGAAAACTGGCTTGGACACCAAGCATCCAGGGCTCAATTCACACTAGCACTCCATGTGGCCTTGGGCAAGTCACGTCACCCTCCATTACCTTGGAAGAAAGACCTGACAATCTACTTCCAGTGACACTGACAAGAAAACCCTGGAGTCTCGGGGTCACAAGGAGTCAGGACTGACTCAAAGGCACACATTGTATTGCACGATTGTCACCATGATCAAGCAGCAGCAGAGACATATGTATATCAAACACATATGTTTATTTGGGTTCATCTTCACAGATAGTGTAGATCCCGTCATCATAATATCAAGGTGAGTGGATCCAAGGTGAAAGACAGAAAGGTCACTGGCCCGTCTACAAATGAAGGGCAGGAGACATAATGTGCAGCACTATGCATTAGGCCCCCACCACCCACATGCTGCTGCACGCCTCAAATGTGTTACTCACATATGAGTGCATGTAGACAGTAGGCGGTGCATGATGAGGGACCAACGCACATCAATCATGATCTGTTCCCTAAAATATATCTATCTGGCAACACAGGAGGCACACAAATGAAAACAGCATATGTTGTTGAAACGTTGTAACTTTAGAACCACAGATTGAAAATAATGTTACAGCTATCACATAATGCCTGATATAGGAATCCAAGGTGAA
This sequence comes from Ichthyophis bannanicus, assembly GCA_033557465.1. Lineage (NCBI taxonomy): Eukaryota > Metazoa > Chordata > Amphibia > Gymnophiona > Ichthyophiidae > Ichthyophis > Ichthyophis bannanicus. The sequence continues at coordinate 647,969,743 of CM066031.1, forward strand.
ACAATGTAACCCTAAACAATCATCAAATGCACAATGAGGATATGCTAACAGGTAGCAGAGGCACATGAACACAGACAGAATTCAAATGAAAACTACCTGCAGAAACATGCAGAGATAACACCATGCAGGAGCTCCCCCTGCACCGGTTGGTGTGTAGACAGTGTCTGTACACATATATCACTGTACATGGAATGCACAATTGAAGGAAGACAACGGACACTCATACTGCGACACTCCAAATATAACGTGGCAATGTGAGTGTCGTCACCTCAGGGGATAAATAGGACTGTGCAGACATGCAATGCAAGGTTTGTAAATCAATGCAGAGCGGCACATCTGTACAGTAAACAAACACAAGAAACAGTATATAGAGAGGGAAATTAAGGGCAAACATGTTACAGTAAACCACACAGAAGCCATATTGCTAACTGCTGTGTTTTCCCAACATAGTCAGTCATATGCACATGCACCATTGATATTTCAACATGATTCAGTGATGCCACACATGCATGCAAAGACCCTTGTTGATTGAAAAATCAATCCAGGATGCTGGTGTGCATTAAAGTGGTGTTGTGGAAAAACCTGTATTATGTCCAGGTGGAGATTAGGTGGACATAGACAACAGGACCTCTCCAACGCTACCCCTATGCCACATGTATGGCTGTATGCTTGTGTTGAAACAAACAGATGAGCATATCCTGTGTTCCACGTCACACACATGGCCAAAAAAAACAACTGTGGAGGAATGTGCAACATACAGTGACAATGGCAGTCCCTGTTTCACACGTGGGGACCAGTACACAGTGTGCAAAGTCCAAAGCGTATCTGCAATCCAACACATCAGGTTAGGACTATTCTTGCAACCCTGGGCATGCATAGTCAAGTGTCACATCCCAATATGCCACAGTACATGAAATGTCCTGTGTGTCTTCTGCGATGAGCATGACTCCCAACCAGAGCACGGCAGCAACAGTGTGTTGGATAGGTCTGTCATGGGCAAAGTAGCAATCCAAAAATAATACTGTCCATCCTAGGCATGTGTCGCAATCGCAGAGGTCAAACATCCTATGGCACCATTTTCCAGGGAAAGTTCCATGGTGTTGTGTCCCCCAACAGGTGGGTGATGGCGATGCCACATGCACTGTAATAGATGTGTCTGGTTTGTTCTCTGCCCTGTGTCAGAAGAGGAGAAATATTGTATTGGTATGCGCCTTGCAACATCAGCACAAATTGCAGAGAGTCAATCATTAAGAAACACATAATGAAGGGACACACAGGCAAACATGACATGATCACAACACAATAAACATTGCATGTTGGGGACATTTAGAATTGGAAGCATACACACGGGTGTCACATGGATATGTTTCTGTCCATGCCCATGTGACACAGGCGTTTCAGAGCTCCATCCTATGTGCATCAGCGTTCGTGAACAGAGAGCCAACATGAAATGTATATGACACAAACAGTAAATCATTAACATGTAAAGGCTGATGTCATTACCAAAAGGAAAAAGGTGCAAACTACCTTGTGCTTGCATCAGGTGTATGTCTTGGATCCTCTGAGCCACTCAAAGGCCATAACAGGTCACAGTGAAGGGACACAATGCCAGCGAAATATGTGGAATCTCCATGTCACCATGTCACACCGATATCTGTGATACAAAAAGCAGGTCAACAGTGGTATGTCAGAACACAAGACACAGTTCTGTTCCCAACACACAACACATGTCCACAATGGTTACACGGTAAACACCAGTAAGGTAGGGATAGCACAGTCACCACTGCCCCCCAGGTGTACAGACCCCTCACAACACATGATAATGTAAAAAGCCAGGACACCGTATCATCACACAGCCAACACAAGAACACACACACACAGTATGCTAAGGGCAGTGTGCCAGCAGTAGCATATGGCCTGTATGTCCACAAGTGGAGATTTGTACACATAAAGGCCCTGTTAAATGCAATGATACCCTGGTGTTGGCTGATGGTACAATGTCGGGGAAGGGTGCATGTGTAGGCCACCACCCATAAACCTACAACCTCCACACACATGCAGTTCTGTTGGACATGTCCCAGAGACAATGTTGCTGAAGACATACTGGACAGGAACACATGGGGATATGTGTGTCAACAGCAAAATATGGTTTAGGGAGATGCAGGGAAAAGAGGTGAACAATAGGAAAGATCACCAAGGACATGTGTTCCCCCTGACTGCTGGCACAGACAATGTAGCTGTAGTTCCACCTACCCCAGACCACAGCATGTTGGCTGATTGACAGTCATGTGCCAATGCACCACAGCACCAGCATCTTCACCAAGTATGTCCTGTGCATTGGGAAACACAAGGGAAACAAACATATGTCATGTTCTAGCTGTGCAACACACACTGTACCTTCCTGTCCCCAGCTTTCAGACCCTACAACATCACATACAGACTGACTGTTCACTATCACACTGTCCAGATCTCTCACATGTGAGAGGCATCACTGAGGTGTCGGAGGTGAACTACAGGGGTCCGTACTCTGTCTGTCCCCTCCCTCACCTCTCTGTTGTTGTACACATTGGTCAATAGAGGTGTCTGCTCCCCACCATGTGTCAGCCTCACCCCAAGGCTGCAGTCTTAGCCCTAATCCCCAATATTGTCACCAATGCCCCCTCACCGTGTGTACTGGTGTCCCAATGTCGTCTGTTACTCCACTGTCAATTGGCGTAACACATGGAAATATGCAGGGACACCTCCTGTATCCACTGTCCAAATACATTTCCAGGTGTGTACATCTCATACCTTCAATAATATTGACAGCTGTGTGCTGATGATATGCACAAATAGATCTCAATGTCTGCGTCATGTCTGCTAAACCACACCCGCATGTCTGTTTCTGACCTGACCATGATGGCTGCATGTCATCCCACTGTGTGACAGTGAGAATGTCAAAGCATGGATAGCCTATATGTGCACCTAAAAAAACCCCTCCCATCTGAGTCTCTGTGTGTATGTGGACATAACCTCCTTTGCTAGGGTCTGCAATTTAGTTGTTGTCATGGACAGCACAGTTACTTACCTGTAACAGGTGATCTCTGGGAACAGCAGGAATTAGTCCTCACATATGGGTACGTCGGTACCGACGGAGCCCGCGCGGGAAAGCTCCCCAGCTTCCCAGAAGGAAAGCTTTTGGGGCCTCCCACTGCGCATGCACGCTGCCTTCCCGCCTTCCTGACCAACTCTCCTCAGTTCTAGTTTTAAAGCTGAGACAATAGAGAGAGGAAAGGAAAGAGAGAGATAGATACAACTCCTAGGGGAGGTGGGTGGGTTGTGAGGACTAATTCCTGCTGTTCCCAGAGATCATCTGTTACAGGTAAGTAACTGTGCTATCTCCAGGAACAAGCAGGAATAAGTCCTCACATATGGGGACTCCCTAGCTAAGATGCCGGGGAGATCCCCTGAAGGGTATGAGACCCTGAAAGGTTCCTCATCTTCCTATGGATCTCAGGCATCCATTCAGGGAAGGTGGGCTGGAGTTGTTCAAGAATGGAACAGGTGTCTGAGGACAGCCTGACCAAACAAGGCATCCTGGCGGGAGTCCTTGTCCAAATAGTAATGGGCTGCAAAGGTATGAACCGAGGCCCAGGTGGCTGCTCGACAGATCTGGTCAATGGATACAGAGTTTAGATGAGCCATAGAGGTGGCCATGGCCCTCACATTGTGAGCGGTGACATGGCCCTCCAGAGAAAGGTTCTTACTCTGGTAAGCAAAAGAGATACACTGAGCAATCCAATTGGAGAGTGTTCTTTTGGAGACTGGAAGTCCTAAATGAGAAGGATCAAAAGCAACAAAAATCTGAGAAGACTTTCGATGTTGCTGTGTCCTGTGGAGGTAAAAGGCAAGAGCTATTTTACAGTCTAGAGTATGAAGGTTCCTCTCTGCACTGGATGCATGAGGAGCTGGAAAAAAGACAGGTAAATATACCTCTTGATTAAGATGAAAAGGGGAGACCACTTTAGGCATAAAGTGGGGATTGGTCCTAAGGACCACCTTATCATGATGGAACCTTGTATAAGGTGGATTAGCCACTACGGCTTGCAGTTCACTGATACGGCGAGCTGAGGTGACTGCAATAAGAAAAATAACCTTCCAGGAAAGAAATTTCAAGGAGGTAGTGGCTAAGAGTTCAAAGGGTGGCTTCATAAGCTGACCAAGAACCAAATTTAAGCTCAAAACCATCCTTTTCCAGGAATACCTCAATTCAGACCCCACCAAAAAACCCGCGAACCCCTGATCTCAACACAATGAACCTCTAACTCAAAGCCACCTCAACCTGTCCATGTCCAATCTGTCCCATGTCTTTGTCTGACCAACGTCTGTCCCATGTCCTAAGTATGTCCCATAGCAAAATCATCAATGTTGCCTCCTCGGTGATGGCCCCACCCTTGTATTTAATTCCCCCACCCTCTATGTTACACCGCTTTGACCCGGTGAAAAGCGGTATATAAATACAGCTAAATAAATAAATAAAGTCCCATGCCACCGAAGGAGGTCGAATGGGAGGTTTAGTTAAGGTTAGGCCTCTCATGAATCTTGCAATAAGAGGATGAGAGGAAACAGGTTGTCCATTGATGGGCTTAAGTGATGCCGCAATAGCACTCAAATGGACTCTTACTGAATTTGTTTTGAGTCCTGCATTGGAGAGATGCAGGAGATATTCCAAAAGAGAATTCAACGGGAGTGCTAGAGGGTTAAGACCCTTGTGAGCACACCAAATGGAAAATCTTTTCCATTTAAAAGCGTAAGAACACCTAGTGGAAGGTTTCCTAGAGGCGTGTAGGATATCCTTCACTTGCTGTGAAAGATTGAAGTCTTGAAGGTCTAGGCCTTCAGTAACCAAGCTCTGAGGTGAAGGGACTTGGGGTTTGGGTGCCACAAAGTCCCCTCCTCCTGAGACAGAAGGTCTGGAGCCGCTCCCAAGTCCAGGGAGGGGGCTTGGGAGAGATGCAGAAGTAGAGGGTACCACACTTGGCGTGGCCAGCGTGGAGCTATGAGAATCATGGACCCTTGATCTCTTTGAAGTTTGAACAGAGTTTTGGGAATCAAAGGAATGGGTGGAAAGGCATACAGGAAGGCTTGACCCCAATGAAGGAGGAAGGCATCCTTGGCCTGAACTCCCTGACACGGAATTCTGGAACAGAACCGGGGAAGTTTGGCATTCCACGGACTTGCAAAGAGGTCTATGTCCGGGGTTCCCCATTTCTGGAAGATTCTGAGAACCTGATCCATGTGCAGGGACCATTCGTGTGGAAGCAGAACTCGACTGAGTCTGTCTGCCCAAGAGTTTTGGATTCCTGGAAGATATACTGCCAGGAGATGGATTTGATGCTCTCTGGCGAAGGCCCATAATCTTAGAGCTTCGTTGCAAAGCGACAGAGAGCCAGTCCCTCCTTGTTTGTTTATGTAAAACATGGCTACTTGATTGTCCATGTGAATAAGGACTGTCATGTTGCTGAGGAGGGTATGAAAAACTTTGAGAGCCAGAAAGATTGCTCAAAGTTCCAAGTGGTTGATATGAAGGGTGGTCTCCTGTGGAGACCAAGTGCCCTGAGTGGAGAGATCTTGAAGATGAGCTCCCCAACCTGTTTGGGAGGCATCTGTTGTGAGGGTTGCTTGGGGCAGCAGTGGTTGAAAGGGGGCCCCCAACAACAGATTTTGAGTGGATATCCACCATTGGAGAGACCAAAAGAGACGTTTGGAGTTTGCTATTTGGTCTGAGAGAGCTCCTGATGCTTGAGTCCACTGGGTGGATAAAGTCCATTGAGCTGCTCTCATATGTAGGCGAGCATAAGGCACCACATGCACTGTGGAGGCCATGTGGCCTAATAGTTGTAGCATCTCTCTGGCAGTCAAGTGGCTTCTGGACTGAGTCTGAGAGGCTAAGTGCACTAGATGTTGGCAACGGGCCTGAGGCAGATAGACCCTTGCAGTGGTGGTATCCAACCAGGCCCCTATGAATTCCAGGGATTAAGTAGGGGTGAGTTGGGACTTTGGCAGATTGATCACAAGTCCCAGATATTGTAGAATGCGCCTGGTGCGATCCAGGGAAGTCTGAGCCTCGGACTGAGATGGAGCTCGGATGAGCCAGTCGTCCAGGTATGGGAAGACAAAAATTCCCAGGGCGCGTAGAAATGCAGCTACTATTGCCCATGCATTTGGTAAATACCCTTGGAGCAGAGGCTAGACCGAAGGGAAGTACTCTGTACTGGAAATGTTTTCCCTGGAACAGATACCGTGGGAATTTTCTGTGGGATGGATGGATGAGTATATGTGTGTACGCATCCTTGAGATCTAGAGAACAAAGCCAGTCCTGACTCTGTAGGTATGGAAGGAGAGTACCTAGAGAAAGCATCTTGAATTTCTCCTTGCATAGAAATTTGTTCAATTCTCTGAGATCCAGAATAGGTCTGTACCCCCCTGTTTTCTTGGGAATGAGAAAATAAGGGGAGTAAAATCCTGACCCCTGTTGAAGAAGAGGAACCTCTTCTATTGCCTTTTGGGCGAGAAGAGTGGTCACCTCCTGACCCAACAGGTCTAGGAGAGATGGGGGAGAATTGAAACATCTCACCTTGGTATGGGGAGGAAGGTTGGAGAAATGTAGTTTGTAGCCCTCTCTGATGATAGAGAGGGTCCATTGTTCTGAGGTGATTTGCTCCCATCTGGGAGCAAAATGAGTTAACCTTCCTGGAATGGTGAGAGGTTCTGGATGTTTTAGAGTCAGAAAGGTTAAGTTCTCTAGTTTTAAGTCAAAAAACCCTGAGGGGGTTGGGACTGCTGGGCTGTAGCAGCCCCTGCAGGTTTTGCCCTGGCCTGTTTAGGCTGCTGACGCTTAGGAGTAAAGCGAGCTGCAGAAGATTGTTGGCCAGTATTTGTGGCAAATCTGGCCTTCTTGTAGAAAGGCTTCTTGAAATATTTTTTTCTTGACAGGGGTAGAGGTAGACTTAGAAAGTCTATCTAAAGCAGCATTTTCTGCATCCATTTGAGTGGCTTTGATTTGCCACTCCTTACCAGATTCTCACCTGTACAGGGCAAATTTCCCAACCCATCCTGGACCCAGGGTTCTAGGTCAGAGGCCTGGAGCCAAACAATTCTGCGAGCTGCTATGGCAATACCTGAGGCTCTGCTAGCACCCTCAAAGGAGTCAAAGGCTGCTCTGTTGGAGAACTTTGAAATATCTTGGGTATGCTTTAGCAAACGAAGGAACTCCTCCTTTCTATCCTCTGGGATAAAGGGGAGAAAATGGCGTATTTTTAATGCAATTTCCTTCAGAAACATACCCATATAGAGGCTGTATGAATTGATTCTGCCAATAAGCATACTTGCTTGGAAGATTTTTCTACCAAAAGCATCCAGAGTCCTACATTCTCTTCCTGGAGGAGTAGAAGAGTGTCTTTTTGTACTCTTGATCCTTTTCATAGCTGACTGCACCACGATGGAGTGGTGAGGGAGCTGAGTTTTTTGAAACCCAGGAGAAGGGGGAACACGATACATGGTGTCCAGATGACGAGAATGTGGAGATAGGGTGAGAGGAGTCTCCCATAAGTCCATCATGTGTTCTTGAAGAATTTCATGGATGGGCAAGGTGACTGCCTCTTTGGGAACCTTAGAGTATCCTAAAATGTCTAACTTTTTTGCTCTAGGTTCTTTTTCAGAGGATACTGAAATAGAAAGACCTTTAGCTACTTCAATGATGAAGTCTTGAAAGGATAAATCCTCTGGAGGAGACATTCTCCTTTTTGGAGAAGAGGGCTCCTCAGGTAGCGTAAGGGATACTTCAGCAGAGTCATCTGATGAATCAGAATTATCAGAAGACTCGAAGTATCGTCTGTTTGCTTCCAGGGATCGATAAGCGTATCGACCGGTATCGACATCGGGGGTACCCGGAACCGGATCGGTATCGGGAAACACCCCGGAACCGGGAACCGGAATCGGTATCCTGGTCGATGTGGATGCCCTGGGTACCGGTATCGGTTGTGGTACCGGAACCGGAGTCGGTACCGCAGGGTGCGGTACCGAGGGCGTCGCAGCCTTAATAAAAGCCAAAATGGCCTGCTGCATGGACTGAACTGTGTGATCCATAGACGCCATGACTGTCTGGATGTCGGTACCGGATGATAGAGCCGGTACCCCAGAGCAGTCTAACAGGTGATCAGTCGAGGCTGTGCCATCGATGTCAACCTGTACCCCATAGGAGGAGCTTTGGAAGCCGGAGCTTCCCGCCGGGGTTGTTTGGCTGGGGCAGGGTCCTCAGGGTCAAGCCCAGGGGTATCTCGATACTTAGAGGGAGATTTGCCCTTTGAGGACCTGCCAGAGAAATGTTTGGTTACCTGAGATCCATCAGGAGAGGAAGACCTGAAAGATGTCGATGCTGGAGTATCTGTAGAAAACAGCATGTGAAACTTGGCTGCCCGGTTCTGTAAGCCACGTTTAGACATCAAAGAACAGGATGGGCAATCCGGAATGGAATGGTCAGGCCCCAAACATTTAAGACACCATTCATGAGTGTCTGTGACTGAAATAGTACCGCTACACTTGGTGCATTTTTTAAAACCAGAGGCTGGTTTCTCCATAAGGGAGAATTTGTGAAGGCCTAGAGGCCTCACAGAACAAACACACCAAGTGGGGAAAAAATAAGATTTTTTTTTTTTTTAAAGAAATAAAGGAAAAAAGACCGGCGGCGGTACCGGTCTGGAATCGGGGAAGGCAGACACGCGGCCAAAGAAATAAATTAAAATAACAACTTCTTCAGCGGTGACAGGAACACGACCTGCTGGCTCCGCGGAAAAAGAAGAACTGAGGAGAGTTGGTCAGGAAGGCGGGAAGGCAGCGCGCATGCGCAATGGGAGGCCCCAAAAGCTTTCCTTCTGGGAAGCTGGGGAGCTTTCCCGCGCGGGCTCCGTCGGTACCGACGTACCCATATGTGAGGACTTATTCCTGCTTGTTCCTGGAGATTGTACTCTCCTCCCCTACACACATACACAGCCTGTAACTGAGGCATGTGGCTTATGTTGAGATAGCATCAGCTAGATATGCTGGGTCCTCCCTGAAAACACCCCTACAACACAATCCACCCACACATTCAGCTGTCAGCTCGCCTACTGTAACCCACACCTTGCTGATCTGGGCCGGATCACCTCTGTCTGTGTGTACATATGCAACACTGCACTGCATGGCTACTCTACAACAACAAAATGTAGCAATGATACTCCCCATGGCTGGACACTGCACAGGTCCCCATCCTTCACCATATCCATGTCAAGGCTAAGCGATGATCTACACATTCAGGCACACTGTGGGGTTGCACGAACATCCCTCAAGGATAGTTAATGCCATCCTGAAAAACTAGTACTGAGCATGTATATTGTGCTATGTATGACATGTAGTGCCATACAAAAGAAACAGACACAGATCCAGCTGACAGGAGCATAACACCCACACAATTGTACAATAAAACCACACACAGCTGGACAACTGTCCGCAAACATGGTCTGCTTCCCCTCTGTGAATCCGGCACCACATGCCTTCCACCATGCTGCACCCATAGCATCAAACCAACTAACTGTGGTTGCACAGCAGCTGCTATCACAATCAGCCACCAACCAGGAATGTGACCCCAAAACCTCCCACAGGCCTAGAACCACCCACCCACATAATCCACCACCACCACCACCTGCTGTTGTGCCCTGCCCACATTGTTTGTTTCACCCATGCCTATATGGGACGTTGGGATTGTCTGTTAAATGTCAGTGCAGTGTGGCATCCTAATGATATTGTGATAGAAACGTTAACCTATATTACCAGCACACACATATAACAACAAATGTAGGTGGGAACATATGCATTACGTACATGAGAAGATCTCTGCAATCAACTCCCGCCTGACCGCTGTGCCCTCCCGTGTGTCACCGCTGGCACGTACAGGGGGGCACCTCGGATCCTCCTCCAGATCCTCATTAATCTCTGCAGGGATATTGTGCCTGAGAGCAATGTTGTGCAGGATGCAACAGGCTATGATTATCTCTGCCACAGTCCGTGGCTGATATTGTAAGGCCCTGCCTGTCCTATCCAGACACCTGAAGCGACTCTTCAACACGCCAAAGGTGCGCTCTATGACAGAGCGGCTGGAGGCATGGGCCTCATTGTACCTCTGCTCTGCACGTGTCTGTGGTTGACGCACAGGGGTCAGCAGCCAGGGGCGACACCCATATCCTGCATCACCTGCAGAAAGAAATGTGGCATGTTAATGCAGGAGATCATGTTCACCCAAATGGACACAGGTATAGACTTAAAAAACAAATGCAGAACACATCCTGACAGAAACATATGACATCACAACTATGCAGCTGAGAAAAATAGACATATGATGACAGAAAAGGACCACATGGCCTATCTAGTCTGTCCGTCCATGGCAACAACTACAACACTCCCATTTATACCTTTAGAGATCCTCTGTGTGTGGCCCATGCGTACTGTAATGCAGTTACTGTCCTCATCTCTACCACCCAGTCTGAAACGTGGATAGCAGCAGGAAGACGTTCTTTATTGATAAAAAAGTATTTGTATTATGTTTGAGGTTTTAGTTATCGATGATTATCGATAGGAGTAGAATGCGCTTATAATAAAAAGATAGTCATGCGAATAAATGTATGATTATTACAGTGGTATAATTCCGTTTAACCGTCAGTGATGTGCTTATTTCCGTTAACCTGCAGGAATTTGTTTGCGCATGGGGGGCGCACCATAGTGAGTGATACCTTATGTGGTATAATTTTTTTGAAGGTTTGTCTTTTTCTAAAGTAGATTTCCAAGAGAGTTCCAATGAAGGTGGTTTTGTAGTACCTTTAAATGTTGCAGCATCCTTACGTGGTTTGCATGTTTTTTCTGTTTTGCTCCTCCCACGTCGTTAGCATACCGCGGGCCCTTATATGCATGCTCTGGCGTTTTTTGGAAACCTATTATTGAGAATTCGGTGCTGTTAGAGTGAGCAGTGCAGAGCGGGGTATAGTAAGTGGTAAAACAGTAAGTGATATTAAAATACTGGTGTTTTCAGGTTGTGTTCATCGGTTCACGGTTACCGCATTTCCCGCGGTTTTGAGGGCAACATTAGGGCTGTAGCAATATTTTGACGGAGTAATTTACATTGATTTAGTCCTTAGTGCTCCAATATGCATGTGCCTGGTTTCCTTCTCCGCACGATCGTCCCCTCAGATACATTAAGTGTTGAGTTATTAGTTTTTTAGGTTGCCTGTGGAAAGATGTATGGTGAAGTGCATGGATAAGATTGTGTATGATTCACTTTTTGATGGCACCGCTGATGGAGTTTATTGTGCACATGGAAGGTGATTGCATGTAAAAAACGGATTTTATTGTGATTTTTCTGATAATAACTGTTACATATTTATAGCCCCTTAGCATCTGCCATTTTGATCGTTTGTGTCCAGTGAGATTGATATAATATTTCAGGTAATATGCCTTTGGGTTTTACTGTTATATGTTTGGGGTTTATACAACCTAATGCTATAGTGGGTTGCGGGGTATGGTGCCTTTGGTCTCATATCCATGGTCTCATATCCATGTGGTTTTTCCTCCTTGTCCCTCTTTTTTAGTACTTTCGGTAGTTTGGAAGGCCAGATACCTGACAAGGTATGTGTGGTGAACTCTGATGCGATACATCTTGATTTGTACTTTTATGTTGGTCTATATTGTTTTAATTATTTATTTATTTATGTATATTAGATACCTATTGGATCATTTTGAGTGTTATAATATATAGTTTTATACATTTTATCAAGATTAATGTGATATATTTGTTTTTGATTAATGTTTTAATTATTTATGTATTTATGTGTATTAGGTACTTAGGTATCTCTTTGAATGTTACATTATATATGTTTTATAAGAGTTTTAGATGGATTTATTATTAATTGTTTATTTACTTATGTTTTGGATATTTATTTTATCCTTTTGAGTGTTATCATATAGGTTTCATATACATTTTACATAGATCAATATGATATTTTTATTTATTTATGTATATTGGATACTTTTTTGATTGTTGTGTATTATTATATACATGTTTTTATGTAATAGATTAATGTGATACATTTGCTTATCCTCTTTTTTATAGTTAATTCTTGCTTTGTAGTTTTTGTTTTTTGCTGTGCTGATCTTTTGGTTTTATTATCATCAGTTTTTATGTATTCTAACTGAGGTTTTAATTAATTGGTTTTTAAATGTTTTTTGAATTGTGTTATTATTTAGGTTTTATGGTGGTTTGCACATGTATTTATTTATATACATGTTTGATTTAATCATTTATGGTTTATATCGTTTTGATGTAGCCTGCCCCTGAAGAAGGCAACGCAACACAGCCTGTGTCGGGCCATAGGCTTTTTTATCAATAAAGAACGTCTTCCTGCTGCTATCCACATTTCAGACTGGGTTGTTTACGAGCACGTGGATTCGTGCTTTTGGTTGGTACCTCATCTCTACCACCTCCACTGTGAGACTATACCACTGATCCACTGATCCCATGTTCAAAGGATATGTCAGCATAGCAACCACGAAAGAACGTGCTGTCAATTGACGGAGGCGCCCTCCCAGAACATGTATGCCGTGGAGGTCTGGCAAAGTCTCAAGCATATCACCTCTATTGCGCCTGTCCTCTAAGGTCTACCTATTAAGATCGAGCAGTGTGTCGCCATATGCTGCATACTGCTGACCACAAATCATTTCAGTAGCAGTCCTCTGCACTGTCTCCATCCTGTTCACAGCTTTTGAAGCTGTGGGCTACAGAATTGCACACTGTACCCCACATGAGTTTGCACCAATGACATATACAGAGGCAGTGTCCCTTCCTGTGTATCTGCTACCAATACCTCTCTGTATGCACCCAAGCAGCCCCTAAGCTTTTGGCGTCACCTTTCCAAACTGGTCATCTACATTAGGGTCGGCAGACACAACCACGCCTAGGTCCCGCTCGTCTACAGTGTCCAAAGGTACTGCACCCCCTATACTATCTTGCTCCCCTGGTTTGCCGCAGCCCAAATGCGTGACCTTACATATGCAAACATGAACTCCCAGCTACAAAGGTCCAGAACATTCATCCAGCTTAGCTAGACCCCTCCTCATGTTATCTAGTGCTTCCTGGGTGTCTACTCCAGTACAGATTGAGTCTGTGAACCTAAGACACACAAGACAAGGGTTAGTTGTATGGATTGGCAATAACATCAATGGTAAATAACATACAAATGCTAGCAGACAATTAACCAGCATCACAGGTGGATGTGAAGGGCACCCCACCCCCACATCACATGTGGGCAGATGCCACACACACACACAAGGAGGGATCCAACACCAGGACAGATATTTGCACACGTGCGTAGTCACATGAACACCATGTGCATATTATAATCTGGAAATACCCACCCAGCAATATACAGTCTGCATACCGGCCTGCCTCAAATTGTCTGAATAGTGCTGAGTGATGCAGGATATAGGAGTCATGGGTGGACCCTGCAAACCTAGGGACCACATTCAGAATATGCAGATTTGCATCACATGCAACCTGAACATTCAGGGAATGATAGTGTTTGCGGTTGCGGAACACTACCTCCCTGTCTCTAGGCGGGACCAGGGCAATATGTGTGCAATCAATAGCTCCCATCATGTATGGTATCCTGGCTAACGCCTCAAAAGCCTGGTTCAGGGTCCCCCACTGTTGCCTAGTGTGGGGAAGGGCTATGTAATTCCCCACCCGGCTGACCATGGCACGCAGTACTTGGTGGAGACAGCGTGAGAAAGTGGGGCGGCTCATGCCTCCCACTGCGGCCACAGATGACTGGAAACAGCCAGAGGCAAAGAAATGTAAGGCAGCAAGGAGCTTGACTAAACCTGGTATGGCATGGGACTGATCAGTCAGGGGCTCGAGGTCAGGTCTTAGATCCTCATAGAGCTCCCTAATAGCTCCTGTGCTCAGTCGGTAGAGGGAGATGACCTGGTCCTCACGCATGCCCTGGAGCTGGGCCCTGGGCCTGTAGAGGCGAGGCTGCCGAGCCTGCACCTCAGCATGCCTCCTGTGCCGTGCATGCACAGCACCTGTCTGGCCTGCCCCCACAGCTGCAGATCTGATTTGCAGCGGGACTACACCCATGCCCTGTGCCTCAGCCCCATAAACACCATCTCCCCTGTCCGGCAACCGCAGCAGCTGCCCACCTCCCAGTGCAGCTGCGGAAAAAAAAACCCCGCCATAAACTCCACCCATCCGGCTCCCCTAACATAGTCAAACTCACACAAGAACTTCCCTAACCAGGGCACACACCTTACAAACCACACACAACCACACACACACACAATACACCCAACACCAATCACAATCCCAGACACACTCCACCTGCTTTGACTCTCTCCGTTCCTCACTCCCAACACACACCTTCTCTCCCTCGCCTACGAAACACCCCTCAACATGGACCAGGTGTGCAGGCTGATTTATAGTGGCATTTAACGTTGCGCATGGGCAGTTGTGCGAGCGTGGTGCGTGTGCGCGCCACGCATGTTCAACTCGTTGCGCAGGTGCGTTTGGATGTGAGTGCTGCGCATGTGCAACTCGGTGCGCATGGGCATTTGGATGCGCATCCAAACCCCCATGCGCAACGAGTTGCACATGCACGGCGCGCACATCCAAACGCACATGCGCAACAAGTTGCACATGCGCGGCGCACACATCCAAACGCACATGCGCAACTGCGCAACAAGTTGCACATGCGTGGTATGCACACGCACTGCTCTCGCACAACTGCGCATGTGCAACGGGCGCTATGTAAAAAAACCTATAAATCAGCCTGCACACCTGGTCCACGTTGAGGGGAGTTTCGTAGGCGAGGTGTGTGGTGAGTGTAGTAGAGGTAGTGTGTTGCGTTTGGCAGTGTCAGAGGCTGGTTTGTGTAGGTGAGGTGTAGGACAAAGCAGGGTAGACAGAGAGGAGGGCAGGCAAGGAGCAAGTGAGGGAGAAAGAGGGTGAGGTGAGGTGAGGTTAGGTGAGGGGCAAACAGCAGGGAGAGGAGGGAGGTGTGAGGTGCAGGAAGGAGTGGCAGGGTGGGACAGGGCAAAGAGGGCATGGACATGGAGCAGCAGGCCATGCCAGGAGTGGAGAGGGAGACGGAGAGGGAGATGGAGAGGGTGAGGGAGGGGGAGGGGAAGGAGGGGGAGGAGGGGGAGGAGGGGGCCCCACCTGTTAGTGAGGGTACACATAGGGCAGGGACAGCTGGCCATATGGTGGCAGAGGCAGGCACATCGGGTGGGCCACAGCCCACACAGTGTATCCACACTGATAAGAGAAAGCGTATACCGGTGCCTGCCCCACAAAGGAGGAGGGTTAGAAGGTTCAGTGCACAGGAGAACCACATTCTGCTGTCATGTGTACTTGAACACTATGAGGTCCTGTATGGGAGGCTCAGTAGCCGCACAACTGTGGACACACAAACAGAGCTGTGGGAGGAGGTGCGGGTGGCAGTTGCCGAGGCAGGGGGCCCACACAGGGACATCGACAGCCTAAGAAAGAGATTTAATGATATATAAAGAGGTATGAGGCAACACATGGCTGCAGAGCAGCAACATGCGATGGGCACTGGTGGGGGTGGCCCCTTCACCCCAGCCCTCACGCCCCTGGAACAGGAGCTGGCTGAACGTTTAGGGCCAATTTACCTGTTTGGTCTGCCAGAGGCCCTGGACACCGCCCATCCTCAGGCAGGCATGTATGCTATGTACACCTTTCAGCTCTCAGGCCATGCCTGCAATCCCCCTTGTGTAGACATCAGCCATCTGCAACCACCCTCCCATACCTGTCTCTCGAGCCCCACCATGTAACTATCCTTGGGGCACATGGGTGTGCTGTACCCTTGCACACCCTGTTTGGTTGCCATGTTACTGGCCCCATTCCACATGTGGCCCTCATCCCATCCCTCTCCCCATTTGCCCCAAATATGTCCCCACACACCTGCTACTACCCTACCCTCACACCTGTTATTGCCATCCCCTGCAAGATTGTGAGGGCCTTTGATCAGGGCATGTTTGTTTGACATACTATCTGCACAGTGCTGCATGTGCTTGGCAGTGGCCAACAGGTGCTGAATATTCATAGTCCTCTGCGTAGTGGGTATTCTATGCAGCACACATGCAGGGCCCCCCCCCCACATCATATGTGTGGTGGCTGTTGTACACACGTATAGATAGGTGGAGTGTCTAAATATATGTGTGCTATCTCTGGCTTTTCCCAATGCAGGTGACTACAGTTTCATGGGGGCTCATGAGGAGGAGGAAGAGGAGGAGGAGGAGGAGGAGGAAGTGCCCGGGCCTCAGGGTGTGGAGGAGCCTGAGGGTGTGGAGGAGCCCGAGGCTGCAGTCTCTGGGGGCAGCACAAGTGGGTCTGAGAACATGAATCCAGACTATGAGGTGGCTGGGCCACAGGAGCCACCCATTAACAGCAGGGCGACAGTGGGGGATGCAGCCAGCATCTCACAGGCTGGTGTGAGTCCTGGAGTGGAGGCCAACCAACGCCCCATGCAGGCACCTGGATTGTCAGGCGCACATCCCACAGGCACGGATACCATACTGGCAGAGCTGAGGGCCCACACTGCATCAGCACGGCGCAATGCTGAAGGTGGGTAACAACATACTGTCACAACCACAACGCCCAAACCAATAGTCTCTAGTTGGTGTGGGCGTGGTGGTTGTGGCAACATTCCTTCCTCAGCTGTTATATGTATGGTTCAAGTAGAAGGGATGTATTTGAGCAAACACAAGGGTATGGCTTATGACAGATAATGTTTATGTTACACACACCAGAACAGCCCAGGGTCAGGTACCATCTACAGATGCAAACATATGAGGAATGTTGCGTAAAGTGCAGCACGTTATCAGCCAAACAAACAGAACGCAATCATTGCCCTTGAAACAGTCAGCCTCATGGCAGACGCCCAGCCTTCTCACAGAGAACAGGATGCCACCTGTCCTATAGTCATTGGACAACCAGAGCAAACAAAACAGAAACCTAAGCATCTGCCTCCATTCCCTCTAGTCTGCATCTCCAGGTGAAAAACAAACCTAGGATATCAAATTAGCAGTCAAAATGTGTCAACAAACTCATATACCAGGATTTGCAGAGATTGCAGGATCAAAGCACATATGTCTATGGCAGCCAATTAGATGTCTGCCTGTGCAGAGGGTAAACACAACTGCCACAACAGCACGAATTATAGCATTGCACACAACCATATGTTGCAGTAATGTCCCCTCTCAAACAACACAGAAATGTACCTCCTCACTGCTTATGCTCTAAACATGGTTTGGGAGAAGAACAGGTCCCTCACGGCTGCCTGTACGTCAACAACTCAGATCGACAGCTGGGCATACAGACAAAGCCATCAACATGTCCCCTTCCTGTAGCTCTGACACTGAGTCTCCTAATTGCATTGGTTTGGGACTCACCTACTCGATCACACAGGACAGCTAACAACCTCTGTGGTGTCCTGAAAGACTGGCCACCTCCCAGCTGCCACCCCTGTTGCCAACCTGACTCAGGGAAATCACCTTCCCAGCTCTGGGTATCGCAGCCCTTCCCCAGGGGTTAGCACCTGCTGTGGATTCCTCAGCATAACATTGTCCGTGCTGTTCTGGAGTCTGTGCACCTCTGCTGCATCCTCTGTTGCTCCCCCTGCTCCGTCCAAACACTCCATACGTTTACCAAGGTGTATATGCACTGGTATCCAACCCCATCCCTTTCTTCCCAAGGTGTTTGTAAACCCCTCTGCTGTCAGAAATGTGATGCAGCAGTGCACTTGCGCAAGTAAGTGTTGATATCCTTGTGCTTCCACTCCCTCCCTCTGACTCTATAGCGCATCTCCTGTAACCTGTCCCAGCTGCGTTTATCCCGCCTTTGAAAGGTGGTCCTGCCCTTCTGACCCTGCACACCTCACAGAGGCCCCATGAACAGGGTGACTCCCTTATGCTGTTCATCTACCCCATGATCAGATTGGCAGACTTCGCCACAATACACACTGATCCCCATGGGTGTCGGTGCGACATCCACATTTTGGATGGCAACATATGTGATTGTGGATGATGTGGAGGGTCAGGTGCCACTGTCACAACCCCACACCCAGCCAGGGCACAGAGGTTGTGGGCTGCCATAAAGTTCTGTAAGCAGAAGGTGAGAGAAACCCTGTTGCCTCCCGGTAGGCCAGCTGGGAGTGGTAGTTCCTCTGCCCAGTGACACAGAATAGTCGTGAGTTGAGTGAGAAGGCAAAATGATCAGATGTGTATCATGCAAAACAAAAAAGGTCAGTGTAGAGGAAGACAGGTGTTTGCTGGAGGGTATGTACAGAAATTAACGTTACTGCATTGTCACACTCTTTGCACCACAAATGTGCAGCATGTATCATGGGTAGGAAACAGAGCAAAACAAAGCAGCTTTGTCTCCCCAAAGAAAAACACCTGCTCTATGTTCTGCTCTCACCCATCTATTTTCTACAGGTTTAGCAAAGCGACTCTATACAATCTGCCAAGCAGAGCGTGCAATCCATAGGACCTCTCCTGGGGCACTCTCATTAACGTCCAATTGCATGTCTGCAAACCCATGGCCACCTGAGTGTTGCAGCAAGCTGTCATCACAGGGTGTAAGGGACCCTCCTGCTAAGAATTCGGCTGTTCCCCCTGGACACAGGTCTACACGGTGTCTGTGGAGACCCCTCTCTGGCTTTCAGCTAACCCTCTCCAGCTGTCCCGACATGCTTTCTGATTCTCTGGTTGCAGTCCCTGTCTGGAGCACTGCCCTGGAACTCTGTTCCAGGTTGAGCATATATAACACCGTGCCCTAGTGCTGGTTTCCCACCTGCGCAGACACTGAGGCCCGTGTATCCGGCAATGGGGTCCGAGGGTTTCCCTGTTCTCTCCCTCAAAGCAGGTGTCTATCAACAATTTGTACCCTCCCTCTGTCTGCTATGCTGGCTGCAATTCCACAAATGCAGCTAGGTCCCTTACATGGTCCCCAACTCGCTGAAGTCTGTGAGACTCTCCAACCATGTCCCCGTCCCCTCTGGAGCCCCTATCTGTATTTGGTATGTCTGTTCCCTGAGGCATGGCTATGCCTCCCTGAGCAGGTGTGAGTAATCAGGAGCCAAGCTTGCTACCATGTTAGTGCTTGGGTGTGTCAGCTCAGCTCGTGTCTCCCTCTGCTTTCCTCCCTCATGCACACACTAGGACATGGGTGCTGGCTGACTGTCAGTCTCTCAAGAGGTACAATCATCTCTTCTCTCTATCTCCATAGACTCTGTTTGGGCCTCTACATCACACCATGTGCCATCTGTGCACCACCCTCCCATGGTGTGTTTTGCCAGTATACAGCATGTGTGTGTGGCTCCAACACAAACATACTGTGCATGGCCATATACCCCAGGTGATCAGACAACGGCACCCATGGGAACCACTGGCATGGGCCCCCCAGACACCCTGGCCTAGCGGCAGCCTGCCATGGGTATTGTCAGAGTCTGCCAACATGATCTGCAATGTGCCCCAGCATTGCATTGAGGTATGGGACACATATATGGATAGGACTGTGTGTGCAGTTACCCCTCACACTCCCTGTCCCCCCTGAGACAACCAGTGTGCATAGCAGACATCACCAGATCAACCTGCCAAACTGACATATTGTGGGCTATGTGGATCACATGAGCCCTCGTCGGGACACTGTCCAGGCATGCGATTGGTTCATAGGACACACATGTCGAACCCTGGCCATTCATATGCATGTGTGGCAAGCAGGAGTGTCCTGCATACTGTCATACTCCGCCCCCTGCCCTAGGCTTGGTGGGCTGGGGTAGCCAGTAGTACTCGCTAGTGATGTTTCCATCAAACACCCTCCCCTTGCAATGCATGCTGGGAAATTTAGTCTTCCCTCTGATAACAAATAGTCATGGAGTCAGAGTTGCAGGCAAGGATGTGACAAGGTTTATTCCGCCACCCAACGAAAAGGTACAAAATCACTGCACCGGTATAACTATCCAGCAGTGCCTAAGACGGTTCTGTACACAAGTGTGCTGGCAGAGTTATATTCATTCAATCCAAAAGCAGCTGTTTGCCACGTATACAGAAAAACAATCAAACATGGCAGCGTCCTTTAGCAAAGCAAAGATATTTGGTTATTTGGGTATCACTCAGCTTATCTCACTCAGCTTCGCAGGGGCTTCCCATACTATCTGCAAAGCACAACGTACAATCCATAGGTTGGTCAGTCTCAGAGGATGCACTCCCCTTACAGTACACCTGCATTACTGCATGTACCTGTGCTGAACTGCCCTGCTGCACACGACTGGCAAATGCCTCAGGGTGTTTCCCACCTTAAACCCCCTGTGGATTGTTACACACACTACTAGTGAATAGGGATAGGCAGTACCTGGCCCGGAAAACACCCCTCTCTGCAGTTTTGCGGCTAGCTCATGCCAGCTCTGAGGACACAGTCCCCTGCTGTATAGCCTACGTTACTCCCTGGAGCTCTGCCATGGATTCCCAATCAAGGCTGTGTCGTGCAGACCTCTGCACTGGGTCATGGGCACCCACCTCTGGACTCCCTGAAGCTGGTTCCGTCAGTGCTCGGGTTTGATGGTTGCCATTCTCACCCTCCCTGTGCACCCCAGACCACCTTTGTGTCCCCTCCCACTCTGCCTCACTTGCTTCAGTCCCTTTCCCACACGAGGCTGCCTAACTCCAGTTGGGTGGGAGGCGACAAAGAGTACAAGTAAATGGAGCTCACTCTGAGGAGAAGGATGTTGCCAGTGGTGTGCCCCAGGGATCTGTCCTTGGTCCGATTCTTTTTAACATCTTTGTTAGTGATATAGCGGAAGGGCTGTCGGGTAAGG
The DNA here is from genome assembly GCA_033557465.1 of Ichthyophis bannanicus. NCBI lineage: Eukaryota > Metazoa > Chordata > Amphibia > Gymnophiona > Ichthyophiidae > Ichthyophis > Ichthyophis bannanicus. The sequence goes on from CM066031.1 coordinate 647,990,700, forward strand.
TTTGTCTCTTTGCGGATGATACCAAAATCTGCAATAGAGTAGACACCAGGAAGGTGTAGATAACATGAGGAGGGATCTAGCTAAGCTTGAAGAATGGTCTAGAATTTGGCAGCTGGGATTTAATGTTAAAAAATGTAAGGTCATGCATTTGGGCTGCAGCAATCCAAGGGAGCAATACAGTATAGGAGGTGAAATACTTTTGTCCACTAAAGAAGAGCGGGACTTAGGCGTGGTTGTGTCTGATGATCTTAAAGTAGCTAAACAGGTAGAAAAGGCAACGGCAAAAGCTAGAAGGATGCTTAGGTGCATATGGAGAGGAATGGCTAGCAGAAAAAAGGAGGTGATAATGCCTCTGTATAAGTCTTTGGTGCGACCTCATTTGGAGTATGGTGTGCAATTCTGGAGACCGCACCTTCAAAAGGATGTGAACAGGATGGAGTCGGTGCAGAGGGTTGCTACTAAAATGATTAATGGACTTCATTATAAAGCATATGAGGACAGACTTAAGGATCTTAATATGTACACCTTAGAGGGAAGGCGGGATAGAGGTGATATGATTGAGATGTTTAAATACCTCCGTGGCATAAATGTTCAGGCAGAGAGCCTCTTTCAATTGAAAGCAAGCTCTGCTACGAGGGGACATGGGATGAGGGTGAAGGGAGATTGATTCAGGAGTGATATGCGGAAATATTTCTTTACAGAAAGAGTAGTGGATCCATGGAATAGTCTCCCTGTGGAGGTGGTAGAGATGAGGACAGTAACTGAGTTCAAAAAAGCATGGGACCAACATAGAGGATCTCTAAAGGTAAAAAGTGGACTGTTGTAGTTGTTGTTATGGAAGGACAGACTAGATAGGCCATGTGGTCTTTTTCTGTCATCATGTTTCTATGTTTCTATGTTACTGTGTGCCCTCCAACTGTGCCCCCTCTTGGGCTGCTTTTCCTCGACCTTCCTGTGATCGCCACTGCTGCTCTCTAGCTGTGGATGATGTCCCTGGTTCATGCTCAACCTCCAGGACTGTCTAGACATGTGTTTCTTATTGGTCCACGAGCCTGTTGCTACATCTGCAATACGTGTGTGTGTCGGGGCAGCTTGTGGATCTCTGTGTTTGCTCTCCACAGAGAACTGCTGGACCATGTGCTGTGCAGGGCTGTGACCTTTCCTAATGTTTGAATGATGACTTTCACCTCTATCCATGTGTCTACTAGAGTCTGCCCTATCACAATAACGATATGGTGGTATATGCGTGACATGTGTCTGTGTGACAGTTGATTACTGGAGAGGTATCTCACATAACACCCTGTGTCCCACCCACAGGCACTCGGTGGGCACTCCAGAACATCTACAGGGCAATGGGGGAGAATACAAGTGAGCTGAGGCTGATCCGGGAAGAGATTTGTTCGGGGCCGTTCACCCGCATTGCTGATGCCCTGGAGGGCATCCTGGCTCTGATGCATCAGGCAGCACCAGCACAAGCACAAGAGGCTCCAGGAGAGGGTGCAGCACCGCGGGGAGAGTTGGCCCATGGGAGGCGTGGCCATCCACGCAGGAGGTGACGTTGTGCACAATAAACAGCTGTGACCCACAACATGCAATGTGTGTTTCCAATATGTGTCTCTGTGGTCCCCTATGAAGTGTGCAAATGCATGTTGTGTCCCTGACTATATGACCTGCACCCAGGCCCCTCGCTGGTGGGGTGTCTGCACTGCCAGGTATTACTGCACAGATGCCATCACATGCCGTGTGTGCCATGAACAGTGTGTGGTCACTGCCCCTGGGCTGCAGCGTGGTGGTTTTTCACAGCCACCCGGTTGCAACAGGGGGACTGTCCTGCGGTCACATGTTCAGTGTTGTGATCCATCACCATTTCCCTCCCCGCAATCCCCCAACATTGGGCGCATTTGTGTGGGCGTTGCCCCGGCCTGCAACACTGCTGATGTGTCTGCCCCCCCCCCCATAGGCATGCATGTGGCACAGGCAGACATGGGTGGCTTGCATAGGTTGGCTGCTGCTTCCCACAAACGCATTTGGTCACACTACGCCCATCCCTGTGACATGGATTTTCCGCGGACGCCCTCTTCATTGCAACATCTCATGCGCCACACTGGACTCACACCCCTACACACATGGTCAGCCCCCACGACTGCATGTGGAGCCCGTCCACGTATGATATCCATATCTTCCTTTACTGCACATACCTGTCCACACACATATCCCATGCTTGCATCCATAGTGAGTCGGTAAGGAAAACACGTGACTATTGTGTCTTGCAAAAACAACAGTTTACTGTCAACCAACATAACAATGTGTGACATCGCAACCCATCCCCTGCCGCATGTCCATTGGTGGAACACAGGACAGCACAGGGCACATGTGTGGACGTCACAGGTGCCATCACTCATGCCTGTGATGCCCTTCAGGGGATGGCCATCGACAGGGCAGCCACTCCACTTCGTCGGCCACCTGCTGAACAGCTACTGTCAGCCACTGGCAGGTGTGCAACAAAAGATGGAGGGTGCGCTCCACACCATCCAGTGCCACAGACACGTTATGCACACAAATGCCACCACACACACACATAGTTCAAGGGGTCTGTGTGGAGGCATGTGCATGTGACGTGTGTGTGGCCCTGGATGGCGTATCCACATGCTGCCGCCCATCTTGTGCAGACACCTACATTGGCTGGTGGGAACCCACAGTGCCCTGTGCTGCCCTGTGTTCCCCACCACCCTCCCCCCCATACAACCCCACCGCCCCACCTGCCACCTCCCACCTGCCCTCCACACCATCCTCCACCACTCCCCCCACCCCCACATCAGCCGCACCTTCCCCCTCCCCTGCCACCCCACCCCCCTCAGCCACCATGGCCCCATCATCCCCCTCCTCGGGGGAGAACTCTGCCGCCTCCTCCTCGGCCTCGCCCTCCGGCTCCTCCTCGGGGTCCTCCACCACCACCACCTCCACCTCCCTCGCATGGTGGGTAGGGGGGGCACCTCAGGGCATAGGCGGATGTGGTTGGGTCCTCACCATTGTCATCACCCCCTGTGGAAGATGACAGTCATTAGCACACTATCATGTGTGTCACATAACACATGTACATATGCAGCCACCACACAGGCTGGTGGGCCAATGTGACCTTTGTATCTGAGCAGCAGGCTCGGCAATACTCACCATCACGGTGTGACTCCGCACCCTTCTGGAAGCGGGCAAGGTACGCAGGGTGATGCTGATGCAGCTCCCGCCCCTTCTTCCTCAGATCCTCTACCTGGGGATATGCAAACAATGGGTGGGGTCATCAGTGACCGGTTATCTCTGGTGGGTGGCCAACATAAACATACATCTGTGGGGGCAGCATCTTGCTGCTCCTGCTCCACCGCGGTGTGTGGCATGTACAGCATAGTTACCCACCTGTAACAGGTGATCTCTGGGAACTGCGGGAATAGGTCTGCACATGTGTGTAGCGGCAGTGCTAACGGAGCCTGTGCGGGAACGCCCCGCACGTCCAATAAGAAAGCATTTAGCAGCATCGCACAGCGCCTGCGTGCTGCCCTCCCCCATTTCACAAATACCTCTCTCCACTTGAGTGTAAAGCTGAGGCAAACAGAGAGAGAGAGAGAGAGAGAGAGACAGGGAAGGGGAGATAGAGAGAGACATCTCCTAGGGGAAATGGCTTGGGTGTGAAGACCTATGACTGCTGTTCTGGGACATCAACTGGTACAGGTGGGTAACTATGCGATCACCACAAACAGGCAGGAATTAGTCCTCACATGTGCGTACCCCCTAGTTGTAGATGCCAGGGAAGGCTCCCCAGAGTGGTGGGGCCCTGTGGAGGGGTGCCACTACCTCCCATGGATGTATGGCATCCCTTATGGGAGGCGGGTTGCAGTTGGGTACGTATGGGAGAGGTGTTGGAGAGCAGCCTGAACAAACATAGCATCCCTGCGGGAGCCTCTATCTGAGCAGTAGTGGGCCGTGAAGGTGTGAACCGAGGACCAGGTAGCTGCTCGTCAGATGTCGTTCACACAGGCGGAATGGAGGTGAGCCCTAGAGGCTGCCATGGCTCTCACATTGTGAGCGGTGACATGGGCCTACAGTGAAAGTTGTTTGCCATGATAGATGAAAGTAAGACAGTTAGCAATCCAGTAGGATAGAGCTCTTTGAGAAGCTGCTGTACCCACATGGGAAGGATCAGAGTGTAGGGATAGCTGAGAGGACCTTTTGTGTTGCTGGGTCCCCTGCAGATAGAAAGCCAGAGCTCCTCTACATTCCACAGTTTAATGAGTTGTCTCTGCATCTGGGGCATGAGGCTATGGGATGAATACAGGTAGATGTACCTGTTTGTTCAAATGAAAGTACGACACCACCTTAGGCATGACGTGTGGATGTGTCCGTAGGACGACCTTATCATGCTGAAACCTTGTGTATGGTGGATCAGCCACTAGAGCTTGCAATTCACTGATACGCCTTGCTGATGTGATTGCAAGAATGAATAGTAACGTCCAGGACAGAAACATCATGGACGTAGTGGCTAAGGCCTCAAAAGGCGGCAGCATAAGCTGGCCTACAACCAGATTGCGACCCCATGCCACTGGAGGTGGTTTCAGGGGAGGTGTCGTTAGAGGCAGGCCTTCCCCACATCAGGGTTTGAGCGGATGGTAGGAAATGGTTTGGCCATTGATGCATGGAGATGATGCAGCAATGGCACGTCAATGGGCTCTGACTGACTTACGTTGGAGACCAGTGTTTGATAGGTGATGGAGGTAACCCACCAATGCTTCTCTAGGGATGGCACGAGGGTTGACGCCCTTTTGTGGACACCAACTGGAGACTCTCTTCCACTTGAACACATGAGACCGCCTTGTGGGTGGTTTCCTGGAAGCAAAAAGGACATTTCGCACTTACGGGGGGGGGAGGGGGTGGCAAAACCTTTTCAGCCTTCCATAGCCAGGCTCTGGGGTATACAGACTGGGGGTTTGGATGCCATAGTGTCCCCTCCTCCTGTGACAGGAGGTCTGTGGTAGACCAAATGTCCAGGTGTGGGACCTGGGACAGATGTGGATGCAGAGGGTACCACACCTGGTATTGCCAGCATGGGGCTATGAGGATCAGGTTGCCTCTGTACCCCTGGAGCTTGCATAGGGTCTTGGCAATTAAGGGAATGGCAGTAGAGGCATATAGGAATTCATGCCCCCAGGTGGGGAGAAAGCATCCCTCGCTCGGCAGCCATGAGCCGGAATTGGTGGACAGAACTGTGTACGTGTGGCAGTTGACAGACTTGCAAAGTGGTCTATATCTGAGGTTCCCTAGAGTTGAAATAGTCTGGAGAGGTGGTCCATGTGTAGGGACCATTTGTGCGGAAGCAGAACACTACTGAGTCTGTCTGGCCAATATCTCTGATTGCCAGGGAGATAGACTGCCAGGAGATGGGTCTGATGCTCTCTGGCAAATGCCCACACTTGAAGAGCTTCGTTGCACAAGGACAGAGAGCCTGTTCCTCCTTGTTTGTCCACCTAGGACATGGCTACCTGATTGTCTGTGTGAACTAGTACTCTGTTGCCCTGTCAAGGGCGATGGAATACCTGAGGGGACAGGCGCATTGCTCAGAGCTCCAAAGACTTTATGCTGAAATGAATCCTCTGGATCTCCAGGTGGCTGGGGGGGAGGTGTCCAGTAGATGAGCACCCCACCCCACTTTGGCAGCATCTGTTGTTATGGCGATCAGAGGTGGGGGTTGCAGGACAGGTGGCCCCTCCAACCGGTTTGGTGCTGAACGCCACCAGTCCAGGGACTGGGTAAGGCGGTCTGAGATCACTCTCAGATCTGAGAGACAGCCTGTTGCATTAGTCCACTAGGGGAGGCGGGACCATTGGGCTGCTCTCCTGTGGAGACGTGCGTAGGGGACCACATGCACCATAGATGCCATGTGCCCCAGCAGCTGGAGCATCTCTCGGGCCGAGAGATGAGTTGTTTGTAGTGCTGAAGATACCGGTTGCACAATGCAAGGACAGCGAGGCTGCAGCAGATAGGTCGTTGCCAGTCTGCTATCTGGCCTTGCTCCTCTGAACTCCAGCGATTGCGTGGGAGTCAGAAAGGATTCCCGGAGATCTCCGAGACAGCCTAGATATTGGCGTATACGCAGTGTGTAAGAGGGAGAGAGACCTGGGCTTCTGTCTGTGACTCTGTCCGGATGGCCCACTCGTTCAGGTAGGGGTGGACACATATTCCCCTGGTACAGAGGAAAGCAGCTCCCACAGCCATGCACTTTGTGCATACTCTGGGTGCTGAGGCAAGGCCGAAGGGAAGACCTTTGTAGTGATAGTGCCTTCCTTGATAGCGGAACCAAAGGAACCTATGGGGTGATTGGTGGCTGTGAACATGGGTGTAGGCATCCTTGTGACCTGGGGAACACAGCCAGTCCTGGCTGTGGAGGTAAGGTAGTAAGGTTCCTAGTTAAATCATTTTGGACTTCTCCCTGAGACATAACCTGTCCCGTCCTCTGGGATCTCAAATGGGTCTGTGACCTCCTATTGTCTTTGTTATGAGGAAATAGGGGGAGTAGAACCCGGAACCATGTTGATGATGAGTTACCTCTTGTATTCCTCCTGAACTAGGATACGTTTTACCTCTGGATTCAGTTGGGGTGCGGTTGTGAGAACTGACCTTCCTTAATATTGTAGGAAGAGGCAGGCTTTGGGAATGAGGCCTGTACCACCTTCTTTGATGGACAGAGTCCAGGGTTCTTATGTTCTGTCCCTCCATCCGTGGATGAGGTGACATAAACTTCCTGAGATTGTTGACGTTTGTTTTCCGTGGATGGCCTGGGAGGGCATGTACTCTATCAGGGACTCAAAGGCCCTGTGGGGGCTGCCGCTGCTGGGTAGCTCTCAGCTTTATTGGCTTAGTAGATTGTTGACCCTTTCTATCAGCGTTGCCTGTGGGTGGTACATGCTGAGCATAGGACTGATAGTATCCGTTCTTTTTGGACAGGGATGGCTCTTTGACAGCTTTCCTCTTTGCAGGATCAAAGTTCTCTGAGAGCCTGGTCAAGGTGGACCTGTCAGCATCCAATTCTTTGGATGTTTGCTGCCACTTTGTCCCTGACAGGTTTCAACCAATACAGGGGATGTTGCCCAGTTTATCCTGTAACCAGTGTTCCAGTTTAGAGGCTTACAGCCAGGCAAGTGTCCTTGACACAATGGAAATGGCGGAGACTCTGCCTATGCCCTCAAAACAGTCCAATGCTACCCTGCTGACAACTTTAGACTTGTTCTGGGCATGCTTGACAGGTGATACGTACTCCTGTCCTCTGTCATCTGGGAGAGGCGGACTTAGCAGTTCTAGATCTCCTGCGACCTCCGTCAAGAACATTCCCATGTACAGGATATCGGAACCCATCCTGGCTGACAGCATGGATGCATGGCAGACACGGCAACCCAAAGCATCTAAGGTCTTACACCCCTACCAGGAGGGTTGGAGGCATGTCGTCTGTGACATTACATTATCATCATAGCAGACTCCACCACAATGGAGTGCTGAGGGGGCTATGTTGTTTGAGGACCAGGGGACGGAGGGCACAGGGTACATAGTATACAGCTAGTGGGAATATGGGGAGGTGATGAGAGTTGTCTCCCAGCTTTTCAGGAGAGGATCCTGTACGATATGATGTATTGGCAGGGTGGTTGCCTCCTTTGGAGCTTGGGGATATTGTTGTTTCTCTAGCTCCTGTGGCCTGTGCTCAGATTCAGTTGCCACTGAGATGGAGCGGCCCTTGACTACATGTCTGAGGAAATCCTGGAGGGACATATCCTCAGGCGAGGACAGTCTCCTCTTGGGGGATGCAGACCTCTCCTGGAGAGGTACATTATTACCCTCTGAGCTGTCACAGTCACCAGACTCCTCAAAGGATTGGACGTATCTTCTCACAGGGTGCTCAGGTTTAGTGCGGTTTTGGTACCGATTGGCGTGGGTACAGGAGTGACCTGGTACCGGTGTGTCAGAAATGGCACCCATCAGCACTGATGGTGCATTTGCCCATGCTGGGACCCCAATCTGTGTGGATACTGGTGACGCAATGTGCGGGGTCTGGGGTGGTAACGAGGGCTTTGATGCCACAAGGATATCCGCCAGACTGCGTTTGATGGCCAGGATCCTCTGGTCCAGTGACACTGCCTATGCCTGTGTATCGGTACCGGCCAAAGCCAGTACCCCGACACATGGCCCAAGGAGTTCATATGAGGTTGCGGCCTCCAGAACTTACTGTAGCCCCAAAGTGGCTTTGGAGGCCGGGGAATCCCACCAGGGCTGTTTGGTCAGAGTGCGTTCCTCAGGGGGAATGCCGGGGCATCCCAATGTTTGGAGGGGGATGTACCCTTAGAGGAACAGCCAGATTTCTGTTTGGTTACATGAGATCCACGGGAGGAAGGGAAATCCCCTGAGGACATGGATGCCACCGCGGCCACGTCAGAGGGGAGGAGGGTACTGAGCTTGGCTGCTTTGTTCTGCCGACCCCTCTTGGATAACATCCCACAGGCCAAACATTCAGACATGGAGTGAATGGGCCCTAAGCATTCGAAACACCAAGCATGGTTGTCAGTGACAGAGGAGGTACCGGCACATTTTGAGCATGTCTTCAAACCCGAGGAGTACTTTTCCATGATGGAGGTGGGATTTGGACCTAAGCACAAACCGAGGGGAGACCTACAAAGGAGCTTTTCACTCTTCCTCTGGTAGTTTGTTTGTGTGAGGTAAACACAACTTTTAGAGAAGGGAATTAAAAAACACCTGTGTTACCGGTAAGGAATACGTAGGCAGACGGTGCCACAGGAGTGCCAATAGCATAGAGGTGTTCTGCGCAGACAGGAACGATGACCTGCTGGCTCGGTGGAACATGATGAACTGGAGAGCAGCATTTGGGAAAGGCATCAGGGCAGCACGCAGGCGCTGTGGGATGCTCCCATATGCTTTCCTATTGGACGCTGGGGAGCGGTCCCATGCAGGCTGCGACAGTGCAGACAATACCCACATGTGACAACTAATTCCTGCTTGTTCCTGGGAATTAACTGTTCCCAGTGCACCTGGATGCGTAGCTGTGGGTCTGGGCATGTGTGCAGTGACACCTATGTGCAGTGTGTGTGGCACCCTGAAGACACCATTCCATTCCCCTGTGGCCCCCTTGCATGACATGGCATGTTTGGGTTGGCAATGATGGTGTCCAGGGTACCCCCCCTAACCCTGTATGAGGTCTGTTGCACACATTTGTGTTGTCATGATCTACACATGTCATCCTAACCAACCCCACTGGCAACATGATATCCCAACACACATGGGTGATGTGTCCATACATGGGACATTGGGTGGCTGGCCCTATGCACCTTACCAGGGGCCTCTTCCATGACATTTGCCTTTCTACAAGGCCCTGGATAGCAATGCTTGACCCACTACAAGCATTGTGTAACCTATCTGTCTTGGGGATACTGGTAGGTACGTCTGACCTAGATTGGCCACTGTTACAAAGGGCATACTGGTCTTGATGGACTTGCGTCTGTCCCATTCTGGCATATCTGATGTTGCTATGTTCCTATGACCTGGGCCTTGTATGGTTAGGGCAGGTGTGCCTGCCAACACCAGGGGCAGGGGCCATTGCACGGGTATAGGCTATTGCCACCTGTGCTCCTGTCTGGGTCTCAGGCTGTGGTGTGCAACCCCAACAGGTGCATGTATCCTTCCAACAGCATCTGTAATGTTCATCTGCAAACAGGTGTGGGATTCCTGCAGGGTGGGCAGATGTGTGACCTGACTCAGCATACAATTCTGGGGACATGTCTCTGTTACAGGCCTTCATAATCTGATCTCATAGCTCATGGGGGTGAGGTGTTTCTACGCACATACACATCTGCGCCTACCACATCATCTGGATACATCAACGGTGTGTGTGATGAGGTGTGGACCCCATGGACTTGGGGAGATGTGCAACCTACCCACCATACCCTAACACAATATCTGACTGACATACCCACCGTTGTAATCAGGTCTCAGGCCCCCTGGGGTTTGGGTGTCCTACTACACATCATCAGCAACATACAGCATAGCACCAGGGTGACTGCCAGGACACCATACGCAGGTCTCAGGACCCCTGGGGATAGGGAGAATGTATTGAACAGCATAGGCACACTCAGCACCATATCACCAGGGTGACTGACAGCCCACTCTGATGGGCTGTCAGGACTCCTGGGGATAGGGGGGATGTATTGAACAGCATTGGCACACAACCCCATATCACCAGGGTGACTGACAGCCCACTCTGATGGGCTGTCAGGACTCCTGGGGATAGGGGGGATGTATTGAACAGCATTGGCACACAACCCCATATCACCAGGGTGACTGACATACCATTTGGACCACGTTTCACGACCCCCTGGTGGTGGGCAAGATGTGTTACCCTGCAAATGCAGATCCCACCATAGCCGCATGATGTTTTGGAGAGCCCCTTAGGCAGATCTATGGGCTAGCTGTGTTACAGTGTGTTGTAGCACATCAACAGCAGCAGCTGCCATGACACCAGGATGGCATCAAGACCTCTGTGACCACGTCCCTCGCCACCTGGGTACAGGGCAAACCACTCAGATGTGATACAAAGACAATATGGCATGTGGGTTCACCTGCTACACATTACTGAGATAGACTACCTAAACACAGCAGCATGGACAGCTGCAATCAACACTGGCTGTGTATATGGATCTACTGACCTGTCCCCATACACTTACCTCCTGTGGGTAGTCTTCCACACGATTGAAGCGGCGTGTGACCCTTTCCCAGGCCCTGCGGACTTTGCCCAGGTCCTGGCGCCTGGAGGCCCCAGGGAACAGCTCCGCAATTCACGCGCATGCGCCCCGCAACTCACACAGGTGCGCAAAGCAAATCGTGCACATGCGTGCCGCAACTCGCACATGCGCGCATCTTTCTGCCGCACAGGATATGGTGTCGCCAAGTATTTCTACGGATCTCTGCTGCAGACGCACATTGCACTGCTGTGTCTCACATTTAAAAAAACAACACTTAGATTATTAGGACTTTCTCTTGTTTACACACTTGGTCTCGAACCTATCAACACTTCCCCACTGGCTCCTATGGCATTGTATGATGCGGTGTGCTATGCCTTTCACATAGCAGTGACTGCCAAGACAGTTACAACAAGGGGTCCTGACAGCCCATCAGTGTGGGCTGTCAGTCACCCTGGTGATATGGGGTTTTGTGTGCCAATGGAGTATGTTCAGTAGTTCATCTCAATGTGAGCCCAGCAATGATGTGCAGGATGCCATAGGTGAGGGGGGGGGGGGGGAGCTTCTGATCTAGACATAGGACATGCACAATAGGTTGCGTAGCGCACATAATGAGGCAATGGAGGTAGGCATGCCACGTTAATGCACGTTGATCGTAAGTAGGTGTGCTGACATACAGACATAGTGGCAGAGGTGTAGCACATTGGTTGACAGACCTCCTTATGGTACAGGAGTCATGGGTTCATTCACCCAGTGTGGCTATTGCATATGACTGCCTGGGACATTACTCTTTGATATCAGCAGTGGTTTGTGAGGCTTTTTTTTTTTTTTATTTGTTGTGCGAGAAAACACACTCTCACAGTGCCATAACCTAAGGTGCCACATCATGCACCCTATGAGGCACTCCAGAGGACACATTATGAGGTGCACTGTCCGCCACAGCACCTTATAATGTTCCCTATAGGGCACCTTGTCGGGCATATTTGAGAGCGCTTTCAAGGCACCTTCAGGTTACAGCACTGAGGGTGTTTTTGCTGGCAGCACTCATTTATATTATGAAAGAAAAAAGCCTCAGCCATGCCTGTCAAATATCCCCACTGTGGTATCAAACCCATGACCACTGGCTCCACAGACAGTGAAGTCACCAGTGTGCTACATCTCCATAGCCGCTGACTAGCTCCTGGCTGGCTACAGTGGGACTGCAGCCCAACACACGAACTGTCTGCTTTGGTTACCAGGATAGGGTTCACCACAAATACTCATGATGCACTGCACATGCAAATCAGCAGTCTACAGATAGCCACAGGATGGGGTATGCACCCCCACAGCACCTCAGCCTGGAAGGGGGTACTGACCATGTGTGTGTTACTGGCACAGAGTAGCTACTGACCATCACATTGTGCGGGTCCTGTGCTCACCCTGAGGGTGAGGTGTGCTGCACAGCACCATGTCCACAGCACCTGGCTTAGCTGAAATAGGCTATACTGCAGGTCCCCATCAGTGCCAGTGTGTGATAGGTAGATCTTGCAGATACACTTCAGAATACACCTGTGTCCATCTCTATTTCCCAGTCAGGTTTCGCCCTTGCGGACCATGATGAACCCACAATAGTGCATATCCTGTGTGGGTACCATGGCCACATGACCTAGGGGGGGGAGGGGGGGATAAGGGGGGGAGAGGGGGGGATGGGAGGGGAGGGGGGGGGAGAGGGGGGGGGGGATGGGAGGGGAGAGGGGGGGGAGGGGAGGGGAGGAGGGGAGAGGGGGGGAGGGGAGGGGGGGAGAGGAGGGGAGGGGAGGGGGAGGGGAGGGGGGGAGGAGGGGGGAGGGGAGGGGAGGGGGGGAGGAGGGGGGAGGGGAGGGGCGGAGTGGGGATGGGGGGCGGAGGGGGGAGGGGGGGCGGTGGGAGGAGGGGGGAGGGGGGGAGGTGAGGGGGGAGGGGGGAGGGGGGAGGTGGGGAGGTGAGGGGGGAGGTGAGGGGGGGAGGGGGGAGGTGAGGGGGGGAGGGGGGAGGGGGAGGTGAGGGGGGGAGGGGGAGGGGGAGGGGGAGGGGGCCTGTTTGGACCCATAGGCAGGTGATGTTGTACCACCCAAACGGCCCTCTGGAGCTCAGGATCTCCCACCAACAGAACCACATTCTACATCACTGCAAAGGTGGCGGGGGCGGACACCATCAACCTCAGTCCAGTTGGGGGACAGACAACATAGAGGATAAAAGGGGATTCTTGTAGTGGGTGATATGGAAGGGCAGATTAGATAGGCCATGTAGTCTTTTTCTGCCATCATGTTTCTATGTTCCTAACACTGTCACTGAGTGGAGGAACTTTGGAGATGCACATTTTACACGGAGGCATGGCTGTGCGTGGATCTATCACAGAGACGGGTGGGTTCGTGAACATTTAACCGTTCAGAATTTGGTGAGTGCGGGGACATACAAAGCCATTTGCTGCATATAGCATGTCCCATACTCTATAGAACTTTGTTTGTGCAGCACTGCAAACATGTATGTTCCTATTCCAAAACCTATTCTGCATGTGCGTCTAATGCAGAATCCTATTTAAATCGTGCACATTTACAATTTGGACATGCTCGCAGCCAAGACATGCATGTAATGGAATTGGCCCCTGTATGTCCAAAAGAAATATCCATCAAAAAACTTTGCAATCAATGAAAGTGTTTCAGCAAGTGCCCAAAATTATTTACAGCAATTACGGCAGAAGTCCGGCAACATCCATTAAAAAACAGCAGTGGGTGATGTGCTATTGCTGCTGAAGTTTAATCTCTTGAACTTAGGTCTCCTGTTCCATTCTGATGGTTCTTTCACTCTGTTTTTATATATTTTTTGATTAGTTTGGGTACATATTATCCTTTTGTAGGGAGGTTTTGAGTGTTTTTGTGAATTTTGAGTCACCTTCCATCTTTTTTTGGGGGGGGGAGGGGTTGCTAAAATTCATAAAGATATAAATCATCTTCCAAGATGTCACATCTTATTTTCTAATTATGCGGTGCTAGAGCCCTTGCCACAGTTTGTAGACATTTTTTTTAAACCTTTGACAATGTCTAGTTTTTCTTATATTAGGGACACTGTCTGTTTTACCAGTTCTCTCTATGCTCATTGTGAATCAACTTGTCATTAATCCACTATCCTAGGCTTCAGCTATCAATAGTTTACCCCTCCTTTGCCACTCAAGTCTACTTGTTTGATCGACAAATGGCTCCTGGACTAATGCTTTCTATTTCACACTGAATTTATGCATTTGCCACTTTTTCTTTGCTGATCTAATTATTTGAAGAGCTTATTTTCTTGTTTTGCAAATTCTGTTGCTTCTTTCCCAGTTTATACTGATGAATTCTTATAATTCCTTCTGCTCATGCCTGTCCAAGTTTGATTAGGGGGATAGATTCTGCCCATTTATCTTCATACGGCTATACTTTTCTTGAGTTTGGGTCTTTTGATGCTATTAAGTAGGCTCGAAGGTTTATGATGGTCACTCCATATGAATTATTGATTTCTATCTTCCCTATTCCTCCTTTGATTCTAGAAATGCACAGTTTCAATATGCACAGATTCTTACAAATCTACCTCATCTGCATGGGAAAGGTTTTCTTGTTAGTTTATTCAGTTTCTCAAGATATTTCAGAGGGCAGTCTACTATTCCAAGAGTATTCAAGAGTACAGGAATTACAAACTGGTTGATGGCTTGTGTCTTATTTGGATGTTAGTGCATGTTTCAGTGTCAGCTTTAATCTCCTATGAAACTCTAGTAGTCTTTTCTCTTTGTTCTTTATGATGGATTGCTGCTCTTTCCTTACTCCCTATTGTTGCCAAGTGTTGTCGCATTGACGTTGACTCATGGTGACCCTTTGGACAGTTGTCCTAAACTGTGTTCGATCTTCAGTCAGGCAGTTAATTATTGATAGAGTGACATTCATAGTTGTTGTTATTGTATTGATCCATCATACTGCTGGCCTTCCACTTTTGCGCTGACCTTCAACCTTGCCAAGCATGATGCATTTCACTAGTGATCTTTCTCTATGCATGATGACTCCAAAGAATGAATGTCAAAGTCTTGTCATTTGAGCTTCTAAAGAAAACGTAGTTCTGATCTCTTCTAGTACTGACTGATTTGTTCTTCAGGCAGTCCAAGGTATACACAGTATTCTTTATCATTACCATAATTCAAAGGCATCAATTTTCTTGCTGTTTTTCTTCTTCATAGTCCAACTTTAGCATCCATATGATGTTATTGAAAATACCATGGCTTGAACATGTTGAATCTTGTCTATAGAGATTTCTCACCAGACTGCAAATACAGCTTTGATCTCTGGGCTTGCAAGCTGGCTCAGCATGATTTGATTTTTCACATGCAGAATGACTTAAAAGTTCAATTTCCTTGCAAAGTTCAATATTCCTTGCTGATCCAAATAAATTTTTAATTAATAATACACATGTGTAGGAAAAGACAGTTTTGGCAAGTGTGCCGGTGAACAGTCATTCCTTCGGCATAAAGAGCTATGGCATAGAGAGTATACATATAGGAGAAAGGTTTGGCGTGTAGGAGAAAATAGAAATGTCTTTTGCTGCTTTGCTCTTTGCATGGCCTAGAGCTGCACATGAAAGAAATGGGGAAAACAACTGCACTGCTGTTTTTTGCCATACCAGGACAGGCAAAGTTGCTCGCATTGTTTAATTTTTGGGCACAATGCTGAGCCGCCATTAGTGCATGAAATCTCTGCACGCGTGTGGCACTGCCAGTAGTATCTCTATCATCTGCACAAGCTTCACTCCCTCCCTCTACACTTTATGTTGTTTTGTGCATACCTCATTTTCATCTGTTTCCTTTGCTGTGCATAGATCATAGTACACCAAAATCATGCATATGACCAATAGTGCATCCTCCTTAATCAAATACAAGGTTTGTACCCAGAGAGACTACTACAACTGGAAATAGATCTGCACTTGTAAGTATTTATCTTCTGGAATATATTCTAAATCTTGAGGACAAAGGGAAATCTTTGGGTTAAAGCAGATAAATCTGTGTATTTTAGAATTTAGGGGCATGTTTACTAAATTCCGAAAATGTGCGGGTCCCCGTTAGTGTATGTGTGCCATATAAGGAGTGGGCGCTTCAGGCAGAACAAGGAAAAAAAACGACCGTACGTGTGCGGGTCGCGTTAATGTGCGGGGGCCCACATTAGCGCGTGGGAAGGCTAAGTGGGGCGCTGCTGGGTACATATAGGAACAGAGCTATAGCACAACGGTGAAGACACTAACCAATGGTGCAGGGGCCACAGGTTCAATCCCCCATTGTGCACAACAGAAAAGGCCAGCTGAGGCATCACCTTGAATGTTTAAAAGTGCTTCAGGAGGCAACATAATTTTGGACTGCATAAGGCGGCGCACTGTACATTTTGTACGGCATAAGGCGGCGCACTGCTCTTGTTGGGCGGCATAAGGTGGCGCACTGCTCCTGTTGGGTGGCATAAGGCGGCGCACTGCTCTTGTTGGGCGGCACAAGGCGGCGCACTGTTATTTTTGGGTGGCACAAGGCGGCACACTGTTAATTGTGGGCAGCAGGAGGCGGTGCGCTGATGGGCATAAGGCTGCGTGCTGATGTGTGAGGAGGCAGTTTAATAGTGTGCGGCAGAAGTGGCGCGCTGATGTGCAAGAACAGGCACAGAGCCATAGCACAATGGTTAAGACACCAGCCACCCATGCAGGGATCATGGGCTTGATCCCCCGCTGTGCCCAATGAACACGGCTTGATGAAACATGACCTGTTATGGGCATTATTGCTGTAGGATGCAGTGCATGTTAAGGTGCTGTTAATTTTGGGCAGCACAAGACGGCGCACTGATGAGCACAAGGCGGCGTGCTGATGCTAGAGCAAAGGAACACAGCCACTCACAATGGTTAAGACACTGACCAATGGTGCAGGGGCCACAGGTTCAATCCCTCACAGTGTCCTGTGAAAAAGGGTAGCTGAGGCAGTATGTTTTATGTTGTGGAGTGCTGTAGGAGGCTGTATAATTTTATTTTGTGATAACTACTAGCAAACCCACTCTCACAGCATGTTAACATAAAGCGGCCCATAAGGCACATGTTACAGTGCACCGTCCGCCAAGGCACCCTAGAATGTCCCCTATAGGGCAGCATGTATGTTGCGACACAGGATAATGTATAGTGCACCCTATATGGATGGCAACCATAAAGTGCCCTATAGGGCGCCCCATAAAGCACCCGCAGAGGCACCTTATGGGTACAGTACGCTGAGGGTGTAATTGCTGGCATCAACATATGTACAGTAAATTAAAAAAAAAGCTTTGGATACCCCTATCACAGAACCCCAGTGTGGGTTTGAACCCATGACCTCTGGCTGCACAGGCAGTGACATAACCATTGTACTACAGCTCTATGTTGTTGTTAAGTGCGGTCGAGTCGGAGTCGACTCATGGCGACCCTCTGGATAGCTATCCTAAATTGTGTCCGGTCTTCAGTCAGGCGGCTCATTGTTGACAGACTGGTACCCGTAGCTGCTGTTATTGTATCGAGCCATCTCATTGCTGGCCTTCCTCTTTTGCGTTGACCTTCTATCTTGCCAAGCATAATGTCTTTCTCTAATGATCTCTCTCTTCGCATGATGTGTCCAAAGTATGAAAGTCGAAGTCTTGTCATCTGAGCTTCTAAAGAAAGCTTAGGTTTGATCTCCTCTAGTACCGACTGGTTTGTTCTTTGGGCAGTCCATGGTATACACAGTATTCGCCGCCAGCACCATAATTCAAAGGCATCAATTTTCTTCCTGTCTGTATTTTTCACTGTCCAGCTTTCACATCCATATGATGTTATTGAAAATACCATGGCTTGAACAAGTCGAATCTTTGTATGGAGAGAGACATCTCTGCTCTTGAGAATCTTATCTAGGTCTTTCATAGCCATTCTGCCAAGAGCAATGCGTCATCTGATTTCTTGATTGCTTGTTGCTTCTTTATTGATAGTTGATCCAAGTAGGTTAAAGTTGTTCACAATTTCAATTTCTTCTCCTTCAACGATGAACCTGTTGATTATGCCAGTTGTCATGATCTTTGCCTTCTTTACATTAAGGTGCAGGCCCATTTTGAGACTATGTTCTTTGATTGTGAGAAGCAAATGTTTCAGATCATCTTCACTTTCAGCCAGTAATGTGGTATCATCAGCATAGCGAAGGTTGTTGATGAGTCTTCACCAATCTTCACACCTCTGTTGTCTTCATACAATCCTGCTTCTCTGATGATTTGTTCTGCATATAAATTAAACAGGTAGGGGGAAAGTATGCAGCCTTGTCTTACACCTTTGCTTATTTTAAACCATTCTGTTTCTCCTTGTTCCGTTCGAACTGTTGCTTCTTGATCAATGTACAGATTGCGCAAGAGAACGATCAGGTGTTCTGGTATACCCATGCTTCTTAATGTGGCCCAGAGTTTCTCATGGTTTACACAGTCAAAAGCCTTGCTATAGTCGATAAAGCAGAAATAGATATCCTTTTGGTATTCTTTAGTCTTTTCAAGGATCCATCTCACATCCGCATTGATGTCTCTCGTTCCTCGCCCTTTCCTGAACATTTCCTGGCTGGCTGCAGATAGCCTGCATGTCACCTCACAGACAGTCTGCTGTTGTAAACAGGATAGGGTTAGGCCACCCATACCCATGATGCACTGCAAATGCAAATCAGCTGTCCACAGATGCACACAGGATGGGAAATGCACCCCTAAAGCTCCCCGGCCTGGTAGGGGGACGTGTCCATGTGCACCCACACAGCACCTCGGCCTGGTAGGGTGTTCTGAGTGGGTGGACAAACGGCAAAGAGTAGCTAAACAACATCACATTGTGCGGTAACTGTGCTCACCCTGAGTGTGTGATGTTGCGCCCAGGACCAGGTCCACAACACCTTCCATGGCTGAATGCAGCCATGCCAGAGCTCCAAAGCAACAATAAACTGTGAAATAGGTAGGTGCTGCATTTGGAGGTCTCTGTCTGCCTCAGTTAGCGGACCCCCCTCCTGGTGGATGAAACACAGCCTCCCCCCCCTGCACTGATGGCAGCAAAGTGGACCATCAACCCCATCCTGTTGGGGAACAGACACCCTACAGGGCAGTCCAAGCAGCTCCACAACACAATATCAGACAGACATTAGGCCTGGATATTCACAGATGCACCCCACCACTATCTGATATTCTCCTGCAGCAAGCCATCAGCCACTGCACCCTGCAAGGCACTCCATCAAGACACATACCATCTGTGCACAGTCTGCTGGTTGGTCCTGATGGAAATGCATGCACCCACAACTGGGGTGGCAGTACACACAAGCAGATAAGTCAGTGAAGAGGCCCCAACAGGAAACCCATATATATCACATGAGAGCAACACAGTATAGCACTATGGGGGTGCCTAGCCATGCTGCCATCACTGCACACTCAGGGTGAGAGTGATCCCCCAGCAGCACATACAGAGGTCACCCTGTCTGTGTAGGTGGTGGCCGGGCACTACCATGTCCCTGCCAGTGCCCTATGCCCTGTGCAGCTGCATCCTGGTCAGCCCACCCTGTCTGGGATGTACCCATGGTCCCTTGCTGCTCATTATGCACATTGGCAGGCCAATACTGGCAACAGTGCTGGCAGTGTGGGCTGTGGAAGGGGCTTGCAGCCAACACCCACTGTATAGACCAGAGGTGTCCAAACCTGTCCTGGAGGGCCACAATCCATGGTGAGTGGGCAAGGTACAGATGTCCTAGACATCAAAAGGGTAGCTAGAATGTGTCACATTCATCCTTGATTCTCACCACCACCAAAAAGATGTCTAATGGACAATATTTTGGTGGTGGTGAGAAGTGTGGAGGAATATGACAAATTCTATCTAACCTTTTTGATGTCTTGGACATCTGCACCTTGCCCACTCACAATCTTAAATGACAGAGGTGTAAGGCAGGGGTCTCCAAATCCAGTCCTGGAGGGCCACAAACCAATCAGGTTGGCAGGCTATCTCTAATGCATATATATCTCATGCATATTCATTAGGGCTATCCCAAAACCTGGCAGGCTTGTGGCCCTCCAGGACAGGTTTGGACACCTCTGGTATAGACCAGTGTTTCCCAACCCAGTCCTATGGGGCACACTGGCCAGTCAGGTTTTCGGGATATCCCTAATGACTATGCATGATATATATATATATATAAGGTGCAGATGTCCTAGACATCGAAAGGGTATATAGAATGTGACACTAATAGACAATATTTTGGTGGTGGTGAGAAGTGAGGAGGAATGTGACACATTCTATATACCTTTTTGATGTCTTGGACATCTGCACCTTGCCCACTCACAATCTTAGATGACAGAGGTGTTAGGCAGGGGTCTCCAAATCCAGCCCTGGAGGGCCACAAACCAGTCAGGTTGGCAGGATATCTCTAATGCATATATATCTCATGCATAGTCATTAGGGATATCCCGAAAACCTGACTGGCCGGTGTGCCCCATAGGACTGGGTTGGGAAACACTGGTATAGACAGACACACACTTCCACACCTATGCCATCATGGTGCTACTATTGAGGAGGTAATTAGCCTTGCCCACCAAACCGGTCCTGGGCATGCCAAGGCATGGATATGGTACGCAGTACTGCTGGGAGTCACTCCCCAGGGTGGTAAACACCGTCAGAGGCCAGGCCTGGAGCACGCACCGCAAACACCTCACAGATTGTTCTGATGGGGTCAACTAGCAGTATGTGCATAACGTATGGATATCTATCTGCCAGTACTCCTAGCAAACGTCTCAGAGCTGTGTACCGTATACCTCAGGTGCAGGGTGACATTGCTAAGGTATGCAGGTGCTAGTATTGGGAGATGCACGCAGGGTCCAATGTTCTGCCTCTCCAGGAGACATTGGCCAATGGGGCCTGTGGGTGTGGATGTGTCTGGCCCTGTTGGCTGCTGCTTTACGGCAGAGATTCCCAACTCCAGTCCAGGTTTGCATCACACTGTTCGGGTTTTTCTGCTGTCCCTCATGAATATGCATGAGCTACATCTACATGCCATGGGGGTGGTGCATAGATATACAGCACAGGCATTTGTATGAGTGGCAGCATGGAACCTGACTGGTGTGTGGCCCACCAGGACTGCATTTGGGAGATTCTGCTCTAGGTACTGCCCCTGTTCATGGTGTCTGTGCTCAGTGGGGTAAAAGATAGACGTAGTACCATTGCATATGTCCTCACCACGAAAGGTGTGTCCTTACTATCACTGTTTAGTTGTGGGAAAAATATGTGGGCAGGATTGGTGGTAGCCCCAGCTGGGCTTTGAACCTGTGACCTTCTGTTCTTGCATGCATTGTCTGTGTGCACTGCACCACCGTGTAGCCACAGATTGCCAGGATTCACTGGAACATCCATGACTGTGGATCCGGCAGGGCCTGTCTATTGCAGTGGACTGTGCCAGCCTGCACATGGTTAGGCCTCTGTCTTCTGTGGCTAGCAGCCACTGCCCCCTGCACCACATGTACTCGTCTGCCAACATGCTGGCATGAGCTTCTCTCAGAAAAAGCAGATGACCTGATTGCAATGTGGCAGTACGGGACTGCATTTGGGGGACTTGGCTGTAGGTAATGCCCATTGTTGTGGTGTGTGTGCGGTGTTGGGTAAAATATGGGTGTTTTCCCCATGCTTATGTTCCCTGCAATACAAGGGTTTCTGCGCTATCTTTGTTTAGTGGTGGGTAAAATATAGGGACTGGGCTGGCAAGTGCCCCAGCTGGGATTTGAACCTCTGGCCCTTGAGGTACTGGCTCTGTCCGCTGCACCACACTATGCCCACAGAGACAGTGCAGCCCCTGGAGGTAGTAAACCTGGCAGGATGGAGTCGCAAACCCTGCTCTACGCATTTTTACTGTGGGCACATACACCCTGTCTGGTGACAAACGTGCACATAAACCACGTAAATGACCACGGAAAATGGGGGACACAATATCAACACGCTGGGCAACAGTGATATTAATGGGCAACCATAGAAAACACTCCCAGGAAAGCTCCAACAAACAGGAAATGTTTTTTGGAAGAGTCTCCGCTCCGTACACCTTTCCAAAACTCATTTCTTTTTGCTGGAGCTTTCCTGGGTGTGTTTTTTAGTTTTGCCCATTACTATAACTGTTCCCCAGCTGAATTCCTATTTTTACAACTTTTGTTGTGGTCCTTTTCTATTTTTAAGTCCACTTTTGGGCTGTGCACATGTATCACACTGCTCACGTTTTGCAGGTTTCCCCGGTTTTGCTGTACATTGCTGACGGAAATGGTTTCTCTTCCCTTTAAATGCATTCTACCGCGAGTGATTCACTCGCGCTATTTTTCCTTTGAAATTCAGCCCCGATAATGTGCGGGGCGCCTCTCCCCTCCCCTTCCCCGCCCATTAACCCCTTCTCTCCGCCCCTCCGGAGCCTACCTCCGCCCTCCGTTTGCCTTTCCACGCCTCTATCGGACATTTGCAGGCCCGTACTTGTGCGGCACCCGTTAGTGTGACGCGCACGGGTGCGGGGGTTCCTCGCACATTTGCGGGGCACTTAAGAGCACTTAAGTGCTACTTTTAGTGCGCTAATGTGTGGCGCGCAAATTAGCGGTTTTTAGTAAACATGCCCCTTAGTGTGTTTGCTGAGTCAGTCAGGTCTTAGTACCACCAGAGAGCTTTTCATTTAAATCAAATCAGAGTATAGCTTAGCATAGAAAGAAAAATAGAGTAAATAGTTACTGAAATAACTTTGTTTCTAGAGAGCTTTTTTAATTTAAATCAAATCAGAGTATAGCTCAGCATACAAGTAGAATAAATAGCCTCTGAGCACAAAGAACTAAACTTGTTTCTAGTGACCTTTATAGTTAGGAAGCAAAAGATCTGTGAAGTTGTCTTAAATAGATGTTAAAGGCAAGTGACAGATCAAAGGGGCAATTTGAAAGGCCCTCACTATCAAACCAAGGGCTGTGTGAATCACCCAGGAAATTGGTAAGACTTTACCTTAGAAGCACAGGTCAGGACAACCATCATTTGTACAGGGACTAATTGGGGTCCATATTGCATTGCTTGTGGAATGTTTTGAATTACCTTTGAAGAAGCCGCAGTAGCTGCAAAACCATTGGCCCTGGTCAGTGAAATCTGAGTAGAAGTAGTAAGCAGCAGTGGTAAAGCTGTGACAGCAGTGGTGACAAGGGCGGCCCAAGGGGGGTGTAGGGCCATGTGCGGAGACTCGGTGCGGGGCCTCATTTGCATAAGGGGTCTCATTTGCATAAACATTTGCATACTGCTACCATACACTAACGTTTAGTAAACATGCCTCTTAATGAATGTATGGATAAAGAAAGACTAAGGGGCATGTTTACTAAACATTCCTAACGTGCGGGGCCGCGCTAGTGTGCCTGTGCCATATAAGGAGTGGGCGGTTCAGGCAGAAAATAGAAAAAAAACGGTAGTAAGCAACCGGATGTGTGCGCGTCGCGCTAATGTGCGGGGGTCGACATTAGCGCGTGGAAAGGCAAAGTGGCGCGCTGCTGAGTATACAAAACAACAGAGCTGTAGTACAACGATGAAGACACTGACCAATGGTGCAGGGGCCATGGGTTCAATCCCCCAGTGTGCGCAATGACAAAGGTCAGCTGAGGCAGTAACTGTAATGATTAAAATTGTTTTAGGAGGCAAATTAATTTGGAACGGCATAAGGCGGCGCACAGTTATGTTTGGGCGGCATAAGGCAGCGCACAGTGCTTTTTGGGCGGCATAAGGCGGCGCACAGTTATTTTAAAACACTGACCAATGGTGCAGGGATCAGGGGTTCAACTCCTCACAATGCCCAGTGAAAAATGCCTGCTGAGGCAGTATATATTATGTTGTGGAGTGCTGTAGGAGGCTGTATAATTTTATTTTGTTATCACTACTAGCAAACGCACTCTCCCAGCATGTTAACATACGGCGGCCCATAAGGCACATGTTACAGTGCACTGTTCGCCAAGGCACCCTTGAATGTCCCCTATAGGGCAGCATGTATGTTGCGACACAGGATAATGTATAGTGCACCCTATAGGGATGGCAACCATAAGGTGGCCTACAGGGCGCCCTATGAAGCACCCTCAGAGGCACCTAATGGGTATAGTAAGCTGAGGGTGGTCTTGCCGGCATAGACATATGTACAGTAAATAAAAATAAAGCTGTGGACAGCCCTACCAAAGGGCCCCACTGTGGGTTTGAACCCATGACCTCTAGCTGCACAGGCAGTGATGTAACCATTGCGCTACAGCTCCATAGCTGTAAGCAGGCCCCTGGATGGCTGCAGATAGCCTACACGTCACCTCACAGACAGTCTGCTGGTGTCAACAGGATAGGGTTAGGCCACCCGTACCCATGATGCACTTCACATGCAAATTAGCTGTCCGCAGATGGACACAAGATGGGGAATGCACCCCCACAGCACCTCGGCCCTGTTGGGGGAAGTGACCAGGTGCACCCACACAGCACCTTGGCCTAGTAGGGGGCACTGACCGGGTGTTTTACTGGCACAGAGTAGCCACACACTGCTACATCGTGCGGGTACTGTGCTCACCCTGAGTGTGCAATGAGGTGGCCAGGACCAGGTCAACAACACCTGCCATGGCTGATGGAGGCCAAGTGGGTGTTCCAAAGCAGTGTTAATGTGTAAGATAGCTAGTTTCTGCACAAACACCATGGATATCCTTGTCTGCTGCTATCAGGCACAGCCCCCATTGGGGGCACACCACCCCCCCCCGTGGCAAACACGGTCCCCATCAAGGGATCCACACTCTACCTCCCTACAAAGGTGGCAGTAGAGGGCAACATCAACCCCAGTCCTGCTGAGGAACACCACCACCACCACCACCCCCCCCCCCCCCCAGGCAGGCAGCTCCATACACAGCCATAACACAATAGCAGACAGACATAAGCCCAGGGTATGGTAAGCTGCACTCCACCACCAGATATTCCCCTGCAGCAAGCCAACAGCCACTGCACCCTGCAAGCCATTATAGCAAGACATTTACCAGCTACAAACAGTCTGCTGGTTACTCCATAGTACATGTTCTCAATGGAGATGCATGCACCCAGAACTGGGCTGTCTACATACACAGCAAGCAGATAGATCAGTGACTGGGCCCCAAAGAGAAACCCATATCTATCACATGAGAGAACTACTATACAGCACTATGGGGGGGCCTAGCCATGCTGTGGTCACTGCACAGTCAGGGTGAGCGTGATCCCCCAGAAGGACATGCTTTGGCCACCCTGTCTGTGTAGGTGGTGGCCGGACACTACAATATCCCAGCCAATGTCCCTGCCAGGGCCCTATGCCCAGTGCAGATGCATCCTGGCCACGCCACCCTGCCCTGGCTATACCCATGGTACCTTGCACCTCATTATGCACATTGGCTGGCCAATACTGGCAACAGTGCTGGCAGTGTGGGCTGTTGAAGGGGCTTGCAGCCAACACCCACTGTATAGACAGACACACACTTCCACACCTCTGCCATCATGGTGCTACAATTGAGGGGGTTAGTAGCCTTGCCCACCAAACCGGTCCTGAGCACGGCAAGGCATGGATATGGTACGCATTACAGCTGGTGGTCACTCCCCAGGGTGGTAAACACCGTCAGAGGCCAGGCCTGGAGCATGCCCCGCAAACACCTAACAGATTGTTTGGATGGGGTCAACTAGCAGTATGTACGTAACGTATGGATATCTGCCTGCCTGTGCTCCTAGCAAACGTCTCAGAGCTGTGTACCGTATACCTCAGGTGTAGGGTGACATTGGTAAGTTATGCAAGTGCTCGTTTTGGGTGCTGCATGCACGGTCCAATGTTCTGCCTTTCCAGGAGACATTGGCCAATGGGGCCTGTGGGTGTGGGTGTGTCTGCCCTTGATGGCTGCTGCTTTACGGCACAGATTCCCAACTCCAGTCCAGGTTTGCATCACACTGTTCGGGTTTTCCTGCTATCCCTCATGAATATGCATGGGCTACATCTACATGCCATGGGGGTGGTGCATAGATATACAGCACAGGCATTTGTATGAGTGTCAGCATGGAACCTGACTGGTGTGTGGCCCACCAGGACTGCATTTGGGTGATTCTGCTCTAGGTACTGCCCCTGTTCATGGTGTCTGTGCTCAGTGGGGTAAAAGATAGATGTCTTACCATTGAATATGTCCCCGCCATGAAAGGTGTGTCCTTACTATCACTGTTTAGTTGTGGGAAAAATATGTGGGCAGGATTGGCAGTAGCCCCAACTGGGCTTTGAACCTGTGACCTTCTGTTCTTGCATGCACTGTCTGTGTGCACTGCACCACTGTGTAGCCACAGATTGGTTGGATTCCCTGGACTGTCCATGACTGTGGATCCGGCAGGGCCTGTCTGTTGCAGTGGACTGTGCCAGCCTGCACATGGCTTGGCCTCTGTCTTCTGTGGTTAGCAGCCACTGCCCCCTGCACCACATGTACTTGTCCGCCAACATGCTGGCATGAACTTCTCTCAGAAAAAGCAGTTGACCTGATTGCAATGTGGCAGTACGGGACTGCATTTGGGGGACTTGGCTGTAGGTAATGCCCATTGTTGTGGTGTGTGTGCGGTGTTGGGTAAAATATGGGTGTTTTCCCCATGCTTATGTTCCCTGCACTACAGGGGTGTCTGCCCTATCTTTATTTAGTGGTGGGTAAAATATAGGGACTGGGCTGGCAGGTGCCCCAGCTGGGTTTTGAACCTATGCCCTCTGGTCCTAGAGGTAATGACTCTGTCTGCTGTACCACACTTTGGCCACAGAGACAGTGCAGCCCCTGGAGGCAGTAAGCCTGGTAGGATGGAGTCACAAACCCTGCTCTACTCATTTTTACTGTGGGCATATGCACCCTGTCTGGTGACAAACGTGCACCAGAAATGACCACGGGAAAATGGGGGACAAAATATCACCACGCTGGGCGACAGTGGTATTAATGGGCAACCATAGCAAACACTCCGAGGAAAGCTCCAAAAACGGAAATGTTTTTCGGAAGAGTCTCCGCTCCGTAGACCCTTCCCATATTCATCTCTTTTTTCTGGAGCTTTGCTGGGTGTGTTTTGTATATTTGCCCATCACTATAACTGTTCCCCACCTGGATTACTATTTATAATAGTTTTGTTGTGGTCATTTTCAGGTTCTATTTGCAATTTTGTTCTGTGCACATATATCACACTGCTCACGTTTTTTAGGTTTCCCCGGTGTTCCTGTACATTGCTGACGGAAATGGTTTCTCTTCCCTTTAAATGCCCTCTACCTCGAGGGTTTCACTCGCGCTAATTTTTACATGGAAATTCGGGCCCGATACTGTGCGGGGAGCCTCTCCCCTCCCACTCTCCACCCATTGACCCCGTCCCTCCGCCCCTCCGGAGCCTTCCTCCGCCCTCTTTTAGCCGTTCCACGCCTCTATCGGACATTTGCGGGCCCGCACTTGTACGGGGCCCGTTAGTGTGCCGTGTACCTGTGCGGGGGTGACACGCACGTGTGCGGGGCGTTTAAACACATTTCTGCGCGTTTAAATGCCGCGTTGCCGTGCGCTATTTTGCGGCGCGCAGATTTGCGGACTTTAGTAAACATGCCCCTAAAACATTTCTACATTACTATAATCCAGTGCCAACTGCCAGGCACATTAGGAAGTACTACAAACACTGCCCCATTTAGAACCCATAGCAAACCCGCCGTATCGTAACAGCACTACCAGGACTCAACAAAGCACCAGACCCTACCTATCAAAAGGCAACACTGCAAATATTAAACCAATACATTTCAGAGAACAACAATACATGACCTACTGGGGAAAGAGAACAAGTGACACTGTCAAATAGGAATTACATATACAGAATACCTCAGCTCAGTTACACATGCAGAACATAGACCATCACCAAACAAGGAATCACAATTTAGAAACAGGAAGACAATAATTAAACTGGGAACCCAAAAAGCCAAACTTGGAATGTACAACAACACTGTAGAAATAAAACTATAAATTAATTTCCTCTTGTACTAAACAAAGTGCAGATGTTAATTTAATTAGATTATATTGTTTACGGGGGGCGGAGCCTGATGTCCAGCGGGTAGGACGCTTTGCGTTGAAGCTCCCGAGAGGCCTACTCAGAATCCTGACTTAATACCTATATAAATTTACTATTTTGCTCCGAGCTGACCGGGGCACCTCGGGGGGGATGGCGGCCCACAAACCAGCGCGCTTGGACTTCGGGTCTCCTTCTTCTTCTCACGGAAAACGCTCCAAAACGGAGGTATCCTCCCCGCAGAAGATGGTTCCATTTCGTGAAAACCCCGCAATGCACCTGGAGATTTTGGAGGAAATACGCGGCGTGAAGGAACTGGTGCAGTCTAATGGAGAAGCGCTTCGAGCCATGCGAGAAGACTTTGGAGTGCTCCAAGACCGACT
Source organism: Ichthyophis bannanicus (assembly GCA_033557465.1). NCBI lineage: Eukaryota > Metazoa > Chordata > Amphibia > Gymnophiona > Ichthyophiidae > Ichthyophis > Ichthyophis bannanicus. The sequence continues at coordinate 648,018,943 of CM066031.1, forward strand.
TGAAGGTCTTTCATTACGGCAGGACAATATGGCGGGGGTCCTCGACTCGCACGAGGTGCGCTTGGGCAAACTGGACGAGGCTGAGCGCCAGATACAGAATCTTCAAAAGGAATTGGAAGATAGCAATAATCGCGCCCGTCGCAACAATGTGAGGCTCCTTGGAATGCCGGAGGGAGTGGAAGCAGGAGATATAAGAGAATTCTTGCTCAAAACTCTTCCCTCCTTGCTGAAGATTACTTTTCACAGAGAACTGGAAATCGATCGAGCACACCGTGTTCCTGCCCGCATGGCGCTCAACCGCACGACCCCCCGGCCTATTATCTTTAGCTTGCTACGATATCAACAAGTGGAACAAATTTTACATGCTGCTCGAGCGAATCATCATTTGGAATATGAAGGTCGTAAGGTCTCCTTCTTTCCGGATTTGGCAAAGCCTACCGTTGAACGTCGGAAGAAACTCCTTGCTCTTCGCCCTCGACTTCAACAGCTACAGGCTCGCTTTGGCCTGTTGTATCCAGCGAAACTCCGAGTGACTCTCCATAACCAGACCAGGACGTTCGAGGATCCTGATCTATTATCAACATTTTTGGACTCCAAAGAAGCAGAACAGATGCGCTAATCCCAAATCTTGGACTCTTATCTGCCGGCTCTGTCCGCCATTTTGAAGGGCCCGATGCGGCGATCATAGCCCAGCACAGAAATAGCCTGGACTTTCTTTCTTTCTCTGTATGACTTATGTCTTTGGTCTCCTATCCCTTCATGATGTGTGCCTCGGTCGGATTCGGAGCACGCACAGTCCTACAGGTTATATGTTTTTCAATTTCGGCCTTCTCTGGGGTTTCTCCCCGCAGACACATGGTCGCCAGTAATTTTGGGGTTTTGCTTCTCCTCTACCGTACTGCGGTTATCTTTGTTAATGTGGGGCGCTTCATTGTATTATATTAGCTTATTTTCCTATGTCATGTGTACAGCCAGATACAGTCAGTTTGAGGGACACAGTAAAACTATGTGTGCTATCATGCTCAGAATTTTAACTTTTTTGAATGGCCTCATGTAAAATCTTATTATTCATCGTACAAGGCATTGCTGGTCCACTCCGCAGAAAGAAAATCCTTAGCTATCTTAGACACGAGCACGTTGATTAGGTGTTTCTTTCGGAAACGCACTACACTCTGCTGAAACACTGAAACTCAATGCTAGGCCTCACATGGTAGCTGCCTACTCTCCCACCGTTTCCAAATGGTACGGGATAGTCATTCTGGTCAAGAAGTTTTCGCACGCTACTGTACCTGATATTAGCGCTAACATGGAGGGTAGATGGGCCCGTGTACACCTTGAGGTTGGAGATAGTGAATTCACGTGTATTTGCACTATGTCCCGAATGTGGACAACCCTGCTCACTAAGCAAGTTTTGCTCAATTGGCCTCGGCCTCCGCTAATGCTCCATTAATACTTGGTGGCGATTTTATTCAAGTGCTCCCTCAATCTTTTCTTCTCAAACAAGGTGCTTGTTGGTTGGAAGCTCCTGTACCGAGCAGACCTGTGTGGCTAGATATAGTAGCGGGCCTTTGCTCACCGATTCCTTTTACCTTACTCCCTGGTATGACTCTCCCATTAGACTCCCACTATCCACCAATGTTTTTCGACACTTTAGGTGCCTTTAATATTCCTATGCAACCTTTTGACTCCCGACTCTGGTCAATGTAACTTTAGCATTGCATTCGGAGCACTAGAGTATTCCCGCCATTGGCACTCTTTGCATAAGGTTGATTGGAAACTTCCGATCTCTCGGTAGTTTACCGGGTGTAGTATCCAATTTTACTAAACCTTATGTAATGCTATCACTAGAGATACCTCTATAGCGCAGAAAGTATGGGAGAGAGAATTGCATGTGACTTTAACCTCGGAGCAATGGAGCCTTATCTGGAGCAGAGGGACACGGGTTTCTGACCCGCCTCACTCACTCAGACCCTCTTCTTTCTAGCCCACCGGTGTTTTTTACATTCCTCACAGTTTAGACATATGGAACACTACTCAGGGTAATGGTTGCTGGACACGTCCTGTGGCCATTGGTTTATTACTTCATTTCATGTCATGCATGAATATCCCGCACTACAGTATCACTGGCGTCGGGTCTGGGGTCGTATTTAGTCTATATTGCACTCTCAGGAGTCCCTTTCACGGAGGGTAGTGGGACTTCGCCCAGTTGCGGGGATCCCCTCTCTCCCAAGAAATGGCTTATCTCCTTTTGAACTATATGCTTGGCATTGCTGTTTCCCTCATTGAGTAATACTGGGAAATTAGTTCCCATCTGAGCCTTGCTGAATGGTGGAATCATGCCTGTCTCTACAGTAAATATGAACAATACCTCGTCTGTGTGCTTCCTCCGTTCAGACTCCTTCTTATTGGTCTTAATGGAAGATGTTCAATGAATATGTACATTTTGCTAAATGCTCTTATCTGACTGTCTAACTTTGTATCTATCCCTGTCTCATGATCATGCTGTATTGTGGATATTTTTTGATTGTTTGATGTATAATCACTGTTAACGGGAAGCGCTCACATGCTGATACAAACGGGTAGAGAAGAAGCACCGGGGTGGGGGGTAATGGGTTTACTTTTCCTTATTGTATACTTGTTTTGTATCTTTTGGTGTGTTGTTCCTTTGTTTGTTGTAAAATGAAAATAAAAGTTTCAAAAAAAAAAGATTATATTGTTTACCTATATATCCCTGTTAACTTGTTCTATGTAAACAGTTGAAACATACTGCCACAAAATGTTTTATGTAAACCATCTTGATTTGTAGAAAGACGGTATATAAAAAAGGTTAAATAAATAAATAAATAATGATGCACATTTCCCAGAGCAGACATATTCCAGTTAATAAATTCAAAATAAAGCGATATCTTTCTACCTTTTGTGCATTTTTTTTCAGTTGCAATTGCTCCAGCCACTTTCTTCTGGTTTCTTCATGTCTTCTGCTGCCCATAAACGTCCAACAAGGAGTACCACAAGGATCCGCACTCTCAGCACTCCTTTTTAACATCTACATCCAACCAATATGCAACATTATGAAAGAGAACAACATCCAATACACAATATACGCAGACGATATAATGGTATACTCCCCGATATCAATCGAAAACCCGGACTTCTCTAAGATAGCAGACTGCCTTACCCAAATGGCGAAGTGGTGCCAAAACAACAATCTAGCTATAAACTACAACAAGACTGAAGCTTTAATCATCACTCGAAACCAAAGCTTCACACACCCACCAAACATAAAGATACAAAGCACCACGATACCGATAAGATCGGAGGTGAGATACCTTGGGGTTACTCTGGACAGTAAACTCAACCTCAAACCACACATAGACAAAACAATCCAAAATGCATATTACAGGATGCGAATCATCAGGAGACTGAAACCACTCCTCGCTCCAGAACACTTCCGTACAGTCTGTCAAGCACTGATAACCCCAATACTGGACTTCTGCAATCCGATATACCTCGGACTACCAAAACAAGCTCTCAAACCACTACAGCTGGCACAAAACACTGCAGCTCGAATCATATCCGGAGCCGCAAGGCAGGAGCACATCACACCTACACTAAAGGACTTACACTGGCTCCCAATCATTGCTCGCATCAGATACAAGACTATCATAAACCTATTTAAGATAAAAGAACACACATCAGCCAACAGCCTCCACCTGCTCATACAACCGGAGACCAGCGCACGTCCCAGAAGAAGTCAAACACGCAACCGAGTCAGCACCTCAAATGAGTACAAGCACACACGCAAGGACACAACAGACAGAGCTCTCTCCATGGCTGCTCCAACAATATGGAACAATCTACCGGACGATCTAAGGGCAACTCCAGACCTCAAAGACTTCAGAAAACAACTGAAAACCATGCGTTTCATAGAGCACTATGGTCACATCACATAACCTAAGAGAATGGATAACAGCACTCCAATCCTCCCAAACAACTGAATATATATAAAATATGATTCTAGCACCACTGTAAATAGCCCACCCTGTATATAGCTCAAACAAATCAAGCACCCAACACATCCCTCACACAACTAAGTTTTATCCTCACTGCATGTACAACACACACACTTTACCTGATTGCTTGCTGTGATACCACCTTGATTATTAAGATAAGGCGGTTTAGAAATACTGTTAAATAAATAAATAAATAAATAAATAACTCTCCATCGTCTGTTGTCCATTTGTCCTTTCTTCTCTCTTCGTTTTTTTCCATTCTCTCTCTCTACATCTGCTTTAACATACTAATCTTTCTCCTTTTGCTCTTTCCTCATTCTTATTTCATCCACTCAAATTTTACCCCTCCATCCTCAATCCCCACTTACTCTCCCAATACCCGGCCAATTGTAGATTTGTCTTCCCTCCCACACAAAATATTTTCCCCCTGTCCATTTCACTCTTCCAGCCCCATTCCATTCTAATCCTCCCCCAACATCAGCTCCCTTCTAGTTCCAGCCCCACCCAGCATCCACTCCCTTCTAGGCCCCGCATCAGCCTATTTCCAGTCCTAGCTCCCCCATCAGCCCATTTCCAGTCCTAGCTCCCCTATCCATTTCCAGTCCTATCTGAGTCCCTCCATTAGCTCATTTCCAATCCCAGCCCCCATCAGCCCATTTCTAGTCCTTTCCTAGCCCCACCATCAGCCCATGTCAAATCCTAGCTCCCCTCCACTCAGCCCATTTCCATTCCAAGCCCCTGTCCCCATCAGCTATTTGCAGTTCAAGCCTCCCCTTCCACTCAGCCCTTTTCCAGTCCTAGCAACCCCCAAACCCATTACCAGTCCTAAGTCCCCCATCATCCCACTTCCAGTCCTAACCCCCCTAATGCCCCATTTTCAGTCTTAGCCCCCCACATAACCCATTACCAGTCCTAACCCCATCAGCCCACCTCAAGTCCTAACCCCCCATTAGCCCATTTCCAGTCCTAGCCCCTCCCATAGCCCATTGCCAATCCTAACCCCCCATCAGCCCATTTCCAGTCCTAACCCCACCGTCACTCCATTTTAAGTTTTAGCCCCCCCATAGCCCATTACCATTCCTAACCCCCCATCAGCCCATAGCCAGTCCCCCATCTGCAAAATTAAACAAAAAAAAAAAAGCTGGCTGCTGCCTCTGATGCTATGGCAGGGGCAGGATCGAGTGTCTGCAGGGGCCCCCCTGCCCGGCAGAGTCCTCCCTCCCTGCATCACCTCCCTCTCACGCTGGCTTTCAGAGCTGCGAAGGGAGAGTTTCTCCCTCGTGACTCTGTTAAGCCCCTGGGGCTGATGGGAAACAGGCATTTCCTGTTTCCCATCAGCCCCGGGCCCCAGCAGGCTTAACAGAGCCGCGAAAGGGAAACTCTCCCTTTGCGGCTCTCAAAGCCAGCGTGATAGGGAGGTGATGCAGGGTGGGAGGATTCTGCCAGGCAGGGGGGGGGGCCTGTGGATACTCGATCCTGCCGCTGCTACGGCGGCAGCGGCAGCAGCCAGCTTTTTTTTTTTTAAATTTACCTATGCAGAATGTTCTTTGCGTGGGGCCCCCTGAAATGTGGGGCCCTGTGCAAAAAACATTCTTGCTCAATGGACGGACCTTATCGCACGATGATGGTGCTTTTTAAGGTGCACCGGTACCATATCGCGCGATAACGCGTGCTGCGGCGCAAACAAGCGCTGAAGGCGGAGGAAGGCTCCCCAGGGGCGGAGAGAAGGGGTCAATGGGTGGAGAGTGGGAGGGGAGAGGCTCCCTGCACACCAATGCTGTGAAATCCGATGCTCAAAACTAACGCCAGTGAAACCCTGGCGTTAGAGCTGATTTAAAGGGAAAAGAAACCATTTCCGTCAGCAAAGTACAGCAAAACCATGGAAACCAACAAAAAGTGATAAGTGTGATACATGTGCACGGAACAAAAGGGCAAATAAACATTGAAAATGAACAGAAGTAAATGTAAAAAAACCATAACCAAGCTGGTCAATAGTGATAGCAATGGGAAACATCAAAAAACACTCCCAAGAAAGCCCCAAAACAAAGATATGAAGTTTGGAAGGGTCTACGCTCCGTCCCCATACAAGGTGAATGATCCCACAGTGTAATAGCACTGATCAGGGTTTCCTTCTCCATTGGACAGGTTACCTATGGCATGCACATGTTCCACAACAGCAGGGCGGGCATGTCAGAATGGGCAACTGGACAGATGCTGGGAAAGGGGATACAGAGGGCTGCAGGCGGCACATGCTGTGGTGCAGCTGGGGCACAGTGCAGACTAGGCAGATACCTAGGTGGCACTTAGGAATGCTGAAACTGAACAGCAGCCAGACAGCAACTGATGAGGGCCCAACATGGGCACGAGAGTGTTTATCATAGTGTCACAGGGATAGTACCCAGCAGGTACCTCCAAGGGCACAGAACATTGACAGGCGGTGTTGGGGGGAAGCGTGGATGCCTATGCAGGCACCCCTACCCCAGAACCCACACCATAGGCAGCCACCTACCTGCACACTGGATGGCTTGAGACTGCACACCACCAGCACCACCAGCAGAAGGGCATGTCAGCATGGGGGCAGAGGGGTACTGGTGGTGGAGGGGGCAGTGGCAGCTGCCCAGAGCAGACCATGGCCTAGCCCTGTGTAGATGGGTGCCATGCACTGCAACAGACAGGCCCTGCCGGACAAACAGTCATGGTATCACCAGGGAATGCACTGTCTCTGTGGTAACACGGTGGTGCAGTGCATGCAGCCAGTGTGTTTGGAGGCAAAAGGTCACAGGTTCAAGTCCCAGCTATGGTGCCTGCCAACCCAGTCCCCATATTTTACCCACTACTACAACATGCTAATACAGACAGAACCTTTATTGCAGATGACGTAAACATGCCCAAAACACCTACATTTTACCCTACAGAGCACAGACTCCATAAACAGGCGCATTACCTACAGCAAAGCCTCCCAAATGCAGTCCTGGAGGGCCAAACACCATTCAGGTTCTATGCTGCCTCTAATAAAGATGTCTGTGCTGCATATCTATGCACCACCCCCATTGTATGCAGATGTATCTCACGCATATTCATGAGGGACAGCATGAAAACCCGAACAGTGTTTGGAACACCAGGACTGGAGTTGGGAACCTCTGCCATAAAGTAGCAGCCAACAGGGGCAGACACACCCACACCCACAGGCTGCATTAGCCAATCCCCCCCGGAGAGGCAGGACATTGGGCCCTGCGTGCATCTCCCAATACTAGCACTTGCATACCTTAGCAATGCCACCCTACACCTGGGAATACGGTACACAGCTGTCAAAAGATAGCAATTCCTACGTTAAGCACAGTTTGCTGATTGAGCTCCATCATAGCAACCTTTCTGATGTCTGTGGAGTGTGCTTCAGGTCTGGTCTCCGACAGTGTTTACCACCCTGGGGAGTGACCCCCACAAGTATTGCGTACCATATCCATGCCTGCACTGTACCCAGGACTGGTGTGGTGGCCAGGGCTGCTAAACACCTCTATAGTAGCACAATGCTGGCATAGGTGTGGGATTGTGTGTCTGTCTATCCAGTCTGTGGTGGCTGCAAACACCCTCCACAGCCCACACTGCCAGCACTGTTGCCAGTATTGGCCTGCCAATGTGCATAATGAGGAGCAAGGTACCATGGGTATAGCCCGGACAGGGTGACCTGGCCAGGATGCATCTGCACAGGGTATAGGGCACTGGCTGGGATATTGTAGTGCCTGGCTACCACCTGCACAGACAGGGTGACCACAGCATGTTCTGCTGGGGAATCACTCTCACCCTGACTGAGCAGTGACCATGGCATGGCTAGGCTCCCCAATAGTGCTACATAGTATTTCTCTCATGTGATATTTATGGGTTCCCTTTTGGGGCCTAATCACTGACTTATCTGCTTGGTGTGTATGTTGACATCCCAGTTCTGGGTGCATGCATCTCCTGCAGGAACATGCCCTATGGACTAGCTATCAGACTGTCTGCCGCTAGTATGTGTCTTGCTGGAACACTGTGCAGTGGCTGCAGGAGAATATCAGATTGTGGTGGGGTGCAGCTGAGTATTCCTGGGCCTAATGTCTGTCTGCTATTGATTTATAGATGTGCACAGAGCTGCATTGACTGCCCTGTTGGGTGTCTGTTCCCCAGCAGGACTGCGGTTGTTGGTCCCCTCTACTACTGCCATTGCAGGGATGTAAAACGTGGATCTGTTGGTGGGAGATGCTGTTTCCCACCCACAGTCCCAGAGGGTGGGTGAGTTGGGTGGTGGTACATAATCTGCCTATGGGTCCATAAGGTTCAAACCTGACTGAGAAATACAGATGTATCCAAAGTGTGTCTGCAGGAACTACCTATCTCACACACTAGCACTGCTGGGGACCTACAGCATGGCCTGTTTCTGCCATGGAAGGTGCTGTGGACCTGGTGCTGGGCGCCCCACAGCACCCTCAGGGTGAGCACAGTACCCACACAATGTGTACCAGGCTGAGGTGCTGTGGGGGTGCATACCCCATCTTGTGTTCATCTGTAGACAGCTGATTTGCATGTACAGTGCATCATGGGTACGGGTGGGCTAACCCTATCCTGGTGACCACAGCAGACTGTTTGTGTGGTGACGTGTAGTCCTTCTGCAGCCAGCCAGGGCCTTGCTAGCAGCTATAGAGCTGTAGCCCACTGGTTACTTCACTGCTTGTGGAGCCAGAGGTCATGGGTTCAAACCCACAGTGGGGTTATTTGATAGGGCTGTCACAAGCATTATCTATTTTTAATGTACATTAGTGCTGCCAGCAAAACCACCCTCAGCATACTGTACCCTTAAGTTGCCTCAGAGGGCGCTTTATAGGGCGCCCTATAGGGCACCTTATGGTTGCCGTCCATATAAGGTGCACTCTACGGTATCCTATGGAGCGACTTATAGGGTGCCCTATAGGGGACATTATAGGGTGCCGTGGCGGACAGTGCACTTTATAATGTGCCCTATGGAGTGCCTTATAGGGTGCCTTATGTGGCACCTTAGGTTACGGCACGTGAGGGTGTGTTTGCTGGCAGCAATTAATAAAATACAAATAAAGTGTCACAGGAAACAACACTTACAGTTCAAAGCTGATGCCTCAGCCAGCCTTAAGTATTAGGCACATTGGGGGATCAAACTCATGACCCCTGTATTATTAGTCAGTGTATTAACCATTGTGCTACACCTCTGTTTCAATGTTTGCATGTCTGGGCACCTACTTAGGATTACCGCGCATTAACGCGCTTAGTGGCGCCTCGCACGATAATGTGCGCAGCAGCACGCGTTATCGCGCGATACTCCCATTTTGCTGCTTTAAGACTGAAACGCCCACTCCTTTTATGGCAGCCTGCACACTATTGCCGGGCGCACATTAAGACGGTTTAGTAAACATACCCCTATGATAAACTGAGGACAATAGTTAAGAAAAAAAATAAAAGGAACAGTTGCAAAGGTTAGAGATTTACATCAAGCATGGGCGTTGTTTAAAAATACTATTTTGGAAGCCTAGACCAGCTGTATTCTGCACTTTAAGAAAGGTGGAAGGAAGTCCAAAAAACTATCAGCATGGTTTAAAGCTGAGGTGAGAGAGGCTGTTGTAGCCAAAAAAGCATCTTTCAGGAAATGGAAAAAGGAGCCAAATGACGAAAACTGGAAACAACATAAGCACTGGCAAGTTAGATACAAGGCATTTATAAGGCAGGCAAAGAGAGAATTTGAGAAGAAGCTTGTTGTGGGAGCAAAAACACATAAAAATACTTTGTCAAGTACATTCATAGCAAAAAAAAACAAAAACTGTGAGAGAGTCTGTTGGACCATTAGATGATAGAGGAGTAAAAGGGGAACTAAGTGAGGACAAGGCCATAGCGGAGAGACTGAATGAATTCTTTGCTTCAGTCTTTACTGGAGAAGATGTAAGGAAGTTACCTGTGTCTGAAATGGTTTATAAAGGTGATGTATTGTAAGAATTTAAAGAAACAGTGATAAACCTGGAAGATATATTACAACTATTTGATAAACTAAACAGTAGCAAATAGTAGCATGGAATACACCCGAGGGTGTTGAAACAATTGAAATATGAGATTGCAGAGCTACTACTAGTAATCTGTGAATTTATTTATTTATTTTATTTATTTAGCTGTGCTATATGCCTTGGGCAAGTCACTTAACCCTCCATTGCCTCGGAAGAAAGGCCTGGCAATCTGCTTCCGGTGACACTGCCAAGAAAACCCAGGAGAGCTTCTGGGTCGCCAGGAGTCAGGACTGACTCGAAGGCACACATTGCATTGCATATACCGCTTTTCCCCTGAGGCTTGGTAAATGGCCAATGTAACGCCAATTTTTAAAAAGGGTTCCAGGGGTGATCTGGGAAACTACAGACTGGTGAGCCTGACATCAGTACTGGGAAAAATGGTAGACATCATTATAAATAACAAAATTACTGAACATGTTTAATGGGAGAAAGCCAAATTGGCTTTAGCCACGGAAAGTCTTGTCCTACTAAGCTGTTATATTTTTTTGAAGGTGTGAATAGACAGATAGACAAAGGTGAGCCGGTCGATATAGTGTATCTGGATTTTCAGAAAGCCTTTGACAAGGTCCCTCATGAGAGACTCTTGGCAAAGCTAAAACATCATGGGATAGGAATCAGTGTACTATTATGGATAAAGAACTGGCCAAAAGCTGGAAAGATAGTAGGAGTGGCCTAGTGGTTGGGCAAAGTACCTCAGACCAGAAGATCAGGGGTTCTAAATCCCACTAGAGGACAGCAACCTTGTGCCAGAAGGACTGGGGGTTCTAGTCCCACAGGTGCTCCTTGTAGTTTTGGGTAAGCCACTTAATCCTTCATTGCCCATGTTCCCTGTAAAATAGTTATCTCCAAGTTATAATGCCCTGTTCAATGTAAACCACCTTGATATCATGAAAGGCAGTAAATAAGTAATCCTGTATTTGGTCTCCTACTTTTTAACATATTTGTAAACATCCTGGAAATGGGAATAGCAAGTGAGGTAGTCAGATTTGTAGATGACATAAAAATTACTCAAAGTTGTTCAAACCCAAAAGGATTGTGGAAAATTGCAAATGGACCTTGTTAAATTGGAAGACTGGATGTTCAAATGGCAAATTAAATTTAATGTGGACAAGTGCAAAGTTATGCACCTAGTAAAGAACAGCCCTAACTATGATTACTTGATGCAAGGTTCCACATTAGGAACTACCACCCAGGAAAAAGATTTAGGCCTCACATTGAAACCTCCACCGAGTGTGCAGTGGCAGCCAAGAAGGCAAATAAAATGCTAGGAATAATAACGAAAGGAATGGAGAATAAAACAAAGGATATTATAATGCCTCTGTATTGTTTCATGGTGCGACCGCACCTTGAATATTGTGTGCAATTCTGGTCGCCATATCTTAAAAGGGATATAGCGGAATTAGAAAAGGTACAGAGAAGAGCCAACCAAATGGTAAAGGCAATGGAAGGATACCCCTATGAGGAGAGGCTTAAAAGATTAGGGCTTTTCAACCTCTAAAAGATATGGCTGAAGGAAGATATGATAGTGGTGTATAAATTAATGAATGGAGTGGAACGGGTAAATGTAGATAGATTCTTTATGCCATCAAAAAGTAGAAAGACTAGATGACATGCAATGGAGCTACAATGTAACCCATTTAAGACTAATAAGAGCAAATATTTTTTCACTCAAAGCATAACCAAACTCTGGAATTCATTATCGGAGGATGTAGTAAATGCTGATATTGTAGCTGGGTTTAAAAAAAGGTTTGGACAAGTTCCTGGAGGAATGGTCCATAAGCTTTTATTAAAAAGGACCCAGGTAATCCACTGCTTGGCTCAATACAAGCATTATGGAACCTGTGTATCGTTTTGGAAACTGCTAGGTACCTGTGACCTGGGTTGGCCACTCTTGGAAACAGGATACTTGGGGGCATGTTTACTAAAACCCCGTACTTGTGCGGGCCGCGGTAGTGTGCCTGTGCCATATAAGGAGTGGGCGGGTCAGGCAGAAAAAAGAAAAAAACCGGGAGAAAGCGACCGTACTTGTGCGCGGCGCGCAACTGTGCGGGTGCACAGTAGTGCGTGGAAAGGCTAAGTGAAGCGCTGCTGGGCGTATTTAAAGGAACAGAGCCATAGTACAGCGGTGAAGACACTGAACAATGGTGCAGGGATCAGGGGTTCAATCCCCCACTGTGTGCAACAAAAAAGGCTGGCTGAGGCATTAACTTTCATGGTTAAAAGTGCTTTAGGAAGTATAAGCATTTTAGGCGGCACACTGTTAATTTTGTGCGGCATAAGGCGGTGCACTGTTAATTTTGGGCGTCATAAGGCGGCGCACTGTTGGGCGGCATAAGGCGGTGCACTGTTAATCTTGGGCGGCATAAGGCGGTGCACTGTTACGTTTGGGCGGCATAAGGCGGTGCGCCGATGTGCAAGCACAGGAACAGAGCCACAGCACAATGGTTAAGACACTGACCAATGGTGCAGGGATCAGGGGTTCAATCCCCCACAGTGCCCAATGAAGAAGGCTCACTGAGGCATTATGTATTATGGGGATGAGTGCTGTAGGGGGCAAGTTATTCTTATTTCAGTTATCACTACTAGCAAACGCACTCACAAAGCGTGTTAACATAAGGCGGCCCATAAGGCACATGTTAAAGTTCACTGTCCGCCAAGGCACCTTAGAATGTACCCTATAGGGCACCATATATGTTGCGTCACAGGATAATGTATAGTGCACCTTATATGGATGGCAACCATAAGGTGCCCTATAGGGCGACCTATAAAGCACCCTCAGAGGCACCTTATGGGTACAGTACGCTGAGGGTGTTTTTGCTGGCATCAACATATGTACATTAAATTAAAAAAATGCTTTGGAAAACCCTATCAAATAACCCCACTGTGGGTTTGAACCCATGACCTCTGGCTTCACAGACAGTGAAGTAACCATTGGGCTACAGCTGCCAGCAAACCCCTAGTTGGCTGCAGAGAGCCTGCATGTCACCACACAGACAGTCTGATGTGGTAACCAGGATAGGGTTAGGCCACCTGTACCCATGATGCAGTGCACATGCAAATCAGCTGTCCACAGATGAACACAAGATGGGGAATGCACCCCAACAGCTCCCCGGCCTGGTAGGGGGAAGTGGCCGTGTGCACCCACACAGCACCTCGGCCTGGTAGGGGGTACTGACCAGGTGTTTTACTGGCACAGAGTAGCTACACACCGTCACATTGTGTGGGTACTGTGCTCACCCTGAGGTTGCGATGAGGCACCCAGGACCAGGTCCACAACACCTGCCATGGCTGGAAGAGGCCATGCTGGAGCTCCAAAGCAGTATTAATCTGTGAGATAGGTAGTTTCTGCAGAAACACCTTGGGCATCTCAGTCAGGGGGAACCCCCCCCCATGGACCCCCAGGTGGGCCATGCACCACCACCACCACCACCACCATCCCCTTCCCCCCGCAAAAATCAGGGTCTCCTATCAACAGATCCACATTCTACCTCCCTGCAATGGTGGCAGTAGAGTGGACCATCAACCCCGGTCCTGCTGGGGAACAGACTCCCTACAGGGCATCCAAAGCAGCCCTATACACATCCATAACACAATATTAGACAGACATTAGACCTGGATATGCTAAGCTGCACCCCACCACTGTCAGATATTCTCCTGCAGCAAGCCTTCAGCCACTGCACCCTGCAAGGCACTCCATCAAGACACATACCAGCTGAAAACAGTCTGCTAGTTAGTCCTGGTGGAAATGCATGCACCCAGAACTGGGATGGCAGCACACACAAGCAGATAAGTCAGTGACTGGGCCCCAAAAAGAAACCCATAAATATCACATGAGAAAAATACTATACAGCACTATGGGGGTGCCTAGCCATGCTGTCGTCACTGCACAGTCAGGGTGGAGTGAAACCCCAGCAGCACATACAGAGGTCACCCTGTCTGTGTAGGTCAGAGCTACTCAATTCCAGTCCTGGTGGCCTGCAACCCTGCAGGTTTTTGGGATATCCCTAATGATATGCATGAGATATATATGCATTAGAGATAGCCTGCCAACCTGACTGGTTTGTGGCCCTCCAGGGCTGGATTTGGAGACTCCTGCCTTACACCTCTGTCATTTAAGATTGTGAGTGGGCAAGGTACAGATGTTCTAGACATCAAAAGGGTAGATAGAATGTGTCACATTCCTCCTAGATTCTCAACACCACCAAAAAGTTGTCTAATAGACAATATTTTGGTGGTGTTTTTTGCTTGTAAATTCGGCCCCGCTGATGTGCGGGGAGCCTTTCCCCTCCCCTTCCCCGCCCATTAACCCTGTCTCTCCGCCCCTCGGGAGCCTTCCTCCGCCCTTTCCACATCTCTATCGGACATTTGCGGGCTGCGTACTTGTGCGGGGCCAATTAGTGCAGCGCGCAAGTGTGCGTGGGCCTGTTAGTGTGACGCGCAAGTGTGCGGGGCACTTGAGAGCACTTAAGTGCATCATTGCCGTGCGCTATTGTGCGGTGTTTAGTAAACATACCCCTTGGTTTGATGGACCTTGGTCTGATCCAATATGGCATTTCTTATGTACATTATCTCTTTTTTTTTTTCAACAGTTCAGCTGACAGTTTTCAGTCCTCTTAGCTTTTTCATTAGTTTCTGTGGTTTATTCCCTGCTGCAGTGGGTCCATGAAGAAGTTCACCATGGTCTATGGCTACATCAGTGATGCTATCTTCTCCTGAAGGTTTTCCACTATTGCTACCACCATTGTTAACCCTAGTGCATAAGCTTCAAGTGGGCACCTTTTTATCCTGTGCAACATGCAGCTAGTATGTATCCTTTCTTTTTCCTTCTTATCATACTTTTATCTTAGGGTATGTTTAGTAAATGGCATTAGCTGCTACCATGGCACTGATGTGGAAATATCACATGGCTATAGCAGGTAATGTGGGAAAAATGCAGACATCGTGGCACTTTTCCATGATGTCTGCATTTCAGTGGTAGGTGCAGGCTTGGGTGGGATTAGGGTGGAGAGTGGGAGGAGAGCAACAGGCGATTACCGCAACAGTTACAGTTGTGCGGTAATTGTCAAAGTTTGCCGGCTTCACAAATGCAGTTATCGCTATATCAATGGCTAGAGTGGAGGAGTGGCCTAGTGTTTGGGGCAAGGTACTTCAGGCTGGAAGGTTGGGGGTTCAAATCCCACTAGAGGACAGCAACCTTGGGCCAGATGGACTGGGGTTTCTAGTCTCACAGGTGCTCCTTGTGGTCTTGGGCAAGCCACTTAACCCTCCATAGCCCATGTTCCCTGTAAAATAGTTATCTCCAAGTTTATAATGCCCTGTTCAATGTAATTTCAGTTTGTTCAATGTAAACCGCACTGATGCAGAATAGCACGGTATATAAGAGAATGTAAATAAATAAATAAATAAATAGTGATAGCTGCATCCATGAAATTTGCTCCCCACAATTCCAGCATTTCCTCCACAGTATCTGCAGAGGAAATGCTGTGAAAGCCCCCTGTATCTACAGTGGAACCTTTGCAGCTAATGCCAGCTTTTTGCCGCTATTGCTTAGCATTAGCTGCAAAAGCCTAACGCAGTATAGTAAGCATACCTCTTGTTGTTACCTTGCTGAGATTTGGTATGGAGTTTATGCAACAGGGCCGCTACATGGAGGTCCTCAGCAAGAATCAGAGAGAAGAAGTATTCTGCCTTCCTTTGGCCCTACCTATCATGCTAAGTGCTCTCCTCATCTTTATGAGTCATTCAGAATCCTCTCTATAAATGTAAATCTCCTGTATTTCAGATGCCCAATGAGTTCTCTTGTGACTAGCTGCAAAGGATTATGGGGAAAATGTCCTAACACAGGGCTCATTAGAGACCCAGCATATGCAAAGTCTCATGCTTATTCATTGTGGATATCCTGAAAAACCAAATGGCTCTGTATGCCTGGCCAGGCTTGGGAAGGGTTGTCTTAAACCTTAGTTTGTCTGTGCTTTGTCAGATTCTTTCCTTTTAATTTGCACTTGAGAAGTTTAATTTTTCTTTATCATTTTGGCATGATAGAGCTTGGTTTGAAGTGAATTTATTGCCCTAGAGTCAGGTCTTGCTGCTCTATCCTTCCAAAAACTATTCCATTTACAGTTTGGTTATATGTGGGACTTCTACACATTATTTATGGCTTGGGAATTCCGGAGATGACAGTGGAATTTGTGTGCTCATAACATACCCCGCCCTAGAATGTGCAGCTGAATACTTTATTTGTTAACTATGGGTGCCAGGATATTTCAAATATTTTTAAAATAAATAGCAGCCATTTATCTTGTTGCTTGGTCTGCAAATATTACGTAGAGAACAACAACCAAAGGTCTCTCGTTACTCCTGAAGAAAAAAAAACTATTAAAAAAAATCACAGATATTCCTTTTTTTTGAGGGACTTAGGGACATACTGTTTGTACTATGCATTTTCCTAAGACAAAAAAAAATGAGCATAATTTTACAACAGGTTTCCTACATGGGAAGGCCAAGTGGATGCCTATTTTTGACCTATTTTCTCAGGACACATGAAGGACCATTTTAGATAGCTTGTGCCAAGGAGAACTGAGATATCAAGGTTGGGACATACACAATTCCCCCACAAAACAATCTGCCAAACACAGAATCTGTTGTAAATTACTGTGAGGATATGCAGCACTGCACTAGTATCTGCCGGCACGTCCAGCAGGAGCAACAATTTTCAAAGTTGCAAGTGGAGAAAAACATTGTTCTCGTTAAGCTTGGTTGCCTATCAAATTGCTTATTTGCCAATTTGTGGAAATGCACACTGAATCAGGTTGCTGCTAATCCTGCAAATCAGAATTTGCTCAGAATCCAATACAGATTTGCCATTTTAAGTAATCTGCATCAATCTTTTGTGGAAAAAGTTCACTAAACTAATTGGATGAAAGACTGGATGAAAGATACATACAAAGGGGATGTGCGTGTGGGACAGAATCGGGCCCAGTGAAATGAACCCCATAATACTGTAGTCAAAGCAACACTGCAAACTTCAGTTACTCAAAAGCTTCTGCAAAAACGTTTTTAAAGGAAATTTGTAGGACCCTATGGTATGACTATGACTAGTTGTAGAGTCAACTGTTTGTTGCCCTACCAAGGGGAAGGGGAAAGAGACAATATTTCCCCACTCCCTCCTTCCTGGAAATGGGCTACAGCTACTGGGACTAGGACACCTGTGCAAGGGGAAGGTCAAGGGTGGGGTCAGGCCTGGAGAAAGAGGTGGGAGAGCAGCTAGGGGATAACAGAAGGTAATCCAGGTGATTTGATCTCTTTCCCATCCTGTGGTTCAGCTGCCATTGTCCCATGAAGGGCTTATCCAGAAACCTCTGGGTCTTCCCTACATGGGATCTCTATAGCTTGGACCTCCTGAAGTTCAGTTCCAGAATCTCCTACTCTTTTCCTGAGCATGGGAGTATCTGGACTTCTTGTGGTAGTGTTCCAAGCCAACAGCAGTATTTCTTTGGCCAGTATGTGTCCTCACAATAGGCCATGCTGGCTGCTCCAGCACATATATGCCTGCCAGAGGGAGGATTCACTGGTACTAACTTCTAGGCAGCCCTTGTGTGACTTTCCCCAATAACTCTGCAACATTCCCCAATGCCAGGATTCCCCCACGCCAGAAATGCTTGCTGGCACATGTCCCTGCTGAGCTAATAGAAGATACTGCAGCTCACAGCTCCCTTCCTGGCAATGCAGGGGGTTGCACCTTCATCGGGGCAGAGTCCTAACTGTCAGAGATAGTTCCCTCTAGCCCATTGCATTGAGGAAGCTGTGGGGAGCCAATATATGGTAAGACCCATAAGCCCATCAGAGCCAGTTTTGCAGTGAGCCCCCCTGTAATGTCAAATGTATTCCTCCCACTGACATTCAGGGGATGGGGTAACAATAATGGAGGTAATCCAGTTACCTTAGGGCTTCCACACTGGCCCTAATATCACAAAGTCACAAAGTGGTCCTATGATAAAGGAGGAGACCTCCATGGCACACCAGTGATGGTGCTCCAAAGATACAGGGTGCAGGACAGTTGGGGTTAAGGGGATGCAGTCGTGGGAGCCTCTTTCATACTGTAGCCTTTGGAGGAGGAACTGTGGCAGATCTTAGTCTACATTATAGAGGATGCAGCAAGTTATGGATTGGGCATGCAGGAGAGCTAGTACAGGACAACCAGTGAAAATAGGGGAAGGGTCGAATGGCAGGATATTGTCTCCACAGATGCAGATAGGTGTTGGGGGCAAGAGTTGCAGGGAAACACTAGGCTAGAAAATCTTTGTCACGGGACATCAGTCCAAGCAGTGACTATAGCAATCTGGAGTGAGGGTGATTGTGCTCTTGTACTCGGAGTGCAGCTAGGGAGGCTGGAAGGTGGAGGGAAGAGAAGGGTAAAAGGCAGAAGAATGAAAAGAACAAGTCAAGGAAGAAGTGATCCCACCACAATGGGCTTTGAGAGATGTGGCAAAAAGCAACAGCAGGGATGAGTCATGAAGCTCATATAGCTCTGATGATCCTTCCTCTAGTTCCTCCATTGACCCTTCAAGCTCCAACAGGGAGTTGGCAACCATCCCCCAGCATAATTCGATGTTACTCTGTGATTGGTCCATGTTGTGACAGTATGTCCTGTTGGAAGTTAGAAAAAAAGATGGAAACATAAGTCTACTGATATATTTTCACTTCCGGAGGGGTTTGCAAGAGGCAAAAGGGAAAACAGAGTAGGAAAAAAGACACAAACATGAAAAAGATGAGAGTAGCAAGAACATCAATAAGTGGACCCTGGCCTTTTTGGTATTCTCTAATATTGCTTTCCTGAATGACCCATCCAATAATATTGGATTTGCTCAGATATGTGGACATAATTATTAGGGAATGTCATGAGCATAGGGGATTGGGAGTGGCTAATTTATGATGAAAAAGTTTTCAGGAAGATGGACAATGAAAAGGGCCTAACTTGGGGAAAAGAGGACATTGATTTGCGACAGCCCATAGTATTGTCATTCTTATAGTGTGGGCTTGGCCATCAAGTCCTCAGGACAGGGAAGATGGGGTCAGGCCAAAAGGATGTATGCTATAGATGTAACAGTGCAACTTGTCCTATCAGGATACATTCAGATTCAGGCATATGTGCTCCATCTACGGAGCTGAACATGCTGCAGCCAAAAGCCCCAAGAAGGCTAGGGAAAAATTTGCAGAGCAGTCCAAGTAGCAGTGCCTTTGTGATCCAAATCCACTACTTGGCCCTATGGCTAGCAAAATATCAAAGGGTTAGGAATGCACAAATGATGCATGAGAGCTTTAAATTCAGCTTCAGGGTCCATCCCATCCCATTTTGGTGAGGAATGTACCATCTTGTAGGGCAGCACAGGAGATGGCAAGGGGCAGGCCAAAGGGGAAATGGGCAAGATTGCCAGTTCATTCACAGATCATCCGCACCAAAAACCTTGCACCTCTGGAAGTGATATCAAAGAAAGAACTGGGAAACTTTAAGCTGATTCACAACATATCTTTCATGACTGCAAAATCAGTTAATAACTGTCAATGGCTGTATGCTCAGTCAAATACACCTCATTCAATGATGCAGTACATCTCATGAGGTGTTGCAGGAAAGGAATGCTCATGACAAAGATGGGCACCGAATCATCCTTTAAATTACTACTGGTGCATTCAGATAGCTTTTATTTTCTGGGCTTCAAGTTCTAGGGCCAGGACTACATAGACAAGTTCATGCCAATGGGATGATCAGTCTTGTATGCATACTTTGAAACCTTCAGTACTTCTTTCAGTGTTGACAGCCCAAATGTCGGCTAATGACAATATAGTCCATTACCTCAATGATTTTCTTTTCGTGGGCCTAGCTGGACTAGAAGTGTGCGCAGATTTACTGAGGGCTTTTTAAGGTGTGGCATGCAACTTTAGCATCCCCCTGGTGAAGGACAAGACAGAGAACCCAAGCAAGGTTCTCCTCTTCCAGGGTATAGAACTCAACTCTGTGAAAACAGTGTCACACTTTCCAAGCCCCAAGCTAGTACTACTACTTCTAAAAATCATTTATATAGCACTACAAGGCATACACAGCACTGTACAGACACATAATTTAATTTAATTTAATTTACAGATTTTTTTATATACTGCTCCTTCCATTGATCAGGTGCGGTTTACATGGAACAACAATGAAACAGTGAAACTGTTTTTACAGATAACAAGTTGTAACTTACATTTAACAATTTGTGAACTATGTACAGAGTAACAGAGTTAAAACTATATACAGGCTTAGATATTATTCGTTAGTCTTTGAATACATTGTTTTCGGGCTTTAGTGGTTCGACCTTTTTTGGAATAGTTGTATTGGCTGAAATATGACTATCCTTTATCTATCTGTGAGATGGGAGGTGAGCATAAAAGATGGCTCCTGCTTGTCAGAGCTTACAATCTAATCAAGACAGACAATACAACAGATGAGAATAAGGGAACAAAGAGGGAGGGCAAGGAGACATAGAGAAAGCTAGAGATCAGGATCTAAAAGCAGGTGATCCATCAACATGGATTTGAAAAGGCAGAGAGATGAAGCCTAACACACAGAATCAGGTAGTTTGTTCCAGGCATAAGGAGCAGCAAGGTAAAAGGATCAAAATCTAGAGTTGGCAATGGAAAAAAAAGGAATAGAGAGAAGCAGGCCAGTGGAAGAGTGAAGTTCATGAGGAGGGTTGTAGGGAGAGAGGAGAGAGGAAAGGTAGTGAGGAGCAATGGAATGAATGCATTTATAGGTCAGAAGGAGAAGTTTGAATTGGATAAGGAAATGGAAGGGTAGTCAATGAAAAGACTTGAGAAGAGGGGTTATATAAGTATATTGGGGCCTGCAGAGGATTAACCGTGCAGCAGAGTTCTGAATAGATTGAAGGAGAGAAAGGTGACTCAAAGGAAGACAAGCAAGGAGGAGATTGAAATAGTCGAGACGGGAGTTGACTAAAGAGTGGATAAGTGTTTCAGTAGTGGATTTAGAGAGGGAGGGATATATTTTGTTAATGTTGTAGAGAAAGAAATGACTGGACCAATATTTGAAAGGCATTTACATGGTTTATAGCCCTTTACTTCCAAAGAAAATGACTCTCCCCTTATAACTGGTACAAAACACTGTGGTCAGAATCCTCAAAGGGACAGCAAAATACAAACACATAACCCCCACACTCCATCAACTGCACTGGCTGCCTGTGACTGTATGCACCAAGTACAAAAACATAATAATAATCTTTAAAACACTAAATAACCTCGCACCATCAACTCTCAAACCACTACTCAAGAAGACACCCCCAACCAAAACAAGAAGAAGAGCAGAAAACAACATCCTAGAGACCCCTCTAAACTTCAGGAAAGCAAACCAATCCACCTGCAATAGAGCCTTCTCTCTGTTTGCACCCCAACTATGGAACGAACTCCCCACAGCTACACGTGAATTCAAAGACCTAGGGGACTTTAGAAAAGCACTAAAAACCCACCTCTTCTTAGAATATTTTGGACCTACCCTGGAAGATAATGACCAATAACAAAATGGACTATAAAACACTGCTACAGCTCTTGTATATAGTTAGCAATTGTTAATTGCTTGTTACCCCAATTTAACCTACAAGTTGAATAACCCTTGTTCGATGTAAAGCCTGTTGCTTTAACTGTTCTATGTAAACCACCTTGAATGTATGATAAGGCGGTATAGAAGACCTGTTAAATAAAATAAATAAATAAGAAGAGTGAGGACAGAGTAGAAAACCTTAGATTTAGCCAGGAACAAATCATTGGAGACTTTGGCAATAGCTGTCTCAGTAGAATGTAAGGGATGAAAGCCAGATTGAAGTGGATCTAGAAGGGCTTCAGAGGAGAGAAATTCAAGGCAGTGGTGGAAGACTGCATGTTCAAGAAGTTTGGAAATGAAGGGAAGAAAGGAGATGAGATGATAATTAGAAGGACAAGTAGGGTCAAGCGAAGGTTTCTTGAGAAGAGGTGTGACCACAGCATGTTTGAAGGCTGCAGGGATAGTTGCTGTGGAGAGTGAGAGGTTGAGAATATGTGAGATGGAAAGGATGGAAAGGAGGAGGTGGAATTAAGGAGATGGATGGGGATAGGATCAGAGGAACAGGTAGTAAGTTTAGAGGAGGAAAGAAGCTGAGAGGTTTCCTCTACAGAGATCTTAGAAAAGGATGAAAGGGTAACAGAGATCGAGAGGAAACTTTGGTATTGAAGAGGGGGAAGAGGGGATGAAGCTGCTTTAGAGGGGAATTGGAGTGTAATCTTATGGACTTTGTCATGGAAATAGTCAGCAAGAGTTTGGTCAGAAAGAGAAGGAGGGGTCGGAGGTGAAGGCGCTTTAAGCAGAGAATTGAACCAAACACAGAAACATGATGGCAGAAAAGACCACCCTAGTCTGCCCTTCAACTGCAATAGTCCCCTTAACCTTTAGAGATCATCTGTGTTTGTCCCATGCTTTTGAATTCAGATACTGTCCTCATGTTCACCACCTCCACTGGGAGACTATTCCACACATCTACCACTCTTTCTGTAAAGAAATATTTCAGCATATTACTCATGAGTCTATTCTCTTTCGCTCTCATCCTATGTCCCCTTGTAGCAGAGCTTGCCTTCAACTGAAAGAGACTCTCCTGTGCATTTATGCCATGGAGGTATTTAAATGTCTCTATTATATCGCCCCTATCCCGCCTTTCCTCTAAAGTATACTGTGGTAAGGAAGCTCATTCTGAGTTAGGAGAAAGGGAGAAAACCAAAGAATTCACCCTAATAAAAGGACCTATTTTACAAGGTCAGAGAAATAAAACCACAACCACACCTAGAAACCAGAAAATCCCCAGCTGGAACAGGTTTCAGCATTCCCCTAGTGGAGTAAGGGAGAGTGAATACAGACCCAAGGTAAAAGACCCTTATGTCAGTGAGCTCCCTGATTACTCAGGTGCCAGAGGGCAAACTGATCTCCGTCACCTGGGAAGAAAAGAGGTGGGGCTGGAACCCTGGAGATTTAAGCCTAGGTTAGATTATACAGAGGTTAGCAAGGAGAGGAAGGAGAGCAACGGGAACAGGAGCAGGTAAAGCAGGAGAGGAGAGTGCTGGAAAGAGCCAGAGAGAGGTACAGAGCACGAGAGAGGAGAAGCTGCTACAAGCCAAGGCACAGGTACAAGCCTTAGAAGCCTGTCCCATACTGAGCAGTGCAGAGTTGCAGGAGACACTCTCAGCTCTAATGAGAGGCTGTCAGCTAAGCCCAGTGAGTTGGAATGAGAGATAGAACCAATGCAACTAGGAGAGCCTGAGGCAGCTTTGAATGAGGAAGATATATTCATGGATTGCTCTTTGTGCCAAGCTTTAGATACAGAGGGGTTGAAGGAAAGCCAACCTTAAGAGAAAACTCTCCAAAGCAAGGTAACCTTGAAAAGCAAGGAAGATGTTTTGTGAATTCCCTGTGTTAAAGAGGGGAAACATATGCTGAGAAGTGAGAACAAGCTGAAGCTGGATAATTGTGCTTGTTAAACACCTGCTATCCTGTGCAGTGAGACGGCAAGAAGCCAAGCTGATGATGAGAGGAAAAAAGCTTTTGTTTTGCTTTTGAATGTTCCTGAGAAAACCTGAGTAGAGCTTTGTTTGCTTATTGGAAGTTTGTTCCTGTTGGAAGTTTTTCTTTGCTTATAAAGAGGAGAACAGCCTGGAAATGTTTGGAACTGAAAAGAAAGAAAACTGCCATTGAAGAAAGCTGTTTGTGTTTCTGCTTTAACCAGCAAGGCTAGAGAAAGCTGGTAGCCTTGCTGTTAAAGGAGTTTTTGCTTTTGAGCTGAAGAATACTGTAAGCTGATACTTTGTTTTGAGTTTTGCTTAGGTCCTGTTTTGTTTTTGAAAGAAACCTGGAGAAATAATCCTGAAAGAGGTAATTTATGAACCTTGCATTTGAGTTAAAAAAAAAATTCTGTCATTGCCTTACCAAAAGAGCCAAACTACAAGTTTTTTTTTCTACCTAAAGCCATATGGGTAGCAGTTAAACTACATTTCCCAAGAAGCATTGCGGGGGAACCAGTCAGAGTAGGCTAAAAAGGGAAGTTTCTATTATAACCATGACCCTCCATGCTGAATGCAAGGAGCAAGGGCGTGACAATACATATTAAGTCTGTCCTCATAGCTTCATAACAAAGACCACTAACCATTTTAGTAGCCACCCTCTACACTGACTCCAACCTGCCTATATCCTTCTGAATGTGTGGTCTCTAGAATTGCATACAACACTCCAAATGAAGTCGCACCAGAGACTCATACAGAGGCATTATCACCTCCTTTTTTCTGCTGGCCATTCCTCTCCCTATACACCCAAGCATCCTTCTGGCTTTCACAGTCACCTTTTATACCTGTTTAGCTACTTTAAGATCGTCAGACACAATTACGCCCAGGTCCCGCTCTTCTTTTTGTGGACAGAAGTACCTCACCCCCTACGCTGTACAGCTCCTTTGGATTTTTGCAACCCAAATGCATGACCTTGCATTTTTTAGCATTAAATTTCAGCTGCCATAATCTAGACCATTCTCCAAGTTTAGCTAGATCCCTTCTCATGTTGTTGACTCCTTCCTGTGTGTTTACTCTATTGCAGATTTTGGTATCGTCTGAAAACAAGCAAACCTTATCCAACACTTCTTTCACAATATCACTAACAAAGATGTTAAACAGAATTGGACCAACGAGAGATCCCTGCGGCACACCAATAGTAACCTCCTTCTCCTCAGAGTGAGCTCCATTTACCTGTATCCTTTGTCGCCTCCCACTCAACCAATTTCTAATCCAATCAGTAACTTTAGGGTCCATCCCTAGGGCTCTCAGTTTGTTTATAAGTTGCTTGTGTGGAACAATGTCAAAGGCTTTACTGAAATCTAAATATACCATATCTAGGACTCTCCTTTGGTCCAACTCCCTGGTCACCCAGTCCAAGAAATCTATCAGATTTGTCTGACAATACCTGCCTCTGGTGAATTCATGCTGCCTCACATCCTGCAATCCATTGGTTCCAGAAACCTCACTATTCTCACCTTTGGTAGCCTTTCCAATAATTTACTAACCACAGAGGTTAGACTAACTGGCTTGTAGTTCTCAATGTCATCCTTATGTAGAAAAGAGACAGTGGGAGTTAGAGGCAAGAGAGTTAGTCAGATGGAGATAGTAGTTTTGCTTGGCAAGTGATAGGACCGACTAGAAGAAGGCAAGCATGAATTTGAAGTGAAGAAAATCAGAAAAGGAGCGAGATTTAAGTCAAATGCGCTCAGCTGAGTGGGCATAGGAGCATAGATAGCAGATAGTTGAAGACAGCCAGGGTTGAGGTATAGTGCGCCTCTTGGGATGTGGGATTGGTGGCGTGAGAGCATCCAGAGCAGAGGAGAGCACAGTATAATAGGAAATAATAGCCTCAACAGACTTAGAAGACATGGTAGAGGAAAGATGTGCTGAGAAAATAATGGAGTGAGCTAATGGATCGATAGACTGAAGATTCCTAAAAAGGTAGGAGGAGAATGGGCAAGATTGAAGCAGAGAGTGATGGAGAAAGAAGTTTAGCAGGTGATGGTCTGATGAGGGAAGAACTGAGGTACAGAAATTAGAGGTTAAACAATTAGAGAACAAGGTCAAGGCAGTGATTGTGCTGATGAGTGGGGGCAGAGGTTGGATGAGGAGTTAAGGATGAGGAGGTTGGATGAGGAGTTAAGGAAAAGGAGTTCAGAAGCATAGGGGTCAGAAGGGTTATCAACATGAATATTAAAGTCATAAAGAATAAGAGAGGGGCAAGAAGAATCCAGAAATAAGGAAAGCCATGAGTCAAAGTCAGTAAGAAAGATAGAGGTGGACTTGTCAGGGGGTTGATAACAGCTAACCGGAGAGGTAGGGGATTAAAAAGGCAGATGTGATAAACTTTAAAGGAGGAAAAAAAGGGAGACGAGGTAGAAGGAGGGGTTGAAATTGGCAGGAAGGAGAAAGCAGAAACCCAACACCACCACCAGGACCAGTGGCACGAGGAGTGTGGGAGAACTGGTAGCTGCTGTGACAGAGGGCAGCAACTGAAGCAGTATTATCAGTAAGAGCTAGAAGATGGAAAGCATTAGAGCTGAAGAGATTGTGAATAAAGCGTCAATCTAACATTTAATTCAAAACTTATCCTAACTCTGTCTCCATTGCTGCAGAATTTAAAACTTTTTCCTTTCTCTGCTCTAATCTACCTGAGTGACTAACCTCTCCCCCCTGCTGAGGTATTGCATAGCTCCTTTTCCTGTCTTCCATCTGCATTTAGCTCTGTTTGCCTCTCTCTCCTCTGGGAAGAGAACTACTCCATTGCAAGCTGTGCTGCAGCTTTGAATCTGCTTGTTTTTTTGTGAGTGAATCTACTTGCTTTTTGTGGGTCCTGTCTGCCTCTCTCTATATATATATTTATTTATTTATCATTGTTAGTGTGCTCTCTTACCTCACTGTATCTTTTTTTGCACTATTGTTCAGCTTTTCTCAGCTGAATCACTTATACCCCATCTCCATCCTTTCTACCCACCCACCCCCTGGCACTCAGTCTCTTAAAGCTGCCATCTGCTCATTACCTTGCTTATTCACATGTGCACTATAAAAGGGGGTGCTTGTTATGAAGGAACCATCATCTTGGCAAGTATGTAAATTAACTGTCTTGCAAAGGATTGTGGTTATTGAAGTCCATTCACACACAAAGCTTGCCTTTTTAAATGAATGAAAACTCTTGTAGTTGGTCGAGTGTAAGGCAAAATTAGAATTTATTTATGGGGTGATTATCCCCCACACAGATATGCTTGGTAACACCTTCCAGATAGCTTCTCCAGGGTTTATTTAACAGAAAATAAGGCAACTGAAATAACTTGTGCAAATAAGAATCAAAGTCCTTTATGGAACAGAAAGGCTTCTTTCAGCCACTGCTAATAAACTCCTTAGCAGTGCTGGGGGAAAAACAAATCAAAGAGGAAAACTTCTTTATACAAAAACAATGCTCACTTTCTCCATACAGAAAAGAACTTTTAAAGCCCATGAGGGCACGGCTTGTGCTGGGCTCTCCTCTATCAGCAGGTGACAATTAACTGCAATCAGTAGCTTGATTTCAGCACACGTACAAAACTTTCCCAAAAGCTTTTTCATTCAACAAAACTTTATGAGAAGCCAATATTAAGAATGTTTCCTTTTTATGTTTGCTCTGATATTTAGGATTTTCCTAAATTAACAACCTACTCAAAGAACAGTCCATATAATCATCTTCTGCATCAGATGTTAAATCTTGCTCCTGAAATTGCATATATTCTGTTTCTCCGTCTGACTCAGAGGGCTTTAGGAACTGACCTCTACATGGAGAGAAACTGTTTCCCTGCTGTTTGCACTGCTCAAAGCTAGAGAAACATTCACAGTTCCTACCTGAATCCAGGCAAGCGTCAGGCTGCTTCTTCTGGTATTCTGGCCAGTATGCAATAGAGCTTCTGTGTCCTGTCCTCCAGTTGGTATCTCTGGACCTCAGGATCTTTTCTCCAGACGTCCTCCAAGAGGTATTTGGGCTCCTTTCCTCCTTAGCTGCAACAGACCTCTTCCTAGGTGTTGCTTGAGAGTTCCTGGCTGTGGATCTACAGACCTCTGGCTTTCTCCAGTCCTCTGAAGATTCTTTCCCCCAGGTATCTCTCCAAGCATAGGTATTGCTCTGAGCTCCTCTCTTGGACTGTCTGCTTCCATATCCTTGTTCCTTTAGTTTCCGGTTGTTCTTCCTTCTGTTCCTCTGATTCCCCTTCTCCTTCTGATTATAAGAACATAAGAACATAAGATATGCCATACTGGGTCAGACCAAGGTCCATCAAGCCCAGTATCCTGTTTCCAACAGTGGCCAATCCAGGTCACAAGTACCTAGCAGTTTCCCCAAAAGACACAGGTTCCACAATGCTTGTACTGGGTCAAGCATTGATATCTTGGGTCCCTTCTTAATAATGGTTTATGGACCTTTCCTCCAGGAACTTGTCCAAACCTTTTTTAAACCCAGCTACACTAACAGCCTTTACTACATCCTCCGGTAACAAATTCCAGAGTTTGATTACACGTTGAGTGAAAAAATATTTTCTTTTATTAGTCTTAAATAGTTTACCCTGTAGCTTCATTGCATGTCCCCTAGTCTTTCTATATTCTGATAAGGTAAACTATCGATCTACATTTACCTGTTCCACTCCGTTCATTAATTTATAGACTTCTATCATATCTCCCCTCAGCCGTCTCTTTTCCAGGTTAAAGAGCCCTAACCTTTTTAGCCTTTCTTCATAGGAGTATCCTTCCATCCCCTTTACCATTTTGGTGGCTCTTCTCTGAACCTTTTCTAAAATTGCTATATCCCTTTTAAGATACGGTGACCAGAATTGCACACAATATTCAAGGTGCGGTCTCACCATGGAACGATATAGAGGCATTATAATATCTTTTGTTTTATTTTCCATTCCTTTCCTTATCATACCTAGCATTCTATTTGCTCTCTTGGCCGCCGCTGCACACTGGGCTGAGGGTTTTAACATGGTATCCACAATGACGCCTAAATCTTTTTCCTGAGTGGTGGTTCCTAATGTGGAATCTTCTCCTTCTGTCTTCCTGAAGATTCCCTTCTAGCTTTAAAGGGCTTAGATTGCAACTCCACCCTTGCATTCTTCAGGTGTTTTGGATTAAGCATTCTTCTAGAGGTTGTTTGATTAGGGATGACATAATGCTTTCTCTGATTAGACTCATGCTTTTCCACTCTAGCTCCCTTAGGGACTTTCTTCATACTAGTGCATTCTGGTACATGTAGTCTTTTAGGGAAACAAGCTGTCTTATTTCTATAACCTGCCAGCACAGGTCCCTTAATCAGAGTAAATTCTCCTTTATTGTCATTACTCCCTGAGCTTTGATAAGCTTCCTTATCACAGCACCTAATCCCTTGTGAGCTCTCACCCATCTATCTATTTCTTCTGGCCTCTGTTCTCCTCTCCATCTCCCTTCTATAGCTCCTCATCACTTTGTTTTCCTATTCTTCATACTCCCTAATTGTCTATCCTCCTACCAACACCTTCCCTCCTCCCCGCTTTATCTCCCTTTTATCATCCTCACTTCCCGCTCCATTCTGTCCTCTATCCTGTCATCAGCTCGTGAGCTTCACCACTTTCTCCCTCTCATTCAGCCATCTCCTCTCTCTCTAAGACAACCTCACCCTCATTTCCACCATACTGTCTCCTCTCTGCCCCACACTCTTCTACTTCTCCTTCTCTCATCCGGAGATATCAACCCCAACCCTGGCCCCCCTAAACATTTGTCACATTCTGAGAAGAGATCTTCATGAAACATCTATAATCTTGTTCATATCCCTATCTTTTCCCCTCTCTCTCCCTTTCTCATGTGCCTTGTGGAACGCATAATCCATCTCTAATAAACTTGCTTTTACTCATGATCCCTTTATCTCTAATGCTCTCCATCTTCTTGCTCTAACTGAGACCTGGCTCCTCCCAGAAGACACAGCATCTGTCGCTGCTCTCTGTCATGGCAGTTATCAGTTCTCCCACCTGCCTCGGCCCACTGGCCGTGGTGGTGGCATTGGGCTTCTATTTTCTCCTTCCTGCCAATTCCAACCCCTCGTACTGCCTCAGTCTCACTCCTTTTCCTTCTTTGAAGTCCATTCAATCCGCCTTTTCACTCCACTACCTCTCTGGATAGCTATCATTTATCGACCTCCTGACAAGTCCCCCTCTACCTTTCTCACTGACTGATTCATGGCTTTCCTTCTTTCTGGATTCCTCTTCCCCCACTCTTATTCTTGTGGATTTTAACATTCATGTTGATAACCCCACTGATCCTTATGCTTTAAAGCTCCTTTCCCTTACCTCCTCATTTGACCTCTACTGCCCCCACTCACCAGCATGGCCACTGCCTTGACCTTGTATTTTTCTCTAATTGCTTACCCTCAAACCTCTGTACCTCAGTTCTTCCCTTATGTGACCATCACCTGCTAAGCTTCATTCTTCATTACCCACTGCCTCAACCTCATCCTGTCTCCTCCCACCTCTTTAGAAATCTTCATGCTATTGACCCTTTGGTTCTCTCCTCCACTGTTTCATCATCTCTTTCCTCCACTATGTCATCTGAGTCTGTTGATGAGGCAGTAGCTTCTTATAATGCTGCATGCTTCTCTGCTCTGGATGCTCTTGCTCCACCCATGCCACATCCTGTGAGGTGCACTATACCCCAGCCCTGGCTTTCATCCACTACCTATATCTATGTTCCTGTGCCCATTCAGCTGAGCATGCTTGGCTCAAATCCCTCTCCTTTGCAGACTTTCTACACTTCAGATTCATGCTCCTCTCTTCACAGTCAGCCATAGCCCTTGGCAAACAAGACAATTATGTCCATCTGACTAACTCTCTTGCCTCTGACCCTCACCGTCTTTTTACTACTCTCAACTCTCTCCTCAAGGTGCCTCCACCTCCAACCCCTCCTTCCCTTTCTGCCAAAACCCTGGCTGACTATTTCCATGACAAAATCCACAAGATCACTCTCCAATTCCACACAAAGTCATCTACTTCCCCTCCTTCCCTTCTTCTCCTCTTCACTCCCAACTTTCCCTCTCTACCTCTGCTATCCTTTCTTCCTTTTCTATGATCTCTGAGGAAGAAACCACATACCTTCTTTGCTCCTCCAAACTCACTACCTGCCCTCTGATCCTATTCCCACCCATCTCCTAAGCCCCATCTCCTCCACTGTTGTCCCTCCCATCTCTCAGATTCTCAACCTATTGCTCTCCACTGCAACTGTCCCTTCAGCCTTCAAGCATACTGTAGTTACACCTCTCCTCAGGAAATCCTCACTTGATCCTACCTGTCCTTCTAACTATTGACCCATCTCCCTCCTCCCCTTCATTTCTAAACTACTTGAACATGCAGTTCACCGCTGTTGCCTTGACTTTCCTTTCAGGCCCTCCTGGATCCTTTACAATTTGGCTTTCATCCTTTATATTCTACTGAAACAGATCTTGCCAAAGTCTTCAGTGACTTGCTCCTGGCAAAATCCAAGGGCCTTTACTCAGACCTCATCCTTCTTGACCTCTCTGCTGCTTTTGACACTGTTGACCACAACCTTCTCCTTGATACCCTGTCCTCGCTTGGTTTTAAGGGCTCTGTACTATCCTGGTTCTCCTCTTATTTCTCCCATCACTCTTTCAGTGTTTGTTCTGGTGGATCCTCCTCTGCTGCTATCCCACTCTCAGTTGGTGTACCCCAAGGATCTGTCTTGGGTCCACTCCTTTTCTCTCTCTATACCCAGTTCCTTGGTGCATTAATCTCTTCCCATGGCTTTCAGTACCATCTGTATGCTGATGACACCCAGATCTACCTCTCTGCACCTGAAATCTCTCTGGCAATCCAGACCCAGATCTCTGCCTGCCTTTCTGACATTGCTGCTTGGATGTCTCACCGCCGCTTGAAATTGAACATGGCCAAAACTTAGCGTCTTATTTTTCCCCCTAAAACCTCCTCTCCTCTTCCTCCTTTCTCATTCTCTGTGGATAACTTTCTGTTCCTCCCTGTTTCCTCTGCTCGCAACCTTGGAGTCGTCTTTAACTCTTTTCTCTCCATCTCCACACACATCTATCTGATAGCTAAGACCTGACGTTTCTTTCTCCTTAACATCAATAAAAGCTGCCCATTCCTTTCTGAATACAGTACTAAGACACTTATCCACTCCTTAATCATCTCCCGTCTTGACTATTGTAACTTACTCCTTGCTGGTCTCCTGCTGAATCATCTCTCTCCTCTTCAATCTGTCCAACACTTTGCTTCAAGGCTAAACTTCCACCAACCTTGTCATGCTCATATTAACCCTTTTTTCAAGTTATCATCGGCTCCCTATCTGTTTCTGCATCCAGTTCAAGCTTCTCCTTCTGACCTATATGTGCATATACTCTGCAGCTCCTCACTACCTTTCTTCTCTTATCTCTCCCTGCACCCCTCCTCGGGAACTCTGCTCTTCTGGCAAATCACTGCTATCTGTGCCTTTCTCTTCTATTACTAACTCCAGACTTCACTCCTTTCACCTTTCTGCACCTTACGCCTGGAACAAACTACCTGAGTCTAGTTTCTCTGACCCTTTTCAAATCCAGGCTGAAAACTCACCTTTTCACTGCTGCTTTCGGATTTTGACTCATCTGATCTCCTTGTGTTTCCTTACCATTCCCCCTAGATGTATCCCTGTCTACACCTACTGTTTTGTCTGTATTGACTAGATTGTAAGCTCTGATGAGCAGGGACTGTCTCTTACATGCCTATGAAGTGCTGCATACGTCTTGTAGCGCTATACAAATGATCAATAATAGTAGTACAGATGAAAAAATGAGATTAAAAACATGTTATTTCAGTTGTTCATTTTTATTGTATCATTATCTATTTCTTAACATGTTGTTATTTATTTATTGGTGATTGATTGCTGCAAATGTGTATGTATTTTATTTATGAATATCCATATTGTTTTAAGTATCCATTTGTATGCATGTTTTTAATCTCATTTTTTCATCTGTAGTTCCAATTTGTGGTTCAGGTGTGGTATTTTAAGTAATTCATATATTTTACCTTATCTGTTAATATTTGTTTATGGTTTTTATTTATAATTTATTTATTTATTTTGTGTGCACCAATGATTGTTCTTAGTCCTTTTTATAATTAATCACATTATGATTATGTGTTTCATTGTTAATATCTGTGTGTTTAGCCAATGAGCCCCTGAAGAAGGTGTTGCGAAACACGGCCTGTGTCGGGCCTGGCTGGTTTTCATTTGAATAAACAGTTCCTTCCATTATTATCCACGGTTCTGTTTGGTTTTTGTCTTGGCACGTGGATAAGTGCTCTTTTGTTGGGCCTTGATTTAGACTAGGTCAGGTGGAGTAGCAAATAGAAAAAGTCATAGACTATTACAAACATACTACTGCTGCTACTACTACTAACATTGATAATCCATACTGACAAAGTTCATAAATAGTCTTGGAGCTTAGAGTTCAGGGCCCAGCTAAAAAGATGTACCAACAGGGCTGAGCTAGAGTCCCATAGAGGAGCAGAGGGAGGCAGGATGTACCAAAGGTTTCAGTGGGAAAGATCCACAGACAAGATTCACAGTCAATATACACAGTCAAGCTAGACAGATATCAAGATCAATAAATCATTCTAGGAACAGCTAGGCCCTGTAAACTCCACACAGCTCAGGATCCTTGAATTACATGGCCGCAGTACTTTTGCAGAACAACCTCTCTCCCACTGCTAGAAAGTGAAGGGGTGCCACCAGACGACAGTCAGATCACTCCAGGTGGGTGGGGAGGGAGATTGGCTCACTTTAGCTGCTTCAAAATGCCAGATATCAGGCCTCATGACCTATTGCAGAGCACATGGGAGCAGGCCATGCTTTTCATAATGGCTGTCTCCATTTTTTTCTCAAGCTAAGCCATGGCCGGGGTGGTCTCTCTGCTTTTGCTGTGGCTCCTACAGCCAGGGGAGCTGGAGAATGACAAGGAGGAGGAGGAAGCCACGGTGAAACCCGGGCAGTGGCAGATGCTGCCTCACTGTTCCCCAATGCCATGGCTTTGGAACCTACAGGAGGAAGAGGATGAGGTGGCAGTGGCCATGCTGGAAGCTTCGGCGGGGCTGCGAAGGGTTGCTGCTGTTGGAGCTGTGCAGTTTCTGCCTGGAGGCAGAGGAAATACAAGCCTAGTTTGGGCTATGGAATCTGCAAAAAAGGTGACACTGAAGTAGATGCAGTCTCTAATATGATGCCTGATTTTTGCATTTAGGATGATTCTCCTAGGCAGAGTGTTCCTTCACAGGATGGCAATGGCAACAATGGGCAGCAGAAATCAACATCATTTCATACAAATCAAACGTTATCAGAGGACCACTGCATATGTGGTCCTTCCTAATGCAGTGCAATAGAATGTTATTGTGGCAAGCATTGCCAGTTTCCATCAGGGACCTTGAAATTTACTCTGATGTTTCAGGGGTCTGGTTTGGGCATCTACTGCCATGGCTCCTGATGTGATGCCCAGTGGCTGAACAGCTGGAAGGAGGCAGGAGTGACCAGGAACATCATCTTCCTGGAATTATTCCTGATCGTGGTGGTGCTCACAATTTGGGATGGAGGTTAGGAAACAGGAAATTAGTGTTCTGGTGGGACAACATGGGGATGGTGGAAGTGATCAACAGTCTGTCTGAAATGCAGCCTCATCGCAGACTTGCTCAAGGAATTTGTATTGCATTGTCTAACTTTAAACATGACCATATGAGCACATGTGCTCAGCATGAATAATGGAATCACTGATTCACTCTCCTGATTCAAGTGATTTCATTTCAGGGAGCTTGCCCCGCAAACAGAGGACTAAGGAAAACCAGTGCTGGAGGATCTTTGGCAATTTGGAATGATGCAATGTGGGAATTGCTGAGCAAATTAGTATCCCCGTGAATGTGGGGAGCTTACAAGCATGACTTCAATGCCGTATGTTGGTTTCTAAGGGAGAGGAGTTAGGATCATGGTGCAGTGCCAGAAAGCACGCTGGTGGGATAAGGGGTTAGTGACAGGGACAGCCCTATTCCACTTAGTAGGATTCACTTTATTCACAAAGATATTATGATGAGGGGGGACATAGATAGGAACTTCATCATTGAGTGGGTAAGACATGAGGGGCTAAAGAGTGATGGGAAGTGACTAGTAACTCATGACATGTTTATTTATTTATTTAGACATACTTGTATACCACCTTATCCTACAATCAAAGTGGTTACATCACATCACAATTGGGTAACATTTAACTTGTGGGTGTTTTACAACATTTAACATGAGGGATTTTAACAACATTAGGACAACACAATATGAGGGTTACATTTATCATGATGGTGTCGTGAGTCTAACTGGGTTGGTTAGGTATTGAGCTTGCAGTGGATTTTATGTTGAAATCCCTCTCGGGTGGGGGCTGTTGTGTATCTGGTTGGGACTGTTGTCTATCTGCTCATAAGTTTCTGTGAAGAGCAGGGTTTTAAGGGCCTTGCGGAAGTCTGTGATGTCTTCTAATTCCCTTAGGCTCATTGGGAGGGAGTTCCATAGTGTGGATGCCATTAGTGATGGAGCTTTTCTAGACGTATTTTGTTTTGTCTTGTGATATCCTGAAGGTATGCTGATCATGTTGTCATAATTGTTCCTTCTTGATCTGTTACTGCTGTTCCTTGTTACAATTTTTTGTAGTACATCTGCTGAAAGATGGTGGATGATCCTGAAGATGATCAAGATTATTTTAAATTTGATTAAGTTGTAGCATGTCTTATCGGAGGTTTGTCAGCCTGAGCATGAGGTAGCCTTATCCAAGCTGTCTTTTCATTAGTACTTTTGGCATCTTGAGGGCCAGTGAGCTGGTTGCAGCATCAAAGAGAGACACAGGTGCAGTAGGACTGCTGCTAAGCGGCAGTTTAGTCACTGTTGTTTTTATTGGGAACAAACAACGGGTAAAGTTACAGAGGTCCAAGACAGATCAAGAAAGTGAAGGGATTCACATGGTGTTAAGATCAGCCCTGCTCGTTACTTGCTAAATTAGTAATACTCAGACTTTGGCAATAGGACCTTCGGGGAGAGGGGACCAGATGTATTCAACACTTTAAAAAGGTAGAAAGAAGGGCAAACGACTGCCAGCATGGTTTAAACGTGAGGTCAGAGATGCTGTTATAGCCAAAAAAGCATCTTTCAGGAAATGCAAAAGGAGCCAAATGACAAAAACAGGAAACAACATAAGAACTGGCAAGTTAGATGAACGGCATTGATAAGGCAGGCAAAGAGAGAATTTGAAAATAAGACTGCTGTGGATGAAAAAACATTAATAAAACCTTTTTGAAGTACATCTGTAACAAAAAAAACCGTGAGAGAGTCAGTGAACCATTAGATGATGAAGGGGGAAAAGGTGCACAGAGAGGACAAGGCCATAGTGGAGACTGAACACATTTTTTGCTTCACTCTTTACTGAAGAAGTTGTAGGAAACTTACCCATGCCAGAAATGATATTTAAAGGTGATGTATCAGAGGAATTGAAGCAAATCTCGATAAACTGGGAAGAGTAATACAGCTGTTTCATAAACTAACGAGCAGCAAATCACCTGGACTGAATGACATACATACCAGGGTGCTGAAAGAACTGAAATACGAGATTGAAGACCTACTATTAGTAATCTGTGAACTATCATTAAATTTATCTGTAGCATATAAAGACTGGAGAATGGCCAACGCAAGATCAATTTTTAAAAAGGGTTTCAGGGGTGATCCAGGAAATTACAGACTGGTGAGCCAGGCAAAATGGTAGAAACCATTATAAAGAATATAATTACTAAACATGTAGATAGCTGTGGTTTAATGAGAGAAAGTCAAGATGGGTATAGCCAAGGAAAATCTTGTCTTACTAATCTATTCTATTTTTTTGAAGGTGTGAATAAACAGATAGATGAAGGTGAGCTGGCTGATATAGTACTTTGTATATCTGAATTTTCAGAAAGCCTTTGACAAGTCCCTGATGAGAGAGACTCTTGAAAAAATTAAAAAGTCATGGGATAGGAGGCAGTGCACTATTGTGGATCAGGAACTTGTTAAAGGACAGAGAACAGAGAGTAGGACTAAATGGCAGATTTTCTGAATGGAGAAAAGTGAATAGTGGAGTACCCCAGGAATCTATGCTGGGCCCACTGCTTCTTAATATATTTATAAATAGCCTGGACATGGGAATAATGAGTGAGATGACCACATTTGCAGATGACACAAAATTATTCAATGTTGTTAAAATATAAGAGGACCTTGGTAAACCAAAAGCATGGGTATCCAAATGTCATATGAAATTTAATGTGAGCAAGTGCATAGTTATATACTTAGGGAAGAAGAACGCAAACTATGGTTACACAATGCAAGGTTCTACATTAGGAACCACCACCCAGGAAAAGGATTTAGGCATCATCGTAGATAATATGTTGAAATCTTCTGCTCAGTGTGCAGCAGTAGCCAAGAAAGCAAATAGAATGCTAGGAATCATAAGGAAAAGAATGGAGAATAAAACAAAGGATATTATAATGCCTCTGTATCATTCCATGGTGTGATTGCACCTTGAATATTGAATGCAATTCTAGTCACTATATCTTAAAAAGGATATAG
The DNA here is from genome assembly GCA_033557465.1 of Ichthyophis bannanicus. NCBI lineage: Eukaryota > Metazoa > Chordata > Amphibia > Gymnophiona > Ichthyophiidae > Ichthyophis > Ichthyophis bannanicus. Next base: position 648,056,261 of record CM066031.1, read on the forward strand.
CACAATTAGAAAAGGTATAGAGAAGAGCCACCAAAATGATAAAGGGGTAGAAGGATACCCCTATGAGGAAAGTCATAAAATATTGGGGCTCTTCAACTTGGAAAAGAAATGGCCGAGGGGAGATTTGATAGAGATCTATAAAATAATGAATGAAATAGAACAGGTAAATGTAGATTGGTTGTTTACTCCTTCAAAAAGTAGAAAGACTAGGGGACATGCAATGAAGCTACAATTTGGCACATTTAAGACTAATCGTAGAAAATATTTTTTCACTCAATGCATAATCAAATTCTGGAATTCGTTACCTGAGGATGTTGCAAAGCTGTTAGTGTGTCTAGGTTTAAAAAAAGGGTTGGACAAGTTTCTGGAGGAAAAGTCCATAAACGATTATTAAAGAGGACCAGGGGAAATCCACTGCTTATCTCGAGACAGTTAACGTGGAATCTGTATACCTTTTTGGGAATCTGACAGATACTTGTGACCTGGATTGGCTCCTGTTAGAAACAGGATAATGGGCTTGATGGACCTTGGTCTGACTCAGTATGGCATATGTTATGTTCTCCTCTTACCAAGTTCCAGGTCATGACAGTGTTCAAGAAACCAATTTTGACACTGGGAATTTTCAGAACATACTACTTTTGTATAGGTGTGTCACCAGAGGTGGTTTGCCAGGGTCTGCCCAAGGTCACCATTCAGGGGACTGGAAGATGTTAATCTTCAACCTGGGTGTCCTACTTCTGGAAAAGCAGGGGGCCTCTTTGCTGCTGCTGAATAAACAGCGATGTACAGTACAGCTGTTCCTAATGCAGATGCTGCACAGTTTGGAAAGGTTTGGATCATGGGTCACTGTTCCTAAAGGCCTTCTGGTGTACCGAGCACCCGGCCAGCCTGCTCAAGCAGTAGGGTTTACAGACCACTGTGTGGCCAGAACAAACATCAGGGTATACACACCATGATAGGTGGCTTGGCATGTGAGGTGTGGCATGTGTTGGCACCAGCTGCTGCTGTGATGGCAAGGTTCACAGAAAGACCATCATGGCCAGCAATAGTGATCATTCAACTGAGAGGCAACAGTTGTATTTAAGATGCCGACAATGGCCTTAATAAGACACATACAGACATAATTGACTATCTTGTGCGCTTACTACTCATTGGTCAGATTTATATAGTCTGATATGATCCTGCGACTGGTATGGGATGTCAGGAAGCAGCTCAACTGAGTGATGGAAGGCTAATAGTGATTTTATAAGTCTGAGAAGTAGAGATGCGATTTGACACCAGATAATAACCATAGACATGAAAGGATTATGCCACATGGATGGTGTGCAACTGTCAGACATTGAGAACAACATATTTAACATGTCATTGCAAAACACAATTGAGAGAGTTATGAAGGCACTGTTAACAAGGTTGCAGTTTCATAAACCCGACCCCAGGGAAAATGAAGCACGGTGCGCTATGGGAAAGGTATGGGCTGGCCCTGGATGGCAGCCCCAATCACGTGTGTGTGTGTGTGTGTGTAGTTATTACAGTGGTGGGAGGAGAGGGAGCTCATGGCTGCCTGTGCTACTTGGCTGTGACTGTTTCTAACCAATATCAGTAATCAACTGGCTAACAGCTCAGCACAGTGTATTTCATTTTCCCAGCCCCAGAATGACTGTTTCACTTCTTTATTATTCATTAACAGGTCCACACTGTCAACACCATTAATAAATAACTCCAAATTCTGGAAGTGTAGCGAAAAGGGAACTCCCAATTACCTGGGGTCCTATAAAGCAAATGAAGACCCAACTGTCAGGAAAGAGGATAATCACTAAGACTGCATGCCGTGACTTCTAAGCCTGGCATTATTATAGATCTAACTAAAGAGATTTTTAATTACAGTCAAACCTCGGTTTTCATGATTAATCCGTTCTTAAAAGTCTGACTAAAATCGAAACGTATGAAAACTGAAGCAATATTTACCATAAGAAATAATGTAAATCCAATTAATCCATTCCAGACACCCAAAAATATTCACAAAAAATACATTTTATAGAGAATAACTATATTTTTACATACAGAAAACAATGAGAAATAAATATAAATGACTAATGAAATGGATAAATGAACATTTAACATCACTGAAAGCAAGCTAAGTACAGTACTATACAGTACAGTATGTTAACATCTGGCCTTAGCCACCCCTGACAAGCTGCTGTGCCCAGCTCTCTTCGGAATCACATTGGATTAAACCCATTAAAATACCTTTACATTATCTGCTCAATGCTTCAGAATGGCAGAAAATCTTAGGGGCATGTTTACTAAAGTGCGTTAAACGTGACTATCGCGCGTTATACGACGTTAACGACCGTAAGTGCCGTATAACGCGCGTACCGACGCGCTAACGACCGTTAACGTCATACTACGCGCGTTAACTGTAGTTAACGATCGTAAAGCTCCGCGGCGCGTTAAAACAGCGCAGAAGGTGGAGAGTGGGCGGAGAGAAGGGGTCAATGGGCGGAGAGTGGGCGGGGAGAGGCTCCCCTCACACTAACGTGCTGAATTTCTGAGCTCAATTCCAACGCGAATGAAAACCTGCCGTTAAAGGCATTTAAAGGGAAGAGAAACCATTTCCGTCAGCAATGTATAGAAAAACCGGGGAAACCCACAAAACGTGAGCAGTGTGATACATGTGCACTGAACAACATAACACATAAAACGTTAAAAATGACCACAGGAAACATTTTAAAAAGCATAATACAGCTGGGCAACAGTGATAGCAATGGGCAACAAGGAACAACACTGCCTGGAAAGCACGAAATAAAAATGAAATGATGTGTGGAAGGGTCTACGCTTCACAGACCCTTTTAAATATCATTTCATTGTAATGGATTGTCCTGGGAGTGTTGTGTAATGTTTCCCAATGATATCATTGTTGCCCAGCTTGGTTATGGGTGTGTGCCCCTTTTGTGAGGTATTCTATGAGGTTTATGTGCACCGTTGTCTGCATACAAGGTAAATGAGGTCACAATAAACCTGTTGCAGAGCAGGGTTTCTGACTCGTCAGGCCGGTTTAACTAACTCCAGGGACTGCACTGTCTCTGTGGCTACAGTGTGGTGCAACAGACACAGCCAGTGCCTGTAAGACCAGAGGGTCACAGGTTCAAATCCCAGCTGGGGCTCCTGGCAACCCAGACCCCATAGCTTTACCCACTACTAAACATTGATAGTAAAGACACACCTTTATTGCAGAGAACATACGCATGGCCTATATTTTACCACACCAGAAACAGGCACATTACCGTAAAGCAGAGTTTCGCAAATGTAGTCCTGGAGGGCCCCACAACATTCCGGTTTCATGCTGCCTCCAATAAAGATGCCTGTGCTGCATAGCTATGCACCACCCCCATGTTATGCAGATGTAGCTCATGCATATTTATGAGGGACAGCATGAAAACCCAAACAGTGTTTGGAACACCAGGACTGGAGTTGGGGAACTCTGCCGTAAAGCAGCAGCCAACAGGGCCACACACCCACCCACAGGCCCCATTGGCCAATGCCACCTGGAGAGGCAAGAGATTGGGTCCTGCCTGTATCTCCCAATACTAGCAGTTGCATACCTTAGCAATGCCACCCTACACCTGGGTATATGGTACACAGCTATCAAACGTTTGCTATGAGAACTGGCAGATATCAATTCCTCTGTTAAGCACATTTTGCTCATTGAGCTCCACCATAACAATCATTCTGATGTCTGCGGTGTGTGCTGCAGGTCTGGTCTCTGACAGTGTTCACCACCCTGGGGAGTGACCCCCCAACAGTCTTGTGTACCATATCCATGCCTGTACCATGCCCAGGACTGGTGTGGTGTGTATGCCTGCTGACCACCTCTATAGTAGCACAATGGTGACATCGGTGTGGGGGTGGTTGTCTGTCTATCCAGTGTGTGGTGGCTGCAAACACCTTCCACAGGCCACACTGCCAGCAATGTTGCCAGTATTGGGCTGCCAATGTACATAATGAGGAGCAAGGTACCATGGGTAGAGGCCGGACAGGGTGGCCTGGCCAGGGCGCATCTGCACAGGGCATAGGGCAATGACAGGCACATTGTAGTGGCCGGCCACCACCTACACAGACAGGGTGACCTCAGTATGTGCTGCTGAGAGATCACTCTCACCCTGACTGTGCAGTGACCACAGCATGGCTAGGCACCCCCATAGTGCTATCTAGTATTTCTCTCATGTGATATGTATGGGTTGCCTTATGGGGCCCTGTCACTGATTTGACTGTGTATGCTGACATCCCAGTTCTGGGTGCAGGCATCTCCACTGGGCACTAGCAGACTATTTGCAGCTGGTATGTGTTGTGATGGAGTGGCTTGCAGGGTGCAGTGGCTGATGGCTTGCACCAGGGGAATATCAGATAGTGGTGGGGTGCAGCATGCCATATCTAGGCCTAATGTCTGTCTGCTATTGTGTTCTGGATGTGTACAGAGCTGCATTGACTGCTCTGTGGGGTGTGTGTCCCTCAGCAGGACTGGGGTTGATGTTCCCCTCTATGTCCACCTTGCAGGGAGGTAGATGTTGTATCTTTTGATAGGAGACCCTGTTTGCCGCCCTGGGGGAGGGAGTGGTGGTGCATGGGCCCATGGGGGCTACACCTGACTGATACAGACAGAGATGTCCAAGGTGTTACTGCAGAAACTACCTGTCTCACACTATAACACTGCTGTGGACCTGCACCATGGCCTCTTTCAGCCATGGACGTTGCTGTGGACCTGGTGCTTGGCGCCTCACTGCACCCTCAGGGTGAGCACAGTACCCGCACGCTGTGACGGTGTGTGGCCACCCTGTGCCGGTACAACACACGGTCAGTACCCCCTTACAGGCCGAGGTGCTGTGGGTGTGCATTCCCCATCTTGTGTTTATCTGTGGACAGCTGATTTGCATGTGCAGTGCATCATGGGTGTGACTGGCGCAACCCAACCCTGGGGAATCCAGCGCCTGCTCACAGGCTTTGATAACCCATAGGCCATCCCACGTACATCTGTTAGCATTGTGCATAGGTGCAGGACACCCTACCGAGTCTGTCATATATGATACCCACACAGGTAAAAACACACATACCCACGCACGATTGTACGCGTGACGCTACGCGCACCCCAACGTACATTGTTACACACACTGCGAGGGTCTCTTTCTGTATGGAGTACTCGACGTAAAGGAAAACATGCCCTCTCACAGCACACTGGGGACTCGAACCCATGCTGCCTGTAACAGTGGTCAGTACACTAACCATTGTGCTATAGCTCTGTGTTAGTGCTCTGTCTCTGTACATCTTCCTACGATGTACGTCCGCAGCAACGCACGCACGTACGCCCACAGCAACGCACGTGGCCACGCTCCCAGCAACGCACGTGGCTACGCACCGAGCAACGCACGTGGCTGAGCAGCAAAGGCATTTGGAAGAAATGGCATCTATGTCGAGGAAGCCTCCCTTCAGCCAGCGTGACATATACCTGCTGACAGAGCTGTTCTGCCTCCGCCAGCAGAGGCTCTTCCCTGGCTCATCCAGGAGGCAGAACCTGGCAAGGGTCAGGAGGGCCTGGGAGCACCTGGCCCATAGGTTCAACAGGAGCTCAGACTACCCACGTGAGGTAAGTGCATGGGGACAAGTCCCCCAAATGATGAGACAAAACAAAACACACCCAGTAACGTCAGCACAAATACACAATGCACTGACAGGGAATAGCAGGTGCTGACACATCCTGCGGCTAGCAAAGTCTGCCACACACCCCTGAAAAAGGCACCCCTGCCCCAAGGGGGTAGCTGCAACCATGGCAGAGCAGCACCACAGATCACAGAGGTATGGTATAGGGTGCCTTTGCAGGCCAGGGATGTCCCCCATCCACAAGACACCCCAGTCCCACCTCTCAGGCCAACAGGAAAGGAAGGGGGTCTGCACTATGTCTCCTTTAACCAACACATTTGCAAAATGCATCCTCTGATGCTGCAAGCCCCAAATGAGGGCATCTCTCCCCCACCCTGCCCACTGTCTGCTGGTGCCTTCTGTGATCACAAAACACAAACCCCAGCTCCAAGCAGATATAGGCCCCACATGAGGGCAACTCCCCTCCACCCTGCCCACTGTCTGCTGGTGCACTGTGTGATTAAACAATACAAACCCCAGCTCCAAGCAGATGTAGGCCCCATATGAGGGAATCCCCCCTCCACCCTGCCCACTGTCTGCTGGTGCCTTCTGTGAGCACATAACACAAACCCCAGCTCCAAGCAGATGTAGGCCCCTAAAGGGGTCCCCAGCACCGACCCTGTTCCCTGGGAAACAGGCCCTGTATGGGATCACAAAGGAAAAACCACAGCCTAAGGCAGTGATGGCTAACCTTTTTGAGCCCGAGTGCCCAAACTGCCGCACAAAACCAAAGAATTTCCTCAAAGTGCCAGCACGTCAATTAAAGCCCCATTTGCATAAGGTGCTTCATTTGCATAAATATTTGCATAATGTTACCATACACTAACTTTTAGTAAACATGCCTCTTAATGAGTATATGGATAAAGAAAGACTAAAAGGTTTCTACATTACTATAATCCAGTACCAACCGCCAGGCACATTAGGAACTACTACAAACGCTGCCCATTTAGAACCCATAGCAAACCCGCCGTATCCTAACAGCACTACCAGGACTCACAAAGCACCATACTCTACCTATCAAAAGGCAACACTGCAAATATTAAACCAATACATCTCATAGAACAACAATACATGACCTACTGGGGAAAGAACAAGTGGCAATGTCAAATAGGAATTATATAAACAGAATACCTCAGCTCAGTTACACATGCAGAACAGACCATCACCAAACAAGGAATCACAATTTAGAAACAGGAAGACAATAATTAAACTGGGAACCCCAAAAGCCAAACTTGGAATATACAACAACACTGTAGAAATAAAACTATATATTAATTTCCTCTTGTACTAAACAAAGCGCAAAAATTAATGATGCACATTTCCCAGAGCTGACATATTCCAGTTAATAAATTCAAAATAAAGAGATATTTTTCTACCTTTTGTGCATTTTTTTTCAGTTGCAATTGTTCCAGCCACTTTCTTCTGGTTTCTTCGTGTCTTCTGCTAACTCTCCATCTGCTGTCCATTTGTCCTTTCTTCTGTCTTCTTGTTTTTTTTTCCATTCTCTCTCTACATCTGCTTTAACATACTAATCTTTCTCCTTTGGCTCTTTCCTCATTCCTATTTCATCTACTCAAAATTTACCCCTCCATCCTCAATCCCCACTTACTCTCCCAATACCGGCCAATTGTAGATTTTTTATCCCTCCCACACAAAATATTTTTCCCCTCTCCATTTTACTCTCCCAGCCCCATCCCATTCTAATCCTCCCCCAACACCAGCTCCCTTCTAGTTCCAGCCTCACCCAGCATCCATTCCCTTCTAGTCCCTGCATCAGCCCATTTCCAGTCCTAGCAGCCCCCCAACCCAATACCAGTCCTATCCCCCCTCATCAACCCACTTCCAGTCCTAACCCCCCATCACCCCATTTTCAGTTTAAGCCCCCCCCCTATAACCCATTACCAGTCCTAACCCCCCACTTCCAGTCAGCCCCCCATAGCCCATTGCCAGTCCTAACCCCCCCATCAGCCCACAGTCCATTACCAGTCCTAACCCCATCAGCCCACCTCAAGTCCTAACCCCTCCCCATCCGCCCATTTCTTGTCCCAGCCCCCCCCTAGCCCTTTATCATTAGTTTTGCCTCCCTTAGCCCATTTCGATTCCTATACCCATCAGACCACCTACAGTGTTAACCCCCCATCATCCCATTTCCAGTCCTAACCCCACCCAACAGCCCACCTCAAGTCCTAACCCCTCCCCTTCAGCCCATTAGCAGTCCTAACCCCCCCCCCCTAGCCCATTAGCAGTCCTAACCCCCCTCTCTAGCCCATTAGCAGTCCTAACCCCCCCCATAGCCCATTACCAGTCCTAACCCCCATCACCCCATTTCCAGACAGCCCCCATCAGCCCACAGCCCATTAGCAGTCCTAACCCCCCCAGCCCATTAGCAGTCCTAACCCCCCCTCCTAGCCCATTAGCAGTCCTAACCCCCCCCTAGCCCATTAGCAGTCCTAACCCCCCCCCCTAGCCCATTAGCAGTCCTAACCCCCCCCAGCCCATTAGCAGTCCTAACCCCCCCTAGCCCATTAGCAGTCATAACCCCCCCCTCCTAGCCCATTAGCAGTCCTAACCCCCCCTAGCCCATTAGCAGTCCTAACCCCCCCAGCCCATTAGCAGTCCTAACCCCCCCCTAGCCCATTAGCAGTCCTAACCCCCCCCCTCTCTAGCCCATTAGCAGTCCTTACACCCCCCCATAGACCATTACCAGTCCTAACCCCCCATCACCCCATTTCCAGACAGCCCCCATCAGCCCACAGCCCATTAGCAGTCCGAACCCCCCCTAGCACATTAGCTTTAATAACCCGCCCGTCCTAGCCCATTATCAGTCCTAACCCCCCCCAGCCCATTAGCAGTCCAAACCCCCCAGCCCATTAGCAGTCCTAACCCCCCCCCCCCTGCCCATTAGCAGTCCTAACCCCCCATCACCCCATTTCCAGACAGCCCCCATCAGCCCACAGCCCATTAGCAGTCCTAACCCCCCCTAGCCCATTAGCAGTCCTAACCCACCCCTCCTAGCCCATTAGCAGTCCTAACCCCCCCCCTCATAGCCCATTAGCAGTCCTAAACCCCCCCAGCCCATTAGCAGTCAAACCCCCCCCCCCCCAGCCCATTAGCAGTCCTAACCCCCCCCCCCCGGCAAATTTAAAAACAGAAAAAGCGGGCTCTGGCTGCTGCCGGGGACGCGGCAGCATGTCGTGGCCCGGGGGCCCCCCCCCGCCCGCTACGCCCCTCTGCAAGGGCTTTCAGATTCGCGCGGGAGACAGCGTCTCCCTCGCGTCTCTGTTAAGCCCGCAGGGGCTAATGGGAAATTTCCCATCAGTCCCTCGCGTCTAAAGGGGCTGATGGGAAATTTCCCATTAACCCCTGCGGGCTTAACAGAGACGCGAGGGAGACGCTGTCTCCCTCGCGAATCTGAAAGCCCTTGCAGAGGGGCTTAGCGGGCGGAGGGGGCCCCGCGGGACACTGCATGCTGCCGCGTCCGCGGCAGCAGCCAGAGCCCGCTTTTTCTTTTTTTGCGGACCTTCACGCATGCCAGCTGCAAGGCCTTCGCGTGCCACAGCTGGCACGCGTGCCATAGGTTCGCCATCGCTGGCCTAAGGGCATCCTAGTGAGGACTGTAGGTGACAACCTCCCACCCAAAATGTGGCTGATTGGCACATGCAGATATGTGTAGGTGGCACACACAGCTGTGATGTGTTATGTACGTGGGCCGCACATACAGTGCACATGGTGCACCGACCAGGGTGATGTGTGTGTGGCCCACACATGGGGCTGTCACACGTTAACGCAAGGGGGCATGAGCGCCCACCCAATAGGGGCAGGCGCTTGTTGTATGCAATGAGAGTGGTAGATGCAGAGGCAGGGACCCACCACGTGTCCCCACGGTAGCTAAGGGCAATGTTCGTTGTCACCCCTACAGGTGGAGGACCTTCGAAAGAAGGCTCGCGAGCTGAGGGCCCGGTACCCCCGCTTCATTGCCAGGGTGCAGCGCGAGAGGATGGCACAGCAGAATGGTGAGTACCGCGACATGGACATGTAGGGGAACGAGTGGTGGAACCACAGGTCCACAGTGACAGGGGAAGAGGATGTTTCCCCAGGGGATGACATGTGTTATCTCTCCCACAGCTGATGCACGTTCAGCCAACGTGGACGAGGGGCCGGAGGAGCCCCCAGACGTTGCGGCCCGGGAGGGAGACCAGGAGCAGCACGAGGATGAGGATGGCGGACCAGAGCGGGGAGCCGAGGATGGGAATGAGCACGCATCCCCACGCCATGATGAGGGGGAGGAGGGGGGTGATGATGGGGGCCAGATGGGAGGGAATGTGGGGGATGCTAGGGAAATGGGGACTGATGGTGTGGAGCCTGGGGAGCAGGATGAGGAGGGGGGGGATGTGAGTGGAAGGGAAGAGGAATGGGGGGAGGTGGGAGGCAGGGAGAGGGAGGGGGAGGCAGGGGGGAGGGGGATGGGGTTGTGGGGAGGGTGTTGGGGGCAGGGGGGAGGGAGGGGATGTCCAGCGGAGGGGGTGGGGCGAGGGCAGTTCCCCAATGGCACGCTCCGCCACAGGGCACTGGGGGCACCAGCCACCTGCCCCATGATCAGGGCGCGGCAGGCCCTCTGGACGTGTGCCTGCCACACATGGCCGCAGGCAGGTCTGCTGTCCATGCAGCCACACAGACACGGGGAGATGTGTGTCTGTGCGGCTGCATGTGCGGCCTGCGCCTGGCTGCAGCTGTGCGTGCCCAGGCACAAGCCCAGAGGCAGTTCGCCCTAATCCAGGGCCAGGTGCTGGCAACCCTGTCCATGGTGGCTGACCGTCTGCGGGAGCGGTATGACCGCCCTGGCCGTTCCGCAGACGGTCAGCCACCATCCAACAGGGGTCCCCAGGGTGTGTAATGTGTGGGGACACATGGCACACCCACCCTGTGACGCACCGTGCCATTGAATGTCCACCACATTGGCCACAGGGATGGGAGCGGACACTGCAATTTGCAGTGGCATGCGTGTTTGGCCATGCCGGCCATCAACTGACAGCATGGGCCATGTCAGCCGGATGTCACGTGTCTGTGTAACTGTAAATAATGTAAATATGTTTTAAAAAAGAGTTATAAATGTTGGTTGAAACATATGTACCTGTTGGTCAGATGTCCCTCATTGCCTGATGACAGTGGTGTGCGAGTGATGGGTGTGGCAGTGGGCACTACTGGGGCCAAGGGTGGACGTCGAACAGGTAAGGTATGTGGCGTGGGCACCCCCCACAGACATGTCACAGCTACGTTGCTGTGTGGGTGGCCCACCAAGAGGGGTGGGGAGTGGCGTGCCTGACTGACGTGCAACAGCATGTGTGTTGGTAGGTGCGGGGCAGACAGCACAGAGTGACAATGGGACATATGGCGGGGGGAAGTGGATGGCCTGTGTATCCTATCCAGCCGTGTCCCATATTGGTGGCCTGTGGTGGCAAGGGAAGGGCGGCTGAGGTGTGTATGTACCGGTGGGGTTAGGGGGGAAACACAAAGGGTGCACCCAGGGCCGGCCCGTCCATTGAGCAGGAATGTGTTTTGCACAGGGCCCAGCGTTTCGGGGGGCCCCGCGCAAAGAACATTCTTCCCTTTCGTAATTGGTAGAAATAATATAAAAGTGGCCGCTGCTGCCGCGGCGGCGGTATGGTGTGTCCCGCGGGGCTCCCTCTGCCCGGCGGGACTCTCCCGGCGCGGCTCAGCCCCTCTCTGCCGGCTTGCAGATACGCGAAGGGAGAGAGTCTCCCTTGCGTCTGTTAAGCCCGCAGGGGCAGATGGAAGATTTCCCATCAGCACCTGTGGGCTTAACAGAGACGCGAGGGTGACTCTCTCTCCCTTCGCGTATCTGCAAGCCGGCAGAGAGGGGCTGAGCCGCGCCGGGAGAGTCCCGCCGGGCAGAGGGAGCCCCGCGGGACACTCCATGCCGCCACCGTGGCAGTGGCAAGCGTTATTTGGTTTTTAAATTGCCATCAGCCGAGGGGGGGGGGCCGGTAGGACTGGCAAAGGGCTAGGGAGGGAGGGGGGTTGAGACTGGCAATGGGCGAGGGAGGGAGGGAGGGAGGGAGGTTAGGACTGGCAATGAGGGAGGGAGGGAGGGAGGGAGGGGGGTTAAGACAGGCAATGGGCTGGGGGGGTTAAGACTGGCAGTGGGCTGATGGGGGGGTAGGACTGATAATGGGTTATAGGGGGGCTAGGACAGAAAATGGGCTGATGGGGAGGGGTTGGGACCTGAGGTGGGCTGATGTGGTCAGGACTGGTAATGGGTTATAGGGGGGGCTTCAACTGAAAATGGGGTGATGGGGGTTAAGACTGGGAGGTGATTGACGGGGGGCTAGGACTGGTAATGGGTTGAGGGGTTGCTAGGACTGGAAATGGGCTGATGGAACAGCTAGGATAGGACTGGTAATGGGCTGAGTGGAGGGGAGCTATGCCTTGACATGGGCTGATGGTGGGGCTAGGAAATGACTAGAAATGGGCTGATGGGGGGGGGGCTAGGATTGACAATGAGCTGTGGCACCAGTAGTCATGGGTTCAGACCCACAATGGACTCCTTTTATAGGGGTGTCTGCCGCATTATATCTTTTACATACGCAGGACTACTACCAGCGACAGCCTCTCAAGCGTGATATTACCGTAATGAGCGTCATAGGGTGCGCCATGTGTCACCTTATCTGGCTCCCTTTATGTTCCCTTATGGACAGCTCTATGGGGGACATTTTGATGTGCCTCTGTGGACACTCCACTTTATAGTGTGGCCTATGTTGTGCGTTATGGAGTGCCTTCTGCAGCAACTTTGTGGACACCACTGTGTGGGTGTGTTTGCTAGCAACCTTGCAGCACATACATGAAAGATAATATAGGGCCCCTCACTCACTATCTGATGTGTGGGTGTGTTTGCTTGCACCCCTCCAAAAGGAAACAAATAAATGCCCCTTCCCTCACTGTATCATATACAGGTTACTATATCAGCCAGCCTTCTGCATCTGGCACCCTGGGGACTCGAACCCATGCTGCCCGTATCAGCAGTCACTGCAGTAACCATTATGCTACAGCTCTGTATGGGTCAGGTATGTCTACGAGGCTTCTTATGCTTAACGCGCGGTGACTCCTCTAACGCGCCACGTAGCGCTCGTTAGTTCTGTACCGCGCGTTAGGTCTTCTGTTGTCCTGCCCATCTCCTTATTTGGGGGTTTGTCTTCTTAACGCGAATACTAACGCGAACTGCACTAACGCGATTTAGTAAACATCCCCCTTAATGATATAGCTTCAGACGTACAGTACCCTACAAGAGAAAGAACTGCCTCCCACATTCATGCAACATCTCCTGCTTACATTGACAGCTTTTCTTCCCTGCTACCTCCGAGCCTGAGGGGGCGCTCCAGAGAAGGGGCAGGCGGTGGACGAGATCGGGGCCTTCCTCTCTGCGCAATCCTTGCCTCTCTGACTCTGACCAGGCTCGAGGATGTGTTTCATTTACGTGCTCAACTGGCTTTCGCTTCTCATCACGCTGGCGATCGGTGAGTCCGGGGGGCAGTGCTGCCGGGACCGGGCGGGCGTTCCGGCAGTGTATACAGACCAGTGTGAAGCGCGAGGGTGTATGTATTGCCTTCTATCCCATGACACTTCTTCAGGAGTTGTATATAGGTTTTCAGTCTCATTTTATGCACTGGCTCACCTAATTCCACATACTTTACGAAAACCGAGGCGATGTACGAGAACCGGGACAAAATCTCAGTCAAAAAAGACGTCGAAAATCGAAGCATATGAAAACCGGGGCAAACGAAAACCGAGGTTTGACTGTAGTCTTTCTAAATTGTAGCTAAGTCACCTTCTCTTTCTTTCTTGTCTGGGGCATTGTAATAATTTATAACCCAAAGGGCCTTCATTGTCCCTTAGCCATGTCTCTGCAGTAAAGGCGAAACCAACTTGAGAATCCCCAGTAAGACCTCTAATAAAAAAGTTTTGTTACATGCTGATCAGGCATTAATATAACAATAGGCTACTGATCTTGTTAGTTCAGCACACTCCTTCTAAACTTAGGATGATCATTGCCCACAATCATCTCAATCTGTTTTATCATAATATCAACACAATCAACTATCTATTTTCAAAAGTAGTTCTGCCTCTGTACTTAGGACATCTACTCAGGACCATACCAAGCTATAACTGCTCCCTGTGTGACTTGCAAACCTGGTACCTCCCCCCTCCCCCTCCCCCCTCCCCCCATGATATGAGCTGGCTGCTTTGCATAGGAGTATTTATATTGAAGAAATGTTTTCTGAATGGTGTTTTTCCAGTAGCAGAACTGTCAAAACACAATGGTCCACCAAGCAAAATACAGCAAAACCTGCCACACAAGGAAGCAGAGAAAAAACAGTCCACGAGAAGTGGGCAGGGCTTGGTGGACTAAAACACAACGGTCGACACGGTTGGTTTTGGTTCATGTTTGCAATGTAATGCAGATTTTTAAGGAGTGAGCAGTTTTTGGAATGAATTAAAATTTGAAGCTATAATTTTTAAATAAAGTTTTCTATGAGGAAAATGGACCTTTATTGGGCTAGATTCTTGATTTTATGGTCCGACAAAAAAAAAAAAAAATTAACAGCAAGCATTGAAAAATCTGGCAAAACAGACAAATGCTGTACAGTTCAGATGCAACAGACAAATGCTGTACAGTTCAGATGCACGACAAGCTTCACGCTGGCAGGGAGGGATAGGGTACCAGGACCCGGGTGCTTACCTGCTCCATGCTGGCTCACTCCCATGCTCTTTTCCTTGACAGGGCTCTGCACTACTCCTTCAGCAGGGAGCAAAAAAAGCTGGTAGTGCACAGGGAAGCAACATGGACCATATTTTGCTAGTGGAGGGAAGGAACAGTAGGCGGGCGATTATCTTCCACGACGTTATTTCATAGAGGAGAAGCAAGTGGCAGTGGCAGACAGAAGGCCGAGCACTGCCCTGCTGCCTCATTCCCCTCCTGCTGCAATCCTGTCAGCCCAGTTTACGAGCGTCCAAGGGCTCTATGTACCCAAATGCCCATAGCAAACATTTAAAGAAGTTTGCCATGCTGCTCCATGCCCCCTCTCTTTTTGTAAAGTGCTGCCCTGCGGCAACTGTAAGCCGGATAAAGTATTTCCTATTGAGGGGCCGAAATCTCGGGTATTACAAGACTTCATCCTGTCAATGGGAAATGCTTTTCCAGGCCTCTGGCTGCCATAAGACAGCACTTTACAGAAAGAGAAGGGGCGGGTCGTGGAGTAGAGTGGCACAGCAAAATTATTTTAACGTAAGTGTGAAGACGTTTGCTGCTGCCATTGCTATTTTGGGATCCTTGGGCCCTCTTCTGGCCTGCGCCCCTTCCCCCCCCCCCCCCCCGGTATGGTGAGGCTGCTTGGGCAGTATTTACACCACTGGGTGAGGGGCTTCACTTCTGGCGGGGGATTTATTAGGCTTGTGGTCCAGATTCAAATACATCCCTACTTTTTTGCACCCTGTGAGGCTGCACTGCTCACACTGGCCTGGAAATAGAATATATGTTAGATTTTGACCAAATCCCCCTACAAAACATATCAAAAATATTAGAAGCCACCTCATGATGCAAGTTACATCAGTCCATGATAAATATTAAATAAACAAAATAATAAACCAATAAAATATCCTAGCCACACTGGTGCTACATTAAAGGCTAAACAAAGGGTGTTTAGGTTTGACCCTTTGGGACAAAAGAAGGAGGCCTTCTGCAGATTCACACAATAGGAGTACAGCGGAGGGCAAGAAACCACGGTCAACCAGACGAAAATAGGTAAAATCTGGAGTGGAGGAGTAGCCTAGTGGTTGGGGCAAGGTACTTCAGGCCAGAAGGTTGGGGGTTCAAATCCCACTAGAGGACAGCAACTTTGGGCCAGAAGGAGTGGGGTTTCTAGTCCCACAGGTGCTCCTTGTGGTCTTGGGCAAGCCACTTAACCCTCCATAGCCCATGTTCCCTGTAAAATAGTTATCTCCAAGTTATAATACCCTGTTCAATGTAATTTCAGTTTGTTCAATGTAAACTGCACTGATGCAGAATAGCACGGTATATAAGAGAATATAAATAAATCAACTTTATTGAAGACCCAACTTTACAAGTTTCGGCCGGAGGCCTTCATCAGGGGTCAGATTACCACATAGATAGCGTGTGCAACACGTCTATGGGGTGGAAAAAAACACTCGTCCCGGGAGTGTTTTTTTTCCACCCCATAGACGTGTTGCGCACACTATCTATGTGGTAATCTGACCCCTGATGAAGGCCTCCGGCCGAAACTTGTAAAGTTGGGTCTTCAATAAAATTGATTTTACCTATTATCGTCTGGTTGGCCGTGGTTTCTTGCCCTCCGCTGTACTCCTATTATTAGGTTTGACCCTTTAGCAATCAGTCTGCCTAAGGGCCTGTTCCTTTTGAAGGGCTGTGTTGGCCTGGTCAATGGACATAAACTCAGTGAAGGGACAGGACCAGAGACACTTACAGAAGAGTAGGCAGAGAGTTCCTGAAGCCATCATCTTTTTTTCAGGCAAAAGTCTTAATTAGTTCAAGAGGCAAAGGTCCACTGTGTAGGTGAGCTCTATCTCCTCCTGGCCTAAATTCCTGCTCCCTTTGAAGGGCCACATGGGCCTGATCAAATGACATAGCTCTGATGAGGGGTTTGGGCCAGAGACACTTACACCTGAGCAAACAGAGACGTCTTAAAGCGGGCATCTTTTTTTCAAGCAAAAAAGACTTAATTAGCTCATAAAAACCACTGCAACATACTAAAAAGTATATACTTGCTTTGTGACACAATGGCATGTTTTCCCCATTTGCACAATTAGGCATGTAGGGGTACATGTATGTGTGTCATGGGGAGTGTCGGGGGGTATGCATGTGTACATAGAAATATATGAACATGATGGCAGAAAAAGAACACATGGCCTATCTAGTCTGCCCTTCCATATCAACTACAATAGTCCCCTTTTTTCTTTTAGAGAGCCTCTGTGTTGGGGAGAAGAAAGATGACGGTGGTGCATGAGGACACTCTCTGAGGAATTTCGTGGTGGCTTTCTTTACATTTAATTTTATTGTCTCATGCTTCATACCAGTCGTAAACGAAAGGCGCTGCTGCTGCCAGAGCCCCCATGGAGAACCAGGCTGATGGATGCATTCCTGGTGCCGGGAGTGGAAGCTTAGAGCGGCACGCTGGCTGACGCAGAGGTGGAATGAGGACTCCTGCGTAGCCCTTGGCCCAATGTCTCCCTTAGTCCAGAGTGCCGATTTCCTCCAGCTCAGCCGGCATGCAAGATGATTGAGGCCACAGTGAATGGGGCACCACTGCAGAGTGTGGTGGGTTCTTCCTCACTGATCGGGCAGTCTCTCTGCCCCAGAAGGGATTACCTGATGACAGAATTTGGAGCCAGAGTTGCTGGAGAGGTGGGGGCCTAGGGGGATCAGTTGGAACCGCTGTTGAGTGTGCAGGGCTTGCAGACTCCTCCTGTGCAGCAGGCTGGTACATCAGGAGAGCAAACGTCAGCACTGGAACATTGGGTGGTATTGGTGAGACCTGATGTTTTTTCATTGAGACAGTATGGGAGGCACTTTCTAAACTTGAATACTCTTTGTCGGGACAATTACAGGTTATTTCCACCCAGTTTGATAGTTTCAGACATAAGGTTTAAGCACATGAATTACTCTTGGGAGAGCTGCCGGTGAAAGTTTCTACATTGGAGCAGAGGATGGATCATATCCAGGACTCAGTAACTGCTGTTATGTGTGACTGAAAATTTGCAATGGAAAGCTGATGTTCTGGATAATATGTCTAGAGGCAGAAACCTAAGGGTTCTGAATTTTCCTAAGGTTATGTCAATATCGCCATTGGTACTTTTTAAGAAATTTCTGATTAGTATTCTGAAGATTCCTGTGGAATCTATTCTGCCAGTTTCTCGTGCTTACTATTTGCCTGTTGCTAAGGTTAAGTTGGCTGAGGGAGTGGGTCAGGTTTTAAGTCCATCTTCGGCCCTCTCCTGTGATAGCTTGGATTTAACTGCCTTTTTGGAACGGTCGGGGTCTGATTCCGGGGTGACTGCTATTTTGTTGGTCACCCTGGCATTAGACGTTTACCAAGACTGGTTGATAAAAATGTATTTCCGATCTTCAGTTAGTTTATGGGTTCCACCATTAGGATTTTCCCAGATATTTCTGGGACTACACAGAAGAAGAGGAAGCAATTTTTGATTCTTAAACCTGCAGTGCTTCAGAGGGGGCGGGGGGAGCAGGGGGGTTGTTTTTTCTTCGTTTCCCATGTAAATGCCTGGTCAAGTTGGCTGGGATTAATTATGTTTTTCTAGATCCCCAGCAGCCATCTACCTTTATTTCTTCTAAGATGGCGGCTACCCATGCTGATACAGTTAAGCCCCCCTAGAGCAAGCCGTTTCCTTTTTCTGGTTAGGGTGAGCTAATTGGCTTTAATTGTAATTCCTTCTTTTCCTCATCTTTTTTATATTGTTTCTTTAGCATTGTGTTTCCTTCTCCTCTATATTGGGGGCTGGTGGGTGCACCCGATAGTATTTTTCTTTTTCTTTCCTTATTGTAATCAGTTCGTATTTTTCCTTTTGTATTATTCTCGGTGTGCTGCTCTTTTCTTGCAAGGTTAATTCTTGTATATTTGTTGAAAATTGCATAAAAAAGAGATCTCCTGTGTTAGTCCCATGCTTTTTTGAATTCAGATACTGTCCTCATCTCTACTATCTCCACTGGGATGCTATTTCACTCAGCTAGACATATTTCTGCATATTACTCCTGAGTCTATTGACTTTACCCTCATCCTATGTCCCCTTGTAGTGGAGCTTGCTTTCAAACGAAAGAGGCTCTATATGTCACAGAGGTATTTAAATGTCTCTATCATATCTCCTCTATCCCGCCTTTCCTCTAAAGTATACATATTAAAATCTTTAAGTCTGTCCTCATATGCTTTATAACGAAGACCGCTAACCATTTTAGTAGCCATCCTCTGCACTGATTCCAATCTGTTTATATCCTTTTCAAAGTGTGGTCTCCGGAATTGCACACAATACTCCAAATAAGGTCACACCAGAGACCTATTCAGAGGCACTATCATCTTCTTTTTTCTGCTGGCCATTCCTCCCCTTATGTACCCAAGCATCCTTCTGGTTTTCGCCGTTGTCTTTTCTACCTGTTTAGCCACTTTAAGATCATCAGAAACAATAACACCTAGGTCCCACTCTTCTTTTGAGGACAAGAGTACTTCGCTCCCTACACTGTACCACTCCCTTGGATTTTTGCATGCATGTGACATGGGGAGTGTTGGGGGGTTCGTGAATGCATAGTGTGTGTGTGTGTGTATATGTTTCTGTGAGATAAGGAATGTTAGAGGGTATGCATGTCTATGTGTCATGGGGAGTATTGGGGGAGTGCATGTATCTGTGTGTGTGTATGTGTGTGTGTATTTGCGCCATGTGGAATTTTAGGGGACGAGGTGATGGTATGGATGTGTGTGTGTTGGGGGTTGGGTATGGGTATAATGGAGAGTGTTGAGGTGTGCGTATGCATGTTGGTCTGTGTTTGTGCTTGTGTGTTTTGGCAGCTATATGGATGTACATGCAGTAGGGTCGGTGTTTGCCTATGTATGATAGGAGGGTGTCGGTGTGGTAGGGAGTGTGTCGGGAGGTGGCTGTGTTTCAGTGTGTGTTGGAGAAGTGGGTGTGTATCTGCACTTTCCCTTTTTTTACTGCACCTACTTCTTCTCCCTCTCACTCTTACATTATTCCAAATTCCTATCCTTTACTGCCCTCTCTTTCACTCTCCCTCTTGTCCCTCCATCCACCCATGCATCTCCTCCCCTGCTACCCAATCTTACACTCTCTCAGGTCTTTCACTCTCTCTTTACATTCCCTTCTTCCTTAATACACTGACCATCTCTTCTCCTTCTCTCCTCTAACTCTGCTATCCTTTCCCATATGCTCCACCCTTTCTCTTACGGCCCACCCCGTCACAGCCCCTTTCCTTAGGCTCTTTCCCCTCACTCACTCCTTCTCTTAGACTCTACCCTTTCTCTTCAGGTCCCAGCCCAGCTCTTCTGGATGGTGAGACATGAGGACTCTTCAGGTTATTGTTTCACTCTTCTGGTAAGCAGGAGTCAGGGCCTCCCACTAACCTCTTTGGGCCACAGCCCCAATCTTCTAGCAAGCAGGACCTGGGACTTCTGCTGGCCTCTTCAGGTAGCAGCCCCTCTTTCCTGGCTGGCATGATCCTGGGCCTCCCATTGGTATTTTCAGGCTGCAGCTCTTTTCATCTGGCTGGGGGGGGGGGGGGGCCTTTAAGGCTGCATCCCTAGCTCTGGATCCGGACGGGACCAGAAGTCCCATTGGCTCTACATCCTGTGGCTTTGGCAGTGGGGAGGGGGATGGAGGTAGCATATTCATATTTGCTTGTGCATGCTTACACATGTGAAAATGAACATGCATATGGACAGACAAAAATTCTCCTGGCTTAACCCTCAAGCAAAATATACCTAAAAATAACAGCGTACTAACATAAAATAAAAATAAATTAAAAAACAATAAAACCATCTGAAAACCCAACACATATCATGTGAGTCAATCCTAAACCTCTTTTCTCGGGATCATTTTTGTTCATTAGAAAATACCTGTTCGGTTAATCATCGGGAAGCAAAGCATTCATTTGTTCTTCCCATTTGTCCCCATTAAGGTCTATGGGGGAAGCTGTTTTTCATTGGATCAAGGACATTTGCCATCTGTTTTCAATTAAATCTGCTTGAAACTTGATAGCAGGCATCTCTAATAGCACTACAAGCTATCAAAAGTATCAGAAACCTCCAGGGGTACCAGAAGAGGGGGAAAGAGCACATACAGTGTCAGGATAAGTACAAGAAACCATTATCAGAAGGGCAAAGATAACAGAATCAGCCAAAGTAGCACCACAGTTGGTGGAAACACACCAAGGCGCTTTGAAAGGAGGAAAATGGCAAGGAGGCCAGCATAGCAGCCAGGTCAGGTGCAAGAACCAGAAAGAAAAACCAACAGAACAGCAGAAGAGGTGTCACAAGCCCATGCCACAGAAGTGGGGTGAGATCAGCTAAGCTCTGTGCCTATAAGGTGGAGTCCTGGCACCAAGGACTTTGGTCCCAGCAAGAAAACGCTAAGTACAGAGGACGATCCCTTGGGGTGGAAGTAACATTCATGGACTGCTTAGATGACATACATAAGAATCAGAAGATGCACTGTAGTGAAGGCCCCAAAAGCAATGGGAGTGGGGCTGTAGAACAGAGCTGAGGAAACCAATGCAGCAGTAAGATAGGCTGGAAGCCTCTACAATGAAAAGCTAATACAGTACTTGTGGGCAGACCAACAGTTGACAACTACAGTAATAGAGGATGATGGATGTGAGGGCAATCTGTCACTCCATGGCAGCTAGGGTTGACTGGGCAATGAGGCTGGCTAGGCAAGTGTACTCTTCCTTTCTCATCACACCATGTTCATCCCTCCCAATCGAAGAGGTGCAGGGGTGAAAAAAATATTCATAGAGCACACTCTAGTAATTTAGAACAAGTTCAGGGTATCTTGGTTGATGATTCTCAAAGTTTCTTAGTCAACAAGTTCTGTACAATAATGGAGAATGGTGGATGTGAGGGCAATCTGTCACCCCATGATAGCTAGGGTAAATTTGGCTATCAGGCTGGCTAGACGGGTGTCCCCTTCCTCCATCAGCACGTCATCCTATCTCTCCTGATAGACATACTGCTTTTCAGTCAAAGGTATAACGGTAGTTACATTTGCCTGCAAAAACCTCCGAACTAGTAAAGTAATGGAAATTTGAAAAGATCTTTGAAGAGAGAGCTCAAGGTTCATCTAAGAAGGTTGGTTGGTAGCATCCCCTCACCCTGCCAGGTTCAGTTTTTCCTGGACTTGGTTTTTAGGAACTACATGCCTAAATGCATAACAGATCACCTAAAGAGGCATATAAAAAGAATCTAAAGACATCCCAAAGGTGCATGGTAGGAGAAAAATAAAGAGTGGCCCCAAAAAAGCCAGAGCACACTGGTCACAGAGCTATGCAGCTAGGATGGCGACAATCCGGCATGGCATTTAAAAGAAGATGAAAGTCATAGAAAGACAATCTAGAGACACCCACGATGGGGCAAAGCAGGAGGAAAATGAGGACTGGCTGCCAAAAAGCCAAAGCACATTGGTTGCAGAGTCATGCAACTAGAAGGCTGGCACGAACCACTCAAATCAGCAGGGGAGAGGGGCAAAGGGCATCAGCAAGGCAAGCCACGAGCACAGTGCCAACAGAGTGATGCCGGCAGCAGCAGCAGAGAGAGGCAAAGGGAAAGAAGATTTTTTTTCTTAAATTTTCATTTATTTCAGTTTATTCTTTCCTTTTTATTTTTTATTTTCCCATGCGAGCTAAACTGACCCACTGGAAATGCTATAGCAGGCCACAGAGCACCTGTGAGGGCAGGAGTGGGATTTGTGACTGCTGCAATGTAGCTATGATTCAGATCTCGAGCAAGACTGGCTGACAACAAAGGGACAGTTTGCGACAGAAATGGCAGGACAGGGAGACTGGCACCAGCAGCAGAAGGAGACCTTCTTCATTTCCTTTTGTTTTATTTCTTTTTATTTTTTTCCTTTTTTTTTTCTTTTTTCTTTTAAGTTTTGGCATAGGGGCTGAAAGATAGCTACTGGAAATAAGCATCATTCCGGAGAGACTGCATTGCAAAATGGCTAAAACATAGTGTAATCCAGGGGTTAAATATATATATAAAAAAACAATTTACCTGGCTGGGGCAAGTTGCTGGGCTGCCAATGCAGTCAAGATGTTTTTTTCTTTTTGGGCTGGTCAGGGCCGATCTTGGGCTGCCAAGATTGGCAGGGAAGAGAGGAGCAGTTCCAGGGTTAAAAAAAAAAAAAAAAAAAAAAGGGAGCCGCAAAAGACTGCAGGGCAGGTCTCCGAACAGCTGTGAATGCTGCGGCTGAGGTTGGGGAGTCCCGGGAAAGATGCAGGCTTTGATCGGGAAGTCACGAATAACCGTGGCTGTCCTCAATCAAGGCCAGATGAGGTCTGCCAGCATCGGGGAAACCCGCAGGTACTGTGACTCTCCCCAATATGTGAGGGGGTGGATTTTGCCAGCAGTGATTCCAGAGCCCTTGAGAAAGGCCTGGAGTCAGAAGGAAGAGGGGGCCTGGAGATGACCCCGGAGTCGGGGGAGGGGGGGGGGGCTGAGGTTGGTAAAAGGGCCAGAAGGCCCCAAATTTTAAATGGAGCTCTAGGGGGAGGGGAAAAGGACCAGAAGGTCTGATTTAAAAAATATATATATATAACAAAATGAAGGAGGGGCATTGGGAAGCCCTGAATAGCAGGGTGGGGCTGTTAGGAGGACAGAGTTTATTGAGGCAGAACAGGAGGCTTTGGAATAGGGGGAGGAAGGTTGGAGAGGCTTCAGGCCTGCAGAATGATAAACAGGCAAGGGGAGGAGCTGGTCTTAAAGGGACCTGATCCCCTGATTAAGTGGAAAAAAACCTGTTGAAAATTTAAAAAATTTAATTTAAGGAGGGCAAGGGGAGGAGTAGAGAGGCAGAGTTGCAGGGAGGGAAAGGAAGTTCCTATGGGAATTTTAATATATTTAAAAGCAGTTCTGCCCTAACATGTAAGAGAGGGTGGTAGTAGAGGGAAAAAAATGCAATGTGTGCCTTTGAATCAGTCCTGACTCCTGGTGACCCAGAAGCTCCTGGGTTTTCTTGGCAGTGTCACTGGAAGTAGATTGCCAGACCTTTCTTCTGAGGTAGTGGAGAGTTAAGTGACTTGCCCAAGGCCAGTGGGAATTGAGTGCTAGTGGGAATTGAACCCTGGTTAGCTTGGTTACTAAGCCAGTGTTCTAATCACTAGGCTACTCCTCCACTCAAGTAGAGGAAAAAGGGGCTGTTAAGGGTAGGAAAGGGTTAAGTAGGGAAAATGAATGACAAAGCTGCAATACTAAGGTATGAAAAGGGTTTGGGGGATGACAAGGGTTTGGGAAACACTAATCGATTTTAAAGTTGTTGGAAGGGTTTGTTTAATGGGAATTTGTACAAGTTTATAAGTAAGAGAGTTTATTTAAATTTTAAAACTATAGTGAGTCTCTATTAAAGAAATCAATTGATCTGAAAATGAATGATTATAATGCTAATTCATTGGGAAAAATGGAGTTTATTAGTGCTTCAATGGGAGTAGAATGTGCTTCAATGGGAGTAGAATGGAGTGATCCCAACTGTTACTTTGTTGCTCTTTGGTTCAGCTATTTACCAAGCTCTCTCTGATTTAGTTAAGCTAAAATCGCTCCCTGACTGTGTGAGAAGGAAATGACAGATTGTAAAAATCATGTGTGGGTTGGAGATAAAAGGAAAATTATTGGAGTTTTCAAGGGGTGGGGAGAAAGGGTTAGAGTAGGGACCCCTGGGGTTTATTTGATTACCTCACTGGGTGCAGGGACACTGGTTTTTCATGATTGGGCTCGAGTGAGTGTGACTGGAAAGTGCCAATTGGGGACTGGGAATGAAAGAGAGAGGATGTGTGTTGGTTTGACTGGTGGCCTAGTCCTTTGAATGGGTCATAATGTGTACAATTTGAGTGTTTGTTGAAGAAAGTGAAAGAGTTAAATGTTTTGGGTTTGAGTGATTTTGATTTTAATTTCTGAGAAATTGGGAAGAAGAGATCAGAGATCAGAGATCAGGAAAGAGTTGGAAAAAGGGGCAGAAAGGGGTTTATTCTAAGTTAAATTCTTATGCAATCCAAATTAAATGATTTAAAGAATAGTTTAATTTTTATTTCATTCAAATTATTCTGTATTGAAGTAGGGGAAAGGTAAGTGGACTGTCAAGGGGTTGAGAGGTAAAGGGAACTAATAGGCTAATTTGATATAACATCAGAGGTTTCAGGTTTTTTTTTTTAATGAGGTTCAGGTGAGGTAAAGTGAGTGAAGGAAGAAAAAGGAGGTAGCTGGGTTTACTGGAGGGTAACTTTGATAGTAGTTACGGTTTCTTCTTAAGTGTTTAGGAGAGGATTTAAGGGTCACTGAAGGTAGAAGTGAGAACTGTGGTGAGTGTGATCTGAGTGAGACATGCTTGTGTTTGATTGGAAGAATAGGGGGCTGTGTTAGAGTATGAGGTAGTATGTTGGTGAGTGTAATTGGGTCTGCATGAAATTTTTTATTTTGTTGATTATTTCTTTTAATCACCAACATTGCATGAGAGCTTTTTCCCAAAATATACATATTTACTGCTTCAGGTCTACTGAGCTTGAAGGGCTCGTAAGTTTATACAGTATATATATAGTGAGTGGAGGGATCTTCCCAGGATAGGGGAGGGTGGAGAAATAAGGGGTGCAGGTTTCATTATTTTTTTACCAAGAAAAGAGAAGAAAAAGAAGGAAGAAATTCTGCGGTCCAGTGCTGCCCATTTCTTCCAGGGCCCCAACAAAGGAACACTTAGGAGGGTGAAGTAGTTACTTTCATTTCACAAACTGAGACAGGTAATTGAGCTCAATTATACATTTGATTACATACAATTAAAGGCTAATGTAAGAACAAACAAGTATACACTGAAAGAAATGTTTAAATTAGGAACATATTGTTGATTAAACCCATATTATTTATTTATTTTTATTTAACCAATTTTTATATACCGCTTTATCATAAAATCAAAGCGGTTTACATTAAAACTCACACAATTGCAGAGAACTTATTATGGAACTCGGGGAGGGGTGTCATGCAGGGGATGCTCTGACACATAACTTATTTACAGCGGTTCATATGTACAGACAGTATGTGGTGGAAGTCCAGCGGTTATGGTGTCATTTTTATACAGTACATATCTGTACGCATTTGAGATTGGGACATTAATAAACACCTTCTTGTGATATCCAGTGATTTGGTACTTTCTATTAGTTTTATTTAATAGAGTGTTACAGAGGGATCAGGGCAGAATCGATCCCAAGCCCTCTCGTGTGATAGCCTTGATCTGACTGGGTTCTTAGAGAGATCTGTCTCAGAGCTTAGGGGGACCACCGCTTTTCAGGTCACCTTGGCTTTAGATGTGGATCAGAAATGGCTGTTAAAATTATATTATATTATGCTAATTTTTTATGGATTCCAGATCCGGATCTTCCCCCATGTATCCAGGGCCACACAGAAAAGAAGGAATCAATTTTTGCTGCTTAAACCTGGGATACTTCAGCTGGGCAGTCTATTCTTTTACGTTTTCCTTGTAAGTGCCTGGTCAAGTTGACTGGGGTTAATTACCTTTTTTAGGATCCACACCAGCTGTCTACTTGCCTGTTCTATGTAAAGTTGCTTGACTGTTCACGTTCCATGTAAACCATGCTGATACTATATAGTGTGGTATATAAAAGCAAATAAATAAGTAAATTTCCTCTAAGCTTGCAGTTGCTTAGTCTGCTCCTATAGAGGGTTCCCCAACTAGCCCTACAACTGAGTAGGGCTGTTGCTCGATAGGATTGTAATTCCCCTTATTTAGTCTGCATTTTGCCTGTTGTTGAAGTTATTCACTTTGGATTTATCCTTTGATTTGTGTTCTTCCTTCTCTTGATGTATTGTGGGCTCGTAGGTACAGGTCTTACATATTTCCTTTTGTGTATGATTTCTGTATTAATGATGTATTATTATCTTGACCAGATGCCTATTTTGTGCAAAGATTGTTCTTGTAAATTTATTGAACTTGCATAAACATAAAATTAAAAAATAATAGAGTGCTACAACAAAGGGACTTAGTGCAAAACTATGAGCCACCCGCTCAGCAGTTGTCAGCTTGAGGTAGCACCATCACGCTGACATTAACATCTAAAAGGAAAAAAGGAAAGTTGACCCTAGCTAGGCTGGGTGGATACAAACAGTCCTCTATTCTACAAATAGGCTATATAACCACCTAATGGTTGTCACTTCTTTTAGCGCAAACATTCCACAAATATATATGCAGCTAATGGAGGTCTCAGACTTATGGTACTAATTTCAAGACATGACTTTTTGCAAAGCACCAATGTTGCATCAACGACCTCTTAGTATGATTTATAGCTACTACTTTAAACTGATGTTATCTCTTCTTTGAATTCAAAAATCGCTTATCTTGATTAACTCTGTGCTTATCCAGTTGCTTCATTGCCCTGGATACAAAGTGTTCTTTGATAGGTGAGGACCCCAATGATTACACAGGTACACTAAAAAAATTTTTTTTTAAACTGCCTCTAATGTTTCGATTGATTTTTACGTTTTTTGGTGCGCTGAATCCAAATCTGGTAACCAATTTGCTCCATCATGTACAGATATTTTGCTACATTGGGTTAGCAGTTTGAGGTGAACGTTTCAGATTGAGTGCGATCGAGATAAAAGTTTCTTGGATGAATTCTTTATACTAATTGTTTAGTAGTTATTCAAATAAGAATAAAGAAAATTGTAACAAGGCAGCACATAAGAATAGAGTAATGTCAACAAAACACACTGTGATGGTATCAAAATTGTCTGCACTTAAAACAGCCACATACATGTGCACAAACATTGAGCATATAAGAGCGAGGTTAGACACAAAACAAAGCAAAGAAATGTGCAAAAAATGTTGTACAGGTATGTATGTAAGAATAGAAAACGCAAACCGCACCATTGCAATACATGAAGACAAACACCCGATGGTGTGAAAATAAAATTCTAATAAATGAGATCCGACACTGTGGTAATAACTAGCAAATTTTTATTTCAAAGTTTAGTAAAAACACGATATTTGTCAACACAGTTTAGATTTTAAAGTCATTCTTGGGTCAATCAATCTCCTGGTGGGCCCGTTTCTTCTTCCCCCGAATGCTTCTCTTGGTGCGCTGCTTGGCGTATTTTTCATCTGGGGTTTCCCGCAGCAGCAACCAGCAGAAATCAGCCATCATAGTGGTGTTCCATCTACCTTGGTACCTTCTCTCTGCGTCCTTGATGTCCTGGTGAAACCTTTCACCTTGTTCTTCACTGTACGCCCCCAAGTTTTCGGGAAAGTAGTTCACATGGGAGTGCAAGAAATGGACTTTCAGGCTCATGTTACAGCCTTGTCTTTGAAGGCATTGAGCATCCTGGCAACAATATCCTTATAGTTCTCATCCCGCCTGTTCCCCAAGAATTTGAGAACAACATCCTTGAAGGAATCCCAGGCTTCTTTTTCCTTCTCAGACATCGTTTCAGCGAATGCTCCATCTGAAATGAGTTTCCTTATATCAGGGCCAACAAACACTCCTTCCTTTAGCTTTGCTTCAGAAAGTCGGGGGAACTTTGAGCAAAGGTACCGAAAGCACTCACCATCTTTTGGAAGGGACTTGATGAATTGCTTAATGAGACCCAACTTAATGTGGAGAGGTGGTAATAGAATTTTATCACGAGGTACCAAGCTCTCATGAAGAACATTTTTCTCACCGGGTCTCAAATACTCCCGAATTGGCCAGTCTTTTTTCCCCCAGTGTAGGTCGCGGGCCCGGCTATCCCACAAGCAAAGGAAGCAGGGATATTTGGTGAAACCGGATTGCTGCCCTAATAGCATGGATAGAATTTTAAAGTCTCCACAAATCATCCACTTATGCTCATCATAACAAATCTTCTGAAGAATCAGGGCCAAATTCTCGTATTTTTCTTGGAGAATAACAGAGTGAGCAATAGGAACTGAAGCGAATGTGTTGCCATTATGAAGAAGAACACCTTTTATGCTCTCTTTTGACAAATCAATGAACAGCCGCCATTCAGCAGGATCATACTTGAGTTTAAACTTTTCCATCACTCCGTATATATCGTTGCAAAATACCAAATCTTCCTCTTTGCTGAAATACTTCAAAAATTGTGTCTCGCGGTTGCGGTACCAATAAAAAGTTGTTCCTGGTGACAATAGATTTTTCTGTTTAAGCCGAGAACCTAGCAGTTGGGCAGCATCTTTTGGGAGTCCTAAATCCCGGACTAAATCATTCAATTCAGCTTGAGAGAAAAGTTCAGGTTTCGGATCTGGTTCAGTTTCAAACTCGGAAGTACTGGACTCATCGGGAAAAGCCATCTGATGAGTCTCATCATGATCAGAACCGTCCACACAAATATGATCCAAAGATTTTGGTGGTTCAGGCACAGGTACTTCGTTGCTATGAGGCATAGGCCTAATTGCTGAGGGAAGGTTGGGGTAACTTATTACGTTCTTATTTTTTAAGTTGTATCCCTTCACAATGCAAGAGCAAAAATAGCAGTCACTGCTGTGGTCTCTTTGTTCACGCCACATCATAGGTATTCCGAAACGAAATGCTTGTTTTTTACCTTTCATCCATAAGCGTAGATCTTCCTCACGTCTTGCACACTTTGTGAGGAGCTCACGGTTTGTCTTGATCGCCTAACTTCAAACCGAAATAGGCGAAATATACTTTTTTAATAAATGCAGAAATGTTCCTCTGCTGCTTTTTCACGGTATATTCCCCACAAATAAAACAAAAACTGTCCGGAGAGTTGACGCAACCTCTGGCTCTGTGAGCCATCACAAATACACAGCACTGCAAACTACAACTGTAGTGAACCACTTCAGAATAAAGCTGGATTACGACTGAGCAAACAAAAGGTAATAATGAACTTGCAAGAAACTGAAATTTGACAGGAACGTTCATGTCTCAACCACCGTGTTTGAGCGAGCGAACGAGGCGAGGCGAACAGGAAAGAACATGCGCCAGCGCGAGTACTGGATTTAGCCCCCGCCTCCCAATTGTCCTGTTAATGTATAAAATGAATACAAAACACTCTAAAATATCATGAGGGAGTGTTTCTAGTTAGTTAACCATTACAACCTCTATTTTGGGCCAAGAAAATAAACTGCAGTCGGCTAAAAAGAAATTATGTGAACATTCCTTATATGGGTAAGAAATCTAATTTTGCAAGAAAACGTGACGTGATGGAACATTTTGGCTATTTTTCCTGGATTCAGCACCCCAAAATCTATAGGAATCAGTTGCAAAACTGGAGGCAGTTTTTTGGTAGTGTACCTGTGTTATTACTACCTGAGAAAAGACTTCCCAGAGGGAATTCCAGATCATAGTATTCTTCATATTTCTTAAGTGATGGCCTCCATGTATCGGGTAGCATAGTCCAGTATGATTAAAATATACCTGTTGCTTCTGGTGGTTCGCTCCAGGGGCCCTACCAGATTCATGGCCACTCTTTAAACTGGGGTGTCAATGATGGCGATAGGCACTAAAGGGGCAGATCTAACTCTGGCGGGGTTGTGAAGATGGCAGGTGAGGCATGATTGGCAATATGCTCCAGCGTTTTCTCCTTCCCCAGGTGTCCCCCTAATAAATGACTATGGGCCAACAATAACACCTGATGATGATAGGTCCCTGACCATATCAGTTGTTCTACCTCTTCCTTCTCTAGGGCACCCTTGGCCACTCTGTGTAACAAATCTCCTTTTAGAAGAAAATAGGGAAAGGTTCTCATAGGGGAGTCTCCACTACCTACAGTACTAGAACCCAGTACTTCCAAAACCCATTCTCAGGCAGGACTTATCCTCTTGCTGGGACCTCTTGAAGCTACATGAGTCTCCCCCCAGCCTCCACTTTCGGAAGGGGACAAGTGTGTTTGTGTTACTACAACTGGGACCTGAGCTATCCCGAGGGGTTTCTTCACCAAGCTCTTCCTCCCTAGATCCTTCCTCTTTAGCCATCTCCAGATTCTGATGGTAATGTAGCTTCTCCAGGTGATGCAGACTTCAAGATTTAGCTGGCTTAGGATTCTTGATATATAGATCTGGATCTTCCAGGGAGAAAACCTTGAGGAAACTTTCCTGGTTCAACTTTGCGGAGTTGTCAGTTAGTCGGGCCCATATTGCCTCGAAGCTTGGGCAGTCTTGGCCAATTACCACAGGGTATGGAAGCTAGGTCAGCACTATAACCTTGAATGTAGCTTGCCCTGCTGGAGTTTTAGTGAAACCTGTGCTGTTGGATTCTGACTCTGATCTCCATGCACACAGGTCAGTGTTACAGTCTTTACATAATAGATCTGAAATTAGGTTACTGTTTCATGGTGAATGAGAGTTCACACACTTCTGGAGTCTATCAAGGCCTGAAGTGGGTCCCCTCAAGCTCCACTGGAATCACAAAGTTCTGTGCACCTGGGTGGGGGGTGCTCACAAAGTGCAGAAATGGGGCGTAATTAGGCTAATATCAGAGAAAGATGAGGAAAATTCTGCCTTTATACTTTCCTAATACAATTAATTTTACTGTCCTAAGCATTTGTGGGGGAAGATGTGTTTGTGCTGTGTACTTTATTTGTACAACATCACCAGCAGCAGTGATGGAATCTAAGCTATTTCATTGCACAACTAGAAGATATAGTGAAATAATTTGATTGTAGCAGTTTTATTCGTCTAGAACCTGATCCCAAAAGGGGCACATCCAGGCCGTCTGGATGTCCAAACACTGGATGGGCTCAGATTGTACCTGATTCTGCACTGCGGGAGCAGGACATTCCCACGGTTGCAGGATCGGGTACTGAGATGACCCGGCGTGCCCCGGGGACATCCTAGCATCAGGATGGCTAGGCCTATCTATGCTCCTGCTGGTGTGCTGGTGCCGTGGAGTCCCGTAGCCATGGCACCAGGATGCCCGGCAGGAGAGCTGAAGGCCCAACCCACCACCAGACCTCGTTTTCCAGATGCCTGACCCTCGGCAGGGCCTCACTTTCCAGGGCTCCATATTGTTCAGAGGGCCCGATCACATGGGCACCCAGTGCTTATTCCACTGCTGAGGCAGCCTCCTGGTGACTGCTGGACATACAGAGCTGTGACCTGAATCAGCCCTGTATGCCTGGGTGCCTGGACCATCCCCGCTTCTCCCACTCTCTGCCCCTGTGCTGCCCCCGTCCAGCTATCTCTGCACAGCGGCTCTGTATGTGTGGGGAGAGTGTGTGGCAGCATATGGTCAGAATTAATAGTGGGGCTGCATGTCCTACCAGGATGTACAGCCCCGCTATTCATGTCTCAGGATTGGGTCCCTATTGTCTGTAACAGCAAAGCACCTTACTGCATCTTTTGTATCCCATGTCCATAAAATACAGTTAAGTAAAGTTAAAAGTTACATAAAAGCTAGAAGACAAGCAGTCCTTGTTCCCAAGAACTGGGAATCCTCTCCCATAGGAGCATTAGCAGGACAAACATATCCCCCTTCTCCCCAGTCCTTTGAAGAGTATGAGTAGGCAGGCAGAGTAACTGGGAACTGCAGGGCTTAGCCCAGGCTGAGAAGATGACCATAGGCACAAAATCTGAGGCAGTGCACTTGGGATGATGGTACTCCAGGATGGCACAGGTTTGCTGGATGGAACATGGTGCTAAAAGATACAGTCCCTGGTTCTAAGAGCTGGCAATTTAGTCCCATAGGAGCAGTATCAGAGCAAACACATCCCGCTTCTCCCCAGTCCTTTAAAAAGTGTGAATAGGCAGGCAAAGTAACTGGACACTGCAGGGCCTAGTGCAGGTATATTGTAATACTTGGGAAGGGTATGTCTGGAAAATTAAATGGTCATAGAAGGGATGGAAGGTGACAGCATTACTGGTACAAATGTGCAGAAAGAGACAGGTCATCCCAGGGTATGCTTATGGGCTTCTTTATTCTGCCAACCAAGCTAAAGATAGATTCCTTTACAAGGAGAATAGAAAGAGCTGCAGCTTCCAGTGCAATTGTGAATGAGCAGCTGTCCAGTGCAATCTCCATAGAGGGGCAAAGGGAGACTGACATGGTGCAGGGTGGAGGAGACTAGAGATAAGCAGCGGTTGATGGCAACTCAGTCGAGCAGCAGGCACACCGCATTCACTGCTAAAACGTCTGTGGAGATGGTCTTTGCAGATATAGAACCTGAGGGAGATTTACATCTGAATTATCAGATATTGAATGTGTACTGGTGAAGAGGCTTCTGTTCTTAGTGTGCTAATGGGCGATGAGCTAGAAAAAGATACTGCAGGGCTAGTGCTACCATTAGTCAAACTAGGCAGTTGCCTAGACTGTCAATGGTCCGTGGCCAGTCTATTGCCACCACTTCCACCCAAATATGGCAGATATAGGCCATTATGTTCATACAATCATCCTTCCACGCCTCCTGCTCTGAATATAGTAGGGGTGAGCAGGCCAAACATTTTTGTTTTGTTTAGTTTCTTATGGCATGAGTGGGATTTTTTTTTTAAATTGCATTTCAGGTGAAATGTCAATAATAGCATGCACTGCTGCTCAATAGTGATTGCTCTGGGCATACAGTATACACTATTGAGCAATAGTGTGCACTATTGAGTGATAGTGCACACTGTTGGCCAATAGTGTTGACTATTCATATATGAATAATGAGCACTATTGCTGAATAGTCTGCACTGTTACTAGATGGAAAGTACTGAAATTTTCTGTTTAAATCTTCCATAGTCATTTGAAAATGACATGAAACAATATAGAAATGTTGCTGACATTTCCTATGTTTTTTTTCAAATGATTACACATCCCTACTTTATAGTCCCTCTCCCTTATAAACCTTCTGTGCTTGTCCTATTCAGGTTCAGAGTCAAATAACTGGCATAACAATTTTACACATGGTTTCTTGAATTCAGATACTGTCCTTGTCTCAGTTACTTCCATTGTTTCATGCATCCATTAGCCGTTGTGTAAATAACATTTTCTTGCATTGCTCCTTTTACACTCATCTCATGCGACCTCATTCCAGAGCCTCCAATGCCAAAGTTTTGTGCTGAAACTTCACCTAAGAAATTGTCCAAATAATGATTTTTTTCCTTTTGACCTTTTGAGCGACAATCCAGTACATAAAGGAATAAAATATTTTGAAATAAGCATAGAACACTGTATGTTCTTTGGGCTTATATTATCAAATTAGAAATGCCTTTGGAATTTAAAATTCAACAGCTT
Source organism: Ichthyophis bannanicus (assembly GCA_033557465.1). Taxonomy (NCBI): domain Eukaryota; kingdom Metazoa; phylum Chordata; class Amphibia; order Gymnophiona; family Ichthyophiidae; genus Ichthyophis; species Ichthyophis bannanicus. The sequence goes on from CM066031.1 coordinate 648,089,955, forward strand.
TCCCGAACTAGGATTAATTGGAAGCAGTCTAAAGGCTAATTCGATGCTAATCTCACCATCAAAACTCCATTCCTGCAACTCCTTAGTAATTTTCCATCTGAATGACACATACTGCACAGAACTAGATGGTCCTAAGTAACTGCTCACCCCTCCCTGATTGGATAAGACAGATTATGAATCAGTCTACAATTTTCTTTTTCTTTTTCTAGTAACCAGACTAGTCAGAGATATTGACAAATCAACAATCAGGAGAATTAAAGGGTACTATAATCATAATTAACTCTCAGCTAGAGTTACTAACGGATTCTAATGCTGTTAATGTGCGTTACTTTATTCAGTGGGGCGTTCTTAATTATAATGCATGTTAAGGGCATTAACATATGCCATAGTGAATGTTAGTAATTCCAGCTGTCTGTTTCCTTTTTTAACTTGAAATACACCAGATGTTTTATTTCTAAGGCTGATTTCACTTTATGTACGTCAAAAGTAACTGTGGGGGTCTTCATATGGAATCCTAAAGCTATACAATTTTTTTTTCTGAGTTTTCTTGACTTGGATCCTTCCTAAGCTACTTGTTCAGTACTTGGACTGATATGAGATAACTGAGTTTTTAAAAAGGTGGTCACTGACCCCAAGCTGATACAGATGAGTTCCCACTCTAATACTTGGCACAACTGTGATTAAATCTACATGTTTGTTGTCATGGACAACTTCCATCATTAATTTGCCAGCACAGCATGACTGAGCTAGGGTCCAGGGGGGCCATATTTGCTTTCCCTGTTTCTAATGCCCTGAGCACGACTAGGAAAGAGCTTCTGGATGCAACTGTTCCCTGCAGAACTCCCAAAGCCCAGCTCCATTAACCACAGCTCTATGTCTTTAAATTACCAGCCTATAGTTTGCTCACTTGCGAATTTTTCCCTAAATCTTTCATCATAATTCAGCAAAGGCAATCCCCCATATACCAGGTGCACAGAAATGATCATATCAGAATATTTTGGCATGCTCTCAAACAGGTCAGGCATGTTCTCGCCAATAATGCTCGTTGTTGCTAACACATGAAATCCAGGAATCCAGTTATGCATAGATTTTGCAACATGCAGTTTGTCTTTTATTTATTTATTTATTTGTGCGCTTTTCTATACCGCCCCTTCCAGAGATCAGGGGCGGTTTACAGAGAACATGGTAAACATCAATTACATAGAACATTTTTGAGCACATAATAACTATTTTACAGAGAAAATATTAACTGTTTTACATAGATTGAGCACATATTCATTATTTACAGAGAGTAGAACAAATATGCACATCGATAATAAACATATTTAACTATTTACAACAGCCAGAACAGGACTGACTATAGTTCGGTGGAAGGAGTATAGCGGGGTTATCAGTGGGAAAGTGCAAGGGAGAGTGGGACATGAGTTAGGTAGGGTAAACTTGTGTTAGGTGATTTGTGTACTCTTGTGACATCTGCTCGGGGGTGCGCTGTAAGTTGTGGTAGTGCTGGGTGAAAAGGTATGTTTTAAGTTCCTTCCTGAAGGTTAGAAGGTCTTTAATCTCTTTTAGGTTGCATGGTAGTTTGTTCCATTGACTGGGTGCATAATAAGAGAAGCAGTATTGCTTGTTACCTGCTTCGTTTTTCTTACAGAGTCAGGGATTAGAAGCATGTTAAGGTTAACCCTTCTTCTCATTCTGTTTTCTGCGGAGGTCTGGATTAGGGTTGCTAGATGAGAAGGGGCTATTTCGTTAATGAGCTTGAATATAGTGACTAATGTTTTATATTGAATCCTACTGGCAACAGGTAGCCAGTGGAGAGCATATAGAATTGGAGAGATGTGGTCAGATAGCTTGGCTTTGAAAATAATCCGAGCAGTAACATTTTGGGCCATTTGTAGTATGTGAAGGTTTTTCTTAGATGTACCTTGAAATAAACCGTTGCAGAAATCTAGGTGTGGCATTATAAGTGCCTGGGCAACCATTCTAAAATCACCAATGTCAATGAGGGTTCTGAGTTGCTGAATGATCCTAAGTTTAAAGAATATAGTTTTAGCAGTCTGTTTTATATGAGGTGTCATGCTTAGTGTTTTGTCAAGGATAACTCCTAGATATTTTACTTCGGATTTGACTGGAAGGGTGATGTTCATCAGGTTAACAACAGACGGGGGGATGAAATTTGGGTTTCTGGAAACAAAAAGCGCTTCTGTTTTTTTGAAGTTAATATCCATGTGTATTGAGCGGAGCCAAAGTTTGGCTTCGGAGAGACAGGTTGCTATTTTGTCATAATTGGGATTATCTATGTCGCATGGGGCGAACAACATGATGTCATCCGCATAAATGAAGTAGTTTATATTGTGGTGTTTGAAAATGGTGCATATAGGTTGAAGATAAAGGTTAAAGAGTAAAGCAGAGAGAGCTTATCCTTGTGAAATACCCTGCTCTTGTGGGAAGGGGATTGATCTATTTGTACAAATTGGAATCGGTTAGATATGTAAGATTTATTTATTTATTTATTTATTTAACAATTCTTTTATACCGCGCTATTATAATCAGTGCGGTGTACATAGAACAAGAACATACTACAATGCATACAAGTAACATTGAGTTTTACATTGAACAGGGAAATTCAACAATAGGACAACCGGGGGAACTATGTACAGATTAACTTAATGGTATATACAGTAATATCAAACTCGATTGGATGTTACAATGTGGTTCACTAATAATTTAATAATAATAATTTAAACCAGCCGAGCGTTTTCTCTTTTAAACCTAATTGTGTTAGTCTGTCTATGAGGGTGCTATGGTTTACACTGTCGAACACTGAGGAGATATCAAGGAAAATAAGCAAAAAAGCTTGCTTAACATTATCCATGCCTTTGATGAGCGAGTCAAAAAGAGCTATAAGTAAAGTTTCTACCCCATGATATGGGCGGAAGCCTTACTGGTGCTCATCTAAAGGGGAGGTTGTGTCTATATGGTCCTGCAGCTGAATCTGAACTACCTTCTCGATAATTTTAGCTAAGAAGGGTATACTAGCAATGGGGCAATATGAGGAGGGGTCACTGTTGTTAAGAGTTTTATTTTTTAGTAGAGGGCGAATTGCTGTATACTTCTGGCATGACGCCCTGAAGTAGGGATTGATTTACTACTTTCAATATGTCTTTTGTAGCCTCGTCCTCCTTCTTGCATGCTGACCACCACTCCTACTCTCCTTTTTTCAAAGCCTTATCAGGATTTCTCAAGAGCAGTTTATTGTTTATTGTTTATTGTTTAGTACACATTTGTTATACCGCCCCCCATTACATCGGGGCGGTTTACAAAAATAATATCAACAGTAATTTTTAGAAAAAGAAAAAGAAGAAATTACAATAATGATAGAGCCAGAGATAAGTAAGGATAGAAGAGTAAAGAGAGTAGAGTAAAAGAGTGACTACGTCAGGTTCAAGGGGGGAAGGCTAGGGAGAACAGATGTGTTTTAAGGAGGGAACGGAATTTGGAGTAGGATTCTTCTGTACGGAGGGCGGTGGGCAGGGAATTCCAGAGAGATGGGGCCAAATAGAAAAATGCTGCTTTCCTAGTTGATTGTAAGTGAGCTTTGGAAGGTGCTGGGAGGTGAAGGCGATTGATGTGAATGGACCTGAGACTGCGTGAGGGGGTATGGTAAGTGAGTAGGTCAGAGAGGTAGGTGGGGGTAGATAGATAAATGGCTCTATGGGTTAAAGTGAAAACATGTCAATCTATTTATCCTTTCAGATCTTCCTGGTTATCTTTCTTAGCACTTGAATACCTATTGGAGCAATTTCATACGTCCAGCACACTTTAAACATCTGCTCTGGTCCTGCGTATCCAAAGGCAAGAACTGCACATTGCAGCCTTGTTTATGCTCGCCATCCAAGGAAGAATTGCTGAAACTATTGGAGTTGTTAGATGAATCCAACACAAATGTACTAACTTTCCTGATGCATCCTCTTTCCTATCCATTTGAAACTTAATGCCTCCAAACCCTGGTTTACCCACCTTGCTTCACTTTTTTTTTTTTTTTAACATCTTTATTTAGGGTTCAGCACCATATAACAGGCAATACAATGTCAAACAACAAAGCCCATGGCAGGGTACACTCTTATCCCCGCCATTGGACACATCACCAAATGGCCCGCAACAAACACTGGGCGCTTAAGCAAATAAAGAACCTAACATTTTACAATTTTGTTTAAATAAACCAGATACCCCCCCACATCCGCCCCCCTCCAACCCCTCCCATCCCCCCTAAACCCCCTGCCACATCCAGGGATTCGACAAAGTCAAAGGAGCTAGCTACCGCGAATATCACGCTCCATCCCAATTGGCCCGGGGTAATACCCCCCTTTTCTAATGTCCCATCTGCAAAATAGCATTCCGGCAATAGGGTCCCAGCTGCTGAATGTAGGGGTCCCATGTAAGCATGAACGTGGTCCATCGCCGGACATGACTCCTAGCCCGCCAACATTCCGCCAGCATCAGCTGATGAAAACTATTGCGCCACTCCAGGAAAGACGGCGGGTCATGGTCTCGCCAATGATGTAAGATGGGGCCTTTCCCCACCAGGCACGCCTTCCGAATCAAAAGGCGGGCTCCCTTCCCCCCAGGGATAGCTGAGGGCAAATAGTCCACTACCACCAAAGACCCTGGCCATGGGAAACGTTGTTGCAACAATTTCACTAAATAATGGTGTATACCCTTCCAATATGGGTGGATTTTCTTACAAACCCACCACATATGGGCTAAGTCCGCCAGAGGCTCGGAACATCTAGGGCATGACCCATCTGAGGTAATATGACTCCTCAGAGCTCGGCGAGGTGAAAAATGCACCCTGGTTACTGCTTTAAACTGGATTTCCCGCCACCGGGCTCCCTCAGCCAGCGTAGCAATCCGTCCCATGGCCTCCGAAAGGGATCCCGAGGGAATCTCCGACCCCATCTCCCTCGCCCAAGCCCTCTCCAAATGACCATAACTCGGTACAGCCCGGAAACCCTCTAACCGCTTCTTAAATCCAGCGATCGAAGGTGGAAGGTCCTCCCCGAGACCAAAAAATTCAATAAGCTGTGTCGAACGCTCCTCCGCCAGCTCCTCCCTAGGTAAAGAAGCCACATAGTGGGAAAGCTGCAAATATGTAAAATACTGAGACGGCTGTAAGTCATATTCGGTACTTAACTCCATGAACGGCTTACAGGCCCCCGTCAATCCGACCGCATGGCCCAAAAGCCGTATCCCCTTCTCGCGCCAACTACGGAAGCCGCCTGTCTCCGAACCGGGCGAAAACTGAGCGTTCCCCCAGATGGGCAACCAGCTAGAAACCCGCCAGTTCCGTTTCCAGTACCCATTTAGTTGCTGCCACGTGCGTCGAGCCGCCATCATCAGTAAACTCCGCTTCACACCGACGGGTAGGTGGACTAAGTCCGCATGCAAGACCCCTAGCAAAGACAGGGGGGCCACCGCCGCTGCCTCTATATGTCGTGGTGTATAGACACTGGTCTCACCTAGCCAATCCCCAAGATGGCGGGCCTGGCAAGCCAAAGCATATAGCCATAAATCGGGGAGGCCAATACCTCCGGAACGCCATGATCCTATCATGCGTGCCATCGAAATCCGAGGTCGGGCTCCCCGCCAAAGGAAACGCTGTATCTCCGATTCTAATCTACGCAGGTCCCGCTTCCACAGCCAAACTGGGAGAGTCTGCAACCAGTATAAAATTCGGGGCAGAATAACCATCTGCACTGCAGCGACTCTTCCCAACAAGGACAGCGGGAGGGGCTGCCAAGCTCGCAACTGAGTAGACATATTCGCCAAAATTCGTTCAAAATTACAGAAGTATAAGTCCTGAGGCAACCGTGTCAGGACAATCCCGAGGTACTTAAAGCTGTGATCCGCCCATTTCAGTGGAAACTCCCCAGGCCAGCGCCCACGCAATTGACCCAAAACGTCCAGGGCCTCGGATTTCTCCTCATTAATACGCAACCCCGTAAAACTACCGAAAAGCCGAAACTCACACATTAAGCTCACCAGAGATTCGTGGGGCGTAGTCATGTGCACCAGCATGTCATCTGCAAAGGCAGATATTTTGAATTCACAACCACCAACCACCACCCCACGTATCGCCCCAGCCCCTTCCACACTGCGAATAAGAGGATCTAAAGCTAGTACAAATAACAGGGGGGACAGCGGGCACCCCTGTCGTGTACCCCGGTGAAGTGGGAATGCATCTGACAAAGATCCATTACACGCCACACGCGCAGTGGGCTGCTCGTAGAGACTATGCACCATCCCACAGAAGGAATCACCCAACCCATAGCGCGGCAATAACGAAAATAGGTATTGCCAGTTAACTCTGTCGAACGCCTTTTCAGCGTCGAAGCTCACCAAAAGTGAGGGCAAACCATGCGAGTGCACCCACTCCAAGGATGTTATGATTTTCCGCAGGTTGCGGACTGCGTATCGGCCCTTAACAAACCCCACCTGGGAGTCATGCACTAAGTCACCAAGTACCGTTGACAACCGGTCGGCTAGTATTTTTGCCAACAATTTCATATCATAGTTCAATAAAGAGATAGGCCGATATGAAGATGCTTGTAAATGGTCTTTACCGGGTTTTGGAATCAAAGTAATATAGGCCTGGTTTTCCCCCCAACGCCGCCCCGCACCGGCTACGCGTTGCCTATATGTCGCTGCCAATGCCGGGCCAACCCCCTCCGACAGTATCTTATAAAATTCGGCACCAAAACCGTCCGGGCCGGGTGCCTTATAACAAGGCGCATTGAGAATCACTTTCTGGATTTCCTGTATAGTAATTGGTTGATCCAAGAAAGCCCGCTGTTGTACCGATACCTGCGGCAGGCGTACCCTCTGAAGATAATCGGCCATAGAGACAGGGTCATGCTCCTCTGCCTGGTATAACTGTTGGAAAAAATCTTTGAAAATACCACTAATCCCGCTTTTGCTACTGCATAGTTTTCCCTGTCCATCTCGTAGGGCAGCAACCAACCTCGTACCCCGGTGTCCCTGTAAGCACCTCCCCAGCAGTTTTCCAGACTTATTCCCAAAGCAGTATAGCTTATACTTATAATATAACAAAGACTTCTTAGCACGCTGATGCAGCAGAGTATTAAGCGCTACCTGAAGCTCCCACCAGCTTTTTTTATTTTGAGCTGTGGGAGAACGCCCGGCAAGGCGTCTCGCACGAGCAACCTGTTGTTCAAGACGTACAATCTGCGCATTTACCATGCGGCGCCTCCGGGCAACATAACCGATAATATCTCCTCGGAGGACCACCTTAGCCGTCTCCCACACCAACTCAGGGTCGTCACAATGACCTTGATGGTTCTCCTCAAACTCTCGCCATCTATCCCACAAGAATTGCCTGAATTGGGCATCCTGGTACAGGTCAAGGGGGAATCGCCACATGCGAGCAGAACCCTGCCCTCCGCCCCCCTGCCAATCGATCCAAACCATGGCATGATCTGAAATCTCTAGCGGACCGATCTGCGCGTCCACTACGTTTGCAAACTGAGCCACTGAGACTAAGACATAGTCAATGCGAGCACTAGTGCCCCGTGCTCGGGACACATGAGTAAAATCTTTTTCAGTGGGGTGGAGTAACCGCCACGGATCTACCAAATGGAGTCTTGAACGAAGCCTCTGCAATATCTTAGCAGATACTTTTCTCTCCCGGGTACCCGACTCCCGCGAGGTATCTAGGTCAGCGTCTAGGACGCCGTTGAGATCTCCGCCCAAAAGTAGGGGGGCATCGGGCAGCTGCTCGACTGTTGCTGCTATGCGATCAAAAAATTCAGGATCTGATATATTAGGACCATAGACATCGCCCAGAATGACTTCTCTATCCTCCAACATGCAATGTAAAAATAGAAAGCGCCCGTGAGCATCCGTGACCTGTTTTAGCAAAGTGAACCGCACTCGCTTATGGATTAGGATAGCAACTCCCCCCTTTTTTCCCACAGCGGGGGTCCCCCATACCTGGCCCACCCAGTCCCGGGCGAGCTTGGCATGTTCTTCCGCCGTTTGGTGAGTTTCCTGGAGTAGCGCAATATCACATCGCTGCCTAGCTAGGGCTTTAAGGATTTTATATCTCTTAATAGGCGTCCCTAGACCACAAACATTCCATGAGATAATCCTCAACATGTACACGTCTGTTTCCGGTTACTATGCCAGTTGTGAATCACATGTTTGTTCAGAAAGGGGCCCCCCCAGCCTAGGGTCCCTCCCCAGTATATTCTACGATGCCGTAGCGCTCCGTCGATATAGGAAAAATACTTGGCCCGCACCCTGGATGTGGCATAGCCGCCCCCCCCTCCCTCCCCGCACTCCTCCCCCCATCCCACCCCAAAGCCCCCCCCGCCCCGCCTAGAACCCCAAGGCCCTACCCCTACCTGTAACACCACCCTATCGTCTACACCGACTAACCCCTCCATGACCTCCGGTACCTGTAGAGCTCCCTCCCCCTCCCCCCGGGGGTGGGGACAGCCCTGTATAACCAACATCCCCCCCGCTGGAACCCCACTGATTACCCCCTGCATAGCTCAGAGACTACCCGATTTCAGGGGCGGCTCAAACATCCAAGCCCCGACGGATCATCTCGGGAGATAAAACTTTTTCACCAAGTGACAGCCCTGGAGAACCCCCCCCCCCCTTCACCCCCCCCCCCGTCGCCCAACCACCCGACTAAGGCCTACACTGGGTATAACGCAACCGCAGTACCTATCTCCCCCTGCCCCGATCCCTCAAAAGTCACCCCCATGATGGTACCCTAAATACAAAAGAAAGGCTTGTAGCAGTTCAACTTTCAGTGGGGGTCCACCCTGCGGCCTGGCAAACTGTAAAGTTATTCCCCGCGCTGCGAACAGCACTCATAGGAAACAACTGTTAGCGGCGAGGCGACCCCCTAGGGCTAGCAGGAGAAACTATCAACTTCCCCAGCACTGGGCTGACCCAGCATTGCCAGGAGAAAGCATATGCTCCAAAGGCCGCATCCCTAACAAGGCTGAACAACCCCTTAGGGCCCGTGCCGGGGTAGAAAGGCATCGGGGAGGAAGAAAAAATAAATAAGGAAATAAACTAGCAGAGGCAGCTGAGACAACAGAAGGGGGGAATAAGAGGAAAAAAAAGGGGGGGAAAAGCAAGAAGGGGAACACAACCGCATCCCCCAGATTGTGTATGTCTAACAAACAGTCCTGGCTTCTCCCATGTAAGCCGATGCAACGGCTAAAGCCCCTGTGGGCTCCGTCCAACACGTTGCCAAAGGCTGCAGGTACTTAGCTCTTGAGTCTCTGCGACAGTCAGTGCAGTCCGTTGTAATAAATCATCGCTGCTTCCGGAGTTGCAAAAGTCCGCTTTCCACCTTCAGCCTCCACGCGAAGAATAGCCGGGTAGCCCATTGTAAAGCGCAGGCCACGTGCAACAAGCCTGCCACAGACATCTTTGAAGGCCCGTCTCCGCTGCGAGACCCCAGCAGAGTAATCCTGGAAAATCAGTAAGCTGGTGGTATCGCTTCCTGCCCGGCGCTGCTGTCTCCACGCTCTCAGGACTCCTTCCTTCTGTGAAGCATTTAGGAATCGGGCTATCACTGCTCGGGGCCGATTGTCACCAGCTTTATAAGGCCCCAGCCTGTGCGCCCTTTCTAGGACTATAGCGCCCATCCCTGCTTCCAAAGGTAGGTTTTCTGGCAGCCACGTCTCCAAATACTGCCTGAGGTCACTCTCCTTCACGGTCTCAGCAATTCCAATGAAGCGGAGGTTATTGCGCCGGCTTCTGTTTTCTAAATCCTCCAGCTTCTCTTCCTGTCGCGTTAGAGCCTGCTCGAGTTGTTTGATACGGGCCGCATCTTGTGCACAAGAGTCCTCGAGCGTACCCACTCGCTGCTCCACTAATTCCACACGAGCATTGAAGGCAGTAACAGCCTGACCCACCGCGTCAAGTTGTGTGGCTAATCCGCTCAGACGCCCCTCCAGGGCTGCCACCACCGCCGCTGTAAGCTCCGCCACCATCGGCGCCGCCAGAGACCCCGGCCCTTCAGTAGCTCCGTCAGCCATCTTGTGCTCGCTGAGTCGTGGGCGCTCCCGACGCGTTGTTTTCGCCGCCATAACCCTCGTAAACTGCCGGGGACCTTTGGGTGTCGGATTTTCGGGCTAAGAGCAGTCCCCCCCGTATTCTAGGTTAAATTCACAGCATTTGTCGCAGGTATGGACCGGGGGGGAGGGCACGAGCTCTGGAGCTATGCAAGAAGCGTCTTGCCTAGCCCACCATGTCCCCGGAAGTCCTTGCTTCACTTTTTTTGCTCTGTCCTCTTTCTGCTTGGAGCACTTTTCAAAAATAAATATCAATTAAAGATTTCCTTGGAATCATGCTGCAATTGTATGTCCCTTTCTTCATACTCCGGCACCGCATGCCAGCTCAGTGACACGGATCTACTGTTAGATGATGGCCCTGTTCTGTTCCACCTTGGCAGGGAAGTCCTATGAACCTCCTGGCAATCAAACTCCCTTGCACACAGGCCACACTGCTGTCCTTGGTGCTTTATCTGGTCTCTTATTTATTTATTTATTTTTATTTATTTACAGTTTCTTATATTTCTTAAGCACACAATTGTCCTCCGAATGTGCAACCTTTGTTTTATGTAAACCGCACTGACAACAAATAGCGCGGTATATAAAAGATGTTAAATAAATAAAATATACCGCGCTATTCCACATCAGTGCGGTTCACATAGAACATTTAACATATGCATTTCATAAGGATATAAAATATCTCGTTTATATAAAAAAACAAGCAAAACCTGGAAAGTTGTGAGTGCATATGTATTCATCCCTTTTGCTACAAAACCCCTAAATAAGATCTGGTCCAACCAATTAACCTCAGAAGTCATATAATTAGTTGATTAGGGTCCACCTCTGTGCAATCAGTGTCACATGATCTGTCACATGATGCCTGTATAAATATACCTGTTCTGAAAGATCTCTGACTGCAACACCACTAAGCAAGCAACATGAAGACCAAGGAGCACTCCAAACAGGTCAGAGACAAAGTTGTGGAGAAGTATAGATGAGGATTGGATTATAAAAAAATATCCCAAGTTCTCAATATCCCACAGAGCACTATTAAATCCATTATAACAAAACGGAAAGGATATGGCACCATTACAAACCTCAGCACAGCAAAAGGAAAATCACTCCATTTATAAAACAAAAAATCCTATGGCGTTCACATTCGGAGCCAAAAAGCAAGAGAGGGAGAAAAGGTCTCAGAGAAATAGGGTATGCAACAGGCAGTAGGGAAAGCCTTCACGCCATAGCCCCAACACATCAATGATCTTAACAACTCCACTCTCAGAATTCAACAAAATAATTTTCAAATATAGTCCAGCAAATCAAAAACGTCACAGTTCCAACTTATCTTAAACAGCTGCCATAAGACTGGACTATATTTGAAAATTTTCTCCCTCTCTTGCTTTTTGGCTCCAAATGTGAACGCCATAGGATTTTTTGTTTTATAAATGGAGTGATTTTCCTTTTGCTATGATTTTTGTCTCACTCTGAAAGTGACTTGTTTTGTATACTGTTACAAACCTAATATGAGAAGGCTGCCCACCAAAACTCACAGAGTGGGCAAGGAGGGCATTAATCAGAGATGTCACAAAGACACCAAGGATAACACTGAAGGAGCTGCAAAGATCCACAGCGGAGATGGAAGTATCTGTCCTTAGGACCACTTTAAGCCGTACACTCCACAGAGTGGGGCTTTATGGAAGAATGGCCAGAAAAAAAGCCATTGCTTAAAGAAATAAATAAGTAAACACATTTGGAGTTTGCACAACAGTATGTGGTGAACCTCCCAAACACATGGAAGAAGGTTCTCTGGTCAGATGAGATAAAAATTGAACTTTTTGGCCATCATGGAAAACACCATGTGTGGCAGAAACCCAACACTTCCCATCACCCCGAGAACACCATTCCCACAGTGAAACATGGGGGTGGCAGCATAATGCTGTGGGGATGTTTTTCATTGGCAGGGACAGGGAAACTGGTCAGGATTGAAGGAAACGATAGATTGCACTAAATACAGGGCAATTCTTGAGGAAAATCTGTTTCAGTCTGCCAGAGATTTGAGACTGGGCCAAAGGTTCACCTTCCAGCAGGACAATGACCCTAAACATACTGCTAAAGCTGGTTTAAAGAGAAACATTAAATATCTTGGAATGGCCTAGTCAAAGCCCAGATGTCAATCCAATTGAGAATTTTTGGCATGACTTGAAGATTGTTGTACACCAACACAACCCATCTAACTTGGAGGAGTTGGAGCAGTTTTGCCTTGAGTAATGGGTGAAATTCTCAGTAGCTAGATGTGCTAAGCTAATAGAGACATACCCCAAGAGACTTGCAGCAGTAATTGCAGCAAAAGCTGGCTCTACAAAGTATTGACAGTGGGGGTGGGGGGATACCTATGCACACTTATGATGTCTATTTTTTTTGTCTTACTTATTGTTTGCATCACAATAAAAGATATTTTGCACCTTCAAAGTGGTGGGCATGTTGTGTAAATCACATAGTGCTAAACCCCAAATCTCCATTTTCATTCCAGGTTGTAATGTGACAAAATAGGATAAACACCGAGGGGATGACTACTTTCACAAGCCACTGTATGTTTTCAGCAAGAATACAGCCCAAATAGTACACATAAATCTTGACTTTAAAGTTGTACATGAAAACTAAGTAGTCAGTTTTAAAATAGTCCCGCTTTTGCCCCATTGCCAAGTGTGGATTTGAACCAAATTTGTATGCCATAACCATTACCGGTGACCATCTGCTATGCTAAGCAAGACACAAGTGACTAGGAGGAATAGAAAAAAAAAAAGAGGTATGGGAGGTGGGAACAAGGATTATTCTGAGGCGTGGCCCTGTCTCAGGGACTTACTGTATCTGTTCTGATTCCTGGCAACAGCACAGTTGTGACCCCCATTTCTTCACACAAGCTTATTTAGTTAAGCTGGACTGTTAACTAAAGTTAATTTATCTGGTTTTATGTGAGCCGAGTTAACTGGATAAACTTAACCAGATAGCACTGATTGGCACTATTCAGTTTACACATAGGCAGACTCCTGGCATATCTCTTGCCTCTCCTAACTTTAACCAGATAACCTCGGAAATAACACATATATCAGATGTAGTTTATATACAGTATAGACCAGTACTGTATCAACTTATGAGTCTCCTAAAGGAAGTTCAGCACAATATCTTGGCCTATGTGTATGGATATATTAATTACTGGGCAAACAGCAACATCTGCTCCACTTGTATGAGGCATGTTCAGCCTCCTACAGTTACATTTCAATATGATCTAATGATGTAGAATATTCATACCATGTGAAACCAATTTCATTTGCTTGTCAAAATCTAAACCTATCTTCTCTAAAAATAACAAAAATAATGCACTTTCTTGCATCCCCTCTCCTAAGTTCTAGAGCAAAAATAAAAACAGTGGATTGTTCTAGAACTGAACGAAGCTGGTTACATTTGAGTTAGACTAGTTCATATATTCTTACTTTTTTCTGATATGCATCCTTCTCCCCCCCCCCCCCCGCCCCCAGATCATATCATTTGCATTGGAATAGGTACGGAGGACACAGGCTGTGTGATTCAGACTGTAATATCAGCATGGAAGAAGAGAATGAAGCCAAGAGTAGGTGCTCGTGTTCCAAGTTTAAACATGCCTGTTTCATTTTTTTAAATTGCACTTGCGAGCTTATAAAGAAATGTTTTGCTTCATATCACAAATCATACATTTACAAATTAAACATTCTCTAGCACGTTCTAGGTTCATGCTGCAAAATTAGCATTTTTTTAATCAAAGAGCTAGCCATTGCTTTAATTCCATAGTGTTTACTCATTTCTACAAAGGTTGGCATATCAAATGTGACCACTTTCATCATAAACAGCACACATCTTCAAAGTACAACTCAGAAGCTACTTTCTCCACTTCATTTCTCTTAGGATAGTACACACTGAGATACTTATACAGACAAATATAGAACAAGACAATCACGCGGTTGAGTGCAGAGTGGTAGAAAAATAACTACCCACCTGAGGAAGATGCCAGAGGCTTCTGCCTCTACAAGTGACCTTAACTCTATTAGGAAGTATATTGCTTTAATACACTTACCCACACACAAAATCATGTGTCGCCCCCTCACATGTCTTCCCCACAGAGAGGGAACTAGCTGCCAGAACCATTTAACGGATTTGGTGAGACAGGTGGCTGTCAAGCGTGCCAGTCTGTGGAAGGCATGCCAGCACATCATGGTGGGTGGGACATCAGCATTTGCTATATTCATTCTGTACTTGGTAAAAACATTATGTTCAAAACATCATTCACTTTCATATTTTAGCTAGGAAAACTTATCAAGCTTCCATTTAAATGATGGATTGCCTAGATCACACGGCTAAATTATTCCAAAGCAGCACTTTTGCACTTGTCTCTCTTGCACAGTGCACATGTCAAGGGTCATTTTATAAAGGGTGCCTAGTTGAAGCGTGTTTTCATGGGCCTCTATTAAGGCAATTTTATTAATTAACTAAATTGAATTTCCATCAGTCCATTAAATTATATTTTCAATCTTTACATTTGGTCAATTTAATCAGTTCTTTCCCCCAAAAAAAGATTTGTAAAAGCTTATCTGATCTTCACTGGAGATCCCAACAAATGTGAAGTTAAACCATCTATGACAAAGCAGGTTTCTTCAGGGTGTATTGCAAACTGAGCAGATCTCACAACTGACGCTTGCTCGGCGTCACCCATGGTGTTTATAAAATTCCCTCCATAGGACTGCTTATATTGGAAGTCTAGGAAAGTGCTGATTTTATCCCTGTTTTATAAAAGCAAGATAGGAGCCTATCAGGGCCGGTGCTACCTTTTATGCCGCCCTGTGCAAATGATTACCGTGTTGCTCCCTATCTGATTTCTGTTATTTATTTATATGCTTACAAGATCAAAGCTGTTCATAAACAACAAATTAGTTATATCAGAACAGGGGAACAAATATAAATGTAACTCTCACAAGGAACATTGTTAGTGGATTTACATAATTTGATAATCTAATTAAATACGCTGAGAAAATCTCAAGCTGAAACAATACATTCTAGCAGCATAATTGTTAACAAATTTACATATTTACAAGGCAGTGATTGGCTCACGGATTATAACTGTAAACATATTTACAAAGTAGCAACTGACACAATGTGGTCAGTTTGGTGTTCCTGGGGTATAAGATTAAAGATTATATTACTTTATCTGTTTCTGTATGAATGCCAGAATAACCTCTACATAAGTCTTGAGTTGTTTGCTGAAAGCTGTGAGGTCAGCAAATGCTCAGAGATTATCTGGTATTTAGTTCCAGAGTATCGGAGCAAGGAATGCAGATGCTCTGTCGCTCGTTGATCTATTTGTGTTCCGATAGTCTTCAGGAACAGCCAGTGTGTTCTGTGTGCATGCTCTTCTCAGCCTTGTGGAGATTTTTAATTAGGGAGGTTAGATAGGATGGTGCTATGTCATGTATTAGTTTGAACGTTATTATGAGTATTTTGTAAATGATTCTGCTTTGAATGGATAACCTGTGTAACTGATGAAGAATAGGGGTGACATGTTGGAGTTGAAAGACTACATGTGTGGCCATGATTTGAGCCATTTGGAGTTGTTTTATTGCTTGTTTGGGTAGCCCCATATATATACTGTTACAGTAGTCAAAATGAGGGCAGATCATCGCCTGAAGTACTGATTGCAAATCTTGACTTCATAGGAGTGGTCTTAGTTGCTGTATCATCCTAAGTTTGTTGTAAATTGACCTGGTGGTTAGTTTGATGTGTGTGGAAAGGCTGAGGGTTCGATCAAGGGTGGCTCCGAGATATTTTATTTCATTCTTTACTTCAAGGTGGGCTTCTTTAACTTACAGACTGGATGATGAGATAAATTGTTGGTTCTTGGTAACATACATTACTTTGGTTTTCTTAAGATTTATCGGTAGGTTATAAGAGAAAAGGCATTGTGAGGCCTCATTGAAGTATGATATAATTTGGCAAAGGTCAGGTTTGTGACATCAAAAAGTAGGTATAGCATTATGTTATCTGCACAGTTGTAATATCCTATTTTGAACTTTTGAAAAATATTGCATATTGGCTGTAAATAGATATTAAACAGCAATGCTGATACGGCTGAGCCCTGGGGAATACCTTGTTCTTGACTATATGTGTTGAATGATGAGTGTCCGATTTTGACTTATTGAGTGCAGTCTGTTAGGTAGGCTTGAAACCAAAGAAGGGTCGTGCCATGGATTCTAATTTGTTGAAGCTTCTGTAGTAGAATATTATGACTAGTTGTGTGAAAGGCAGATATAATATCTAGGAAGATCAGTATGAATGCTTGCTTGGTGTTTTCGAGACCTTTTAAGAGTGTGTCAAAAAGTGATATTAAAAGTGTCTCGACCCCATGGATTGGCCTGAAACCATATTGATGAACATCTAATGGGGCGTATAAGTCAATATGATCCTGTAGCTGGATCTGGACAATCTGTCCCCACCATCACTATGGTCCCGACAATCATCAATTCCAATGAAGCCTATCACAAGCCTCTCTTTTGTCCCAACATGTTGAAAATTCTGAGATGGTAGCCATATTAGTCTGGAATAGCAAAATGACAGAGACAGGTGGCACCTTTTACACTAATCAATTTATTGAGGTATGAACTTTCCAGGATAAGAGTCCACATCAAATTGAATTCTTGTCCTCAAAAGTCCATGTTTCAATAAACTGGTTAGTCTATAAAGTTTATGTATGAGTAAGGTTATACATGCAGCATGTCATCAATAACTCTGGGATCTATCTTAAATTTATTGATAAAATATGTCCCTTCCTATACATCTAGTTGGTACAAAAAGAAATGTGCCTGAGTGGGAAGATCATTGAAGCTTTGATGTTCTTCCATTCCCTCATTTCCTTTCCCTGTGTAATGACCCAGTGCCATTATAGATAAAATTAGTTTCCAAAGTGTCGATGCAAAGTCTGCTTCTGGGTCTCCTGGTTCATTTTCTTAAAAAAAACCAAGTGTGGCGGCCATAGTAGTCCACTTGAATGTGCAGAAATAAAGGTGAACAAATGATACTAGTTAGTGCAATAAAAGGATAACACATTATGAGGCAGATTCCTCAAAATCCACATCCGGCCTGCAGACACGTTTAAATCGTAAATGGGCATGATTCCATAGCAATTACACATCTGCGGATATAGACACGCCTGCGTTTATGGAACATCCAACATGCTATTCAGCTTGCTCGTGCTCGTATCCAGCACGAGGCATGATATGGTGCAAGCATGGGCCATAGAGTGAGGTGGAGAACCCCCATCCCAGCCAATATTACAGGACACGGGTAAACACTGATATCATATTGGATGTCCCTGCGCTCACCGTATTTTGGAAACTTACATGTTTCTGATCCTGCCTGTATCCACGATATACCTGTGGACGCCTCTAATGGCCAGCCCTCCTCAGTTAAAACATGCATCTCCTAAGCTGCTCTTCTCACTGACAGTGTTGTGCTGATGCAAACTAGACATAATTACTGATGATATATAAATGCTGATGTAAAGTAGACTGTATATGGGTATACTAGTCTATTTCATGCCCAGAACACTGCAAAGTAATCTTGGTGCACTCTAAAATATGTATAATAAGATCTAGTAGATATTAACATTTTGTCATGACATACCTTGCATCAAAATGTACATTGCAGTATAACAATTCCTCAGTTATTCTTGCATTGGTCATCTCAAAAACACTCTTTAAAATGCTAAGTATGGACCCTTACCAACCTCACAAAAACCTAAACTAACTTTACAATTCTCCAAAGGATACATTGTCTTGCTGAGCGACATAACTATGCTCTTCTAATGACTATGGCTGCCTGGCTATGGCATCTGTTTCCCACATATCTGTGTACTGGCATTTCTCAAAGCAGCTCCTAACATGTGACTACATCTGTCCCATACAATATTCACTTTCTGTCCTGGCTTATGTTGATCTGTATACATCTCCTATCTGTGGGGCAACCCTGCCTGCCTTGGCACTGCTCTCCTGGTCAGGTCTGGGTGGCCATGGGAGGAGGGATCACTGTTACATCATACCAAGTAGCCAGCCCCAAGATATATTACTACTCTCGTAGCTTGCATAGATCTTGGACTGGGTAACGATGTAGGCGCTTGGCATAATCTGGGGAATACTGGCACAATAGGTGTGAGGACTCCCAGGCATTCATGTCCCCCCTGAATTGCAGATTAGCACACCAGATCCACCTGTGCAACACTTGCAGGGATGAATTGTAGAACACAAAATACAATTTTCTAAGTACTGGCCTTATTCCACGTCTCTGGCAGAAATAATGGGCATGTCTGTGGGGAAGCTGGAAAACAAAGGCCTTTCCTGAATACATTATACACATCTCTGCGGCAAACCATGCCCCCATTTCCCCCCTCCCAGGCACATTCTGACATCCCCTTGCAAGTGAGATAAACGTGCTCGGGCGCCATGTACCAGAATACGTCCATAGCCATTTTCGGCACACAAACGTCCCTGGCACATGTATAAACCCTTATTTGGGTTCTAGAATGACTACTTAATTGTCTGTTTACCTTTAGTTTGTTTTTCCTAGATAAACTGAGGATGGGAAGGAGAGAGAGGAGTTCAAGAAAATTCCACTCAAAGAATAAAAATCAGAAAGACAGGAGCTGACTGAGCTCATCTTATGTTTATTTTGTGAAGTAAAACATAGGGTGTGATATTGAGTTAGGACAGCTAGGCATGAGTACAGTGCCCAGCCATTGCTGCCATTCTCTAACTCTGGATATTCAATGCCGTGGTCATATGTGGCCCCGGCATTGAATATCCGTGGTAGCCGCACATGCCCGGAATTCGCACAGGCTTACCAGGTAGTGGCAATATTGCTTCTGTAGGTAAAGGTAGGCCAGCTTTTGCACCACCTATCTTTTGGTAGTGGTGCAATATCGCTGCTACCCATTAGCCTCTGTCTCTGCCCATGACAGGCCCTGATGCTAAGCGGTTAGCATCAGGGCGTGTAGGGGAGAGGATCATGGATATTCAGTGGCACTAACCATGTAAGTGCTGATGACTAGCCCGCTGAGCTACATTTACACAATTTACAGGGCTGTAAGCCATGTAAATGCCTTTCGAATATTGGGCCCATACTGTCTACAGAAAATCTGTCACCTATGGGGATAATGAAATAGATCCTATTAAGGCAAAGGTTCTGAGGGAAGTTTCTGAAGGTGGCACGCTAATAATACTAGGCAGTAAATAATACAGAATAACGGGATTGATAACCTCAGTTAATCACATTGCCATATCTGGTGCTGTCCTTGGCCCATGAAGAATGCTGTTGGGCTTGCTGTTTTGCTCCCTGACACCTCTCAGAAATTTTCCCAGTGCAGCCTTTGCTGCCTCTCCTCATGAAGAGCATCCAAAGGCCCAATTCCTGCTATTCTGAATACAGTAATGGAGCTACGCCTCACTCAATGCCATGGCTCCCACCTCACCTTGCCTGGCCTTGCTTCCTGTTTTCTTTAATGACACCTAACTTGTAACTGCTACGAATATGAATAAAGCAGCATGGTGCTTTGGCATCTATGTGCTCACTGCATATCTGACATGTCCCTGTCTCCTTTGATGCAACTTCTGAGGGTCGGGGATGCATCAAAGATGCTGCCTGCAATTGGGTTCCAAAGCGCAAAAGCCGATTTTTGTTCTGCCTTTCCGCTGTCCATTGCTTGTCATCATTCATCCTATAGCTGGACCCAGTCGGCTAACTGTGCTGACCATGCTGCCCTCCTATGATTCCTACCCTTTGTGAGTGCAGTTTGCACAGTGGGTCACGCTGGTCCTGGAGCCTATGGGCCTGATTCTGAGACACGGGTTGCAGGGCTGCATGCCCCATGGCCCGATTCCCCTTCCTGCTCTCCCCGTACATCCTGAGCATCAGGATGGGATCGAGGCAGAGCAGGGAGGGCAAGCCCGACAAGACATACAGGGCAATTTCAGGTCACAGTCCTGTTTGTCCTGCCGGGCCTGTGGGGATATGCTGCTTATTCCACCTCAAAGGTAGAATAAGCAGCATAAAACTACCGATCAGGTATGGGGATCTGCCCCGGGGCTTGGGGCCGGGCGTCCCTGCCACCCGATCCAGGCCATAGCAGGCCAGCCTTGATGTCGGGCAGCGGGGAGGACACGGGAGTTGGAGGCACCTGCGGGGAGTATGTCCCTGCAGGCGGCAGGGGCATGGTGGGCCATTCGTGGGCCTGATTCTGGTCACCATGGGAACGTTTTATTTCTGTGGCCCAGAATCGGGTGCAAACTGGCCTGTCTTGCTTGGGGCTGTCCAGACTGCCCAGACATGCCCCTACCTGAATCGGGCTCCATGTGTCTTTGTGAAATGGGCACCCAGAACCTGCTCCAATTGCAAAGATTCAAACATTTAAATTTACATGTGCTCAGACGATGGTGTAAAGGTGTGTGAGTACTTTATGGGGCCAATGCATTAAAGTGCGCTAGACTTTGTGCACAAGTTAGCCCAGATTTAATGTACAATTTTTTATTCTTACACAATTTTTGAAGATCTGCTCTGGGACATATACTGTTTTTCAGTATCTACTAAAGGTCTTATGATAATGCAGCCAACTTTATAACAAATTTAAAGATTGTACATGTCTTTGAAATGGATCTGCACTTTTCCAGCATACACATGGGCATCTCAAGTTGGAGCCAGTTATGGCTGACCTTCAGGGTTGGTGCTACCATTAGATGAGCTAGGCAGTCACCTATAGTGACAATGGTTCGAGGGTGGCCCATAATCATCGCTGTCGCCCCTCTCCAGGATCTGCAGTGGTAGCAATGCCTTCAAACAGTACCAGAGTGCTTGCCAAAACCTCCAGCACTGTGGTGCAGTTTGTGCTTCTAGCCCCTTAGATATAGTCTTCCTGTTTGCATGGGGATGGAAGATTATCAGCTGCTTCCACCCCCATGCAAAAGGAAGTAGGATTGGAGGGAGCGGCAGCAAAAGCATCACTGCAGCACTGGAGATTATGGGAAATGATGCAGTGCCATTTTAAAGCTATTGCCGCCGCTACAGGTCTTGGAGAGGGGCAAGAATGGGTGGGAGCAGGGGGGGGGGGGGGTGCCAGGCATGAGGTTCATCTAGGGTGTTTCATATCTTTGCACAGGCCCTGCTGACTTCCCGCCTGGCATAGTTTTACTATATCTTACTTGGAGTGCTACCTGAAACAAAGACCCACCAAGCCCTGAAAGCTAACCTTCAGCTGCATGTATCTAATTTATCTTGATGGATTCATTAAAAGATACTACAGCTTGCTAAGTATCTGAAGTTGAAGCAGCCATAAGATTAGCATTTGAAACTGATTCGGCCAGCCATTTCAAATGGCCCTCTACTCTCCTTCCCCTACTCCCTTTCACCTCTTCTCCATTTCACCCTTTTCTACCTTATCTCACTCTTTTTACAGACTTGTCACATTCCTGTGTCTCTCACCCCATCCCCAACCCCTCTAGGTCCTTCATAGTTTAACACTATCTTTCCACCTTCCTATCTATATCCTATTTCAAATCAGCCCAGTCCATCTAACACATCCTTTCACATACTCCCCCCTCCCCCACCCAACACAAACCCAATTGCCTGGACTCCACTATCTCCTAATTCCTGACTCCCCACTGAGTCTTTATGCAGCTACCAAGTCTTCAGTATTGCAGCCAATCCCCAACTCTCTACCTAATCTCAGTTCTGCAAGCCATGTTTTTGGGTGGGCGGAAGGGGCGTTTGCCTCTAATGTTCCCTCTAAGCAGCTTGAAACTGCACTGGAGGCCTCTGTTGGCATGTCCACAGGAAAACACATGCACTTTCTTGCTAAAAGCAGGCAGCAAAGGAGGCGAGAAGTAAAACCTAAAACAAAGGGTCCTTTATTAAGACCCCAAGGGATCTGTCTATGCTGTGCGATCCTAAGCACGGCTACGTTTCACCTCCCCCCACTGGCAGGAATACCTGCAGAGGGTTCCAGTGCAGCTTCAAGCTGCTTAGAGGGAGCATTATTTGCTACCCTTGTGCCCCTTGCAACAATGCTACTGCTTCTTCTTTTCCTTCTCCATAGTCAGTGTTAACGGCTTTGGAGGACTCTACATTTCCAGCTCAGGCTGGAGTGTCAGTGATCCCTAAGGGTGAGAGAAAGTGACAGTGAGGTCTTCCTTCACTGACTCCCTGCTCTGCACTCTCATCCACCAACAGGAACTTCTTGTTGTTATAGAAGGCACGGGCTTGCTGTCTACGTCAAATTTTGGTGACACATCATTGTACCATGACACATTAGTTGAGAATCGCTGTCCTAGAGCAATGAGCAATTAAGGTCATTCTAACTCAGCTGGTGGTAGGGGCCTAGGGCTGGGACAAGAGACTTACAAGACCTATATTGTTTGCAAGCCGAAGGGGATACAATTATTTTTAAAATATTGCCGCTCTGAATCGTAAGGATAGATGAAATCCATATTGTGGGTTTCATCTATCAGTCTTGACTAGTTTGGCAGTCTGGGGAACACCAGAGCATGAATGTCACAGTTGAGGAGAGTCTGTTACACATTATTAAGGCATAAAACATTACCAGATTACTTTTAAACAGTTCAGCACAGCGTATCTTCTGGAGTTTCTGCCTCCCATATGAATAGAAAATTAATATTTTTTGAATGGTATTTTATAAATGTAGTTTTCCAGAATAAATCAAGTCATGTAACAGTGTTTCAAAGTCTTATCCTTCTTTCTATTGTTTACATGGCATCTGTTCCACAATAATAAATTATCAAACTGGGAAATATCATGTTGCATAGTTTCATTACAGGAAGTGGGCTGAGGTTTGTTTCTGATAAAGTTTCCTTTCTTATCAAGTGGAATAATATGATATATATATATTGTCTGCTGAAAAATATGTGTTTGAATCATATACATAACCATGTATGTTACATATGCTTTTAACATCGTAGAAAAGCTGTAATTGCTGAGTTTATAATGTCCTTCTATCAGGCAGATATATGATCACTTATAAGTTTAGAAATGGGTTCTGTTTTTCAAGCCTTTGGATGCATTCAAAAGAGAAAATTTAAATTACTGAGTTTTGATTGGGGCCCAAGATGGCGGCTGAGCTGGACATGTGGTGAGAAGCTCCTACTTGCCTGGCTGCTGGATGTTCCGGGCTATTGTCAGCCTTTGAGGAGTCAATGGGGTAGAGAAAGAGAAAGCAGAAGGCACAGTCCTCTGGCACAGTGTACACTCCGACGTCGACCCAGCAGGAAATTGACAAGTTCTGTCTTCATTCCTCGTCATTCATGGCCATGGCAGGCCCACTTAATTCTACAGCAGACATGAACAACGAAGGGGTGGAATTCAGCCCCGACTGTAGTGTGTCCCCACTGCAACCTGGAAGTGTTTCCCAAGTTAAGTTGGAGCGGCGTAAGGAGGCTTGGGGTATTTCCCTGGTGATTTTGACTACTCCAGAGGATTCTCAGTATGCAGCAGAGTTAAAAGGGCTGCAGTTACTTTGTTTTTTTATTATTGGGGCAAATAAAAGAAAACAGTGGTTTTGAGACTAATGCAGTAGCAAATAGCTGATATCTTTTAAGAAAGCAGTCATCTATAAAGTGAATGAAACCTCCTATGGAGAGTTTTTGTAAATAATAGAATACAATTTAAATAATGCAAAAAAATAAAAATAAAGAAGAGTTTTTTCTAGACCAATGATTGATAATAAAGTTATCCCTGGAAACAAATAAGGGATATAGTGTCTGATGTGGTTAGATCTGCTGATGTAGCTGCACATGAAAAGAGAGAAGCTGCAAAGATGTCTTACATATTGGGACATGGAATGAAGCATGAACCAAGGGAAGATGTAGGTGGTTAAGAATGAAATGGAATATTTATTATTTTATTTTTATTTAACATCTCTTATATACCGCGCTATTAAAATCAGCGCGGTGTACATCGAACAAAATATACTGCAATGTGTACAGGTAACATCGAGTTTACAGAGAACAAGGGAATATAAAACATGGAATAACAGGGATAACTATGTACAATAAACGATATACTATTTATATGCTTTAATTATGTACCTTATTTAAACTCGAGTGAATATTGAACATGTATTCATGGGTAGGATGAGTCTATAGTAGTAAGGTAGATTTTCGTGGGGACTAACCGTTTTCTGGTTGGATTAAAGTGCTAGGGTGTTTGGTGTGAGTGGGAGGCCTGTTGGCTGTGTGAGTGTCCATGGACACTTCTGGGTAGTATTTTGTGAATAAGTGATGCTTTACGGCTTTGCGGAATTGTAATAGACTTTTGATGCCGCGGATTTCGTGGGGAAGTTTATTCCAATTCCTGGGTGCGAACAATGAAAAAGCTCTGTTTGATGTGGCTTTAGTACATGAAGTCATCATCTTAGGAACTATTAAAGTGTTCATAGTTGTAGTCCTTCTGTTTCTATTTTCAGGGGTGTTATGGATTAGTTTTCTGATTGGTGTTGGTGGGTAGATATTCATGGCTTTGAAGGTCAAAACTAGTGACTTGTATGAGAGTCTGGCTTGTAGTGGTAGCCAGTGTAGGTCTTTCATGATAGGCGTTATATGAGCAGACCTTGGTGACCCAGAGAGGACTCTAGCAGCTGTATTCATAGCCAGACGTAGTGGATTTAAGGTTGATTGAGGGAGCCCGTGGAGGATGATGTTTGCAAAATCTAGATGTGGCAGGACTAGTGCCTGGAAGGTTGACCGGTAATCAGTATAGTCTAGTAGTGGACGGAGGTGGCGTAGTGTTCTGATCTTATGGTATATATTCTTTGTCACATTCTTCACGTGCATTGTCATGTCCAGGTGTTGATCTAATGTTATGCCGAGGTATCTGATCGTGGGTTTGGACGTCAGTTCTGTGTTGTTGACCAGCAGTGACGGCGGAGGTACAAACTTAAGATTCCTTGTAACAAATAGGACATCAGTTTTGCTATGATTTATTCTTAGGTTTTGAGTCAGCAACCATTCAGCTACTGCTCCGAAACAGTTGGTTATTGGAGTAAACACTGGTTGGTCAGTTTTGAACGGCATGTATATGAGGATGTCATCAGCGTATGCCAAGCATTGCACGTTAAAGGATCTGATCAATTCACAAATCGGCTGCATATAAATATTGAACATTAACGCCGATAGTGAAGATCCTTGTGGTACGCCTTGAGACTGTAGGAACGGCTCTGAGGATTTCTGGCCTGTTTTAACTTGTTGCCACCTGTTGGAAAGGTAGGATCTACACCATTCCAGTGCTGTGCTTCGAATCCCCTTCTCTCTCAGACGTTGAATTAGTATATCGTGGTTTACAGAATCGAAGGCAGCAGAAATGTCTAAAAAGATGAGAACAAATCCTTGTTTGATGTTGTTTATTCCTGTGATCAGATCGTTGAATAGGGTTGTAAGGATTGTGTCGACTCCATGTGCTTCTCTGAATCCATGTTGCGATTTGTCTAGGGGTGCTTCTGTGTCGATGTGATGTTGGAGTTGTTGTTGGGCAGCTTTCTCAATGATTTTTGCAAGCTGGGGGATGCTTGAGATTGGCCTAAATGATTCAACTTTGGATGGATCAAGCTTACTGTTTTTTAGTAGGGGCTTGATAGAGGTGTGTTTAAGACTCTGAGGGAATGAGCCTGTTAGGAAGGATTGGTTCAGAATTTTGCATAGGATTTGGCTTAGATCATGTCGCAGATCTTTGATCCAGTTAGCTGGGCATGGGTCGTTAGGTGCCGTGCTAGGATTGATGGAGGCAATAATTCTCTCAATTTCACTAGATGATATAGTATTGAAGTTGCAAAATGGAGTTATATGAGATTCCTTAGGTGATATAATGGGGTTGATGGTATTTATGCATGTGCTGGACTTAATCATTTTTGATTGCAGGTAGTTTGCGTAGTCCTGTGGCCGAGGTGTTGCAGGTTGGTCTGAAACTGGCTCTCTTGTTATGGATCTTACTAAGTTGAATAGAGCATGAGGTTTATTGATGGAGCGCTTCAGTAGGTTTGTGTGGTATAGTTTCCTGCTCAATGTTACCTTTTCACGGTGGGTAGCTAGGTGTGAGTTATATGTTTCAAGGGCTTCTGGTGAGTGGGTTTGGCGCCACTGTCTTTCAAGTTTGCGTAGATGAGTGAGGGATGTACGAAGGTCAGCAGAGAACCATGGTGCGTGTTCTCGTTTTCTTATTTTCTTATCCATGTGCACTGGACATGAGGCGGCTCTGAGGTTCTCGTCCCATTTGGATACCAGGTCATCTAAGTTGAGGGTAGTGTTGGTCAAGAGTGGATGGAGGTTATCTAGGACTTTGTCGCGGTTGAGAGGTTGAAAACGGACTGCATGGGTTCCGGGTGAGTTAGATGGTATTTGACTCACATGTGAGGTAAAGGTGGGTATATTGAATTGAATAAGATTGTGATCAGACCAAGGTACTGGTATATGTATAATTTGATCTGTTGGGTGTCAGTGAACTGAAATGGACTGGCTTTGGGCACTTTGCTTCTGATGATCATATGGTCTACTATGCTGGAAATGAGAGACAAAGAAGAAATGATGTTGCATTTAAGATGTTTGCAACATGATGTTGCATTTAAGAAGAAACTTGCAAGAACTGTAATGAAATACAGTGTAGTCAGTGAACGCTTAATTTCTATACGTCTACGAGGAAAGCCCATCAACACAACTATAATTAAGGTATATGCCCCAACAACAGTTGCAGAAGAGGAAGACATTGAGTTCTATGAACAAATACAAGTTGGAATTGACAGAACATGCAAACATGATATCCTGAAGAAGGTAACGTGGTTGGAAAATATGGACTTGGCAACAGAATTGAAGCTGGAGAAAGACTTATAGAATTCTGCAAGACCAATGATCTATTCATCTCAAATACCTTCTTCCAGCAACACAAGGGGCAATTGTACTTATGGACTTCACCCAATGGATTGTACAGAAATCAAATTGACTAAATCTGTGGAAGACAATGATGGAAAATCTTGATAACATCAGCAAAGACAAAACCTGGAGCTGACTGTGGTGCAGATCACCAACTACTAGTATGCAAACTCAAGCTAAAGTTAAAAAAGAACAAGCCACTCATGAATGTAGCAAAATATGTCCTAGAGCAGCGATGGCGAACCTATGGCACGC
The DNA here is from genome assembly GCA_033557465.1 of Ichthyophis bannanicus. NCBI lineage: Eukaryota > Metazoa > Chordata > Amphibia > Gymnophiona > Ichthyophiidae > Ichthyophis > Ichthyophis bannanicus. The sequence continues at coordinate 648,117,301 of CM066031.1, forward strand.
GTGCCAGCTGTGGCACGCGAAGGCCTTGCAGCTGGCACGCGGGAAGGTCGCACATTAAAAAAAAAAAAAAAAAAGCTGCCCGCTGCCGCCGCGGCGGCATGGAGTGTCCCGCGGGGCTCCCTCTGCCCGGCGGGACTCTCCCGGCGCTGCTCAGCCCCTCTCTGCCGGCTTGCAGAGACGCAAAGGGAGAGAGAGTCTCCCTCGCGTCTCTCTTAAGCCCGCAGGGGCAGATCCCATCTGCCCCTGCGGGCTTAAGAGAGACGCGAGGGAGACTCTCACTCCCTTCGCGTCTCTGCAAGCCGGCAGAGAGGGGCTGAGCAGCGCCGGGAGAGTCCCGCCGGGCAGAGGGAGCCCCGCGGGACACTCCATGCCGCCGCGGCGGCAGCGGGCAGCTTTTTTTTTTTTTTTATTGCCATGAGCCGAGGGAGGGGGGTTAAGACTGGCAATGGGCTAGGGAGGGAGAGAGGGGGGTTAAGACTGGCAATGGGCTAGGGAGGGAGGGAGGGAGGGGGGTTAAGACTGGCAATGGGCTAGGGAGGGAGGGAGGTTAAGACTGGCAATGGGCTAGGGTTGAGGGGGGTTGAGACTGGCAATGGGCTAGGGAGGGAGGGAGGGAGGGGGTTGAGACTGGCAATGGGCTAGGGAGGGAGGGGGGGGTTGAGACTGGCAATGGGCTAGGGAGGGAGGGAGGGAGGTTAAGACTGGCAATGGGCTAGGGAGGGAGGGAGGTTAAGACTGGCAATGGGCTAGGGAGGGGGGAGGGGGGTTGAGACTGGCAATGGGCTAGGGAGGGAGGGGGGTTGAGACTGGCAATGGGCTAGGGAGGGAGGGAGGGAGGGGGATTGAGACTGGCAATGGGCTAGGGAGGGGGGGTTAAGACTGGCAGTGGGCTGGGGAGGGGGGTTAAGACGCAGTGGGCTATGGGGGGGAGTTAAGACTAGCAATGGGCTGTGGGCTGATGAGGGCTGGCAATGGGCTATGAGCTGATGAGGGCTGTCTGGAAATGGGGTGATGGGGGGGTTAGGACTGGTAATGGGCTATGGGGGGGGTTAAGACTGGTAGTGGGCTGATGGGGGGGGTTAGGACTGGTAATGGGCTATGGGGGGGTTAAGACTGGTAGTGGGCTGATGGGGGTGTAGGACTGATAATGGGTTATGGGGGGGCTAGGACAGGAAATGGGCTGATGGGGAGGGGTTAGGACTTGAGGTGGGCTGATGTGGTTAGGACTGGTAATGGGCTGTGGGCTGATGGGGGGGTTTAGGACTGGCAATGGGCTATGGGGGGCTGACTGGAAATGGGCTGATGGGGGGTTAGGACTGGTAAAGGGTTATAGGGGGGGGGCTTAAACTGAAAATGGGGTGATGGGGGTTAGGACTGGAAGTTGATTGACGGGGGGCTAGGACTGGTAATGGGTTGGGGTGTTGCTAGGACTGGAAATGGGCTGAGTGGAAGGGGAGGCTTGAACTGCAAATAGCTGATGGGGAGGGGGCTTGGAATGGAAATGGGCTGTGAGGGAAGGGAGCTAGGACTGAAAATGGGCTGATGGAACAGCTAGGATAGGACTGGAAATGGGCTGTTGGGGGGAGCTAAGATTGGAAATGGGCTGTGGTGGGGGCTTGAATTGAAATGGACTCATGGAGGGGCTAGAACTGGAAGTAGGCTCATGGGGGGGCTTGGACTGGAATTGGGCTGAGTGGAGGGGAGCTATGATTTGACATGGGCTGATGGTGGGGCTAGGAAATGAGTAGAAATGGGCTGATGGGGGGGCTAGGATTGAAAATGAGCTGATGAAGGGACTTGGACTGGAAATGGGCTGATGCAGGGACTAGAAGGGAATGGATGCTGGGTGAGACTGGAACTAGAAGGGAGCTGATGTTGGGGGAGGATTAGAATGGGATGGGGCTGGGAGAGTAAAATGGAGAGGGGAAAAATATTTTGTGTAGGAGGGATGAAAAATCTACAATTGGCCAGGTATTGGGAGAGTAATTGGGGATTGAGGATGGAGGGGTAAAATTTGTGTGGATGAAATAGGAATGAGGAAAGAGCAAAAGGAGAAAGATTAGTATGTTAAAGCAGATGTAGAGAGAGAGAGAGAATGGAAAAAAAACTAGAAGAGAGAAGAAAGGACAAATGGACAGCAGACGATGGAGAGTTAGCAGAAAACATGAAGAAACCAGAAGAAGGTGGCTGGACCAATTGCAACTGAAAAAAAAATGCACAAAAGGTAGAAAGATATCTCTTTATTTTGAATTTATTAACTGGAATATGTCAGCTCTGGGAAATGTGCATCATTAACATCTGCGCTTTGTTTGGTACAAGAGGAAATTCCTATTTGACGTTGCCACTTGTTCTCTTTCCCCAGTATTCTCTGAAATGTATTGGTTTAATATTTGCAGTGTTGCCTTTTGATAGGTAGGGTATGGTGCTTTGTGAGTCCTGGTAATGCTGTCAGGATACGGCGGGTTTGCTATGGGTTCTAAATGGGCAGCGTTTGTAGTAGTTCCTAATGTGCCTGGCGGTTGGCACTGGATTATAGTAATGTAGAAATCTTTTAGTCTTTCTTTATCCATACACTCATTAAGAGACATGTTTACTAAAAGTTAGTGTATGGTAACATTATGCAAATATTTATGCAAATAAGACCACTTATGCAAATGACGTGCTGGCACTTTGAGGAAATTCTTTGGTTTTGTGCGGCAGTTTGGGCACTCGGGCTCAAAAAGGTTAGCCATCACTGTCCTAGAGAATATACCCCTGGAATTTAAAGACTACCTGAAAAATTGATTTGCTGCTTAAGATATAAATAATCGAGTTCCAGGAGAGTTATGGGATGGCATCAAGAAGATTGTGTTGAAAGAAAGTGATAAGTCTTTACATAAGGTGAAAAAGCAAAAACGGCCAAAATGGATGACTGAAGAAGCTCTGAAAATTGTCCAGAAATGCAGAGAGCTAAAGTCAGAGGGGAAAGAGAGGCAATTGCATAACTCAACAGAGATTTCCAACATACAGCAAGACAAAACAAGGAGAAGTACTACAATGACACATGCAAGGAAAGAGAATCAGAAGCTATTAGAGGAAAAACAAGATCGGTTTTTCTAAAGCTACGAGAGTTAAAGAAAGAATTCCAGCCTCGAATTGGAATGCTACAAGATGCTTAAGGATCCATGTCGAATGATGCTGTGAAGATCAAGAAAAGGTGGAAAGAATATAAAGATCAAGTGGACCAACAGCAATTTCAACCTGTACCTTATGATCAGGAACCATTGGTGATGAAAGAAGAGGTCGAAGCAGCATTGAAAGCCTTATCAAAGAACAAAGCACCAGACATTGATGGCATTCCCATTGAAGTATTACAACAATTGGATGAAGCTGTTACCAACTTACAAGCCTCTGCCAGGAAATTTGGAAAATAAATTCATGGCCAACTGACTGGAAAAGATCTGTGTTTATACCAATACTGAAGAAAGGTGACATGCCTGACTGTGGAAATTATCCCACAATTGCTCTGATCCAACATGCCTGCAAGATTCTACTCAAGATCATTCAGCAGAGAGTACAACTATACCTGGAACAAGAACTGCCTGAAGTGCAGGCAGGCTTCAGGAAAGTGAAAAGAATGAGAGACATTATTGTGAGATAGATCCTTGAAAAGACAAAATAATACCAAAAGGGTATCCATATGTGTTTTATTGACTACAGCAAGGCTTATGATTGTGTAAACCATGAGAAACTCTGGGCCACATTAAGAAGCATAGGTATACCAGAACACCTGATCGTTCTCATGCACAACCTTTACATTGATCAAGAAGCAACAGTTCGAACGGAACTAGGAGAAACAAAATGGTTTAAAATCAACAAAGGTATACAACAAAGCTGCATACTTTCCTCCTACCTCATTAATTTGTATATAGAACAAATTATCAGAGAAGCAGGACTTTATGAAGACAACTGAGGTGTGAAGATTGGTGGAATACTCATCAACAACCTTCGCTATGTTGATGATACCACATTAGTGGCTGAAAATGTAGACGATTTGAAACATTTGCTTCTCAAGATCAAGGAATATAGTCTTAAAATGAGTCTGCACCTTAACGTTCATCATTGATGGAGAAGAAATTGAAATACTTGACAGCTTTAACTTACTTGGATCAACAATCAATAAAGAAAGGACTTGCAGTCAAGAAATCCAACGATGTATTGCTCTTGGTAGAATGGCTATGAAAGACCTAGACAAGATTCTTAAGAGCAGAGATGTCTCTCTCCATAGAAAGATTCAACTTGTCCAGGCCATGGTATTTTCAGTAATATCATATGGATGTGAAAGTTGGACAGTGAAAAAGATAGACAGGAAGAAAATTGATGCCTTTGAATTATGGTGCTAGCGACGAATACTGTGTATATCATTGACTGCCAAAAGAACAAACCAGTCAGTATTAGAGATCAAACCTAAGCTTTCCTTAGAAGCTCAGATGACAAGACTTTGACTTTCATACTTTGGACACATCTTACAAAGAGAGAGATCATTGGAGAAAGACGTAATGCTTGGCAAAGTAGAAGGTCACCGTAAAAAAGGAAGGCCGTCAATGACATGGATCGATACAATAACAGCAGCTATGGATACCACTCTATCAACAATGAGCCGCTTAACAACAGCATAGTGTCTGAAGTCTGTTTCTCCTTTTAACTATTATTGTATACTTAAACATAAACAACTGAGCAATTGTCATTAAATCAATAGAAACGTTTTGGTATTGTGTATTCTAAACTACTGGTTACTTTGTATTTCATGTACCATCCTTGAGGCCAACACTCACGCCATGTATGAGTCTGCTCTTTCACTAATTCCACATGTTGACATAAGTCCTTATGGTATCCAGGACCAGTAGATCACTTTTTATTTTATTTTATTTATTTATTTATGGATATCCTTTAAAGAACTTGTCAAGGTATATGTACGAGGTAAATGGTTTATCTTGGGGGCAATTTCTTCAAATGGGTTAGTTTTGCACAAACCATGAGTCACGAACCTCACTCCTAAGCCAGAGTATGTGAAGAATGATCTCAGTTTCTTAAATTTACAGCTAATTGCACTATAATACTTGCATTGTCCCAAAGACAGTTTACTTTGGGAGTTCATAAGACATAACAAGTATGTGTAATTTGTCAAGATATGATTGGAAATTCTTATCTATGAGGCCCGTGGCTCCCAATATGATGAAAAATATTTTTCTATCTCTCTGCCACATTTTCTTGTTCTTTTACTGCATTTCTTGGTACTTCAAGATCTTCTCCCTCTCCATGTGATTCACAGAATAATCACTTGGATATGACACCTCTATGCTGTTCTGGTGTTTTACTCCTTTACCACTAGGTTGGGTTTCCTCGCATCCAGTCTATTGGAATCGGAATGTCCCAAGTTATCATAATTTCTTCATTCTCCATAATTCCCTTAGGGTCATGTTCCCAGTGCTTTTCTGATACAGTGATTTGTAGCGCTTACATTTTCAATGGATGAGACAAGCCATCCTGTTGTGTCTTTTTGCACAGAAATTTTCTGCCATCAAAATTTCATAGCCAGATACAAGATGAGTAACCATTTCCTGCTCTTTCTTACAGAATTTGCATATTGTGGCCATGATCCAATAGGTACTTTAGAGGCCAATATAAGCAACATTACTGTGGTGTGAGCTCCTTGGGGCCACTCCAAGGGCAGCCCTAGAATCACTGATTGCTTCATTTTATGCCCCTCTTCATGATTGTTTCATATGCTAAGTACTGGTGTCCTCTGATTTTATCTCTCTGCCTCTGCTTGCTGTATCTCATTTTGACCATACTGACCCATTGGGGCAGACACCCCAAACATTCTTTACTCTCTGCCCATTCTATTTCAGCCCAAGTTTCAGAGAACCTTGTGACCTGTTATGTTACTATCTCTTCTCTGATCCCTGTAGCTCTTCCCTCTACTGCCTTACACTTTGCTTTACTGAATTGTAGATCTCTCTGGGCAAAGATTCCTCTTGTTCATGACCTTCTTGTATTGCAATCTCTGGATACACTTTTCCTGGCAGAAAAGTGGCTGTGGGAGGGGGAGGAGCCACTCTTCCATTGGTGCCTCCCACCTGGATACATAGCTGGGTTGTGCTGGGGGAGGAGTGTTGCTGCTCTCTGTTGTGTAGCTCTTCCAATCTCCCAAGTCTGTAATCCAGCTCTGTCTTATCCAGAATTGCTTCTCCTTTTCCTTGATGGCTCACCTCCTACCTACTTTCTCTTGGCTTATGTTCCCCCATCTCTCTGTCCTCACTTCTCTGAAGCGACAGTCCTCTATCCTAACCTCTTGGTCTTGGGTGATTTTAACGCCCATTTTGCCTCTCCTCTTAAATCCTACAATAATAGTCTTCTTCAGCTTTTCTCAGACTTTTCTCTTTCTCAGCACGTATCTTTTCCCACCCATATAACTAGTCATATTCTTGATCTTGTTCTCTAATCCGACTCTCTGCTCTCGGTTATTTCCTCCTTTTCTTCCCTCCAGGTCCCTTGGTCTGATCATTTCTAACTTTTTTTCTTCTTTCAACATTTCACATCCTCTATTTTTTTCCTTGGTCATTCCTCAGCTTCACACTTCCTTGCGGCTGCGACCTCTCTTCTTGCACTCTTGATCAGTCTCCTCTGGCCAATGATATTTTCCCTTCCGACTTTTCCTCCCTTCCGGTTGACATGCAGGCCCATCTCTGATACTCTACCTTATCTTCTACTCTTGATAAAGTGGCCCCACTCCATCCCCACAATCGCGCTTTACATTATACTCATCCTTGGTTTCACTGTGGTCTTCGCCTCCATTGCCGCCAGCTCTGCCGGGCTGGATGGCTGTGGAAGAAACAGCCTTTCCCCCCTTCTTTCCAACATTATAAGGATCTCTACCAACAGTATCGCTCCATGATTCATACAGCCAAAAAAGACTGCTACTCTGACCTTATTTCTTCATCTGCCAATTCCACCCACCAGTAATACTCCATCCTAGCAATACTCTAAAAACCGTCCACTGCTGGTTTGTCCCCATCTTTGCATACCTTGCCCCCACCCACATATTCTTGGCAGTTACTTTCACAACAAGATTTCATCTCTCAGATCCACTTTTACTAATTGTCCCCCTCCCCTGCCTTCTGACCATTTATCTTCCACTCTTGGGAATCTTGTTGCCCTACCTGACGTCCATTCTCCTTCTAGCCCCCTCCAACCTGGGCTAGTTCCTTCCATAGACTCATCTGTACCCTCTGATGCTCACTCTCCTCTGGTTCCTTCTTAATATCACACTTGATCTTCTTTCTCTCCCGTTTCTTTTTTTTTTTAAATTCTTTATTTATATTTTCAAACAAGTACAACAAAACCAAAAACATAATTTAAAAGGATACTTCTCTTTACATAAAAGCAAAACTAAAAAGGCTTTGAAAAGCCTTCCCCAACCTTGTCCCACCCAACACCATGCGATCATCAAAGGCTATATATAAGAGAAAAAGACGAGGCCTGAAGAGGCCTACAAGGGCTATGGCATATCAGGGAGCCTTCCACTAGGCAAAAAACAATGATTTGACTAATGACCACTTAGTTTACATCATAACATGTTTTGGAGATGTAGTTATACAGGGGTTTCCATTTAAAAACAGTGGAAGGCATAAATGTTACACCATAACGTGGCATTTGTTTGTATTTGCAGCATAAACACAGGCAATTCCACCATTCGTGCCAACTAAGCTCTGCAGTATGTTTCCAGCTGGAAATAATGAGATGCAGGGCCACTCCCATCATAAAATCAAATAAGAAATTGCAATCCCTCTGTAATGATGAGATGCCAATTGCTGACCGAAAAACAACCACAGGCCAGGAGAACCCCAACACCTCTTGGATGCGGTTCCAAATCGAAACCCAATAAGACTGAATGTTAGGGCAGTCATATACCACATGTCTCAAAGTGCCAGCACCACTTCGACAAGACCAACACTCATTCCCAGCTGCCTTATCCCACTTAGCCACCTTTACCGGAGTAAGGTGAGCTCTGTGCACAAAGAAGTATAAAGCTTGTTAAATAGAAGCAGACTGGGATACTCTGTTTGTCTTGCTCCAGAAATTCACCCATGCTTCTGGAGAAGGATCTTTCCCAGTATCGTGTTCCCAAATTCGTTGGACCTCAATGGCCTGTGGGGTGTGGTTCTGGATGACCAATTTATAGTAGTAAGAAGCCACCCTAGAGGCCATATGGGCTGAACCTATAATAGTAGCAACCCCCACTCTTCAGGCAAAGAGTTAACTTCAATAAGGGATTTCTCTACACAATGCCTCAGCTGGATCCACTGGAAGTATAGGGATGAAGGCAAATCAAACTCGCATTGTAAGGAAGCAAAAGGTTTCCACTTGCCATCTGATATCAGTTGTCCGATAGCCCAAATGCCCCTACTGAATCTTTGTTGCCATGCAAATGAACTTTGATAAATTTTTAAAAAAGGACTGTGCCAGATAGGGATTTGTTTCGCTAGGCATTCCTCCTTGGGAATAGCCTTCACTAATTGTTGAACCCGGACGAGTTTTGGTCAGTTATTTTTCTGTAGGTCCTGGGTTCATTTCACTTCACAGACGCAGGAGGGCTTATAATAAGACAACCCAACAGGTGTGGCTTGGAGAAAGGTTTTTATGTAAAAATAGGCTTAATACATAGGTATTGAACAGAGGTATATAGTGATTGTTACAGAGCTGTTTCAGTGTGCATCAATGAATCTGTGTGTGCATGTGTGAAGTGTGAGAGAGATAGGCCCGAACATGTGGCTCAGAGCCTCATGGAGAGAGGGAGAGAGAGAGAGAGAGGGGGGGAGGGGTGAAGGGAATTGATTATCCGAGCCTCCTGTCCTTCATGTCCACTGGATGGTGGGAGAGAGAGAAAGACAGGAAGTGTGTCTGTCCTTTATAGTGGACTGAATCCTTTCCAGCACTTCCCCTTGAGGTCTGCTATTGTCTTTGGCCACTCCCTTTGAGGTCTGCTCTTCTTGATTTAGCAAGGAGGGGCTGCAGACAGGTCCTAGAGACTGACATCACCAGGGGGTCAGAGTTTAAGTTTTGGAGACTGAATTCACCAGAGTCCACAGCTGCATGAAATGTATGCTGACATCTCCCACACCTTTTTTATTTTTCTTTATTATTTGTGCCTGGAAATGGTGGAAGCAAGCCTGTGGTACCTGTCCCAGCTGCCATTACCTGATAGTAGGCAGCTTGTCTAATACCTCCTGTATTAAATACCTTGCTATGTCTAGCAGGTCCCCTGTCCTGCACAGTACTGTCTCTAGTGTTCTAGAGATAAACAAGTCTCCTTATGAGTCCAAACCTCGTGTCTTAGGTAGAGCAGCCACTACTGGGGGGGGGGGGGACCCAATATGCCACTTACGTGCCTGTCTTAGAGAGAGTGAACAGTGCATAAGGTCTGCAGGAATTTTTAAGGAGGCTAAAACCAAACGGTACCAGGATGCTATGAGTGAGGATAGGAAGCAATACTAGACTGCAGCTGACTCTGGTATTCAGTGTAATAGGAAATGCCAAATTAGCCTGGATGTAGGGGTGGATGCTGGAGAAGTTCAGTGTAACTACCTTAAAATGTTGTTGTTCTGTACGACATGCGCTGCAAGGAAATGTACATTTTTTTCATTTTACAGCACAGGAAAATTACGATAATGCATAGCAATATTTGTACAGCAGTTAAAATAATAATAGGGTGAATAAAAACATTAAAGACATGATCAGCAGTAGGTGAGTAACCAAATAACAATTCCCACACAGACACATGAGCATCTTGTAGCAAGTGTCCAACAATTTGTTGAATGTGTCCATTCTCATAAGCGATGGTGTGATTCACTTCAGTGGATGTTGTTTTAAGGTGATCAATATAGGCATGGAGTTCTGTAAAGTTGAGCAGTTTATGTAATGTCTCTTCTCCCATGCCAAGTGGTAATGGATGCACAGCATATGAGATAAAGTCTGGAATGTCCATAGAATCATTGGTAACCAGCGATGTGGAATAAGTTGTCCCGTTAATGGTGATGGAGACCAGTGGTGTATGACTGCACCAGGTATTGTTTAGTAAATAGTTTGAACTGTACAACAAAGTGTTCTTGGGAAGGCGAATGTCATGCATTCTGGGAGCAATCGAAAAAGAAACATTCTGGGGAAAGAACAGATGAAAACAAAAGTGTCCAGCTCCAAGGTAATACAAACTGTGTGAGGTAGTCAGGGAATATGAGAGCTTAACAGTCAGGGAGCAAGAGGAAGAATTGTTCCAGCAGGAGGTGTCAGCCTCTTTAAACTGGTGAGGTTGACACTTGAACTGAAATGTAGTCTGCTCGCACAAACTGGGGTCCATCGGCTTGAATGAAGTCCAGGTGTCGTCCAGTGGCTGTACTCATGTGAGATGGTCCACAGGATACATAAGCATATTATCAAACTGCACCCCAATATTAACAACAGGATAAATAACTGTGTGTTGTCCTGACCATGGGATCAAAGTACAGATAGAGCAGCCTTGTGGTGAACAAATGGGAACACTAACTGTCCACCAATCAAGGTGAGCTATAGCAAATTCAGGTATTTTGGTACTAGCCATATGGATGAGAGATGGTGGCCAGTGTCCTAACTTAGCAGTGATCAGAATTTCCTTTAGTATAGTAATAAGCTCGATCTGTACTTGATCACAGGCAAGAGCCCAGGAAATATTCTTTCCCAATCTATATTCTGCATGTGCTAAGGTAACAATTTTCTGTTCTATAATGGGAGATATAAGAGCAAAGGTATCTACAACTACATTGGACAGTTTAGAGGAAGCTTCATTAATAATATGTTGTGAGGTAAAACCATCAGCAGCATGCTGAGCAGTGGATCCCATTTTATTACGGAGCACCTCTATATCAATTATATTAAGGGTACCCAGTGCAGTCCCTGTGCCACCTAAAATTGTATCAATTAATTCAAGCTTGTGTCAAAATTGTTTGGCTCGGGGTGTTACTGACTGCATATCAAACCAAGTATTGAGCATTTGTATGTGGTTGGCAACAAACTGAGAGCAATTTGGATATTTGTGAGTAACTAGAAACAATTTGGGAAATAGATGCCAAGTAAGAAAATGGTATTCCACATCATATAAAACATCGTGTGGTGCATCATATTTAATCTGAAATGGATGTCCTTCCTGAAATGGGTGGATATCAGAAAGGTAGAGTACAGGAGGAGCAGAAGTAGTGGGAGGGGTGGGATGAGGGGTAGTAGGTAAACAAGATACATCCAAAAGGAATGAAGTCTCAGTGATGTGTTGTTGATCACTCACAACCCATGTATAAGTTATTTTCCAGGTACCTCTGTCCTGACAGGAAATATTGTACAAAATCAAAGCAGGAGGACCTAGAAAGTAACGTTCAGGGTGTGCCCTCAATTTTTGTGTCCGTTCTAGAGAAGTGGAAACTAGTGGCTCCCACTGTACTTGAGTGATGTTTAATGAATAGAACACTGTCTTGTCCTGTACCAAACAGAAACTCAGGATGACCAGATCCTTTCCTTCCGGGAACGGTGGGGGTATTTCTTGATAGCGATATACCCCACCTGTGGAGTTAGCCCAGCCAATCGTGCATATTCGGATGATAGTTCCTGTAATGAGACTTGAGTAGAAGAGAGCAGATACAAGAACAGGAAACCGAGACATAATAAAAGCAAACTTGTTTCACTCTACTAGGGAGTAAACTAATGCTCCCCACTTATACTATGTAACAACAAAACAAACAAAAAAAAATAATAATTTTTACTACTTATTTACATAACTATTAAACACATGTTAACTATACAGCAGAAGTAAATAGTTACCGTCCTCAAGCGACGTTTGTTCAGAAAGCAGCTGTCCGTGCTGTCTTCATAAAGCAGCTGTCCGTGCTGTCTTCAGGTGGTAGCTGAAAACAAAGACTGATAAAACACATATTACCCATATGGTTTTAACTGGGTGATGTGTTTCCAGTACTGCTGGTTGTCAGGCATTAGGATCTGGTATAGGCTTGGGCCTAAGGTATCAGTAACTAAGTACGGTCCTTCCCACTGTGCAGTTCCAAAGGGGAGGTTTGGTCTAGGTCTCATCTCTGCAAGCCACTAGTGACAGGGCTTCCTTCATGTATTCATGAAATATTGATGGGGAATTCTTATATCCCTGTGGAAGCACAGTCCATGCACACTGTTTCGGCCAGGCAGGTGAATTGCATGTGGAAGAAATAGGTCTAATCAGACCCCTCTCCTCCAGTACCTTCACAATTTTAGTCACTGATTCTATAGCCTGATGAGGTACTGGGTATTACTTCTGTGGTGGAGGATCCTCACCTTCCAACAGTATTTCTGTGTGCATTTTCCCACAATCTACCTTGTCTTGAGCCCCGACTGGAATATCAGTCACTTCTGAGGGAATTACACACAGATCATACTGTTGAGCTGCCTTAGTGCACTGAGTTGCTAACTGCATGGGAATGACTTCATGCACTGACGTTTTAGAAGCACTTGAAGTTCCTGAATACTGCCACAATTTAAGATTAGCCATATCCACCACCAAATTTAACTGGTTGAGAACATCAATTCCAATTATTTCTTTTGGTGTGTTCACTATAGTGGAGGCAGTGGTTTCTAACATCTCCTTATTTTGTTCACTGTGCATAGGGATACCCCATTTAGCTGGGATAGCCACACATTTGGAAGCTGTGTCATTAATTTCTTGAATTTCATAAGTTTCCATATTTTCCTGATCTGCAGTAGGAGAAGCTCTGTTTGTAAAACTAATTCCAGCCCCTGTGTCAATCAAAGCTAGTTTATCCTGACCCCCTACTCTACTGATAACATTGGGGCGTGCACAAGAGTCCAGTATCAAGGGTGTTACAAGCCTTAAATTGTGTCCTGGGCCTGTGTCCATTTCATCATCCAGAGGCTCTGGAATTGAGTCCTCTGCTGAGATAAAGGAGGCAGGCTGGGCTATGAAGGCTTGAGACATTTTGATATCTGAACTCAAGAGGTCAGGACATCCCTATGCACTAGCCTTGTGTTTGTCCTGAGCTGCTTGTAAATCCTGTTTTAATTTATCTATTTCTATCTGCAGTATATGTTTGTCTTGTTCCCATTTAGTTTTCTGCTTTTCTAGCCCATTTCTGTGCTTTGAGCTCCTGAAAAGGAATGTAACCTGAGGAGTTTCTAAAAGTACCTCTGCCATGTGCTCTCCAAGGTGTGTGTCCTCTGTCTGTGTTTCTTGTGTACTGAGAGGATCCCTCGGCTTGCCACTTAGGTGTGTGTCCTCTGTCTGTGTTTCTTATGTACTGAGAGGATTCTTCGGCCTGCCACTTCCGTGCTTCTGATACTGTAATGACCTGCGAGGGCTGGGTCTTCCAAACAGACCCAATTCTGAGCATTAAAGTATCAAAAGGGGTTGCTTCAGGATCTTCAGAAAATAACAGAAGGTGTTTTGTAATCTCAGGGGATAGCAATTCTATTAAAAATTCCTTATGCATGCTCTCCCCATAATCTTCTGCTTTGGGCAAGGACTCCTGCTCATTAAGAACTGCTTTTAAAATCCAGGCTCTATATGCAAACTGTTCCAGTGTATCATTTGGTAAAGGTGAAATAATTTTAAATACTTGCATTGGGGAACAGTGAAATAGTTTCTCAGTACCCCTTTTAACCAACTGGTATGGGTGAGTGAGAGAACCAACTCTGTAATAGTGTGGGCCCAGAGCCAGATGCATAAGTCTATCAAAGTCTGATTGTTTTCTTCTGTATTTCCCTAGACCCCAGTGAATCAGAATATCAATCGCCCATTTAACCCACTGATTTACATTAAGAGGCATAGTACCAATTTTCTCAACTATTTTTTCAATATCTTTATCTTTTAAATTTTCATGCAACATTACTTTAACTGGTGCTTTGAGTTCAATACTGGGTACCATGTCTAAGCCATCTGAATTATGCTCCAGACAGAGATCCTGATTATTGCTGGGATCTGGCAGAGATAAACTATCATGATTTTCCTGCTGTGATTCATCTGTGTTCTTCCCATTCCTAAGTCCAACTATGCATACTTCTGTATTCTTTTGTTGCTGATAAGGTGTGTCATAGGCATAAGGTGCTGAGGGAGGGGTGGGTGTTGGCTTTCTTGCAGAGGCCAATTGATCTTTAACGTGCCTCAATTCAAGTTTAAGTGCTTCTAATTGTTCACTAACAGTTATAAAATAATTTGTGGCTTGTATCACTTGAGTTCTTTGTATAGAGATGCAAATTTGTGCCTCCTCAAGGTCTTTGGTCAATTGTGTGCACTGAGAAGTCAGTTCAGAGTTGTCTTTTTTCATGCTAATGAGTCCCCTGCACATGCCTTGGATGAAAAGGCATTTTCTTTTATTTGTTTTCTTTTTGAATTCTTGATCATGGTTTAACATTTGTCTTTGAATATTATACCATGATGACTCAAGGAATTCCCCTTCAAATGGACCCTCTTTCCTCTTACAATATGAAATTAAACTTTCTTTAAGTTCTTTAAAATCAAAGGCTTCCATATTTGATACTGCAGAAAGGCTGTAGTTGGACTATCTCAAATGTGTAACCTTAGAAGGAGGAATGCTAACTTAAAAAGTGCTTCTCACCTATTTAACAGGGTAGAAGTTTTAGGGTGAAGTTATAGTAAGAAGGGTGTTAGTAGATTAACAGAATTGTATCAATTGCAGCCAGCTCTAAGCCTGCTCTCACTAAGATAGTTACTGACAGGAGACAGAGAAATAAAAGTTAAGGGACAGGAGATTAACAGAATTGTCAGATATTCCTGCTCACACCAAGATATATACTGACAGGAGAGAGAAATAAAAGTCAAACAGACAAGAGGTAAATTAGTGTTACCAGGAAAGATGTATATTGTACTCTATGAGGGAATATTTAACTGTGTAACTCTGTATTTTCTTAGCAGCTCAAATACTATAGAAAAAAGTCTTTAGCAAGCCTATACATCAAAATAACACCATTGCAAGCCACTCTGTGTGATGTCCTTAAAATTCTAGATTCTTACAGAGCATTTTGACAATAAAAATCTCACCTTGTCTAACCCACAAAACAAAATTGTAAATGGTCACACGGACTTTCGATTCTGTCTCACTCTGTCTGAAATCTACTTAATGTATTATACAAAATTATTACTTACCCAACTGGTGGTCTGCTGTGAAATCCGAGAAGGCGAGCCCCCATATGTAATCATCTGAATATGTAATCTTCTGGTCTAGTCTCCGCTTGGTCCTGGGTTCATTTCACTTCACAGACACAGGAGGGCTTATAATAAGACAACCCAACAGGTGTGGCTTGGAGAAAGGTTTTTATGTAAAAATAGGCTTAATACATAGGTATTGAACAGAGGTATATAGTGATTTTTATGTAAAAATAGGCTTAATACATAGGTATTGAACAGAGGTATATAGTGATTGTTACAGAGCTGTTTCAGTGTGCATCAATGAATCTGTGTGTGCATGTGTGAAGTGTGAGAGAGATAGGCCCGAACATGTGGCTCAGAGCCTCATGGAGAGAGAGAGAGAGAGAGAGAGAGGGAGGGGTGAAGGGAATTGATTATCCGAGCCTTCTGTCCTTCATGTCCACTGGATGGTGGGAGAGAGAGAGAGACAGGAAGTGTGTCTGTCCTTTATAGTGGACTGAATCCTTTCCAGCACTTCCCCTTGAGGTCTGCTATTGTCTTTGGCCACTCCCTTTGAGGTCTGCCCTTCTTGATTTAGCAAGGAGGGGCTGCAGACAGGTCCTAGAGACTGACATCACCAGGGGGTCAGAGTTTAAGTTTTGGAGACTGAATTCACCAGAGTCCACAGCTGCATGAAATGTATGCTGACAGGTGTCATCTATTACCCTATGAGACTTCAACCTCTTAAAAGGCACCATGCCAGGGAGGAGCTTTAAGGGGAATGGAGCACTTAATCTCTCTTCCAGTTCTAGCCATACTGGGCGTTTCCCTACGGTCCCCTGTTTCTCTCCCATTTCTTAAAATTATCACTTCATCTCACAAGACTACATCCCCCAATGATCCCATTCCCTCATCCTGGCTTTCTGCTCTTTCTCTAATGGTTTATGGTTTATTTATAAATTTGATATACTGCCCTTCTACAGTGTGTCAGAGCAGTTTACAATAAAAACAATGAGAATAGGAAAAAGAATGGCAGTTAAAATGAGTAAAGCAATTAGGTAAATGTAGGGGGAAAAATAGGATGCGGGAGTGCAGAAATCTCAACCTTATCCAAGTATGGAAGTCAGTGAGGTGTCAAGGTTAGTGTATTCTAAGTAGTTTCAGGAGTAAAGTTAGACGCTTGTTGGAAAAGATGAGTTTTAGGTGCTGCTTTAAATTTCAAAAGGGGCAATTCAAGCTGTAGAGTTGAAGGGAGCAAGTTCCATGATGATGGTCCCAGGAAAAAGAAAGCGGAGGTTGCGGGTGCTGTCGAAATGGGCCTGTGATGGAGATGGTAAATACAGCCAGTGTGCATGCAAGGAATAAAGGGACTGAATAGGCGCATATGGAATGATGTAAGAAGAGAGATAGGCAGGGTTACTAGAGTAGAGGATCTTGTGAATAGTAGTAATAAGCTTGTATTGAGAATGGTATGGTATAGGAAGCCAGTGAGATTGGATGACTAATGGGGTAACATTATCAAACTGCGAAGAGTGGTGGAGAAGACGGATGGCAGTATTTTGGAATGATTGTAAGTGTTTCAATTGGTACTGTGGTAATCCAGAATATATAGTGTTACAATAATTGAGTTTTGAGATAGTTAAGGAGAGCAGAAGGGTAACAATGGCAGTGGGTGGTAAATAGGAATAGATAGCATGGATATGATGGAGAGAGAAGAAGCATCGATGGATGGTATTATTGATATGAGAGTGGAAAGAAAGTGTACAGTCAAGTGACTCCCAAATATTTGAGTGCTGAAACGGTAGGAATAGTGATACCTTCGAGAGATGAGATTATAGAAGGAGATAGGAATGAACCAGATAACCACTCTTGCACTTTTACCCCTGATCTTGTCTTTATTGAATAATAGTCTGTCCTCTGGTATATTCCCAGCCTCCTGGAAGCATGCTATCATCCACCCTATACTGAAGAACTCATCCCTTGACCCTTTAGTCCTAGATCTTTATAGCCCTGTTTCTACCTTTCTTTTTCTTTCCAAAATACTTGAAAAAGTGTTCTTTTCACAGCTATCCCTACACTTGGACTCCACTCATACTTTGCACTGATGTCAGTCGGGTTTCTGTCCTGAGCACAGCACTGAAACTATTCTTCTTTCCTTCTTGAGTGAACTCCACCAATCCCATGACCGTGGTGATATCTCGGTGGCGGTCTCCCTAGATCTCTGCTTGACTTTCTACTTGGTGGATCACGCTACACTTCTTGCATGGTTGCACGACTTTGGTCTTCGTGGCATGGTTCTTCATTGGTTCCATCCTATGAAATATACACATCAACCATTTACATCTCCCCACTGTTTCCCTGGCCCATCTAGTATCCACCCATTCCTCAGCTTTTTATTTTCTGGCCCCTGCCTCTTAGAACTCACTGCCCCTAGCCCTGACTTGAGGCCTCTTATACAAAATTCTAAAACCGCTTAAAAACTCATCTATTTACCATTGTATATGATCCACCAATTCCCTAACCACCTTACTCTCTGTTTATCACCTCTGTCTGCCTGCTCCTTTTTCTCCCCTCCTCCTAACTTCCCTGGTATGATTGTTTTAATCTGTCCTATAAGAAATGGAGTTCCTTTCATTCTTTATTTTTAATTTGTTTTTAAGTTTGTCCACTGCTCTGTTATGCCTGCAAAGGGCAGTTAATCAAGTGCAGTGAACATACACATACAGGTATGTCTGTTTTAACTGCTTTTCTTTGCTCGCTGTGAAACATCTTGTCGATGGTTTTATTTCATCTCTCCTTAACCACTCATATGTCCTTGTTTGATCAACAAATTGCTCCTGGAGTAATGCTATTTCCCACTGTATTTATGAATTTGCCACTTCTTCTTCTTCATTTGCTGAACTAATTCTTTAAAGAGTTTTTTCTCTTATTTTGCAAATTCTGTTGCTTCTTTCCCTGGTGAATTCTCATCCATTCCTTCTGTTTGTCGGAATGTCTGTCCTAGTTTAATAATGGATACAGACTCTGGCCGTTTACTTTCATACTGCAACATTTTCCACGCATTCAGATCTGTTGATGCTATTAAGTAGTCCTGGAGGTCTATGATGGTTGCTCTATATGTATAAGCAATTTCTATGAGGCTCATTCCTCCTTCAACTCTATGGATGTACTGTCTTGGCATACACTGATTCTTATAAACCATGTCAGGAATGGAGGAGTTTTCTTGTTTGTACATCTAGTTTTTCAAGATATTTCAGAGGCCAGTCTACAGTTCCAAAGCTATACGAGAGTACAGGCATTGCAAGCTGATTGATAGCTTCTATTTTATTCTTTGATGTTAGTGCACTTTTCAGAATCAGCTGCAGTCTCCTGTAATATTCTTTGCTGGTCCTTCTCTCACTACTCTATGCTGAATTGTTGCTCCTTCCTCTACTCCTAGGTATTTATACTATATATACCTTCATGGTCATGTTGCACTGTCTAAATGTTATTAAGTACCCACATGTTAAATGTTGTTAAGTACCCACATGTTAAATGTAACCCACCAATTGTGATGTAATTGGCCACTTTGATTGAAGGATAATGTGGTATACAAATCTGTCTAAATAAATAAATGTTACAGGCATCAGTTAGAGAGATGTTTTCAGTTGTCCTCAATTTTCCTCCAGGGAAGGTTGCCCTAGCACATTTGTCACTCTATGGCCCAAATATATGGAATGCGCTTCCTGATAACATCTGGCCATGCATGACTTTGAAGAATTCCGCAGAAAGTTAAAAACACACCTTTTCATTGAACACTTCAGTGGAACAATCACCTAACACTAATGACTATGCTTCCCCTGCATCGCTAAACCTCCCAAACAATTCAAATTTTTATCCCTATGTATACCTCCCTTCTTTCTCTAGTAACATTATGTTTCAATTAAGTTTACCTTATGTATGTATTTCAATTGA
This sequence comes from Ichthyophis bannanicus, assembly GCA_033557465.1. NCBI lineage: Eukaryota > Metazoa > Chordata > Amphibia > Gymnophiona > Ichthyophiidae > Ichthyophis > Ichthyophis bannanicus. Next base: position 648,136,463 of record CM066031.1, read on the forward strand.
TTGATTTAAAGTTCAGTTCATTCATTGTATTTATATTGTTGCTTCATGTTTATTTCAACACGTTCCATGTACATTAAGCTTTGTTCACTTTCTTAACATGTAAACTGCTTTGACACATTGATAAGACAATATACAGCATAAAAATAGTTAAATAAATAAATTTGGCCAGACCAGAGGTCATCCTGATGTCATCAGAGAAGCTTTTTATGTCTTAGTATACTATGTATAGCCACTTAACCCTCCATAGCCCATGTTCCCTGTAAAATAAAAACACTGCGCCACCTGAAACCAATGATGGAGACCAAGGACTTCCGTACAGTTTTCCAAGCAATAGTCACACCACACTTCGACTATGCGAATATCATCCTTCATGGCCTCCCCAAGAACACACTAAATCCACTTCAACTGGCGATGAACGCGGCAGCCCGCATCTTATCTGGAGCTTCTAAAAGAGATCATATAACACCAATACTGATCGATCTACACTGGCTTCCGATAAACTGCAGAATAATATACAAAACTCTCCTCATCACATTCAAAGCTATTAATAAATTATCTCCTGCATCGATCTCAAATCTCCTCACCCACACACCAAACAACAGACCCAGGAGACTAGTAGCAGAAAACACACTAGTTACTCCTAGTATCTCCACAAAATGGACACAACAAACTATAAACAGATCTTTTGTGTCCTATGCTCCCAAGTGCTGGAACAAACTACCTCCCAACATCAGATCAATCAGGGATATCACCCAATTCAGAAAGTCCATCAAGCACTATTTATTCACTTTGCACTTCAGGCTACCATACACACAATAGAACCGACTCCCGCCTCACTCAGCTAACTCTTACACATAACAACCCAGAACAAAGGATCAAAATGTGAAAACACTGTATCTTGTCAAATATCAAATCCTGATGTAACCTATTCAATGTATATATAATCATGTAGATAGTTATCCCCAGTTCACACTCAGTTTATCTTACCTGTTATCTGTAAACCTAAATCAATCATGTATTGACAGGTATATTGTTGTTTAATGTAAACCGCACTGATGATGAATAGTGCGGTATATAAAAAATGTTAAATAAATAAATAAATAAATAAAATAGTTATCTCCAAGTTATAATGCCCTGTTCAATGTAATTTCAGTTTGTTCAATGTAAACCGCACTGATGCAGAATAGCGCGATATATAAGAGAATGTAAATAAATAAATAAATAAATATGGGGAGTCATTCTGAACCACGAGTAAGCCACCTGTACGTTGTCACACTGCCCCCCAAGTGGTGATGGCGTGACACGACAGAAGGGCGTGGACAGGGAGGAGAAAAGTTTGTTTGTGGAGGAGGTTGGTTCTCTTGCAGGGCCCAGGCTTCTACAGGCCTGGTAGCCTTCTGTATAACTAACACTCCCAAGAATTTACAGTCCGAGTATAGGGAAATTGTAAGGCTTTTATTTCCTTCTTTGCAAACAGGTTCTTTAGCCCAGAATACAACAACACATGAAAAGAAATATCCTTGCTTCAGGTTAAAGGAAAACACATACTGAAAACACTGTTAACTTCACAGCACAGGTAAATGAAATACAGCATCCAACTTTTATCCCAAACCACAGCTATGCCTCTGCTAGGGCTCAATCCTTTCGGATAGGCAATAGTTAACGTCCATGGGAATGTCTAAGGGGTCCTCCTGGTATTCGACCTGCATGGGCTCACAGTCCAGAATGTTTGGAGGCTCTCCTTCAGGCTTTCTGCCTAGCGCTTGGATGATGCGCCAATAGTCAGCGTTACAAGGTAAGTCCTGGCTTTGTATATTTTTATACTGAGGACAGACTCTCCTGCATACAGTTCCTTTTCTAGTAGGCTTCCTGTTAACTGCAGGTCTGTACTTTGTTTCATGAAGGCCTCTTGAAGGACAGCATGCTCTAGGGCCTGACTCTTTCTGGGTCACAGCATTCAAAAAATCATCATTATAAAATTGGCATTTACCTTTTCTTCTAAGGTGGTCTCCGGGAGGTGAAGGCTGAGGCTTGGGCCTGCTGGGTCTTGGATTCTCAGGTGCCCAGGTAGGCCTCTGGTTCCTAGTTCTGCCTTCTGCTGGAGTCATGGCATACTGGTGCCATGGTTCCTTTCTTCCACGGCTTTGGAAGTGACCCTTCTCAATTCCTCTTTCACCCCTTTCACTGCCGTTCACTGTTGCTCCTTCTAACAGTTGCTGGCTCCTATTAAAGTTAGGCCTGGGACTCTCTGTTATAGTCCACCTTCTTTCAGGGTTAGCTTCTTTATAAAACCTTTCCCTCCTGGAAAGTATATCTTTTCCTCTTTTGCAATGTTTAAAGTAGGTTTCTATACCTGGCTTGGCTGGGTCTGCTAGGCCGGATCCCTTGGTCAGGACTCCTCTCCCTGGATCCTCCAGATATCTGTAAAAATCTGGAACTGGAACTTCCTGCAAGACTCCTTGACAGTCTCCTTGCCCATCTGGAGCTGTCTGCCAATCTCCTTGTCTTTCTCTTTCTCGCCAACCTCCTTCTCTGTACCGGTCTCTTTGCCACTCTCCTTGTCTCTCTCTTTCTCTCCAACCGGAGTCTGAATCAGAGTCTTTTTGCCACTCTCCTTGCCTCTCTCTTTCTCTCCAACCGGAGTCTGAATCAGAGTCTTTTTGCCACTCTCCTTGCCTCTCTGACTTCCTCCAGTCATCTGAGCATTTAAGAGGAGTTCTTCCCTTTCTGCATTGGGTGTTGGCTGGGATTACATCATTGGCTCTAAGGCGTGGTTCTTCAGACCTCCAGAGGTCTCTCTGGCTCCCTCTATGTGGCTCCTCATGATGCTGCAGCTCGTCTTTACCTTTTTTTTCTGTGTTTAAAACCTTTCCTTCTGCCTGCAGCTGGTCTGCAGTGCCACAACGTGTAGGGTTGACATGTATCTCACGAATAAGTATTATGAAACTTCATGACCCTGCATTTACATGGCACTTAAATGGGGATTGCAGAACGTGGGCAGGAAGGGGTGGAATGGGGGCATGGCCAGCCACAGAGATGTATGAAGTATATTCCAGTCACACCCATGTACGTCCACAGGCGGCCCCACAGACGTCCAGGTTATACCTGCAAAAACATGGAATAAAAGTAGGACTTAGAAATATTACTGCTCCTCACACCAGTGCAGCCAATAGTGGTGACTGGATGACTAACTTATGCTGTGCACTGGTGTGACTGCAGTTCGGAGAACCACAACATGCAGTGTTATGGAACAGAAAGCAGAGGAGAGGAAGGATATATGTCAAAGCAGCAGAAATAAACATCCCCACAACTGTATGCAGTAGAGCACTGGTGCTCAATCCGGCCATGCTGGCATTTGCTGTATGAGCTAAAGGGGCACAGCTAGGCCCTACTAATGCCCATGTCTTGGATATGATACTGGTGATGGAGTCCTAGGCCCCCATGTGAAAATGTAAGCCTGGACATCAGTGCTATATGCAGCACCCAACCAGCTTGAGTGTGGCTTTCTACACAGTGGATTTCTACAGTATGCTCTAGGCAATGTGCACAGTCCCCTGGTGCAGATAAGGCCATATATAACTTCTGTTGGAACACTATACTGGGGATATCTTACGCCAGTGGCTACATGGCACATATCTTGTGCACAGGTCACTGTTGCTGTTGTTTACATATGTGGGCCTATGATATGCTATGTGCATACGGGGTTTGATCCTTGAGGCAGATATACTGAAAGGGCAGTTTGGGCCTACTGCAGCTCTGTAGCAGATTGAGGTCCACCATTGTAGTTATCATGTATATAGGAAGTCAAACAGAAATGTAGTGAGCAGATATAATGCTGGATTGGAAGTACTGATTGCTATGGTTCCCTTTCCATCATAAGAACATAAGAACATAAGATATGCCATACTGGGTCAGACCAAGGTCCATCAAGCCCAGTATTCTGTTTCCAACAGTGGCCAATCTAGGTCATACGTACCTAGCAGTTTCCCCAAGGGACACAGGTTCCACAATGCTTGTATTGGTTCAAGCATTGATATCCTGGGTCCCTTCTTAATAATGGTTTATGGACCTTTCCTCCAGGAACTTGTCCAAACCTTTTTTAAACCCAGCTACACTAACAGCCTTTACTACATCCTCCGGTAACAAATTCCAGAGTTTGATTACACGTTGAGTGAAAAAATATTTTCTTTTATTAGTCTTAAATAGTTTACCCTGTAGCTTCATTGCATGTCCCCTAGTCTTTCTATATTCTGATAAGGTAAACAATCGATCTACGTTTACCCGTTCCACTCCGTTCATTAAGACATTTGGTGCTGGGCATTCTTTTGGCAGATGGCTGTTTCTGTGGGGCTGCAAGTGAGAGTGTGTTTGTGTGTGACGGGAGTGTGGGGGGGATCTAGATTGCTCATGCACATACCCGGAGGGGGACAGGTATGCCTGGCAGGTACCTGGATCTTAGGGCTGTCTGCAGCCTCACCAGGTGCAAGGGCATACAGGCAGGAGTGTGCAAGATGGTCCCACAATCACTTCCCTGTCACTATTCAGGGGACCTCAGAGGGTGGGCATGCAACAATGCAAAGCACAGTATGCCATTCCCAGGTGCACCAGAATTGGTATCTACAAATTTGCACATTTGTAGGGAGCACCAATGGTGTCTCTGGGCAAGTCTATGTGGTGCTTGCACTGCTGACTGCTGTTATTCCAATGGCCCTTTAGTAGTGCAGGGGAAGTGTTTGAGTAGATCCCAATTTGGGGGGGGGGGGGGGACTGTTCTGTTGGGATCATGTCCTTAGTTAGCTTTGGAGAGGAGTCCAAATTAGGCACAAGTCCTTGCAAAAGGGGAACAAGGATACTAAGGAGCAAGGAGGAAGGCCAGAACCTCTATATGCAGTTATTCCACATATGGAAGGTCTGGCCTTCTTCCTTGCTCCTTAATGTCCTTACTTACCATTGTACAGTCATGTTCCTGAGCTTTTCACAACATGAAAACCTCAAGAGGGCAGCTTCTGCCATGTCTGTACTGCATCTTGTTCCAGTAGGTTCACTCTCTACCCATTTTCCTGCTACAGTACTGTACACAGACTGGTTTCTATTGTCTAGCTTGTATCTACCTGCGAGTCTCACCATTTTACATTGTCATTCAGCCTCAGAACAGCTCTGTCCATGCCCACAGCAGCTTCACAGCTGCCCATTTTGAAGGGGGACGTGGCCATTCGTGGGTATATTGCGGAGACGGGCAGGGTTGCAGATGTACATTTTTTCGGAATACAGTGAACATGGGGTTGCACAATGCTGTTGCTGGCATATACCCATCTTCGTACAATGTACACCATGTGTGGGCTGCGCCTAGCATGCCTATGTGGGAGATTCTGTGTATGCGGCTGCATCTATCCCAATGTGTGTGTGATTGGGTTCTGTACGTTTCCATGTGGCCATGCCCGCTGCCCAGATGTGCACATTTTCGAAATTGGCCTCCACATATAGTAGTTTCATCTCCATCAAACATATTAAGTCCAGTGGTAAGTGTGGGTATCTCAAATTAAAGTTGTCATTCACATACTTCCTTACTGGAGCTTAGCCCTAGACTACGAGTGTTTTTTCCTGACGACCTACTTAGTGTATATCAGGAATGGTTAAGTAACTATTGGAGGGATATCAGTATTCAGCAGACTCTCTCTTGCCCCTACTGAGGTAATGCTAGTTGTTTAAGACCCTTTGGGAGCTCACTGGGTTTTGCTTTTACTTGAGGATGCTGTTATTTGACTGTGAACCCTCATGTTTATTTATTTATTTACATTCTCTTATATACCACACTATTCTGCATCAGTGTGGTTTACATTGAACAAACTGAAATTACATTGAACAGGGCATTATAACTTGGAGATAACTATTTTACAGGGAACATGGGCTATGGAGGGTTAAGTGGCTTGCCCAAGACCACAAGGAGCACCTGTGGGACTAGAAACCCCAGTCTTTCCAGCCCAAGGTTGCTGCTCTCTAGCGGGATTTGAACCCCCCGACCTTCCGGCCTGAAGTACCTTGCCCCAACCACTAGGCCCCTCCTCCACTCCCACTAGCAACCGAATCCTGCTCACTTTCAGTGGCTAAAATCAGTTTTATTCAATCATAAACCTCAAACATTTTTAGCGTTTTTTAGCACTTCAAATTCATTTTTCATAAAAAACCTTCAATCCCACAGAGCAAATATTCAAGGTCACCTGATCCTCATAAGCTGAGTACTTATAAAACTGTTGATATGGCAGTGATGTCCTATAATGCTGCGCTCTTCTCAGCTCTGGATGTTCTCGCTCCTCTCATCCCTCGTCCTGCAAGGCGTTCCTTACCTCAGCCCTCGCTCTCTCCCACTATTCGCTATCTTCGCTCCTGTGCCCGCTCTGCTGAGCGTACCTGGCTCAAATCCCGCTCCCCTGAACATTTCCTTCATTTCAGATTCATGCTCTGCTCTTTCAAATCTGCTTTAGCTCTTGCCAAACAAGAATACTTTGTTTGCCTGACTAAGTCTCATGCCTCTGATCCTCGCCATCTCTTCATTGCTCTCAATTCTCTCCTCAAAGTGCCTCCGCCTCTGATCCCTACTTCCCTTTCTGCCCAGGCTCTGGCTGATTACTTCCATGATAAAATCCATAAGATCACTCTGCAGTTTCCCTCTAAATCCACAATTTCCCTTTCCTACATTATTCATGAACCAGAGATCCCCTCTATAGGATAATTATAATACAGAAGGTACTCAAAGACAATACCACCCATCTACCCCCTATCATTTCTAACATATACTCCAATCAATTTGGGCATTTAAGCCCTTCGGCCAAACTGCGTTCAAATGGTAGTTCCATTTCGTTTACATCTTAAAAGAAATCAATCCCTGCTTAAACCTTCCCCCCACCTGTTGAATCAAATTAATACGAAAACATCACAAATCCTCAAATAAATGTGTTGCCTCTAAACAATGTTGTACTATAGGGATCTCTCTACATGCACAACACAGCCTGCTCTTATGTTCGTTCATCCTTACTTTGAATGCCCAAATAGTTTTCCCAATGTAGAATACTCCACAAGGACACACTCTCTATTTCAGAATCATAAGAACATAAGAACATAAGACATGCCATACTGGGTCAGACCGAGGTCCATCAAGCCCAGTATCCTGTTTCCAACAGTGGCCAATCTAGGTCATACGTACCTAGCAATATCCCCAAAAGACAGGTTCCACAATGCTTGTACTGGGTCAAGCATTGATATCCTGGGTCCCTTTTTAATAGTGGTTTATGGACCTTTCCTCCAGGAACTTGTCCAAACCTTTTTTAAACCCAGCTACACTAACAGCCCTTACTACATCCTCCGGTAACAGATTCCAGAGTTTGATTACACGTTGAGTGAAAAAATATTTTCTCTTATTTGTCTTAAATAGTTTACCCTGTAGCTTCATTACATGTCCCCTAGTCTTTCTATATTCTGATAGCGTAAACAATTGATCCACGTTTATCTGTTCCACTCCATTCATTAATTTATAGACCTCTATCATATCTCCCCTCAGCCGTCTCTTTTCCAGGTTAAAGAGCCCTAACCTTTTTAGCCTCTCTTCATAGGAGTAGCCTTCCATCCCCTTCACCAATTTGGTGGCTCTTCTCTGTACTTTTTCTAATAACGCTATGTCCTTTTTAAGATACGGTGACCAGAATTGCACACAATATTCAAGGTGCGGTCGTACCATGGAGCGATACAGAGGGTACATATTGGGCCAAATAACCAAACAGGCACACAAACATTTCCATATCACAGGCTAATTCAACAATTTTGGCCAGTTGGCAAATATCTTTCTCTTATTCACTCAGTTGCTAAGATGATTTTCCTTCAGGCTGGTTCCCAAGGACTCTTTCTCTTTTGGTGGCAGAAATATATTCAGGGATATGTCCACCTGCAGCTCCCATAGGTGGACCCTTGAATCTCTTTCCTCCTCTCCTGGATCTTTTGATTGTCTCCACCCTGTTGGCACAGGCTAAGTCAGCAATTTGGGCCATGTCGATAGAAATGAACCTCTTAGGATGGCAGCCTTCCCACTGTACATGCAGTGATGCTTCACAGGATGTGAAACCTAATGCCCAATCACAGAACAGCTTCCAAAATGAGGTTGTCATGGAAAATTACCAGTACACAGGCTTATGATGCATCCAGGGTGACTTCAACCCCAGGATTCTCCAGCACAGACTAGCAGGGTGGACAGGTTCAATGACACCTGAGTTATGTATATATTTTAGATAAAGCATCAGAGTTGGTATCTGAATAAGGAGAATAGCCAAAAAGCATCAAAGAGATTACCAAAGGTACTATCTAGAGAGGCATAATAAAGTACATGTGTCAAGAAAAAACAGGCATATGGAATTTCGGAGTAGTTCTGCTATATAAAGACATTCATCTAGGTTAATTTTAGAAGTGTTTGCTTTCTTTTTCATGCACAATGTGTTTGTTATTTATATACATAAAGCACTGCAAGATTTTAATTGAGAATAGTGGGTTAGTTTTTTCAAATTGTAACTTAAGGAATATAAGAATTGCGATACTGAATCAGACCAATGGTCCATCAAGTCCAGTATCCTGTTCCTAGCAGTGGCCAATCTTGTTCACAAGTACCTGGCAGTATCTCTAAAGTTAGACAGATTCCATGCTGCTTATCCCAGGGATAAGCAATGGAGGTATCCTGCACTCCACTTTCATACTGGTTTGTGGAATTTTCTCCAGAATTTTGTTCAAACCTTTTTTAAACCCAACTACTCTGACAACTTTTAGCATATCCTCTGGCAACAAATTCAAAAAATATTTTGCTAATTAGTCTTAAACGTACTTCTTAGTAGCTTCATTGTGTACCCCCTAGTCTTTGTACTTTTTGAAGGAGTAAACAATTGATTCATGTTTACCTGTTCCACTCCACTGATTCCTCTGACCTCTATCTATCACTCCTCATCTGTCTCTTCCTCAAGCCTAAAAGATCTAACCTTATCATTCCAGCCCCTCTATCGTTTTGGTTGTCCTTTTCTGTACCTTTTCTAATTCTGCTACATCTTTTTTTTTTAAGACATGGAGCCCGATTCCAGCAGGGGTGCATCCAGACTGTCCAGAAAATGGATGGACCCAAATTGGACGGATTCTGCAATCACGGGAGCCAGACGGTCACACGGTTGCAGAATCAGGCACTTGGTAGTCCCAGCATGCCCCTGATTCCACCGCGGAAGATGTCCGCACATCTGCCCAGGCAGCCCTCCCCTGGTGTGCCGGTGCCATGGCATCCTATCTCCATTACAATGGGATGCCCAGCAGGAGCCCTGTAAGCTCACCGCAGAAACAACCATCATTTCCCTGCCGCCTGACCCTCGGTGGGGTCTGCCAAGGCTGAGATCAGGCAGAGGGGTCATACTTGCCGCTGGTCCGAAGGTCTGGGGGGCTGGCACGATCACCAACTTTGGTGAGACTTATTCCACCTTCGAGGTTGAATAAGTGCCACATCTATCTCCCCCCACCGGACATACAGGGCCGTGACCTGAATAGATCTTGTATGTCCAGGTGCCTTGGCCTGCTTCTACTCTGCCTACTCTCCTCCTCTGGCTCACCCCTTCCCACGACTGTCCAGCACTTCCTGCACTAACCCTCTGTATGTGCGGGGGCTGGACTCTACATAGTGTGCTGGGCAAGATCGGGATTGGGAATCCAATCAGGTCATCCAACCCCGCTCTTCCCATCTCTGCATTGAACCCATAGTGACCAAAATTGCACATAGTACTCAAGATGCAGTTGCACCATGGAACGATATAGAGGATTACAATATCCTATTTTATTCTCCATTCCTTTCCTTATAATTCCTAGCATTTGATTAGCTATGTTGGCCATCACTGTACACCGAGCAGAGAATTTTAATTCATTATCTACAATGATGCCTTGATCCTTTTCCTTGGTGGTGATTCCTAATGTTGAACCTTCTATTATTTGTTTGTAGTTTGAATTATTCTTCTTGCACTTGTGCACATGAAATTTCATCTGTCATTTGCATGCCCAGTCTCCCAATTTCTCAAGGTCCTCTTGCAATTTCTCACACTCCTCTTGTGATTGAACATCTTTGAAAAATTTGTGCCGAAATTTGATCACTTCACTTATTGTTCCATTTCCAGGTCATTTATAAATATGTTAAAAAGCAATGGGTCTAATGCAGATCACTGGAGCACTCCACTAGTCACCTTTCTCCACTGAGAAGATTGTCTGTGTAGCCGTAGTTTGTTTTCCATCTTTTAACTAGTTTCCAAGCCATAATATGACACTGTCTATTGTGATGTGGGGGCCATTCCAAGAGCAGCAGTCCGAGATACCCTCCAACCAGCTGGACCTTAGTAGGAACCCTCTGGATCTCATTGCAGGGGCTAGTCTCTAGGATGGTCAAGAACCCTGAACATACTGACCTTTCTTAGGCTTAGGCACTTAAGATGAATAGCCTTCCTGAGACTCTAAGTCTGAGGGCATCACTATGCTCCATGCAAGGTACTACATGAGGCATTTCCAGCTTCCCTGGGCTTTCAGAAAGTAAGCACAGATATTTACACTTGTTCTAAGGCAGGTGCCAATGGTTTGCATAAGTTTGCCCAGAAGTGGAATATCTTATAACATGCATGCTTATCTCACTACTCTGCCCCAGCTCTCCCCCACCTCTGCCCTCAAGAATGCCTATGCATATGCCATATACAGTAAAAGTGCATGTATGTATACCCCTGAACAATTTTAGAAGCACTTATTTCCACATATAAAACACTGTTTTACATAGCAAAAAGGCTTATAGCATTATTCCCCAAATGTTAGCTTCCTGATACATTCTGTTTCAGCATGGGAACAGTCTATGGGGCATGTTGATTAAAGCACTCTACCTGGTAGCATGGGGTTTAGCACATGGTTTGGCCACCACACTAAAAAGCAATGTGGGGCTGTGCAGCAAAAACACCATGCTACTTTGGTGGGGGCGCATTGTGGTGGTGACTGGGTGGGATAGAGACATTCCCTCTGGAACAGCTAGTGCAGGCATTTGTAGCCCATGCTACCTGAACTCAGTGCAAGTAGCAAGAGTTCAACTAATGCCACCTCGATAAGTAGCGTTAGCTACACTCATGCTGTTTTGCTGGGCTGAAAAATGGTAACTGGGAGGCGGTGGGGGGGGGGGGGGGTATGGATGTACCAGCTTCCCCGCAGTTCACTTGAAGTCCCACACTGGTAATGCAGTAAACATGTCACTGTTATTTATTTATTTAGCTATTTTCATAGGCCGCTTTTCTAAGAGTCAAAGAGGTTTACAGATAACTTTATCATACAAAGTTTACAAAGAACACATTACATTCAACTTTTGGAATATATGTAATAGAGTTAAAACTGGGTGAGGGAGAGCTCTCAACAAGGTGGGGGGACAGAATTAAAACAACATTATAACTTTGTTTGGGTTTGTATGAGTGTTAGTATGAGTGTTACCTGCAGCATAGCAGCTTCAAAACAATGGGCCCGATATTCAAGGGCGGCAGTGAGCATTGCTAAAGTGGCTAGCCGCTGCTGAACATTAGACCTGGATATTCGATGCCGGCCATATCCGGCATTTACAGAGAAGCTAACCAGGCAGCTATGATTTTCAGTCGCTGCCAGGTTACTTTCAGCAGCAAAGGTTAGGTCAGCCTTTCCTGCTCTTGACTTTTGCCACTTAGTGATAATTGAGCAATGGCTCAATATACCGCTGCCTGGTTATCACCGGCTGCCACCCTTAGACTGCCCCTTCGAATGCAGCGGTGGAAGCAGCCACACATATTCTAATCATGTTAGTGCTGCTGAATAGCCCAGCAAAGGGGATCAACAGACTTAGCAGGTCTGCTAATCGCATTAATCCCTTTGAATGTTGGGTCCAATATATTTTTAATAAATGTTAATGCAGAGTGTGCTATTCCACTCTACAAGTGGGCAACATCACTTCAAAAAACAACTGCAAATAGGTCAGAAAACCATGGAAAGATATTGAAGTCATCAACATATGCTTTCCCATTCCAACTGATAACAAACTTAGTGAAATAAAACCTGACATAGTGTTAAAGGGAAAACACTAGAATGGCACTAATAACAGAAGAGTCAGTGCCAAATGCTTATTCTGTGTAGAGGTAGGTACAGGCAAGAAAAATTTGGCTAGTTGTCTTTTTTTTCATGAATTTTCCCTGATGTTGAGGAGTGTATTGGTTAGTTTCAAACATTTGTTTTAATAGGGAATTTTTAGTGCATGCTAAGTTGATTTAAGATACACTAACTGATGGATTAAGGCATTCTAAGTCAATTAGGGGCATGTTTACTAGCACATGGTTTGGACACAACACTAAAAAGGAGTGTGGTGCCCCCCATGCTAAAGACCCCATGCTACCTGGTAGTACTCATCAGGGTGGGGATTGGATGGAACATGAGCATTCCTGGTGCATTAGTGGCCCACCCTAATCGTGCTTGACATCAGTCACCTGGATGCAACTAACACTGCCCACAACCCAGTCTTCATGGTACCATGTGGCTTTCCTGCAGTTACTGTAGTGAGGAGCCCCATGCTGCTAAAATTGCCCACATGCACGTTACTGGCAGAGTTCTTAGTAAACGTGCCCCTTAGTGCTTGTTAAAAACGCACTAACGAACACACACCGTAATTCAGTGCATTGTGTGAAGAGAGAGAAGATCATTAAGTACCAAGAAATGTTATCCAAGGCCAAGAAAATGTGTCAGGAACATAGAGAAGTATTTCCCAAGCATAGATTGATAACTTGTTCAAATATATGTATTGCATCTTACGAACTCTACCTTCACTTGGTTTGCAGTTTGTCATGCTGTGAGGACTTGTGTGCATCAGTGATGCTGAGGGTTAAGCTTTCAGTAGTTTAACTACTGACAGGGTCTCCCAAGATCGACAGGTCTCAGCAGAGGTGCCAGACCAAGACAAACCACCCATCTGGGCAGCAGCAGAATGGGACAGTGTTGGCATCAGAGGATCACATTTCTGTGACCATGAAAACAACATTAAATTTAAACTGGAAAAGCCTGGCAATCTACTTCGTACCTTGCCATGAAAACCCAATGGATAGTCACAACAAAACAAATTGCACTATAGTGCTGGAAGATGAGACCCCCAGGTCGGAAGGCACTCAACTTGCTACTGGGGAGGAGCTGAAGACTTTTCAGAGTAAGATCGGCATTTATGATGTGATTGGATCAAAGTCCTTGGGACATCTGACTGCTGATGTAGCTGCAATGAAATGAGAGTCAGAAGCTGCAAAGATGTCTTACATATTGGGACATAGAATGTACGAAGCATGAACCAAGGGAAGTTGGAGGTGGTCAAGAATGAAATGGAATGTGTACAACTTGATCTGTTGGGTGTTACAAACTGAAATATTGGCATCGGGCACTTTGCATCAGATGATTACATGGTCTACTATACTGGAAATGAAAGATAAAGAAGAAATAGTGTTGCATTTATAATAAATAAGAAACTTGCAAGAACTGTAATGAAATACAGTGCAGTCAATGAATGCTTAATCTCTATTAGTCTACGAGGAATGCCTATCAACACAACTATAATTCAAGTATATGTGCCAACAACAGCTTCAGAAGACAATGAAATTGATGAGTTCTATGAACAAGTACAAGCTGAAATTGACAACATGCAAACATGATATCCTGATAGTCATGGGTGATTAGAACGCAAAGTTGGCAACAAAGAAAAAGGCAAAATGGTTGGAAAATATGGACTTGGTAACAGAAATGAAGCTGGAGAAAGTGATAGAATTCTGCAAGACCAATGATCTATTCATCTCAAACACCTTCTTCCAGCAACACAAGCAGCAACTATACATATGGACTTCACCCAATGGCTTGTACAAAAATCTAATTGATTACATCTGTGGAAGTCAATGATGGAAAATCTCTGTAACATCAACAAAGACAAAACCTGGAGATGACTGTGGTATAGATCACCAACTACTAGTATGCAAACTCAAGCTATAGTTGAAAAAGAGCAAGTCACTCATGAATGTAGCAAAATATAACTTTGAGAATATACCACTCAAATTTAAAGACTGCCTGAAAAATCAATTTGCTGCTTTAGATACAAATGACAGAGCTCAAGAAGAGTTATGGAATGACATCAAGAAGGTTGTGTTGGAAGAAAGCGAGAAGTCTCTACAAAAGGTGAAAAAGCAAAAATGGCCAAAATGGATAATGGAACAAACTCTGAAAATTGCTCAGAAATGCAGAGAAGCTAAAGCCAGAGGAGAAAGAGAGGCAATCACAGAACTCAAAAGAGATTTCCAACATACAGCAAGACAAGACAACTACAATGATACATGCAAGGAAATAGAAGCAGAAACTATTAGAGGAAGAATAAGATCAGCTTTCCTAAAGCTACTAGAGTTAAAGAAAAAATTTCAACCTCGAATTGGAATGCTACAAGATGCTCAAGATTATATGTTGAATGATGCTGAGAAGACCAAGAAAAGGTGGAAAGAATATACAGAGTTTTTATATTATAAAGATCAAGTGGACCAACAGCCGTTTCAATCTATACTTTATGATCCGGAACTATTGGTGATGAAGGAAGACGTTGAAGCACCATTGAAAGCCTTATCAAAGAACAAAGCACCAGGCATTGATGGCAATCCCATAGAGGTATTACAGCAATCTGATGCAACTGTTACCATACTTACAAGACTCTACCAGGAAATTTGGAGGACAACATTATGGCCAACTGACTGAAAAAGATCTGTGTTTATACCAATATTAAAGAAAGGTGATCCAACTGACTGTGGAAATTATTGCACAATCGCTTTGATCCCACCTGCCAGCAAGATTCTGCTGAAGATTATTCAACAGAGACTATAACCATACCTGGAACAAAAACTACTTGGCGTGCAAGCAGGGTTCAGGAAAGGGCAAGGAGCAAGAAACATCATTGCGGATGTGAGATAGATCCTTGAAAAGACTAAAGAATACCAAAAGGATATCTATTTGTGCTTAATTGACTAAAGCAAGGCTTTTGACTATGTAAACCATGAGAAATCTGTGCCACATTAAGAAGCATGGGTATAACAGAACACCTGATCGTTCTCTTGCACAATCTGTACATTGATCAAGAAGCAACAGTTCAAACAGAACAAGGAGAAACAGAATGGTTTAAAATCAGCAAAGATATATGACAAGGTTGCATACTTTCCCCCTACCTGTTTAATTTATATGCAGAACAAATCATCAGAGAAGCAGGATTCTATGAAGACAACAGAGGTGTGAAGATTGGGGGAAGACTCATCAACAATCTTCGCTATGCTGATGATACCACATTCCTGACTGAAAGTCAAGATGATCTGAAACATTTGCTTCTCAAGATCAAGGAGCATAGTCTTAAAATGGACCTGCACCTTAATGTAACGAAGATAAAGATCATGACATCTGGTAAAATGAATAAGTTCATCATTGATGGAGAAGAAATTGAAACCTACTTGGATCAACTATCAATAAAGAAGCAACAAGCAGTTAAGAAATCCGGTGATACATTGCTCTTGGCAGAATGAAGGACCTAGACAAGATTCTCAAGAGCAGAGATGTCTCTCTCCATATAAAGATTCGACTCGTTCAAGCCATGGTATTTTCAATAACATCATATGGATGTGAAAGCTAGACTGTGAAAAAGATAGACAGGAAGAAAATTAATGCCTTTGAATTATGGTGCTGGCAGAGAATACTGCATATACCAAGGACTGCCCAAAGAACAAACCAGTCAGTACTAGAGGAGATCAAATTTAAGCTTTCTTTAGAAGCTCAGATGACAAGACTTTGACTTTCATACTTTGGACACATCATGCAAAGAGAGAGATCTATAGAGAAAGACATCATGCTTGGCAAGATGGAAGGTCAACACAAAAGAGGAAGGCTAGCAAAGAGATGAATCGATACAGTAACAGCAACTACGGATGCCAGTTTGTCAACGATGAGCTGCCTGACTGAAGACCGAACACATTTTATGACAACTATCCAGAGGGTTGCCATGGCACTTAACAACAACATGAACTCTAAAAAGAAGCTCTCTTTGGCAAGATAAGAACATAACAAAATCCATGCTGAGTCAGACCAAGATTCATTGAGCCCAGCATCCTGTCTCTGACAATGGTCAGTCTAGGTCTTAAGTGCCCAGCAGATTTCCAGGGATGAACAATTGCTTACCCAGTTCTACCTGGCTAATACATTTTTATGGGCTTTCCCTCCAGAAATGTATCCAAACCTGTATAGCATCCTGGTATGTTAGTTGTCTTTGTTATTAATTTCATGGAGTGTCCTCTTGTTTTCATGTTGTTTCAAAGGTTAAACAACCATTTCACCCCTCTCATGATTTTATAAATTTCTATCATATCTCTTTTCAGTTGTCTTCTCTTGAAGCAGAAGAGTCCCAACCTGTCCAGCTCCTCTCCATTAGCGAGGTGTTTCATTCTCTATTACATCTATCACCCTTTTCTGAACCCTCTCCATTTTGTCTGGCACCAACATCACAGTCATTAGCCTATAATTTCATGGATTATCTCTGGAGCCCTTTTGAAAATTTGCGTTACATTGGCCACCCTCCAGTCCTCTAGTAGTATGACCATTTTTGAAGGATAGGTTGCAGATTATCAGTAACAGGTTAGGAATTTCATGTTTGACACCTTTCAGGTCTCTGGGGTGAATACCATCTGGTCCTGATGATTTGCCGATCTTGAGTTTGTCAGTTTGATCTGTTACATATTTTATACTTACAGTAATGTGCTTTAGTTGCTCTGAATCATCATCAAAGAAAGTCTCTGGTGTGGATATGATATCCACACAAAAAAGGTGTCCTTCAAAGAAAATTTTGATATGATTTTCTTTGTATATAAAACAAATTATTCAAACCATAGGTATCCTACGCTCTCAATTACATTCAAAAAATGTTTGTTTGAGGTATCATAACAATGAACACAGACTTCAGTGACTCACAGCTGGAGCTCAAAACCTCAAAATATATCAGTCAGGGGATACTACAAACCATGGTTGTTTGGCAAGCTAGACCTGACAGTATTTTGGCACTCCAGTGCCTTTTTTGAAGAGCAAGCCTTCAACCAACAGTTCCACTGATTCTTTTATTGAGCACAGCATCCTGTTTCTTACAATGGCCAATTTGGGTTACAAATACCTAGCATATCCTTAAAGATTTTAGTATGGAAGCAAAATACCAAAGCTGAAGCAAATGGTTATACAGTTCACAGAGTTATCTGATTGCCTCTTAGTTTACAGACAGATACAGCAATGCAGGACAGAAAAAAGAATGTGTTTGGTGTCATGCTGAATGTTATTATTAGTAAGGAATTACGTTTTTCAGCAATGGAACAGAATAATCCCCTAAACCCCAGAGAGATGAAAGCAGTCTGCCATTTGTCTGCACATGGAATTCTTGATGCTAAAAATTTAACTAATAGGATGCTAGAGATTGGAAGCTGGAAGCAGTTATATGTAATGTATAATGAAATACTGTGCAAAGAAAGTCTGTTTTGTGAATTACATAATAAGATAGGGGCTGATTTTCAAAAATTTTAACCAGTTAATTTTGGGAGCTAGCCAATTCACATTTCTGCTTTTGAAAATGTCCTTCACAGACTGGTTAAGATTAATGCCTAAATTCATAAGGTAGGGACATAGTTTCATGTACTGTCCCTTTTGTATGCAACTATATCTCATGAAAATTCAGTATGGACATCCTGATCCTCCAGACTGGGGTTTGATACCCGCCTTGATTGGTGCTGATTTTTGGTGCTAACTGGCTAGGTTTATATAAGCAGCCCTAGCAGTATTTGTGGCCTTCCTAAATCTAGCCAGGCAGATGTTAGAATGTTAGGTTTACGACAAGCTAACTAGTTAGGTTTAGCTAAAAATGTGCTTAATGATAATGTATTTTTTCCAGTCTGGTTTCCAAAGGATAGTTTAGGCAACAATTCAGTTTTATATTTTATATTTGGAACTTTCTAAAAAATATTATATAGATTCCAACCGATGCAAAATACAGCAGCTAAGGTTTTATTTAAAGCATCTAGAAGAGATCATGTTACACCTTTATTGGATTCACTTCACTGGTTACCAGTTAATTCGAAAATAGAATTTAAATTACTTTGCCTAACTTTTAAGGCTATTTATGGTTTAGCTCCTGATTGTGTTTCTTCTTGTATATAATTATGTTCCCTGTCTACTACCACTCTTTCATTGCACAAGAACAAGTTGAAGTTGTTCTCCTACTCTGCTTTTAAGCTAGCAAGTACTAGTAAAAAAAAGTATCCAGTTTAGGGCCCCTTTTTCCTTGGAATTACAAAACGAGCAGTCGTATCTGAGATTCCATAAACTTTTGAAGATATGCTTGTTTGTAAAATATTTTAATTCTGATCTTATTGATTTGTTGGAGGATCAACCTAGGTTGGGTCACTTGGGTTGCGTGGTTGTATATTTTTATGTATTTATTTTATAAATTGTATTTTATAATAATGTCATTTTTGGTTGACTGTAATTTGATTTTATATATTTTATTTTCATGTTTGTAAATGGCTCTGAGTTATTGGTTTGAGTAGGTTCTAAGAAAATGGATTAAATTTAATTGAATTTAATACATATTGATTGTGGACATCTTGAAAGTCTCACTGGCTGGTGGTCACCAGGAATGGTTAGGAACTACTATCATAAGATATGACTAATTGACCCATCCAGTCTGCTCACGTACTCCTGTCCACATCCCCAGTATATATCCTAGTTACCAGCTGTAGATGTACTTCCAAGAAACCCAAGGGGCTGTTGAATTGCCAGGAGTCAGCACTGACTCAACAGCACATTGCATCAGATATAGAAGCTAGACTATGCATAGGATTTCATTCTTTATCCAAGAACGTTTGTTTCGTAACTATTCTAAGCAGATGTGCACTCAAAGTTTCCATACTCCAGTGGTTCTAAAATCTGTCCAGTCTGGCTTTCAGGATATCATCAATGAATTTGCATTATATATATTTACATACAGGGGAAGCTGTGTATGCAAAGCTACTCATGCATATTCAAGGTAGATATCTTGAAAACCTGACTGGCTGGTGCTTCCTCAAGATATGATTGGAGAGCCCTTACCATACTTGATCCAATACTCAGCCCATATCCCAAGATTTACTATTAAATTTTATCATAATCTAATAATCTATCAAAACCAGTGAAGCTATTGCCTGAATGTCCAGCTTTATAGGTCATTGTGAACTTTTTGAACACTAACTGGTTACTTCTAGCCTGCTGGTTTATTGTTTACAACCAAAATGTTTGTGCCCAAATGATCTAATGTTATGGAACTCAAAAATCCATTGTGTAAATCCTCTTTGGAGAAACTGCATAGACCTCAAGAAAGCGTTCTAATTTTAGAGTAATTTTATTTCTCTTCTGGCGTCCAATCCAGTTAAACAATTGAATACACACACATCTGGCTGACTTAGTAGCAGTACTGTGTGCTGCTATGCAGAGAGTTTGGGTCTGATTCCCAGCTTGCGTTTTCTGATCTCTTGATTAGTGGCACCCAATGGAGAGGGTGGAACTGTACACCTGGAGAGGGTGGAATCATAGCCCTTATGCAATGGCACCACCTAGAGGCCAGATTTAGGGCTCATGAATGCAGGGCTGAGGACTGTTGCTGCAATGAATACACTAAAGTAAATTGAAAGGTGGAATAAAATTAAGTTAAAATTCCCAGGGAGTTGCAAATGTTGTCAGATTCCGACACTGGTTTTGATTGAACTCAATAACCAAAGGAGATGGTGGATACTGTTGGATAAAAAATAAATGCTAAGATAGGTATTGGATTCATCATCAATTTTCCTGCTCAAATTTTATAAACATATTTTGTGCAACATATGTATTCATTTTGGCAAGAAATTTTTGGATCATTGATTTCCTGCTTTCTGCCCAATTCACTTCATCTCTGACCCTTTTCAAATCCAGCCTGAAAACTCACTTCTTTGAGGCTGCTTTTGGATCCTGATCAGCTTAGTCTCCTGCTCTCCATCTATGTGTTTCCTTACCATTCCCCTAGACATATTCTTGTCTCAGGAAGTTGTTGTGTTGTCTATTTTCACTAGATTGTAAGCTCTGATTAGCAGGGACCATCTCTTACATGTGTCTGCATATGACTTGTAGTGTTATAGCACTTCACAGTAGTAGTAGAAATTTGAAAAATCACGTGCAAAGGTTTAGCCCATTTCCAGTAGCATCAGTAATACTACCACCGAAGAGTTATGCATCCTAGTTCTAAAAGAGTTAAACTATGTATGCAAATATAACAGAATTGGAAAATCATAAAAGATATTTTACATGTCAAGGCAAATTTTAGATAGTACATGCAGACTGGAATTGAGAGGCTGTGCACAGTTCTAGCTGTATTTTAGAAAAGGCTTTGCCAAATATGGAGCCTTTTCTAAAATATGTACAAGGAAGTCCGAGAATGCATGTGTATTTGCTCATGCGTAGAGCTGAAGAAGACGTGCTACAGATCTTCATGTGGGAACAATCAAAGGAAGCAATTTGGCAACTTACAGGTATAAACTGATATGTCACAACTTATATGTTGTCATGAGGCGTGTGTCAATAAAGATGAGTGTTTGAAAAGAAATCCTGTTTCTTTTAAGGAACTAGGTGTGCAATTACCCCCAGGCACAGCTAGAGGGAGCAGGAACAGACATTCGGGAGTTAATGAGCCTAGGAACTCAGATGACTTGCACCTGAAAAGGAACCCGGAAGTCATCCCAAGCAGTTTGCTTTATAAATCAGAACAGAATGCTTCTGGAGTAGAGAAGGAAGAGAAGAGGAGAAGGAAGGGGAGAAGAAGGAGAGCCACCGAGAGAAGGCTGAGAGCCACCGAGAGAAGGAGCAAGAGAAGGCTGAGAGAGCTATCAAGAGAGGACTGAGAAGAACCTGAGTGGGAACAGACTTCACAAGGTTGGGAGCCAGAAGGCCCAAACTGACCCTGCTGCACAAGGGAAGTTTGCTAGAGCCAGCTCTAAGGTGAGAGTATCTGCCACGCCCTGTTCTTACAGTCTGCCTGAATCCAGAACAGAGAGACGGAAGCCATGAACCAGGGAGAAGGGTTCTGAGAAGAGCTTACAATCTCTGAAGGATTATTACCAAGTTTTACCCGGTCAGAGAGGAAAGCCCTCTTATGGTCAGCTGGAGCTTTTACCCAGAGAGAGAGGAGAATCCAGGACAAGTTTTACTCAACTGCCTAGAAGCGC
Source organism: Ichthyophis bannanicus (assembly GCA_033557465.1). Lineage (NCBI taxonomy): Eukaryota > Metazoa > Chordata > Amphibia > Gymnophiona > Ichthyophiidae > Ichthyophis > Ichthyophis bannanicus. The sequence continues at coordinate 648,157,819 of CM066031.1, forward strand.
AGCTGTATCCAACGCTGGCAGGCAGAGGCTCAGCTACCAAAGGAGAGTGGCTGGAAGAGAATACACTGGTGATTCCAACTCATCTAAATCCAGGTATGAAACATTAACCAATGACTGTGAATATTGTGCTCCTAAAGGCTCTGCTAAAACCCGTGCCCCTTATGAGAGGGGAAAGAAACCAGATTGGTTCAGTAAAATTCCTGCAGCCTTAAGAACCCCTGGCTATGGGAAGCCAGACTCCAGAGTCCTAACCTACAAAGCTGGGTCAGACAGGGACAGTGAATATTCCTCTGCTGAGTATAGCGAAGGGGAGTCCATGGAGATTGAATACCCAAATACTGTTCCCTTATCTCTGCCAGAGCTCATGGAATGTGACTGGTGCACGGCCTCAGCTCCAGAGTCTGTATGCTCTATATAGTGAAGAAGAATGAATGAAATGTAAGTGCTGTTTCTTGTACTGAAATTCCGGTAGTGAAACCTGCCTTAGTTGTGAAGCAACAATTAAGCAACCATTGTAAATACTGGTACCTTTTGACACAAAGGACTTTCTGTTTCATGGATTATCTCTTATGTTGAACCGTTGCATTTACCAGGGAATAAAAGCCTTATTCCCCTCCACCTGGTCTCATTAGTGAGTGCTCCTAGGTAGTTGGAATCTGTGAGGTCACTTCTCTCAACTACACCGAGTGAACTTACATTCCCTTGACTGCCTAGCATAATCTTTGCCCGGGGTCACCCCAACAGTAATAAGGCATAGACGGGGCAGCCCCGCGACAATGTATAAGTTCCAGCACTTTCAGATGTATATGGGCTATTCTGAAAACCTACATGCATAAATACCACCAATCAAATATAGAGGCTTCTCTTTAATTCATTTCAATTTGGAGGAGGGAATGGGGGATTAAGAAGGATAACCCCCTTAATCCCCCCTGCAAAAGTCTGGCTCAAAGAATCACTTTTGAAAGTTTGGTCAGGAAAAGTAGTGTAATACTGATCTGGACAAACACACATTCCCTGTCTGAAACAGAGCTTACACCCAGGCAATACCCCAACCAAACCCCCAAAATGCCTCCTTGCAATTTCTGTGTGCTCTGGATATCCATGTGTAACTTCCGCCCCTTCTAAAATTGCCATTTCCACGTGCAAATGATGGATTTTTCATGCAGAAATTGCCAATAAGGCTTTTAAAATAACCCCCATTAGTATATTTATTCTTCTTTCTCAATAATGGTTATGGAAGCTTACAGTAATTCAGGTACAATAAATCTGCACAAAATGAGCTTACAATCTAATTGACTAGATAAACGGCTTATTGAAGGTCACAATGGGTATCAGCGGGTGTATGACTTTCAAACCCAGGTTCCTCCTGTTCACAGCCCATTATTCCGAGAACATGTTTAGGTGGAGATCTGAAATATAAAATAACGTTGGGAGCATAATCTTGCTTGCTGATTCAATTAATTTCACATTAGAATGAGTGCAGTTAGATGACCAACCATTATTTTAATAACAGATGTCAGAGGACAAAGATACAACATCCTCTTTGGCAGCTTGGCAGTGGCTTCCAGCATCCACATGATTTCCCAAGCTGACTGCACAGAGATGACTAGAGAGCGGAAAACGTGGGGGGGGGGGGGGAAAGTGATTGTTGAACAAATTCTTTCCTACCTCACTCACTTGTTATTTCTATCAGAGTCTTTGTTCTTCGTCACATTTACATGAATCTGTGGCGGTTTAGGCCATTTGCTTTAGAGCAGCTCCTTTAGGATTCATTTTTTAGAAGGCTAGCCTATATTTTCAGGAGTGGTTTTCTTTTCCAGCTCATTTCTGAAAACGAGACAAGAGATCTCTGTTCACCCAGGGGGTGAAAAGCAGAAGACCTTCAGGGTTTTGTTGAATGTCAGCTGTAGCAAAGAGGAGAGAGGAACATTTTCCACTCTTTGAAAAAAAGAGAGAGATTCTGCACAGGAGGAGGGGGGGGGGGGGGGAAGTGCCACAGTCACTCCACAAATGCCTTCTGTTCAGCTCTTAGACTTGCTTTTTACGACAGATGCATCAGAATAATTCTGCATCATTTCTGCTGCTCTGGAAGCCCTTAAAGTGAAGATATACTTACGCCTGTATCAGGCAAGAATAATTCTGCCTCAGGTAGCTATCACTATGACTCATTTCTGTGGAGACCTTTTAAGCACTTGTAAAATCTTTCAATGAATATTTGGAAATGTTTTCTCTTTCTCTTGCCGCAAATCTTATCTCATTCTATTTAATACACCGGCTTAATAATTTTCTGCACATTGCCTTTGATTTTAAACTCTTGTCATATTTCTGGTTGCTCAATTTCATTCTTAAAGGGCCGGGGCTCACTATGGTCACTCTTCACCCCAACCCGCCCGCTCGCGACTCTAACATGATTGCACAGTTAGCATGGGAATCGTTCTGAGCTGTCTTGACCTCATGCTAGCTGCGAACACATCTCCTAGTGCGTCTTCAGAGCGTGCCAGAGCATGTGTTTCACCTAGCGCCCTTTAGTAAAAGACCCCCTTTTTGTATTTGCTTGTTTACACTTTTTGACACTGGCTTTCCATTTTTGAAGATGTTTACCGTTAATGGAAATCAGAATACAATAAATACAAAGATAAGAATGAAGCATTTTTAAAAAATGGGATTATTCATTGTAAGCCTTTTGCCACAAGGAGTTTGGGCCGGCCCTTGCCATGTATGCCTTAAAACGTCAGAGCTCCATTGACTACTTTCTACATGGACATTACTTCTCAATATGCTTGCTACTTACAGTGCCTTGTAAAACTCTTCCTATCCTTCTGCATTTTTCACATTAAAGTAGACGCTTATTTCACTGAGCTACATGAAAGACAAAAATATTCAAACAGTCATTAAGAATGAACAGTGGCATAAATTCCGCCCAAGCAGCTCCCACAATTCATGGGGGGGGGGGGGGGAGTTGTCCCAGACAGGAAGGGGGCCCACATGGCAGTGCAGCAACATACTTTTATTTGCTTGCCATGCTCCCTCTGTTCCAGGTCTGACTGTTAGCTCCTGGGCTGAAGTCTTACAATAACAGCTGTACCGCAAGACTTTGGTTCGGGAGGCACACCTCTGAACCTGGAACGGAGGCAGCATGGCAAACAAGTGTAAGTTTGCTGGGCGAGCCACTGCTGCTGAAGCAGGATGTTGTAACATGGTAGAGGGGCAACATTAGGGAAGGCCATCAGTAAAATGTTGCTTGGGGGCCCCCACTTGAACTTTCGCCACTGAGAATAAGATATCAAAAAGTCTTGGTTGCAAACGTTTTCGCATCTCTTTGCTCAGTACTTACTGGAAGCTCCTTCTGCAGCAATAACAACCATGAGTCATTTTGGATAAGAGTCCAATGTCTCTAAAGTGTTTCTTTGCACAGCATATGGCTTGCCTTCAGCAGTGGCTTCCTTCTTGCCCCCCTACCATGTGTGTGCGATAATCTTGAAATCGTTGAACAGTCAGCATTTACCCTAGTCTCGGTCAGAGACCTCTGTACCTTTTCATAAAAGCAATCTTAGGCCAGATCATGACCTCCCTCAGCCTTTCCTCCACTGTAGGCGCTATCGCATACACCTTCTCTCAGCAGGTGTAAATGTTCATGTCTACTTTATGCGTGTATCTATGTAGATTAAGGTATTTTATAATCTACACACATACATGTGAATGCCACACACCCTCCACCCAAACACCACTTCTGGCTATGCCTACCAGAAAAGCACTTTTAACTCAAAGTGCACATTTTTACATTGGTTGGTATTTTGTAAGAGGTCATTTACATATGTATGTGGCCATATCCATGTGGGAACGGCTTTAAAAAACACACTTACACCTGTTCATTCACAAGATTCATCCACAGCATCCTTATATTAATGGAAATAGTTTCTGTGGTATTTAATGGCACAATTAAACTGATTTTTTTTGTTTTGTTTTTGCAACAGAGGTTGTATGTTTCTTGTTGGGTGGGCCTAGTTGCCTTTTGCTCAAGTTCCCATTCATTGGTAAATTAGGAAAACTCGTCACTGCCAAACTGTGGTTCACTGTCCATTTTGACAGAGTTAGGACTCCCACACAATTGAGCTGTGCTTTCTAGCACTCTATTATGGTTTTTGTTCTAGTGTCAGATATTGGTCAGTCTCCCAGAAATTCTAATACAGTAACAATCAACCCACTGATAGTTTATAATTTATAGTCTATTAGATTTTGTTATGACACCTTTCTTTTTTACAACAAGGCAAGTTACATTACAATAGGTAGTCCTGGGGTGAAAAGACAACTAATTCCATTTAATTTGCTTCATGACAATATTGGTAGTTTAAGCATAGAAAGAGGTTCTTTTATTTAATGACGCAGATACTCACTGTAAATCGCACAATTCTTCACTTCATCCTTGATCTCTACACTCTTGCGTGGCCAAAATAATGCATTTCTGGCTATGTGAAAGCTCTCATTAAGTCCTAGATGCAAATGCTGGGGATGTATGGTGGTTTGAAACAACAGAGGAAACGTCGGCAATATTTTGGGAGTCATTTTAGATGGATCTAGATGTCTAAATGGCAGCATTTACATGTTTAGATTAAGCACACGTGGCAATGGTGATTTTGGAAAGCTGTTATTTGCATTCTAGACTCTCCAGGATAGAGAGAGTTCAAGGAGCATGTTATGGGCTGGGCATGGGCGCAGTTTGGACGTGCCTTACAAAGAGACATGCTTGAAGGGGCAGGTGCACAGATCAATGGTAGCTCCTCCCCCCACCCCCTGAGACCACCCCAAATCATCAAACACACTTCTCACTCTCCCCCCAGCAACGAGCCTCTGACTTATTAGAAACAATCCCTCTTCTTTGACTCCTCCGACACCATCATAAACTACCCCCAACATCACCCCCCTGGGGTTTGCCTGGTGCTCATTTGGGGAGCAGTTACAATTCCCAATTGCTCCTACCTTGTAGATGCTTGGATTAAAAATGGAGGCTCTGACCCCTAGCACTGGTCTCTTGGTACTAGCACTAGGGATTTAGTTGCTAAATAAGGAGTGCACATGACTTACAGTTTGAGCCCTGCGTTAATATGTGAGATTACAGTTAATGGTCAGAACCACCATTTTTAATCCATTTTGAATCCGGTCTGCTGACAGGGCAGGAGTTACTGAGGATTGCTCCTGCTACCTACCAAACCAGAACTCGGTACTGGAGTTTATTAGGGTAACTGGGGATTCTGAGGTGAGAGGTGTTGCTGTTATATCAGGAGGACAGTTTCTGGAGGGAAGGTAAGAGGGGGAATTGCTGATGTTAGCGGGTGGTCCAAGAGAAGGATGTATGATGATGTTCGGAAGGGTCCTGAGGAGGGGAATTTGATGATGTCAGGGTGGTGAGGGAACCTGATCTTCCCCCACCAGTGCTTTAACAGATAGGAGGCCTGACTTGGAGTCAAAATGTCTTGCTGCAGCCAGGAAATGAGAATGCAGGATGCTCTTTTTTCAGTGTTTTCTTTGTATAATTACTGCTTCCTCAGCAAATACTGTACATATGCACTCCTGATAGTATTTTATAAGGGGCGCTGTGTTTGGCATAGCCTTTTATAAAATATAGGGGAAAATGAGCACATCCTGACTTGGATGTCTCAATTCCTCCCTCGACATTCTATGTAATATGGAGCTTTTCTTTTGTTTTGTGTCATTCTGTTATGAAACAAGAGAACCTCTCCCCCCCCCCCCAAGAAAAGTCTTGGATGTTTCTGTTTCTGTTGATTCACATGCACTATGGAAGTAATTATAAACACGTTTTCCCCATGTAAAATGCTGATTTACTTTCATAGAGAGGCCTAAGAAAATTAGGTAACACCTAGAAGTATGTGCACATGGCCGCCCTGTCCACTAGGCGAGCTAGGCAGCCACCTAGGGCAGTTAGTCTGGTGGGCGGCAGTTGTGGGACACATGACCGGCTGTCTGCTCTTCCCCCCCATGGAAGGGGATCAGAAACAGGAGGCCATGTGTGCTGAAGGACATGGCCTGCTGCGGGGGAGAAAGCGGCAGCAAAAAGCTGCCGCCTTTTGAAAAACTACTGCTGCCGCCCCAGCTCCCACCGAGACGCAATCGGCAGCAGTTGGGGGGGGGGGGCAGCGGCAGCTGAGGGGGAGCGGCAACATGGCTTTGCAGGGGTGGCACAGCCGCAGTTTCTGCCTAGGGTGGCAGAAACCTGTATGTAATATGGAGCTTTTCTGTGGCAGTGTACTTGTAGAGTAGATGTGCTCGGGGAGGAGCATGGGCAGAATTCTGATGTGTGCACATATTTTATAACATACACATGCACTTGCGTGCTTTACATGCTAACATATGCTCCTGCTCCCAGGCACCTACAATCTATGCGCTATTACTGCAGGATTTATGCTGGGATTTTATAAAGACACCGGGTAAAGATAGGAACCTCCTCATCACCAAACCTAGGCACCCTGTTATAAAATTACTCTTCACATGTATTCAGGGGACACTATGTGGAAATAGCATGTGCTATGTGCTTAGTTCATACTGTAAAAAATGAAATACAAAGAAAACAAAACAAAATGAATTTTAAAACCACATTTATTTATTTAACAGGGTTTTTATGCTGCTTTATCAGTTTAGTCAAAGTGGTTTCAATTGTAACTTAAACTTGGTAATGTACATTAAACAGGGACCTTGGATTCTGCATTAGCTTCCTTCTGAGGTAATGGAGGGTTAAGTGACTTGCCCAAGGCCACAAGCAGTGCCAGTGGGAAATGAACGCTGCTCTTTTGGTGCGCTAACCATTAGGCTACTCCTTGAAACAAGCAAAAGACAAATGAAGAAATGAAACTCGTTTTCCCTGCACAGCCTTAGTTGGCACTGAGCATATGATGGCACATATTTATGAATAAGAATTGAGGCAAGCGGTGTGATGACTTTGGGGTCTGTTTACTTTTGTGACTAACATGGCAAAAAAGTGGAGATAGCATGGTGTTAGCTGCAAAAGCCGTGTGCTATCCTCTGGGGGCGTGCACAGCATTTCCCCAGCACATAATGCACTGAAATTATGGAGAGCGCAGCCCAGCAGCATTGCAGATGCATTGAGGTGGCATTATGAGCAGGGCCAGCCCAAGGGTTTTTGCCGCCCTAGGAAGAAACCCCGGCCTCACCACCTTCCCCCATCGCTGCCCCACACCAGCTGCCGCTGCCACACCCCCTGCTACCGATTCAGTCTCGGAAGGGGAAGGTGGCAGCGACAATATTTGAAACAGTGGTGGCTTTTTTCCACTGCTTTCTTGCCCATGGCAGGCCATGTCCTTCAGCACACATGGCTTGCCGCGGACAAGAAAGTGGCGGCAAAAAGTTGGGATGGGACAGTCCTGGTTATGAGCATCTACGTTGTCTGGAGCTTTGACAGTTACGACATGCTGTTGAAGCCTGTGGTAACAACACACTGTAGACACATCCACTCTCTACTCATATCCCACCCACTCATGCAGATACCAGTTTCTGCAAATAAGTCAGAAATGACTGTATTATCGGCAATTTCCCTGTTAAGGCACCCAGATAGCGTATGCTATTTGCCATGTTAACAGGTAACGCTGCTTAGCAGACATGCACCGAGCATGATAACTCTATGATCTTTGTAAAGAATTCCATTCCAAAGGCTTAGTTCAGTCCTATAAGCCCAGGAATCCTGTACACAGATTGATGCATCCCATGCTAACCCTAACTCTTTATCCCTTAGCTTTTGTCCATTTGCATTACAGTCTTCACATTGAATCCAAAGTCCTATTTGCAACTAACAACTAAAAATCATAGATTGCAAACCTATAGCATTAACTTTGTGTTGGCAAGATGTTACTCGTGTTCGGTAAATGTCTAGTAGTATAGGAGGACACTTGATTTATTTAGCAGCTTTTTATACCGCTGTATCTACCTGTCACAGTCCTCTGTCTAGTCATGGAGGACAAGTCAAAAGAAGTCTCCTGAAATGAATATACAGCACCTAAAAAAGCGCACTCCCAAATGTGAACAAAATACTCCTTTTCCCTGTTTCTATGTTTTTTGGCACACATCTTATTCAAAGAATTATGCTGAAAGTATTATGGAAACACCTGCCAATAGACTAGTGGGGATCATTGTTTAAACAAGAGTACCTGCCAACTTTCCAGGACTGTGGACTGCAGAGTGCACAAGTCTGCTTCCTATTTTAAGCAGACTTCATGGATAATGGTAATTGGACCATTGGGATGAAGCAAAAATGTGTTTAGAATGTTAATCCTCATTATATCAGTTCTCTAATATAGCAGAACGATATCTCTATTTACATTAGAGTTGGGGGTCTTGATACTAGGCCTAGATAATTGCGTTTGAGAATATATACATCATCATATTTATATCAATGTTCGCCACTTTCTGCAGAACCAAGCTGTGATTTGCTGTGCAGATAATGAAGCTATGCCCCCGTGGGTGGCTTTAAATCTGGAGTTGGATGCTGGGGTGTATCCACCACCATATGTCATGAATTAAGGACGTGCACAGTTCACAAGTTTTTGCTGTATGGATGCCAAGGCTCGGCAGAAACCTAGCATTCTTTATAATATCTCAATAGATCCTTAAAATAATATTCTGATAGTTTTATCTTCAAACCTTGAAGATCATGCCAAATTTTTCAGAATCACATTTGAGGTACTGGAAAGGGAGGGAGCACAACTATTATCTTGTAGCTTCAGAGGTGGCAAAACGTACAGAGGTGGTATGGGTGGAATACAGTCTTATAGGAAAATTACTATCTATTAAAACATCTGTTAAACACAGGGAAAAATACAGATGTTTCTGTTTCAGGTTTTAAGTCTGATTAAGGTTTTATTTTCTAAATAAAAGCACAATTTTCCCTTCACTTTAAGAAATAGCTATGTTGTAAATTACTTCTTGGAGTGCCTGGCTTCCAGTATTCGGCTTTACCATGGTTTGGTCATCTGGTAAGCTTCTGATTGCACCTCTAAAACTTAAAGTGATGCAGATATTGAAATGCTGAGGTTGTCTTCAAATTGTGGTCTGTGAAGTTAACAATATGGTCATCATGATACTTTACTACGGAGTTGCTGTGATACAACTTGGTGTGGTATATCAAGATTAAAATTGTTTGTTCCCCAAGAAAACTATGACTTAAAGAGACCTTTCTTTATGGTTAACTCTAAAATCAGTCATATGCTCCCTAGAGCTAATGTAAACATCTGCACCTTAACCTAAGGGATGAGTCCTGCCATTTAGGCTAATATTTTGTAAAGACAATAGGTGCCTGCTTGTTTTATTAAAATAGGCACCCAAAACTGAGGGTTTTATATCAGCTGCCAGTAGAACAAAGGATTTTTTAAAAGACTGCTTGCATTTAGTTAGAGTATTAGATGGGAATGGTACTCTGTACTTTGCAGAAGTCATCAGGCCATATGAGCCACTGTAGTCATTGTGGCCAGCTAGCTCAGTACAGTCAGTGAAACAACTTTGAAGATTTCCTTTCTAGCTGTGAGACAAAATGGGACAGTTTGAATTGAAGGATCTCATTTGTGGAACACAATGCAATTGACTTTGTGGGAAGATACTGACTGGTCAGCATTATAAGAACATAAGAAATGCCATACTGTTTCCAACAGTGGCCAAACCAGGTCACAAGTACCTAACAGTTTCCCAAAAGACACACAGGTTCCACAGTGCTTATACTGGGGCAAGCAGTTGATTGCTTGAGTCCTCTTTAATAATGGTTTATGGATCTTTCCTCCAGGAACTTGTTCAACCCTTTTTTAAACCCAGCTACGCTAACAGTTTTTACTACACCCTCCGGTAACGAATTCCAGAGTTTGATTACGCGCTGTGAAAAAATATTTTCCCTAATTAGTCTTAAACAGGTTACACTGTAGCTTCATTGCATGTCCCCCTAGTCTTTCTACTTTTTGATAGCGTGAACAACCGATCTACGTTATCCCGTTCTACTCCATTCATTAATTTATAGACTTCTATCATATCTCCCCTCAGTTGTCTCTTTTTGAGGTTGAAAAGCCCTAACCTTTTCAGCCTCTTCTCATAGGGTTATCCTTCCATCCCCTTTACCATTTTGGTGGCTCTTCTCTGTACCTTTTCTAATTCCACTATATCCTTTATAAGATACGGAGACCAGAATTGCACACAATATTCAAGGTGTGGTCGCACCATGGAACGATACAGAGGCATTATAATATGCTTTGTTTTATTCTCCATTCATTTCCTTATGATTCCTAGCATTTTATTTGCCTTTTTGGCTGCCACTGTATACTGGGCCGATGGTTTCAATGTGTTATCCATGATGACGCCTAAATCTTTTTCCTGGGTGGTAGTTCCTAATGTGGAACCTTGCATCATGTAACCATAGTTTGGGTTGTTCTTTCCTAGGTGCATAACTTTGCACTTGTCCACATTCAATTTCATCTGCCATTTGAACGTCCAGTCTTCCAATTTATCAAGGTCTTCTTGCAATCAACCATGGCAGTCAGAATGTTTTTTTTTCTCAAAAATTTTATTAATTGATATAATTATAAACAATAAGACACAAAGGGGGTTATTTGGAAGTTTTATTCTTGTTTTGCATATGTATGCACCAGGATATACATGTGTAAAGTACATCCACATGCAAATAGCCATTTTAGAAGAGTCTGAATTTAAATGTGTTTGCCCCCCAATCAACCCAAAGACTTCATAAAAACAAATAAATCAACAAACAACAGAGCGTTCTCTCATGCAGCCCCAATAACCTGGAATTCCTTCCCAGAGGAACTAAGAATGCTAACAGAGGTTAACGAATTCCGTAAAAAATTGAAAACCCATCTATTTACAATACACTACAATAATAAAGACCAGCACTCAAAAGAATTAGATAAAGGCTAACCAATTCTGTCTGACATCTCACTACAACATAAAAGAAAGCCCTCCCTATCTGAATCTGTACCTCTCTCTACGATTATATTCCACATAATGTGTATATGTATGTATATAATGTATATAGGGTTGCACAGTTATGTGCTATTCAGTTTAATAATTTCTGTTTACTTTACATTGTTTATAGTTATATGATGTTACATGTAAAACAAACTATGCTTTGTTGACGATTGCTATTTGTGAACCGCAGCTGATCTCTGGAAGCTGCGGTATATAAGTTCTTGTTAAATAAATAAATAAATAAATAAAGTTGCTTGGGGGTGTCAAAGATGTACCAGGGGTATGTTTTGGGTGGAACAAAAAGTTACATGTGTATTCCCCATTTCAGATAGGGAATGTACTTGAAAGACAGAACTTGTCCACATCTATATTTACGCCATTTTGCTGGCAATGTGTGAAGTGGTATTTTAGAAGAGGCATCCAGGAAGAATCTGGAACATCCAGAACAGAACATGCAAAATTCTGGGGGAGTGGAAGCAGTGAAAAGAAACATACAGTATTAGTGCCTTCTGAACTCACTCTCTCTCCACCCCAACAATATTTCCCAGTAACCTGTTATAGAGATGAGCCCAGTACAAGGCTGAGTACATGAACTGGTATAGGCCATTTCACAAATGTGGACATCCCTGAATTCTATGGTCTCAGAACAGGGTACTTGGATGTACCAACAAAGATATTCAGAAGAGGGGTGACTATTTTATCAGACTTGCATGTCTCAATCAGTCATTTCAGATATTCAGATGTACAGAGATAAGCCTGTAATATGTTTGGAGTATATTGTCACGCCCTTAGCCCCTTATAGACAGTATGGAGGGGCGTGCTTGTCATAGGAGAGATTCACCATTTTGCCTTTACCTGACTGGCTGCCTTGTAATGCCTCATGGGAAAGGTAGTTCAGTCAGGAGGTACTTGGCTTCAGGTAAAAAAAACACATTTTTGTAGTTGGCTTGAGTGGTAAGGCTTTTGCCAGAAATTTATTTATGGGGAAAATACTAGGCTCACAAATTAACACCTTTGGATTGTTTCTCCAGGATTCTTTCAAATATACATCAGGATATAGCTGAACTCAAAACAAAACAGCTTATAATGTTCTTCAGCATAAAGAAAAGTCCTTTCAACAGCTAATGCTACCAGACATGGCTAGCAGTGCTGTTTTAAAACAAACAGAAACAGCTTTTCTTAGAACAGGTTTCTTTTCTCTCAGTCCAGAACACTTCCCGGCTTTTGTCTCCTTAAGCACAGTAAAAACTTTCAACAAGAAGTTTAACTCTTCATAGGCAAACAATTCTCTATGCAAGGTTTTTTAGGAATAGTGAAAACAAAATCAAAGCTTTTCTTACTTTCACCATCAGCACGGCTTCAGGCTGTGCACTGCACTGGCTAGCAGCTGTTTAACAAGTTTTAATTAGACAGCTTCAGCTTGCTCAGCAACGGTATTTCTCCTTTAATACAGGACCTTCACAAGTTATTTACAGGCTCTCAGGGTTACCGGACTCTGGAGGTTTTCCTTACGGTTGACTCCCTTCCAAACCCTCTGTATTTGAATATTGGCATAAAGAGCAATCCATGTATGAGTCTTCTTCTTCTACAGCTAGGTCCTGTTCACCCAGTTGCATTGGCTCTACCTTCGTTTCTAGCTCAGAGGTCTTGGCTGACTGCCTTCCGTTAGGGCAAAAACTGTCTCTTGCAACTCTGTAGTGCTCCAAATTAGACAAGAATCTAATGCTCATACCTGGGTCAAGGCTTATATCAGCTTCTCCTCTCTCATGCTCTGGCCACCATTCACCTGAGCTTCCTCGTCCTGTCCTCCAACTTGTGTTCCTTGTTCCTGCTGTTCTTACTGTTCCAGCTAAATTCCTCTTCCAGTAAGCATTCCTACTCCTCTCTCTCTCTGGATAATCTGACCTAGACTTAAACCTCTCAGGCTCCAGCTCCACCCCTTCTCCTCTCAGGTGTTGGAGATCAAACTGCCTCGTAGCAGCTGAGTAATTGGAGAATTCAGTGACGTAAGGGTTCCAACTGCCTCGTACCCAGAAGATCAAGGGTTCAATTCCCACTGACACTCCTTATGACTTTGGGCAAGTCACTTTACCCTCCATTGCCTCGGAAGAAAAGGCTGGCAATCTACTTCCGGTGATACATTGCCAAGAAAACCCAGAGGTAGCTGGGTCGCTATGAGTCAACACTGACTTGATGGCACTAAAAAAAAAAAAAAAAAAAAAAAGGGTTCCTTACCCTGGGTCTGCATTCCCTCTCCTTTTCTCCACTAGGGGCATTCTGCAACCTATTGCAGCTAGGAATTACCTGCTTTCTAGGTGTAAATGGACTTTTGTGTCTCTGACCTTGTAAAATAGGTCCTTTGATAAGGGTGAATTCCTTCTCTTTATCCCTGTCTCCTAGGTCCTGATAAGCTTCCTTATCACAATATATTTACATTTAGATTTCTTTGGCCAGGAAATATTGACTGTGGTGATAAAAGTGCATTATGCTCTTCACCCTGGAAGTGTTGCAGCCATGAAACGAGCACCTTTTGCACCTTATTCATGGTCAGGAGAAGGTCTAGGCATGGACTCCTCAAAAATCTGGGTCAGACACGCTTGTACCATTCTGAAATCACACCATGACATACATCTCTGTTGCGCCATCCAGATCACGCCTCCTCCCTACCCCAGTGCTACATGGAAAGACATGCCACTCCAGGGACTTCGATATATTGCATCACTCCTCCTGGGCCCAAGGGCTTACAGGCAGGAGTGGCCTTTAGAATGTCCCTTTGGAATAAAGCTTGTTAGAAGTCCCCAGGAATTCTGGGACCTGTAGTTTGCTTGTTTCCTTTAAGGACTGAGTTGTAGTTATGACTCGAGTAGGTACAGCTGCAAGAATATTTATTTGTGGGGATTTTCTCCAGCGCATCAAAGTTCAATACAACAAACGCAAAAGATGCAACTCCAACATAAAGGTTGTAACATAAACTCAGGAAATGCAACAGAAAACAGTTCAGCAGTATTTGGCTGTTTCACAGTTCCTTTGCCTTTCACTAGGCACTGCCTCTTGTGGTCACTTTAAAGAAAATACAGGAACTGAAACAGTTGCTTTTCTATACAGCACGGCTTCACACTTTCAGCCGGTGATTAAACTTATTAAACCACTTTCAAAGCTTTTCAAGGTGGCAGCAGGTATGGCAAATTACTCTATATTCCTTCATATAGCTTTTCAATGCTCTGTACCACTGCTCTTATCTACAAGACAGATCGAATAGTCCATAGCACAAAGTTCTTGCTCTATTGCAGGCAAACACTCATCCACCTGCATACATTCCTCAGAGCCAGCATTAAAAGTATCTTTGTCAGGTTTGTTATCTTTCCCTGACCTCGCTTCCAAAAACTCCCGGAATTGGCTTAAAAACAATTCAGCTTATTTATGCACATTTTCCTTGGGATAAACGTTTTCCTTTTCTGATAAAAGCCTGCATAAGGTTCCTGCCCCAGAGGGTTCAGCTGTCGTGCTTTTATCAAGGGGATAGCTTCTAGCAAGGGTAACTCCCTTCCCCCACTTGCTATCAGCTAGCTGTGCTCTGTTAGTCTTTTGAATGTTAGCATGGGTAAAAGGCTTTTCAAGCAAAGAGTTAAAAGTGGAAATATCAGCTTTACGTTTGCCAGGGACTCTTAGACAAGTGCTGGTACTTTTTCTCCTGCTATCTCCCAGGGTTTTGAACTCAGCTTTCTTGTAGCTATTTCCACTGGCCTTCAGGTAATTACTCGGCTGATAGTTTTCCTCTTGGCCTTCTCTGTTGCAATTATAGCCTTGGCTGCTATAGGTCCAACTACCTTTTCTCCTTTTCTCTGGTATTTTCTCTGCCAGCTTTCTTGTTCCCAGGCTCTACCTTGCAGTAACGTTTCTTCCCTGGACGTTCACTGCTCCCAGGTTCTGCCCTGCTTCAAGGTTCTGGCTTGCTTATCCTTCTGGCAGTTCCTCCTGAACTCCTTCCTGGACTGCTTCCCGTCTCAGTCCTCACTGTCCTCTCTGTGCTGATTCTCCTTGTCCTTGTGCTCCCTCTCTGCATTGCTTGAGGATTTAAAAAGGGTTCACTTCCCTGCACTCCCTGACCTTCCCCTGGGCGTGACCAATCAGAGAACCCACCTATCTCCTCCCCTGAGCTGAGGTGTGGCCTGAGCTCAGCAGAGAGCTGTGTTTTTTTCAACTCTGGCTTGAAAATCCTCTGTCAGTGCAGTGCTACTTACTCCATCAGGATTTTCACCTATTTCCATCTCTTCTTGAGAGCATTCCTCACTACAATATCCAGTTTCTAAAATGGGTCCATGGATGTCTCTACAGTTTGCATGTTTGAATGCCCATTTTTCAGATGTCTAAATCATGAATCTAGCTTCCAAAATACCCCCTTAGCTTTTTAGAAGTGCTAGCTATGGCCAGTCATTTATAGGAGGGATTAAAGGGTACATCCCCTTAATCCCCCAATGTTTATTACCATCTCCAGGAACAAGCAGGAATGAGTCTTCACATATGGGTATCGTCGGTACCGATGGAGCCTGTGCGGGAACTCTCCCCAGCGTCCAAAAGGAAAGCTTTTGGGAGCATCCCACAGTGCCTGCGCGCTGCCTTCCCACCTTTCCCAACTGCCTCTCTCCAGTTCTTCTTTTCCGCGGAGCCAGCAGGTCGTGTTTCCTGTCACCGCTGAAGAATTTCTTATTTTTATTTTATTTTTCTTTAGTCGCGTGTCTGCCTTCTCGATTCCGGACCGGTACCACTGGTATTTTTTCTTTCTTTAAAAAAAAAAAAAAAAGCTTCTACTCTCTTCAGTGCATTTTTTCTTCTGGGGCCTTAGGCCTACAGATATAATTTTCCTCATGGAAAAACCCGCCTCCGGGTTTAAAAAGTGCACGAAGTGCAGTAGCACTATTTCTGTCACTGACACCCATGACTGGTGTCTAAAATGTTTAGGTCCTGACCACTCCATTGCGGATTGTGAGTCCTGTTCCATGATGTCTAAGAGAGGGTTACAGAATCGGGCAGCCAAGCTCTGTACCCTGTTTCCCTCTGATGCAGCTTCTGTGGCATCGACGTCTTCCAGGGCTTCTTCTTCATCCCATGGATCTCAGGTAACCAAACTTAAATCTGGCCGGTCCTCAAAGAGTTCATCTCCCTCTGTATCGAGATGCCCCCGGGCTTACTCTTGAGGAATCCACACCGGCAAAATTTCCCCGGCGGGAGGCTCCGGCTTCCAAAGCACTACCTATGGGGTCACAGGTTGACATCGATAGCTCGGCCTCAACCGATGACCTGTTACAATGTTCTGGGGTACCGGCGGTCTCCACCGGTACCGACATCCAGACATTGGTGGCGTCAATGGATCAGAATATTCTGACCATGCAGCGTGCCATCATGGCATTCATACAAGCTGCGACGCCTACGGTACCGCAACAAACTTTGTTGTCGGTATCTGTACCGATTCCGGTACCGGACCCGATATCAGTCCCAATACCAGTACTGCTTGCATCGACATCAGCATCGACGGCAGCGGTACGCTATCCAGTGATGCCCATCAGTACCGACCCGGTACCGATTACTCCCGATGTCGATACCTCCCGGTACGCGTATCGGGCTCTACGAGAGCATCCAGACAGTCGATACTTTGATTCCTCTGAAGACTCTGATTCTTCAGAGGCCTCAATTGAAGCATCGGGGATCCTTCCTCAGGAACCCTCTTCTCCAAAAAGGAGAATGTCTCCTCCTGAAGACTTGTCTTTTCAGGACTTCATTAGGGAGGTGGCCAAAGGCCTGTCCATCTCAGTGACCTTTGAAACTGAACCTAGAGCCAAAAAATTAGATATCCTACAATATCCTAAGGCTCCTAAAGAGGCAGCCACCTTACCAATACATGAGATTCTTTATGATCACATGTTGGGCATATGGGAGACTCCTCTTTCCACCTCCCCTCATTCCAGAAGGTTGGACACCATGTATTGTGTTCCTCCTTGTCCTGGGTTTCATAAGACTCAGCTTCCTCACCACTCCATTGTGGTAGAGTCTGCTATGAAAAAAATCAAGAGCACAAAAAGGCACTCCTCTGCTCCTCCAGGAAGAGAATGCAGAACCCTAGATGCCTTTGGCAGGAAAATCTTCCAGGCCAGTATGCTTGTAGCCAGAATCAACTCCTATAGTCTCTATATGGGGATGTTTCTCAAAGAAGTTACAGATCATCTGCAAACCTTATCTCCTTTTATGTCAGAAGATAAGAGAGAAGAATATATCACCTGTCTTAAACATGCACAGGATGTATCCAAGTTTTCCAACCATGCAGCCTTTGACTCTTTTGAGGGGGCCAGTAGAGCCTCGGCTATTGCCATAGGTGCACGCAGAGTTGCTTGGTTGCAAGCCTCTGATTTGGAATCCTGGGTACAGGATGGTCTAGGTAACCTTCCCTGTACAGGCGAAAACCTGTTTGGCAAAGATTGGCAAGCAAAGGCCAACCAGATGGATGCTGAAAATTCTGCTTTAGATAGACTTTCAAAGTCTACTACTGCTCCTTTTAAAAAGAGGTTGTTCAAAAAAGGATCTTTCCGAAAGAAAGGGAAATTTTCTTCTTGTGGTCAGGCCTCTTCTCAAGGTCGTTTTGCTACAAAGAGACAGCAACAACCAAAACAGGCCAAAACCCAGGCTGCGAGGACTGCTATGGCCCAACAGCCTCAGCCTCCTCAGGGCCTTTGACTTTCCACTAGAGAACTTAGCCTTTCTGGCTCTAGAACATCCAGAGCCTCTCAGCATCCCAGGAAGGTTAGCTCACTTTGCTCCCAGATGGGAACAAATCACAGCAGAGCAGTGGACCCTCTCCATCATAAGGGAAGGGTACAAACTTCATTTCTTAAACCTTCCTCCTCACACCATGGTGAAACAGTTCAATTCTCCAACATTTATTATTTATTTATTATTTACATTCTCTTATATACCGCGCTATTCTGCATCAGTGCGGTTTACATTGAACAAACTGAAATTACATTGAACAGGGCATTATAACTTGGAGATAACTATTTTACAGGGAACATGGGCTATGGAGGGTTAAGTGGCTTGCCCAAGACCACAAGGAGCATCTGTGGGACTAGAAACCCCAGTCCTTCTGGCACAAGGTTGCTGTCCTCTAGTGGGATTTGAACCCCCGACCTTCCGGCCTGAAGTACCTTGCCCCAACCACTAGGCCACTCCTCCACTCTCTCCTCAACCTTCTAGGTCAAGAGATTGCTACCCTTCTTGCCCAAGGGGCAATAGAAGAAGTACCCCTTCTTCAACAGGGCTCAGGGTTCTACTCCCCCTATTTTCTCATTCCAAAGAAAACAGGGGGCTACAGACCCATATTAGATCTCAGAGAATTGAACAAGTTTCTATGCAAGGAGAAATTCAAGATGACTTATCTCGGAACTCTCCTTCCATACCTCCAGAGTCAGGACTGGCTTTGTTCTCTAGATCTCAACGATGCGTACACCCATGTTCTCATCCATCCAACACACAGAAAATTCCTTCGCTTCCTTTACCAAGGAAAGCACTACCAATACAAAGTGCTTCCTTTCGGTCTGGCCTCTGCTCCAAGAGTGTTCACAAAATGCATGGCAGTAGTAGCTGCATTCCTGCGCACTCTAGGAATATTCGTATTCCCATATCTGGACAACTGGCTTATCTGAGCTCCATCCCAGTCAGAGGCCCAGACTTCCCTGGCCTGCACAAGGCGTGTTCTTCAGTATCTGGGACTGGTAATCAACATTCCAAAATCCCATCTCACCCCTACTCAGTCTCTAGAGTTCATAGGGGCCTTACTGGATACCAAAACTGCAAGGGTCTATCTTCCCCAGGCCCGTTGCCTACGCTTGGTGCAGTTAGCCTCCCAGATTCAGTTAAAATCCCATTTAACTGCTCGAGAGATGTTGCAACTCTTAGGCCACATGGCATCCACGGTGCATGTGGTTCCCTATGCTCGCCTTCACATTAGAGCGGCTCAGTGGACCCTATCCACCCAATGGACCCAGGCATCAGGTTGCCTGTCAGACAAAATAGCAACCTCCAGTCGCCTATTTTGCTCCCTCCACTGGTGGAAGTCCACTCAGAATCTGTTACTGGGGTCCCCCTTTCAACAGGTGATACCCCAAGCAACCCTTACAACAGATGCCTCTCCAAAGGGTTGGGGGGCTCATCTACAAGATCTCTCGACCCAGGGCATCTGGTCTCCACAAGAGAAATCTCTTCATATCAGCCTCTTAGAGCTCAGAGCAATCTTTCTGACTCTCAGAGTCTTCCACACCCTGCTCAGTTACAAGACAGTCCTCATCCACACGGACAACCAGGTAGCCATGTTCTATGTGAACAAGCAGGGAGGGACTGGCTCTCTGTCGCTTTGCAATGAAGCTCTGAGATTGTGGGCCTTCGCCAGAGAGCATCAAATCCATCTCATGGCAGTGTATCTTCCAGGGGTTCAAAACTCTTGGGAAGACAGACTCAGTCGAGTTCTGCTTCCGCACGAATGATCCCTCCATGGGGACCAGATAGCCAGGATTGTTCGGATTTGGGGTACCCCAGACATAGACCTGTTTGCAAGTCTGTGGAATGCCAAACTTCCCCGGTTCTGTTCCAGGATTTCATGTCAGGGAGTTCAGGCCAGGGATGCCTTCCTCCTTCATTGGGGGCAAGACTTCCTCTATGCCTTTCCACCTATTCCCCTCATCCCCAAGACTCTGTTCAAGCTTCAGAGAGACAAGGGGTCTATGATCCTCATAGCACCACTTTGGCCACGCCCAGTGTGGTACCCTCTACTTCTGCATCTCTCTCAAGCTCCCTCCCTAGACCTGGGGTCTGCTCCAGATCTCCTCTCCCAGGAGGAGGGAACCTTGTGGCACCCAAATCCTCAGTCTCTTCATCTCAGGGCCTGGTTGCTGAAGGCCTAGACCTTCAAGATTTATACCTTTCTCAGCAAGTGAAGGAAATCCTTCATGCTTCCAGAAAGCCTTCCACCAGACGTTCATATGCTTTTAAATGGAAAAGGTTTTCCATTTGGTGTGCAGAGAAGGGTCTCAACCCTCTTGCAATACCTTTGAATTCTTTACTAGACTATTTGCTGCATTTATCCCATGCAGGCCTTAAAACAAATTCAATCAGAGTCCATTTGAGTGCTATTGCAGCATCCCTTAAGCCTCTCAATGGACAACCTATTTCCTCTCATCCTCTTATAGCAAGATTCATGAGAGGCCTTCTTTTGACTAAACCTCCCATTAGACCACCTCCAGTGGCATGGGACTTGAATCTGGTTCTTGGCCAGCTTATGAAGCCACCCTTTGAACCCTTAGCCACTACCTCCTTGAAATTCCTTTCCTGGAAGGTTATTTTTCTCATTGCAGTCACCTCAGCTTGCCGTATCAGTGAGTTGCAAGCGTTAGTGACTAATCCTCCTTATACAAGGTTCCATCATGACAAGGTAGTCCTCAGAACTAATCCACACTTTATGCCTAAAGTGGTCTCACCTTTTCATCTGAACCAGGAGGTGTATTTACCTGTCTTTTTTCCAGGACCTCATGCATCAAGTGCAGAGAGGAATCTTCATACCCTGGATTGTAAAAGAGCACTTGCTTTCTACTTACAAAGGACACAGCAACATAGAAAGTCCTCTCAACTTTTTGTTGCTTTTGATCCTTCTCATTTAGGACTTCCAGTCTCTAAGAGAACTCTGTCCAATTGGATTGCTCAGTGTATTTCCTTCGCCTACCAGAGTAAGAACCTTTCTCTGGAGGGCCATGTCACAGCTCACAATGTGAGGGCCATGGCAACCTCTATGGCTCATCTAAACTCTGTGTCCATCGACCAAATCTGTCGAGCGGCCACCTGGGCATCGGTTCATACCTTCACAGCCCATTACTGCTTGGACAAGGACTCCCGCCGGGATGCCTTGTTTGGTCAGGCTGTTCTCAAACACCTGTTCCATACCTAATCAACTCCTACCCTCCATCCCTGACTGGATGCCTGAGATTCATGGGTGGAGGTGGAGCCCTTCCCAGGGACTCACAATCTGGGTGATCTCCCAGGCATCTCTAGCTGGGGAGTACCCATATGTTAAGACTCATTCCTGCTTGTTCCTGGAGATAGCACAGTTACTTACCTGTAACAGGTGATCTCTGGGAACAGCAGGAATAAGTCTTCACAACCCACCCACCTCCCCTAGGAGTTGTATCTCTCTATCTATCTTTCCTTTCCTCTCTCTCTCTCTTTGTCTCAGCTTTAAAACTCAAACTGGAGAGAGGCAGTTGGGAAAGGTGGGAAGGCAGCGTGCAGGCACTGTGGGATGCTCCCAAAAGCTTTCCTTTTGGACGCTGGGGAGCGTTCCTGCGCAGGCTCCGTCGGTACCAATGATACCCATATGTGAAGACTTATTCCTGCTGTTCCCAGAGATCACCTGTTACAGGTAAGTAACTGTGCTTTCTCTTCATATTAATTAGGTTGACTGAGTATCTGTGATTGATGAGAAGCAACTGGATCAAAAGGTTTGCAAAATAGCCAGGATATACATATATGTGCCACCATTTACAGATGTCTGTCCTGACACATATAAGTTGATAGGAACCCCTCATTGATTTTTTTATGTGTATGTGTAATATCAGAGAAAAAAAGTTAAAAGTACCTGCTGACAGCCACCTTAAAAATAAATGAAAAGGGTCAGTAAAATCGCAAATAAGGAAATGAACATTTAAAGTGAAAGGCTGGATAGCTCAAGTGAAGTGTCAAATAAGGAAACATGCTAAATAAATCTTTACTTATGCTGAAGAAATATGTGTGAGCATATGTGTGCATGAATGTATGAGGAATCATACTCCATTTTCAATATAATTTTAAAAGAGTTAAAGCACAAAGCAGGGCTGATGCAGGAAGTATCTGAGCTTGGGGCAAGCAGGGGGAGAGCTCGCAGGAGATAAAGAGATAAAAAGCATGACCACAGATACTAAACAAACTGTAAAGAAAATGACCTGTAAAATTAAGTTTAAGAATGCAAAGGTCCGCTAGGGGCTTTAGAACACTGAAAGTGTGCTGTGTGAGTTGATATGAAGGTAGTAAGGGGCTGTTTCCAGACAGAGCTGGGTGTAAGAACACTTTTACAGAGAGGATAGAATTCACATGCAGGAACTTTATCTGGAGGTTTTTTGGAAAAAGCATTTCTGATAGAGAAAGGTATGTCTGTGTGGGAGAGCTGTGAAAGGTTGTGTTTGATATCAGAATTATAAATGAGAAGCATTTACAGGAGGAGTGTGCATGGAACTGGAGAGAAAACTTAAAAGTAAATGTTAGAACCTTTTATTTTCCTTAGTGACTAGAAGCACGCTGAGGGAGCCCTGAAACTCATTTAAGCACTTTTAAAACCAAGCTGAATGAGGATTTGAATTGATACATCAGAGAGTGAGAAATTGAATTGATTTATTAGAGCGAGTTTAATTTCGAACACTGTTTAGGTTGAAAGCTTAACACTGTGTAGCTTGCTTTCTTAAGCATTGAAGTCCTTCAAGCAGTGAAGGAAAAGTAAGGATGAAGGTATAAAACTCCCAGTGCATTGAAAAGAAAAACCCTTAAAAGTGAGCTGATATTAAACAGTATACTGCTCACAGGATTTATTGAATCCTGAAACATATTGAATTGTTTCCATGAAGAAGAGAGTGCATGTTTGAAAGAATGAAGGATTGAATGTGTTTCTGAAGAAAGAAAACACACCATTGCCTTGTTTAAATAATTAAATTTATTGACTATAGGGCTCATTCCATTCCAGACCTAGATACCCTCTGTACCGGTCTGAACCAGACGTACAGAAGGAATCACGATTCTGATCCCGCGAGGCACATCTAGCCCCATGGGATCAGGATCACGATCAATCATGTACGTGCAGACTGGGACTGTGATTCAGTCCGGCCTGTACATACATGATCTGCCCAACTAACTTAGTCAGGCCTTTTAAATGGAGCCGTGGCGCCATGGCATCTGGTTGCCATGGCAGCACGGCTCCATTTAAAAGCTGCAATGCTGGCTGCTGGATAAAAATGTTTTTTTACCACAGCCCAAACCCTTATATGGCCTCCTAAGGCCAGAGTCGGGCTTCGGGAAATGTCCTCCGGCCCCCCCCCCTGCCCCATCCGTACCCTGATAGTACAAGAAAAACCGTCCAGAGAAATTATTCCACCTTGAAGGTGGAATAACTTCCCCACACATATCGCTGGCTCTGGATGAACAGGGCCAACATTAGAACCAGCCCTGTGCATCCAGGACTGGTGACCGCCCAGACTCCATCCCCGAGTCGTCCCTTCCCCGCCCCGTCTAACTTCCCTGCACAACCGGCAGGGAAGTTAGATGCAGCCGAAGGAGGCACAAATAGCGAAGATGGAAGTCACAACAGGACATCCATCCCCACTACTCGTGGCACAGAATCAGGCCCTATTGGTATTGTTTTCCTGAACTGACTGGCAGTTGTAAGGATTGAGTCTGGCACATACCTAAAGAAAAATTGATTTTTGTACAAAGAGTTCTGTGGGAGGGAAAGACAGAGAATCTGATTCTCTTTTGTTTTTGGGAAAAGCAAGTCTCACAAGTAACAGAAATAGAAGAAGAAAAAAGATAGGAATACTTTCTAGTTACTGCACACACAGCTAGGGAGCTAGTTTAGTTTATTGATTTTTTAAAGACAGGTAGTAGATATTCTAACTGCAGCTGAATATGGCTAGAGCAGAGGGGATCCTAAGGTGCCCACCATCAAGAAAGCAGCAAGACCTGAAAAGAAAATTTGAGATAAGTAGCTGACACACCACAGTGACTTTTTTTTTTTTGCAGAACACTGATGCGCTAGTAGTTGATTTTTTTTAAATAAAAAGTGTCTTTACCTGAATAATAATACCCATAGACCTGCAAAGTTACAGATAAAAGACAATATTAACATTGAATTTTTCTTCTATTTGGAGTAAAGGGATCTAAAGCTTTAAACTGGTTAAATAATACTTGCCTATTTTTGAAAGAACAATGTCGTATCACTGTTGAATACAAGCATTGTAAAAATTGTTCACAGGAAAATACTTGACATTTATAAATATTGTTATTGGTTATTTATAAAAATTGAATTGACACTATTTTTTTATTTTATCTTTATGCATTTTATACATTAATTATCAAGAAAGTTAACAAAAACAAGCTTGTACAGAAAAGAGCAAAACACAAGAAAACAAGACCAGCAAAAAAAAAAGAAATGAAGCAATACTATATAAGTACAAAAGTTCTGCTCACTCCAGTCTACAACTGGGGGAGAGGAGATTACCCAAAATTCTCATAACCCAAGTAAAGAAAGAAATACAGCGAAACCTATATGCATTATATACACATGTATGCACATCATCAAGGTTCAGCTGGAAGCACAATGGAGAATTCTAAACATCTAGCATTAATGAAGGTTATCAATTGGGAAGGTTCATAAAATATATAGAAAACTGAACGATATCTAACTAAACACTTGCAAGGGTGCTTGAGAAAAAAGAACCCTCCCAATTGAAGAACTCCAGGATGCAGCAGTAAAAACTCCCTGCGGTGCCGCTGGATATCCCTAGCCAAATCAGGATACATTCATACTAATAAACCATGAAATAACAAACTTATTTTATGAAAGAACAACTTAAAAAGCCATTCTTTATCAGATAACAGAGCCAAAGTTATCAACAAAGTAGATGGAACAGGCAACTCTTCATGTGAAGTCTCCAACAAATCTGTTACATTTAAAGCATTAATCCTTTGGCCTCGATTTTGATCTTCATTCCTCGGTGGATCCAAGACCTTCTTAGCACTTGGAAGATAATAAACCTTATCATTTCAGTGGAATCATTTTGGGAGGCACAGTCAATGTTTCAGTCAAATACGCCTTTAACATATCTCTGGCTGATTAAGTTGGAAGCCTGCTCGCTCAACCTGGCCTTCGCAGCCCTGAGGTATCTCCCTCCATGGAGAAACCTTTCAGGCTCAGAATGATTCCTGAGGAGTATTGGTAGCACAGAGCCTTGGACACTGGTCTCACATCGGGGGATAGAGATGATGCCGATGCAGCCATCAAGTCCTCTGACTGGCAGCGCTGCAGCTCGACAAACCTCCCCCATCTCTACCGGATACTGAGGCGCACGGACAAAGTAACGGTCCAAAGGATCATGAGCTTCTGAAGAAATTGGCATAGATGTGTCAGGGGGTCTGGACAGCAAAGAACTCCCCTTTCCCTTATGCTTTCTACCCATCTGACCAAACATGTCTTCAAACAAGTCCAGCTGATGCCATCTTGGAACTCCTTCCCCCAACAGTCCATGCTCGATAGTATTTTTTTTTAAGTTAAAATTAGAAATTTTTACAAAAGTTAAACTTGTTCAAGTGGTTATTATCTCTTGATTTTCACTCCTTTTGTTAGTTCTGATTTGATTTAATGTTCAAGAAGTTGTAAAGTGCATTGAAAAAAAAAATTCTCTCTAAAAATAAATCAGATCTCAATCCAGCACCAAACAGACCTTTTAACCATACTATAGGGATCATTTTAGAAGTCTTGTTCACAAGGGCGGCTCAAGGCAATCTGCTTCCTGAGGCAAGGGATAAAATGGCGCCCCCCCCCCCCCAGAGTGGGGGAGGGAGGGGAATCTTTCTCAAAACTCCAGTTGGAACTGAACCAAACCAAAAAGTATATTAGATAATATATGGCAAATGTTCGCACCCCAAGGAACTAAAAGAAAGAGTGAGAACCACAGCAGTTTGTAACTCCAAATTATAATTCATTTGTATTTTGTTGTTATAAACTGTGTTATGGTGCTTGCTTTTTCTTTTTGAACATATATTTTGCATTCACAGAACCCCCTCCTCAACAATGGGTGCAGAGCAGAGGTAGGACATTTGCCCACAGAACTCAATATATTAAAAAAAAATCTGATTCTGGTCATCTCACCAACAAAACATTCTCCAATACCAGGCATATTGGGAACTAATATAAAACCCTTCAAAAGTCACCGAAGATCTCCAAGGCCAAATTTACCCCACCACATACCAGCATAAACTTCCAAAACTCATACAACAAGGGACCTACCCAGATAAAGCAGCACTATAAATACCGCAGCAGGCCCTAGAACACCGATACGCTTATGTGAAAAGCTGAACAAGTCAAATTGTTTCAGTACAGATCCCTATCTACAAATTAACAGAACACCAGGCCTCAGTCATACACTCAGAACACAGACCCTCACCAAGTACACAATATGTGACCATAATCTAACGGAAAAATAAAAAATAGGTAGACAAAATTTAAACTAAAACCCCATGGTGTTGCATGTTACATGGCCTGTTATAGGATATTAGATTAATTATTCCATTCAATTAGCTTCACTATTCTAATATTATCTATCATACTTGCTATATTATTATAATAGGGATTTATTGCAATGATTCATAGGAACAGTAAGTCTGTGAGGCAGCAGCTTGTTTTTATTTCAATAGCTGCTGCCTCACAGACTTACTGTTTCTATGAAACATTGCAATAAATCCATATTATAATATAGCAAGTATGATATTTCATTTTTTAGTAATTCTAATAATATTATATATAAAATACAAGACCTTGTGATGTATATCTTTGGAGGCCTGCCTCTACCGACGCTGACAGGGGGATGAAGCGCTGAAGTTTGAGCTTCCGCAACCATCCTGCTTCTCAATGCGGCCTTAGATTCGTGTAGGGGCGGTGGGAGGAAGAGCCACGGTAAGGGAAAGACACCCATGAAATCAGAAAACTTCAGCATGCTCTAGGATCAGCGGTCAGACTGATGATGTCACCCTATTGCAACCGCAATGCTTGGAATCCGCGCCAGAAGTCGCAGCTGTATTTATTTCTGAATTTGCCGCCTCTGGCCTGCCGCTGCCTTCCTGCTGCATTTTTTCTCGTTCGGATGAGCTTAAGCAGAAAAAAAGAGCAGCAGGAAGGCAGAGGCAGCCCAGAGGTGGTAAAATTTGAAATAAACACAGTTGGAGTGCCACCCCCTAAATGCTGCTGCCTGTGGCCACCGCCTCAGTTGGCCTAATGATAGAATCACCCCTGCCTGTTTATGCTTTGGCCATCCAAAACAGAGAGACGTCTCCAGAGACATCCCCAGAGTGAGAACATCCAGGGCCAAACAGGGGGATGTGAAGGAGGTGTGGCTGAGGCATTCTCAGGATCCTGGATGTCCCTGACTGATCTCAGAAGCATCACATCTTAATGTTAGACCTGAAAAGTGTTCCTTTTAGCCAAGGGTATAGAGAAAAATGTACTCCATCATCCCCAGTAATCAACATAATATCAACAACAGCAGTAGTGGGACTTGAACCCTGGCTGCAATATTCCTAACCCACTATTTTAGTCACTGGGCTATCCTAGAGTGCCAGCTTCTGAAACATTGCTCTGCGGATGCTTGTGTAGATGACCCTGCAGACATTTCTATCCAGCACCTCCATATTTGTGAAATCATGTCTGCATCTGGACATGTCTACTTTTTTTCAGTCATTCTGGCTTAGATTGTTTGGACATTCCTTCTAAAATTCCCCTCCATGAATAGAAAGATTTTCTAATATAGATTCCTGAAGATGAACTGAGAGAAACTTGGAAAGTTGTTCTGATTCAAAAAATGCAAAAGATTTCTGTTGATTAATCACAATACACTTAAAAGCATAATGTAAGAAAAACAAAAACACCCCCAAAAAACAATAACAAGGCTCCCATAAACACTACTTTAGACTTCAAAGACCAAAATTTCTTTCTGTGGTTCTGTGTCTCCCATGCTCTATCTGAATCTATCTAACTTAGGGCTCAAGCTGCAAGCCCACGGGCCAGAGAGAGAAGGCGCTAAACCGGCACTTGCCTCTAGGAGAAGGCTAAAGTGTTTGATAGTGGATCCCATAGAAGAGGGAAGTGCTGTTATGCCTCATCAAGCAAGGGATTAAGTTAGCCCATTCACCAGGAAACCCCTCCCCAATCAAAGCACAAACAAAGAGGAAGAGAGATCATAGATACAAATGCAAGAGGATGTGCAATGTATGGCGATACAGACACTGTTTACTCCCCCCCCCCCCCCGCCCTTCCCTTATATCTGCTAAGGCCATTAATGCATATTATTTGCCTCAGGACCCATTTTATACAACTGTTAGCAAATGAAACCCTTAAATGTTTTTTTTTCCTGCAATGTTATCATAAATGTCAGAAGATGTAATGTCAAGAAATTATCAGTGCCAAATCTGCAGCATGAAAATGCAGAATGAATAATCTCCATTAAATACAATGGTATCTAATTCATATCTTCTGATTGTGATGTCAATTATGACTTCATGGGCAAAAGAAAACAATCATTTTATCAATGACACTATTCCAAACACAGCTGTTCAGTAGCTGAAGTACTGTAAGTTGCAAGAGAGCATCTTGGACCACCTCCAGACTTAACAACGAAGACAATTTTGAGTATATGGGGCCTGCAAATAGATTTTAAGTGGCAATTCCCTGTGGATGTTTGATTTTTCAGCTCAGTAGGAAATTTTGCATGCATTTTAACAGCAACTTCAGAAATGTAAAATTTTGCACGTTAAACTAGCAAACAACACATGCAAAAATTAGCAAACATTATTATTGCACATGCTATTTACCATTTTATCACACAAAATTGCATTTGTGGAGGATTTTTGGCTTCTTAATCTGCCTTATGTACTTTTAACATTTTACACTGTACAAAATGAGTGCTATGGTATTTTAATTTGTCATACCTCATTTTAGCATACTTCCCAAAGGGAAAGAAGGTTTATCAGATCGATATGTCTTTGTGTATGTCAGTTTGTTGAAGTCTGTCTCTCACCAGTAACTTTTGTTTAGCATTTTATAGACATGATATTTGGAGAAATTTCAGATGGGACATGAGGATTCTGACCAGTGTAGTTGCTTTTTTTTGGGTCCATGCATATGCCTTTATCATGGATGTGCACACACGCTAGAATGGACTCTGGATTATTTCTGGGTAGAATTTCTTGATAATATAGAGAAGAATAAAGAATAGAAAGTGGAACAGAGTAAATTCTTCACGCATCATTTGAAATGCAAGTATGAATTCATGGCATAGGAAAAATTAAGAACTAAAGCATTGCTATGTGTTATTCAAATAATAATTTCATGGATGTTACATTAAACTAACAATCCGGTATACCAATTGCATGCATGGTATTGAAATTCATGAATGCAAATGTAACTTCTGCAGCATGGGTATTATGCTATCTAGTCTCATTTAAGCCCTGCATTTTACATATAGTTTAAAGGAATGATTATGAGTGTTGAATGCAGCAGCAGTATGGTTAGGAGAGGAAATGGACTGGAATTAATGAACTTAGAATGTCAGCTCTTATGCTTATCTAATGTACATTTGATGTGTCTCTTTGCTTCTCCATATGGATTTAGGAATCAAAAAGCAGAGAAATCTGTATTTGAAATGCAAATAAAGATGCAAGAGCTCTAGTGAGAGGGCAAACTCAAACTTTTCACCTCTATGACGAAATATCAAGAATGCTGACTATCTTGTACAAACACTACTTTGTGGAAGAAAGACCTGTATGACTAAATAGAAGAGGCCTCTATGTTTTTGAATAAAGTCAGTCCCGGAAATTCATTTTTCCATAAACAGGACTTAGTTACAGAGACATAAGTGTTTAATGCTGTTTGGATGACTTCATATACCAAGCTTTCCCAAGCTTACCATAGGTCATGTGATTAACTAGGCTTCCTTCACTCTAGAAACTCATCTATTCATTTCATTCTGTACCAGCATAAGCTCATTTATTGAAAATTTGCAGCTATACCTACAAGACATCAAGGAGAATTTATAGGACATTATTTGATTAAATGTTCCCATGCATAAAGCTCCGTTTTACACACATAGAAGAGCTTTTATTAATTTGCCGCATGGGGCATGAATGTACATGTATGCACAATGACAAGAACACATCACATGTGCACAACATATGTAAAAGCATGTTCTGGGGCAGAGTTTGGGCAAAGCATGAAAGGAGTTGTGAAGTACATGTGTACATTCTAAGAAACACATCTACATCTGTCCTTCACCCTTTCATATTTATTTCCTGCTCCCAAGCAGGTATAAATCTACCCAGGCGCATTCTAAGCATGATTTCTATAGGATTTATGCTACTATTTTAGAAAAAGATGTCTGCATGTTAATTGCGGTGAGCGGGATATTCAGAGGTACTAACATAGGGTATGTCAGGCGCATTCTAGGGTGGAGTGGAGGCGGCACTGATCACTAACTTGGCAGCGGCAATATTGAGCCGCTACTCAGTTAGCAATATGTGGCAAAAACCAGGTGCAGGAAATCCTGGTCTAACTTTTGTCACATATTGCTAACTGGGTAGTGGCTCAAAATCACTGCTGCCCGGTGAGCGACTGGCCTATGCAAAGCCGGATCTTCAGTGCTGAAGCCAAATATGACTCCGACAATGAATATCCGGGTTTAATGTTCCGAGCCAGCGGCTAGCTATATTAGTAGCACTAGCCACTGGTGCTGAATATCAGGCTCTATAATATGCCTCTATAATACTGGCTATAGACAGATGCCTACTTACCCTCTTAGTCTAGGCAGTATGTTATAATATTGCCCTCTTAATCTTTATGAAACATTTTTTTTTTAGGATTTCATGATAGTGCCATTTATTGCAGGTGCAAGAAAGATGCAGTACAGCAGGGCTCCCTTTATAGAGCTATATTGATATAGCAGTATAGTTTTATGTGCATATTGCTTCCCAAGGACAGAGAAAAGGCTACTTTTCAGGTGACCTTAGTAATAGTGCTGAAAAGAAAGGAACAGATGACTCATTTCTAGGCCAAGGAATGTAGGGGTTCCTTATAAGCTTTGTGGAAAAAACAGAGACGTGTTTGAAGGCACATTTTGGGAAAGAACATAGAGAGGGGAATTCACACATCCATGTCAGGACTGGACCTGTGCCAAGAGATGAGGCACCCTAGGCAAACCTCATCCCTTGCACGCCACCCCCCCCCCCCCCGTGCCCATGCCTCCCATTAACGTCACTGTCGCCCCTCTTAAGACCAGCAGAGGTGCAAAGGCTGAAAACAGCCCCATGGTGCTTACCTTACAACTGGTACCACAGGGCTGTTTTCTTCTGCCCCTCCGACGCCTGATACTGACTTCCTACCTGTAAACAGGAAGTTGTATTGTACAGTCCAAGAGGGTGAAAGTAAACAGCCTTGTGGTGCCTAAGTTGTAAAGTAAGTGCCATGGGACTGTTCGAAGCCATCACCACCTCTGCAGGTCCCAAGAGGGGTGACAGTAGTGGGAATGAGGCCCCTGGGGGCCAGCACTCTAAGCAACTGCCAGGTTCACCCAATGGCCGTGCCGGCCCTGTGTCAGCACATGCAGAATTATAATGTTTTTTTACAAGAGTTCTTCCAAATGTAGAGCCACTTGTAAAATATGTGCAGGACTGCACAGGTGTACTACTCCATGTCTAGCAGGGATAATGATTTTAAGAAGTTGCATGAGAGGGAAAAGCTGTGGAACCTCCTGCTGCCCCCACACAGACATGGGATCAGCCTCTTAAAATCACTGCTCCAGCAAAGATGGCATGCTCAGTTCTGCATCACAGGTTCAGCCTTGCCCACTGACAATCCTGACCTCAGAACCCGCCCATGCCACTGCCAACTCTACCTCCTCCCCTATCCAGTATCCAAGCCCCTCCTCCCAAAACAGCTCTGATCTCCTCATCTCCCCACAGAAGCACATCAGGCAAGCCCGTCTCCTCAGGAAACTCTGATCCCGCCCTCCCCCCCAAAAACCCCCCGCAACACAATATCCTCTACTGACCCCTCCCAGAACTACAAACCCCCTGAATGTCTCCCCCCAACTGGTAGACCATAAATCCAAACCCACCGCTCCCTATATTTATCTTAATCTTTATTTCAATGCTTGATATACCGCCTGAGCCAAGTGTCAGGGCGGTGTACAAATCAAAATGGGCTGCGAGCAGAAGGAAGTAAAGAATGCCAATGGTAGACAGGAAAGTAACAGATGGTAAGATAGATTGAGAGATAAAGGGGCAAGTACACTAGTTAGACAAAAGAGAAAGGCAGAGGCAATGAGGAGCTAAGCAGACAGGAGGGAGTGTTTAGGGAAGGGAAGGTCAAATGCAAGATGAAAGAGGTGGGGTTTGAGCATGGCCTTAAATCTAGGGAATGAGAGTTCAGTGTGATTTGTGTGTGATAATGAATTCCAGAGTGCAGGGCTAGAAAAAAGAATGTGGAGTGTAGGATGATTCAAAGGTGCCTGTGCAGGGGAGGGAAGGAAAAGACGGTTCCCATGAGCAGACTGGAGTAGGTGAGGGGAAAGCTGAAGATGAATGAGGTCAGCTAAGTACTGAGGGATGCCAGTGTGAATAACCTTGTGAACAATTGTGAGTATTTTGTATGTAAACATGGATTTGAGAAGGAGACAGTGGAGGTGTATGAGCAAGGGGGTAACATGGTCAGAAGAGGAGGAGTGAGTGAGGAGATGGGCTGCGGTGTTCTGGATGAGTTGTAACCAGCAAAGTTGATACTGAGGGAGACCTGCAAGAATAATATTACAGTAGTCAAGCCTTGACACTACAAGTGACAACACAAGGGTGACTAGAGATGAGGGAGAAAGAAAAGGTCGAACAGCGCAGATTTGACATAGAGAGATAAAAGAACAACGGACAAGTGAGGAGGTGTGCTGATGAAAGGTGAGAGATCAATCCAGCGTGACCCCAAGATACTGAAGAGTTGCTATGAGAGGTATCGGGGTGGCAGACAGAGTGGGGGATAATGAGGGACAAGGGGCACCGAAGGTAAACCAGAAAGCTGCAGATTTGAATGGGTTAATATGTAGTAAATTGCTGTTTATCCAAGAGGAAGCAAGAGAAAATCAGGCATTGAGTAGTGTGAGCTCAGGGGAGAGGGGACTTGTGTGGTACAGGAAGAAGATGTCATGAAAGTAATAGTACCCAGAAACCTTGGACTGCTGATGGATGAGGGCAAGTGCGGCAAGAAAGACATTAAAAAAGAGAGGGGCCAGTACCAGAGCCTGGGGGACACCGCATGGAAGGGGGGTTACAGGGGAGGTAATGGATATGGATTGGACAGAAAAGGTGCAAGAAATGAGAAAAGAGCAAAACTAATGGTGGACAGTTCCATGGATCTTAAGATCATGAAGACGGGTGAGGAGCGTGGGATGATCAACCAGGTCAAAGGCAGAGGATAAATCCAGAGATACAGCTAGGGAAAGATTACCTTGTTCATGTGACTGATAGAGCTCATTCAGGAATGAAAGGAGGATTGTTTCAATACTATGACAAGTTTTAAATCCAGATTAGTGTGGGTGAAGGGCAAGGGTGGTGTCAAGGTGGGCTGAATGTTGCAAGAAGGCTAATTTTTCCAGGATTTTAGAGAGGAAAGGGAGATTTGAGACACCAGTGAGCCAGGGTGGTATTTTTTATTTAACAGTTTATGTTTATTTCATTTGATATACCGCCCTTCTGTGAAAGAACAAGGCGGTTTACAAATTATAAAGTACAGTAGAGGCATAAAGCCAGGAGAAAGGAAAGGGAACTACAATCATTGACAGGACAGTAAAAGAGAAGAGACAGAGAAGAGGACAGGACAGTAAAAGAGAAGAGACAGAGCATAAAGGAAACAATTACACAAAGAGGGAGGGGAGGTCAAAGGCCAGGGAAAAGAGGTGAGTCTTTAGGTTTTGCTTAAAGGTGGCATGATTGGGGTCTAAGCGGAGAGCTGAGGGAAGGGAGTTCCAAAGGGCAGGACCGGCGAAGAAAAAGGCTGAGGAACGGTTGGAGTGCAAATGGGCAAGGGATGGAGAGGGGAGGATAAGGCGGTTGAGGTGAAAGGAACGTAGAGTGTATCTGGGAGTGTGGATGGTGATACGATCTGCTAGGTATTGTGGAGAACCCTGTGAACAAGAGAGAACAGTTTGAATTGAGCACGGAAGGGGACCGGTAACCAATGAAGATGAAAAAGAAGTGGTGTCACGTGATCACGGGAGGAAGAATGAGTAATAAGACGTGAGGCAGTATTTTGAATCCTCTGAAGTCGAGCCAGCTGAGATTTAGAGAGACTAGTAAAGATTGAATTGGAGAAGTCAACGCGCGACATGACAAGAGATAGTAACAGGGTAGTGAGAGCAGACGAGGAGAGAAAGGGGCGGATTGCACGGATTTGATGAAGAAAGAAAAAAGAGGTCTTAGTGATGTGAGAGATGTGGGCCTGAAAGGAGAGATCGGAATCAAAGTGCACACCCAGATAACGAAAAGTGGTGACCAAGGGTATGGGAGTGCCAGAGAAAGAGGAGGCTAGTGAGGGAGGCGGGCTACCATGAGAGAACCAGATTGAATTAGTTTTAGTGAGGTTAAGGTGGAGACAGTTCTGAGTCAGCCAGTCTGCAACGATAGATAGACAAGAATTCAGTGCAGAGAGATCAGGGCAGGAGGGAGAAGTGTGATGAAGAAGGACTATGTCGTCAGCGTAGTAAAAAGCGGAAACACCAGACTGTTGGATTAGCAGAGCGAGAGGGGCTAAGAAAAGACTGAAAAGAAGGGGAGCCAGAACAGAACCTTGGGGGACCCCACATGGGAGAGGGAAGGGGTCTGAAGCGGGAATAGAGGGAGAGGAGGAAAGAACTGCACAAGATCGAAAGGAAAGGAAGGAGTGAAACCAGCGGTAGACAGTACTGCAGAGACCCACTTCCCGAAGACGAAGAAGGAGGAGAGAGTGGTCGACTAAATCAAAGGCAGCGGAGAGGTCAAGAGCTACCGCCACCGAGATATCCCCGTGATCGTAAGCCACATATAATGCATTGGTGAAAGCAAGTAAAACAGTTTCAACACAGGTTTTATATACAGCTTTATCATTTCAATCAAAGCAGTTTATATTGTAACTTAAACTTAGTAATGCACATTAAACAGGGATATTGATATCTTGGATTGTTCTGAAGCAATTGGAGGGTTAAGTGACTTGCCCAAGGCCACAAGGAGTACTAGTGGGAATTGAACCCTGGGTTCCTACCCATTAGGCTACTCCTCCACTCCAGAAATGGCTTCTGCAAAATGGGTCAGATAAGTGCATGTTTCCAAGAAGTGCGAATGATTCCTGAGGAGAAGCTTGAATTGACTTTGTGCAGGATGTATGGCAACAAGGTAAGAGAGGGTTCCAGAAGCCAGGAGGAAGGAATAGGATCAAGTGGGCAGGTTATTTTGCGTGAAGAAACAATGGCCTTGGTGAGTTCAGTGACCCTAATAGGCCAGAAGGTGTGCCAGGTGTGTGGAAAATCTTGGGAGACAGGGAAAGGAGGAAGGGGGAAGGATGGGGTGAGGAGCATGGAGAAAGGGGGGGGGGGGGAGAGGGGAAGGTAGCACAGAAAGCCTATGCTTTTCCAGAAAAGAAGGAGGCCAGAAGGACTGGATCAGGGGCATGGGAGAGAGAGGCAGGAGGCGCAATGAAAGTGATGGGCGCTGAGAGGGATCATAGAACGTGGTAAAGCTTTCGGGAGAAGTTGGATGAGGAGATAATTAATTCAGAGTAATATGACTGAATTATAAGAGTAATATGGATCATGGAGCGGTATTGCTTCTGACAGAGATGGAATGAAGCAAGTGTGTCTGGGGTGGGATGCTTACACCATGCCTGCTCGGTGCAACGGAGATGGGTACACTGTAGATACAGGCTTAGGTGATACCAGGGATGATGGGTAGATGGGCAAGAAAAGGGAATGGAAAAAAAGGGGCTAATTGGTCTAAAGTCGCAGACAAGTTGGAAGTCCAAGTGTCCACCTGGTCGTTTACCAGGAGAGAGGGGAAATTGGAGAGAAGGAGAGAATCAGCAGAGGGGAACAGTTCAAGTGTAAGTGGAGTGATATGGCACTTAGGTATTGTGAGAGAGGGGGAGATGACATTGGTCAAAGGTGGCACAGAGAGGAAAGGGAAAGTGAAGGATAGGCAGAAGTGATCTGACCAGAGGAGCAGTAGGGATGAAATACCAGATGGGATGAATGGGGAGCCAGCTGGCATAAGGATGAGGTCCAACGCATGACCTGCAACGTGTGTGCAGCAAGAGACATGCTGGTGCAGGGACAAATCCTCCAGGAGGGACAGAAGGGCTTTGTCCCTTTGCCTAGAAGGTGAGTCAGGATGGGCAATGAAGTCGTCTAAGATCACTAAGTGAGGGGATATAAGAGATATCTCAGAAAGTAAGAGTAGGAGTGCTTCCCAAACATCTGAGTGAAGAAAGGGGGGGCATAAAGGAGCAGAAAAAGGATGGGCGGCGAGGTGCCCAGGCGCAGTAGAAGGGATTCAGGGTAGCGTGGATGGGGGCTAACCTCAGAGAGGGGAAGGGAAGAGCGATGGAGAACTACCACACCCCCTCCACTCTGAATGGGGTGTGATGTGTGAAATGCAGAGTACACGGGAAGAAGACAGTAATGCAAAAGGGCTTCCTCCCCCTCGCGGAGCCATGTTTTTGTGAGGAACAATGTATCCAGGGAGTGTTGAATTGTCAGATCATGAATGAGATGTGTTTTGTAGCGGAGTGAGTGTCAGTTCAGAAGATCTAAGGAGAGGAGGACCAGAGATGTCTCGGGGTGTTGTTCGGGAGGGGAAGGCTGGGCAGGTGAGCAAGGTAAAATATTGGCCATGTTATGGATGACATGACCAGGAAGAAGGAGCCGATGTGAGGGAGGGTGCAAGACGCATAAGACAGGGATGGTGGCCATTGCAACCGCAACCAGAGAGAGTAGAGCCAGGAGTGGTATCCTGCACAGCCAGGTGGGATGTGTGGGGTAAGCCCCTAACCCTGGGCTTACTGAGGGTCATTGGTGTCAGTAAGAGCAGGAGCAATGCTCACTTGCTCCTTGATCAGCATGCAGTCAGGTCCCAAATGATGTCCCCTAGTGGTAATATTTCAGTAATGAGAGTACCACGTCATGGGGGGGGGGGGGAAGGTATAAATACGGATATCTAAATATTTCCAGTGACACATGAATTCCCTCTGCATTGTAGGCCTGCCCAAACCACTCCCTCTGCTCACCCACCATTCCCCCAAGGAAAACAGATGTGTTGCACATTCCCATGTCTGCAAAAATTCTGTTTACAATGGCATTTACACATGTATGCCAATCTACATGTACCAATGCTGCTTTTTGAACATGGAAGTATTTTTAAAATAACCTCCTAAGTATCTTTGGTCTTGTTGGAGTTTAGTGTTGTCTCTGTGCCACATGATCCTTTGTTATATCCTTCCTGCTGTCTGGTTGTATCCTTTAAGAGGGTTCGTATGCACTGTGTGATTCTCTGTCAACAAAAAATGATATCAACCATACAAAAGTTAGTGATTTTATCCAATGGCACCAAGATGTGGTAGCACTCTTAGATCTTAGAAAAACCCAAAGTGCTTTTTCTAGCATGCTCAAGCATTCCTGTGCAGCTGCCCATCTCCTGAATCTCTGTGGAGCCCGATGCTGAAAGGGACATGTCCAGCCTGTCCGGACATCCAAAATCTGGACGGGCCAGATCTGCACCCATGGGAGCAGAATTGGGTGCAGAGGGCCTGGATGTGCTGGCCGTGCCCTGATGCTGTGCCACTGCACGCCTAGAAAAACCTCCATCTAGGCTACCCTATGCTTCTGCATGGAGTCCGGTGCTATGGCGTCCCATTGCCATGTCACCAGGATGCCATGAAGGAGCCCCGATCCGCCGCAAATAGTTTTACATACCTGCTCCCTGCCACCTGACCCCCGATTGGGCCTGCCAGGGCCAGGATAGAGCTGCGGAGACCCCCATGTACTCCTCCCTGGTTCTGGGGGTGTCCACTGATGGAATAAGTCCCCTGTCTATTTCTGCAGCTCTGGGCATACAGGGCCATGACCAGAATCGGCTCTGTATGTATTGCCCCGCTATAATATTAAATTCAAGATCAAACAACCACACATGCAAGGTATTTAATAAGCTATTTAATATGAGAATTAGCTAGACAATATAACAATATTACAAGGACAACACATAAAACAATGCATCACCAAAACTTCTATCAAAAAACTAAAACACACTCTATTAAAACAAAAAAATGTTCTTATGAAAAAAGTGGATAATATTTAATTCTCCAAAAATTTATTTGCATCATCAACATACCATGGAGGTCTCAGAACTATCGGGCTATTCAATTGACATATATGACATATGTATAGTCACTGTATCATTTGCCCCTTTGCATCAATGACCTCCCTAGGTAAGGAACACCCACAAAATCAAAAACATCAAAAAGACCGCAGCATAATAACAGCATAACTTAGCTTCAAAACTTCGACTCATTCGGCCAATTTGAAACCCCAACGCTTCAGTCTAGCGCTCTTCAAGCGTTTCGCAGCCAACACAGCTTCATCAGGGGAAAGGTGCCAACTAGTCACAAAGAAACAAAAAACACTCTACTAAAACTCATGCTCATCCATCACACTCATAAAAACAAAACATATAATAACCAAACACTCTTACCCAAAATTCAAAATAGCAAATCATGCCGCTAAACACAAATCTCGGCTTTGCTTCAACATGGCCGATCAACTCTCAAACGCCGTGCATGCGAAAACCCAAATCCAAAACTCCTCCTTAAATATATCTTATACATGACGTCAAGGGTATCCCAATCAAAAGAACTCCACCCCCCAAAAAGGACCTCCCTGGTATGTTGATGATGCAAAGAAATTTTTGGAGAATTAAATATTATCCACTTTTTTCATAAGAACAATTTTTGTTTTGATAGAGTGTGTTTTAGCTTTTTGATAGTTTATCACTCTGCTACTTGACTGATTTTTGATTGGATCACCAAAACCTCTGACATCATCGCAGCCCATTTTTATCATCAGCTGGGAGAGCCACAGCAAAGGCTGGAAAAAAGTCTGGGATCCTTCACGCGCTGACCAGGTGGATATCAGCTCTCTACCTGTTCTGGATTTTCTCTCTCTTTTTATAGGCTGTTAACAAATGTGTCCCAGCTGGACAGCTTGACTTCTCACATGAGGTTTTTTCTCCACCCCATACATCTTTGCTAAACAGTAATTTCTGACCAGTCCTTCTCCAGCCTTTGTTTGTTCTCCGAGTTAATAAACAATTCTGGTCAATCATTCCCTACACCTTTCATCTCCAGGCTAGTAAACAGCTGGCTCAGCATGATTCCTCACATACGGGATGGTTCAAAAGTTCAATATTCCTTGCTGATTCAAATAAATCTTTAATTAGTAATACACTGTGCGTCTGGGGTCAGGGTGCCACCTCCACCCCACCCACTCTCCTCACTGTCATCACCCCCTCCCGCCACCTATCCAGAGCTCACCGCACACTAGCCCTGTATGTGCAGGGTACTTTGGACCAGAAATTGGGTCCTGGCAAATAGAGGGGGTTGTAAGTCCACACCGGATGTCTGACCCCTCTATTTGGGACTCTGCTTGCCAGCCTTAGTGGACTTCTGGTCTTTCCACACTACAAGACACATTTTTGGCTATCTAAATATTTGCCTTCTCTGGTTCATTTCTATCAATTTTATTTTTTCATATTACCTAAAAATGTATTTTCTTTCTTTTTTTGGGTGCCTCCAGAGTCTCTCCAAAATTTGTTATTGCTCCCCTTCAAGAATGAGATGCTGGATAGCAAGTTGGGATTTCAAACCTCTCCAGAGTGTAAGAGAAAGAAATCAACTGTGGACTTTCGTCATCTCTGTGTTTGATGTCACTGAGAACCCTTTGCAACTTTCTCATACTGCTCCAAGCTGTCAACTCATCAAATAACTCAAAGTCAAAGGGAATACCGCAAATCCCAAGCAGAAACCATTATTTATTTTTTGTCAGGCATAAACTGCAAGAGAAAGAGGAAACCCCTCTCCCTCCCATGCAGTACATGCCCCTTTTAATCAAAATTTTCCAAGTGTTCATTCAATACGTTCTTCTAATTTGCCAAAATAAAAAAACACACTTAACTGATCGATCACACACGACGTGCACGTTTCGAAGCTGAAGCCTCTGTCTCAAGTGCCCCCGATAGAATGAAGTGCGTCCATCCATTCATCTAACTGACAAAAACTGCCAGATTGTTGGCTGGTGACGTCAGGGATATCTGTTCAAAGATAGGCCAATTATAGAAACGCCCAATATCAGAGAACCAATCACACATAGGGGAATCCCCACACATCACGGGATCCCCTATAGCAAAAGGAAAACTTTTACATGTCAGAGGTCCAACCACTCGATGTCCCCAGCTTCGAAACATGCACATCGTGTGTGATCGATCATTTAAGTGTGTTTTTTTATTTTGGCAAATTAGAAGAACGTATTGAATGAATCCTTGGAAAATTTTAATTAAAAGGGGCATGTACTGCGTGGGAGGGAGAGGGGTTTCCTCTTTCTCTTGCGGTTTATGCCCGACAAAAAATAAATAATGGTTTCTGCTTGGAATTTGCGGTATTCCCTTTGACTTTGAGCTATTCTTTATATGAATACCGGTGTACTGGGCTTTGTGTTTTGATTGAGCTCATCAAATAAGGCACAGCCAAAAAGTGCTAAATTCGAAACACCTAAACTCTTGAAAAAGTAAGATCTGTCTCATCTTCAAAGAAGTAGAAGAAAGTTCCTTGAAAGAGATCTAAAAATTCTCCTCCTTTTACAAGATGTGGTAAAAAAAAAAGATGCCCTTGTGCTGAATGAACATCTCAAAAATCAGCAGGCACGTACATATATAGACATGATTTCACAAACAGGGATGAGCCAGATATGGATGACCCCAGAATAGTATTTCAGAACCTTTCAGCTAAAACAAGAACTTTCCTGATGCTTATTCATGCCTGGAGTAGGTCTAAACTTAGACACGACTCCAGACATTTCTGAGATCAGGTAGTGACATCCAGAGTCCTGGGAATGCCCCAGCTATGCTTCCATGGTGGCCCTGTTCAGACTTGGATGTCCACAGACCTGGCTTCTAAAATGGCTCTGGAGATGTCTCTATACCTGTTTTCAGACCTTCAAAGTATGAATAAGGCTTCCAAAATAATCCTTTGACTGCTTCAGCACTACCTATATAGTGCAGGAGTAGAGCAAGGGTGTTCTGTCCACCCATATGAATAGTAGACGTATTCAGCTACTATCCATATAGTTGTGTGGTCCTAAACAGCTTAGCTATACATACAGCAGTTGAATATCACCACTATACATATAGCAGCCATGTGTAGCACTGCCCATGTATATTCAGCACTGCCACCTATCCGGAAAACCAAATCTGAATATACATATTTTTTCTGAACACCACAGCCAGCATTTTAAGGAAACGCGTGCCAGAGGTTTAATTATTGACCTAAAGATCTGCTAATTTAATTAGAAACATGCAGTAGTCACCACATGTGCAAGCAGAAAGATCCAGTTTTGAATTTCTTCCTATTCCATTCATTCTGATCTCTCTGGTCTAGAGGAATTTTCACTGTACTCCCATTGGACCACCACTTTACAGCAATCTAGAAAGCAACTCACCAACTTATCCGAAGTCCCTAAAGGAGATGGCCTAAGAACTGTCAAACTTGCAGGTAGAACTAGAAGCTAGAAGTGATGTCATCGGGATTCTTAAATAAATGGATGCATTGATGGGGTCACCTTTTTTTTTTTTTTTAGTGCCATCAAGTCAGTGTTGACTCATAGTGACCCAGCTACCTCTGGGTTTTCTTGGCTATGTATCACTGGAAGTAGATTGCCAGCCTTTTCTTCAGAGGCAATGGAGGTAATTCTTCTAGGTATTAGGCAGTTGCTCTACCACTAGGCTACTCCTCCACTCTATTGAGCCACAAATCCTTCAGGATCTGCAGAACAAAATGTGGCAAATGTTGCTATTAGTACTGCCAGTCTTTAAGAGAGTCTCCAGGCTGCTCTAGGTTATAAGCTTCAACTCGCACATCCATCAGTGCTAGTAAAAAATTGAATGAGCTGATATTTCGCCCATGACACTCAGACATAGGTAAAAAAATCCAGATATTCAGCACTGATATGCAGATAGTGATCGGTACTGAATATCTGGATTCAGCACTGGTCACCTGGATTGAACCAATTTTCAGCCCATTATCTGTGGAGCTATCTGTATAACACTTAGGAGAACTGTTTTGCTGTCCAAAGAAGCTATTTGGAGAGCAGTGTTGAAAATCGTTCTATCCAGATAAGTTCTTGCTCCACTGCAGTCCTTTTCCGGCTGCCCTGGAACAATTCAGATGCACTGAGGCACTCTGTGATGATACTCAGGGGAGCTATTCGGACTGTGATTGTGGTGTTTAATATGAAGGTCAGCAGAGC
Organism: Ichthyophis bannanicus; assembly: GCA_033557465.1. Taxonomy (NCBI): domain Eukaryota; kingdom Metazoa; phylum Chordata; class Amphibia; order Gymnophiona; family Ichthyophiidae; genus Ichthyophis; species Ichthyophis bannanicus. The sequence goes on from CM066031.1 coordinate 648,200,262, forward strand.
TTATGAGATTAGTAGGTACTAAGTAGTGCTACTGAATGTTGAGCCAAACCCCACTGAATGTTGAGCCTTAGCCCAAAATTATTTTCAAGGGATGATGTTAAATTTAAGGATTGCACCCCACCAATTTCACAGTCGCTAATCGAAAGAATACAGGTGCTAGTAAATGACCTGAATCTAAACTCACAGAATCAGTTTTTGTATCTGCTGCATTAAATGGAGGAATATGGAAAACATTTTATGGGATTTTCTTGTAATGTGCATTATACCTCTTCTAGGACTGCAGCATTCCCATCAGCATTCATTGTGTGGCTTAGTTAAGAGCCCTGGGACTCCGATGATATGCACGATTGTCTTGCAGACACCGTTGCACAGGAGGTAACTAATTTGGTGATACAGTTAAAGAATCTGTTGACCTGATCAAAATTTACTGTGCAGCCTTGTCGACATTGCCTGCAGCTACAGCAGAGAGCCTGACAATCTCTCAAGCATCTTAACACGTTCAGTATAGGATGTTATACTACTTTCCAAGGGAAGATACCGACCACACTTTTCTCTGTGCTATCAAAAACTCCAGCAGTGGCCTTTGCAGCAGATACAACAGGATTGAAATGGAAGGCAGATAAAACTGCCGCTGAACAACGTACAGAGAGTTTTTCCAGTTTTTGACAATGAGACGATCGGTATAGCCAGAGAAATTCTTTCAAATATTCCAGGGGAGGCCACATTTTTTTGAGAGAAATGGCCCAAAATTATGACTCATGACTGGGTTTTGAAAATTATATGCAATGGATGGCTAACTTTTTATTCAACTATTTCCAGAATAGCCACAGCCAATATTTCCATTCAAAAGGGAAATGGGAAAAATTTCCTGGAAGGAATTTCTCTCTTTTCAACAGGCAAAAGTAGCAGAATAACTTCCAAAAAGGGAGAGGAATCTAGAATATTAATCTAAGATACAACACAGAAGGTTTAGTCATTCCAAAGAAAGCAGATGATCTTCATTCCATTCCAGGCCTAATAGATCTAAAAACTTTTTAAAGAAAAAGTTAAACAAGATGAGCTCTCTAGGTGCCATTCTTATGCTCCTACAGGGAGGCAATTAGTTGTGCTCCCAAGGCTGCAAAGATACATATATGCAAAGATATATATATGTATCTTTGCATATATGCAAAGATATATATATGTATCTTTGCAGCCTTGGGAGCACAACTAATTGCCTCCCTATATATATAAATATATTGTGGGGGCCCCTGGCCCAGGCAACAGCCTAGCCTAGGGATGCACTTGTTAGTCCTTTAATTAAAGAGTTTTCTTCCTCATCCAGCGCCGGGGCTGCTGGGATTTGTAGTTGTGTTGTTTAGAAAAAAACAAGTAGTGTGGAGACCGAGGGTTTACATGGCAAAACACAGGAATTTATTTCTTTTTCTAAAGAGCATTAAGGCTCAACGCAAAACAAACAGGATTCTTTCTCCAAACAATAATCCATAGGCATTTATCCCAAACAAAGAATGAAACTGCTTTAAGTAGCTTTTTAACATGTGTCGCTGTTTTTCAAAATCATTCAGCAATCAGAAAGGTTTCTCTTCTCTTCAAACCCAAGAGAAATATCCTTTCTTCAGCAACAGGGTTCTTTAGCATTCCTGGCTAAACACATTTCTCCCTGCTTTCACACTGCCTTCTAGGACATTCAGGTTATAGGCTTTTCCCTTCCTTTATCCAAGAACTTTTTATTCTGCCTTCTGGCACAGAGAACAATCCATTACTGAATCTTAAGACCCCTTATCAGATTCACAATAGTCTATCTGCATTTCCTCAGGACCTGTGTCCGGTAAATCTGGCTTTAAGCCAACATGAAAAACGTCAGGCTTAATATTCTCTATAAGTTCCAGAACCTTTCTCCACTGAGGCTTTTCCCTATGCACAGGGTTTCCACCAGGAATGTGGAGATTCTTTTCTTGCATCAAATGACACAATGCCTCTAACTGGCTTACGGCACTTTTGGCTACCCTTTTATTCACACACCTTTTTGGAAGTTGCAGCTCTTTAGATGGTTCAGGAACAGTTGGCACTGCAGCCTGACCCTTATCAGCACTTCTTTCCGGGACAGTTCTCCTAGTTTTAAAACCAATTGCAGTTTCCCTGCAATCCTGGCTTCCCTTCTGACTAGGGCTTTCACCTCTGAGATTCGCTCGGAAGTCTCCACCGTTCTCCTCCACGGTGAACTCTCTGGGCCTTTCTCTGGTGCTTCTCTCCGCACTGAATTCTCCAGTGTTCTCCCTGGTCAGCTCTCTCGAGTGCTGGTTTCCTGTATCTTTCCTTCCAGCGTGCTGCTACATGTGCTGCCTCATCCTGGTACTCCTGTTCCTGTTGCGCCCTCTCTGGCTGTTCTCTCTGTCCGTCCTTTCCTCCAATATTTCCCTGGGTTTATAAGAGTGTGTCTGAACTACTGTGCACTCCCCTTCACCCAGGTGTCCCTCATTAACTTCCAAGCCTGCCCTTGGATTAGCAGAGCTTGGGTGTGTCCTGTCCTCAGTAGCTGCGTGTTTTTTCTTTGCCTGCAGTTTGAGAGCTACTGATTCCTTGCCTGTCTCTTTCTTTAAAGGTAAATGACTGATTTTCTTCTAATTCCATGGGCTCAGCCATACTCTCCTCATCACACAATATATATATATATATATATATACACATATTTATATATATCCAAAGCACAGGAAATGTCTCCATCTTTCCATACTGTTCTTCGGGCAGTCCATGATATGCACAGTATTCATTGCCAGCACCATAATTTAAAGGCATCAATTTTCTTCCTGTCCATCTTTTTCACTGTCCAACTTTCAAATTTATATGACGTTATTGAAAATAACATAGTCTTGTCAAGTTGAATCTTTGTATGGAGAGAGACATCTCTGCTCTTGAGAATCTTGTCTAGGTCCTTCATAGCCATTCTACCAAAAGCAATACGTCATCAAATTTCTTGACTGCTAGTCCTTTCTTTATTGATTGTTGATCCAAGTAAGTTAAAGCTGTCAACTATTTCAATTTCTTCTCCATCAATGATGAACTTATTGATTTTGCCAGTTGTCAGGATCAGTCACTTTGAGGGGAGTAAAATAGCAATGAGATCATCACAGCGCCCCAATTGCCTCTAAGAACCTAAAATACATCATGAGGACCAGCAGAGCACCCATATTGGCTTCAAGACCCTACGTTATAACAGGAGGATAAGTACAGCACCCTAAATTATGTCAAGAGAGACAGCATGTCCCCCATATCATCTTCAAGGCCACACATTATTTCAGGAGAACTGGCATAGAATTTAAATTGACTATAAGACCTTAGATTATGCCAAGAGGACCAGCACAGCACCAGAATGAAGAAGTTAGGATAACTTGGGATATTCCCATTCCAACGGATAAGAAGCTGGATGTGAGGAAACCTGGAATACTGGTAAAGGAAAAATAAACCCACCAGAAAGGCACTGTTAATAGAGGTGTTGGTTCTAAGAGATTATTCTGTTGAATCATGTGGAGAGGGAAAAGATCTTAAAATACCAAGCAATGCAGTCAGAGATCTGGGTGCTGTGCTGGTATCTTACGCATGTTTAGGGCCTTGCAGCTGATCTCGGTACTGTGCTGGTATCTTATGTATGTTTAGGGCCTTGCAGCTGATCTGGGTGCTGGGCTGGTATCTTACGCATGTTTACCAGCACCCAGATCAGCTGCAAGCCCTAAACATGCATAAGATACCAGACCAAGGGAGTTAGCCTACACTTATCCTCGGTAATTTTTGAGGGTGGGGCTGGGGTGCAGCATGGGTGGGACTGGGGGCGGGGCGGGGCAGGGGTGGGACTAGGGGCGGAGAATCGGTGGGGCATGGCGAGCCACAGGTGTCGGGTTTTTCTCAGTGAAAACGTTGGCAACCCTAGATACCAGCCCAGCACCCAGATCAGCTGCAAGGCCCTAAACATGCATAAGATACCAGCACAGCACCCAGATCAGCTGCAAGGCCCTAAACATCCATAAAATACCAGCACAGTACCCAGATTTTATTCATTTAAAAGTATTTAGCTCACACCTTTCCAGAAGAATATTAAGGTGAGTTACAATCAGGTGCTTTAGGTATTTCCATGTCCCTGGATGACTTACAATCTAAGGCTGTATGTGAGGAAATGCAGAGTTTAGTGACTTGCCCAAGGCCACAAGGATAGTCAGTGGGATTTGAATTGTGTTTTTTCTGATCCCAGGTTGCCGCACTTACCAGCGGGCTACTCCTCCATTCCTATAAAGAAGTGATATGATCAGATGTTTGCTTTCCTGTGTTTATCTCAGGGGTGTAGCCAAGGAGGCCTAGGCATGTTTTTTACTTAAATATAAAACTACAGTATAAAAATAATTTGATGCACACCACTTCAGAGACCACAGAATCAAGTGCACACCCTGAATTTGCACCCCTCCGTCTGAGCAATAGATTTTACTGTTGAGCAAGGACTGTGATTCTTTTCCGCTAAGTGCTGTAAATGCTGCAGCCACGGAATCAGAGTGAAATTTCATGCCATCTTCAAAATGTCAGTTCTCACCTACAATGTGCCCATTACTTTGACCTTCTTTGGCTCTCAGCCCTAGCCCATCATTTTTGTCCTATATCTTTTGCATTGCTTGTGCTAAATAGACCTTGCATTCTCTCTCTTTGCATGCTTTGATTGCAGCAATCTTTTATGAGCAATCCATGAAGCAGATACAATCTCTAGATACTTTGAAGATTATGGTTCATAAAAAGGAGGCTTCCAAAGATGCACCATGATGAAAAGGTGCCTGGCTATCCACAGGGGCTTCATCAAAGAATTTAGGGAACAGATCTATGCCTAGCAATGCCTCTGCTAAGGGGCCACTTCCTGCCAATGTTTCAGACCAAACTTAAAATACACCTTTTTTAACAGATCTAGCAAAATGCCTAGTTCCTGTTTCTTTTCATCTCAGTTCATTTAGCATCTGACTTTGCTGCTAGTTCACAGCAGTTATCTGAATACAATTCACCTTCGGCTACCACTATAAAAATGCAAGTCAAATCTAATGAGTAAGTACATTTATCTGTAGAAAACACTGCCTAGGGTTCCATATAAATTCTGCAATTAAATAAATTAATCCTTAGCCCCCAGCTGATCCAAGAAACAGAAACAGAATCAAATTTGGATTGTCAAAGTGTGCAATGTTACCTCTAAGTAAGCTGGGCCAGTGCTACCATTAGATGAACTAGGCAGTAACCTAGAGTGCCTGTGGTCAGAGGGCAGCACTGGACCTGCAGTGGCAGCCATTACTTCAAACAGCCCGCAGTGCTTGCCTAACGCTCCAGAACTGCGGTGCTCTTTGTGCTTCCCCCTCTCCAATGCATGATGTTGGCTGCCTCTTTGCATGGGGTGGAAGTGCTGGTCCAGCCTTGCAGCGCTGGAGATTTAAGTAAGGACTGTGCAGCTGTTTGAAGTCCTGGAGAATAGCGGTGGCGGCAGCAGCAGCAATGGGTGTGGGGGCAGGAGCAGCGGAGCACGAGGAATGAGGTTCATCTAGGACAGCTCATACATGTATTCTTGGGATTTTGAGGAAAGACAGTAAGGAAATATAACACAGGTCTGCAACTAAAAAGCTGTTTGATCATTTTCATCTAATTTCCATGTATTTTGGTGTGCTGAAAACAAATAAAATATTGAAAAAACTCCTAGACGTCATGATTTGCCACAACATGCAAAATTGTCTTCAAATTTATCAAATTTTTTCAAATTACTAATTAATTCAAATTACTATTAATTAATTCACATAAGTGCATTTAAGATATAAAATGCCAAAAAAAACCTTAAAGGGGCTGTCCGAGTTATGTAAAAAAAAAATATAGCACTGTAAATCTGATGGTCAGCAATATATACATAAGCTAAGCAAGTTTTAAGTCCGTGCTTCTAATGGTAGAAGGGGTTAATCTTTCCTGAAGAATCCAGTGGGAGGGAGACACAGGGCAGATAGCAGCAGCTCCGGTCAGTGCAGGGGGGCGTGGCCAGCACTGTGACGTCTGGTGTACAGACACAGAGCTGCTCTCTCCTGCATGCCACACTTGTGCACGAATCATCATCAGGTTCTTGGTTCTAGGCTGTTCACACTTTTTCATCGCAATTCATGTTAGTTCGTCATTCTTCAACCGTTATGCTATGGCTCCGCGAAAGTGTATTAATTCGCCAGACAGTTTCTGTTTCATCTGTGGTGAATATACAGTGTTGAAGCAACAGACTTTGAGAAAAAAGTATACTTTGCATACTTTGGACTAAAAATTGGAGATCAAGATAAAGTCTGGGCGCCTCATAAAGTGTGCAAACGGTGTGTTGAGGACCTCCGAAACTGGTTCAAGGGTAAGAAAAAATCTTTCCGTTATGGGATTCCTATGGTATGGTGAGAGCAAAAGAACCATAGTGACGACTGTTACTTTTGTTCATGCGATGTGAAAGGATTTAATTCCAAATGGAAGCATTCCATTTCATACCCCAATTTTCACTCGACAATTCGTCCCATCCCCCATGGCACAGATATACCAGTACCCAAGCTCCCTGCTACCTTGGAAGAGATACCTAGCTCTGATGAAGGAGAAGTCATACCTGAACCAGATGACAAATCAAGTTCTGACTTTGAAGATGATACAAGACCAAAATTGTTTTCTCAGGAGGAGATGAATGATTTGGTAAGAGACTTGAATCTTCTCAAAGATGCCACTGAGTTACTCGGATCAAGGCTGAAAAGCAGGAATTTATTGTTGCCAGGAGTGTCATCTTCATGGTTCAGACATCGTGAAAAGGAGTTCGTTCCTTACTTCGCCCAGGAAGACAAGTTGGTTTATTGCATCGATGTCGAAGGTCTGATGGGTCATAAGAACATAACATAAGAACATAAGATATGCCATACTGGGTCAGACCAAGGTCCATCAAGCCCAGTATCCTGTTTCCAACAGTGGCCAATCTAGGTCGTACGAACCTAGCAGTTTCCCCAAAAGACACAGGTTCCGCAATGCTTGTACTGGGTCAAGCATTGATATCCTGGGTCCCTTCTTAATAATGGTTTATGGACTTTTCCTCCAGGAACATGTCCAAATCTTTTTTAAACCCAGCTACACTAACAGCCTTTACTACATCCTCAGGTAACAAATTCCAGAGTTTGATTACACGTTGAGTGAAAAAATATTTTCTTTTATTAGTCTTAAATAGTTTACCCTGTAGCTTCATTGCATGTCCCCTAGTCTTTCTATATTCTGATAACATAAACAATCGATCTACATTTACCCATTCCACTCCGTTCATTAATTTATAGACTTCTGTCATATCTCCACTCAGCCGTCTTTTTTCCAGGTTAAAGAGCCCTAACCTTTTTAGGCTTTCTTCATAGGAGTATCCTTCCATTCCCTTTACCATTTTGGTGGCTCTTCTCTGAACCTTTTCTAATAACGCTATATCCTTTTTAAGATACGGCGACCAGAATTGCACACAATATTCAAGGTGCAGTCTCACCATGGAACAGTATAGAGGCATTATAATATCTTTTGTTTTATTTTCCATTCCTTTCCTTATGATACCTAGCATTCTATTTGTTCTCTTGGCTGCTGCTGCACACGGGGCCGAGGGTTTTAACATGTTATCCACAATGACGCCTAAATCTTTTTCCTGGGTGGTGGTTCCTAATGTGGAACCTTGCATTGTGTAACCATAGTTTGGGTTGTTCTTCCCTAGGTGCATAACTTTGCACTTGTCCACATTAAATTTCATCTGCCATTTTGATGGCCAGTCTTCCAATTTATCAAGATCCTCTTGCAATTTTCCACAATCCTCTTGGGTTTTAACAACTTTAAATAGTTTTGTGTCATCTGCAAATTTGATAACCTCACTCGTTATTCCACTTTCCAGGTCATTTATGAATATGTCAAAAAGCAGCGGACCCAGCACAGATCCCTGGGGTACACCACTATTCACCTTTCTCCATTGGGAAAATTGGCCATTTAGCCCAACCCTCTGCTTTCTATCTTTTAACCAGTTCTTGATCCACAGTAGTACACTGCCTCCTATCCTATGACTCTTTAGTTTTGCCAAAAGTCTCTGATGAGGGACCTTGTCAAAGGCTTTCTGAAAGTCCAGATATACTATATCAACCGACTCACCTTTGTTCACCTGTTTATTCACACTTTCAAAAAAACATAACAGATTAGTAAGACAAGATCTTCCTTGTCTAAAGCCATGTTGGCTGTCTCCCATTAGGCCATGACTATCTACATGCTGAGTAATTTTATTCTTTATGATGGTTTCTACCATTTTTCCCAGTACTGACGTCAGGCTCACTGATCTGTAGTTTCCTGGATCACCCCTGGAACCCTTTTTAAAAATTGGTGTTACATTGGCGATCCTCCAATCTTCAGGTATTAGAGATGATTTTAATGATAGTTCACAGATTACTAATAGCAGGTCTGCAATCTCATATTTCAGTTATTTCAACACCCTTGGATGTATACCATCCGGCCCAGGTGATTTGATACTCTTCAGTTTATCTAATAGTTGTAATACATCTTCCCGATGTATCGATATTTCCTTCAATTCTTCCGGTCAATTTAAAATCCAATATGATTCAGAGCAATGGCGTCTTTTTATAGATTCTTCAAAAAGAAGTCTCAAAGCAGTTTTACTCCACAACGGTTTTTACGCTTCCATACCTGTAGGTCATTCCGTACACTTGAAGGAAACCTACGAGAACTTGGAATTGGTTCTTCGTAAACTTAAATATGAAGACCATGGTTGGCAAGTGTATGGGGATTTGAAGGTCTTGTGCATGCTGCTCGGGCAATAAGCTGGGTATATCAAATATCCTTGTTTTCTGTGTCTATGGGACAGTTGAGACCGACAAAATCACTGGACCAAGAAGAGTTGGCAGCCGAGGGTGCTAACAGTCGCTGAAAAAAATGTCCTCCGAGAAACTTTGGTACCTTCCCGTAAAGTTCTTCTACCACCTCTACACATAAAATTGGGATTGATGAAGCAATTCGTAAAATCACTTCCAAGAGATGGAGAATGCTTCAAATACTTGGTCACCAAGTTTCCAGGCCTGTCGGAGGCAAAATTGAAGGAAGGTGTGTTCGTCAGACCAGACATTAGAAGGCTTATAGTTTGTCAATACCATGATGGATCCTCAAAAAGAAGGGTGGATTGCATTTAAAGAAGTAGTACAGGAATTTTTAGGCAATAGCAAAGATCCTCACTACAAAAAGATCGTCGGACAAATGCTGAAAGCATTTCAAGCTTTAGGTTGCCTGATGAGTTTGAAAGTGAATTTCCTCCAGTCCCACCTTGACTACTTTCCTGAAAATTTGGGAGCTGTGAGTGAGGAACAAGGTGAACGATTCCACCAAGACATTAAGGAGATGGAAAGGAGATACCAGGGAAAATGGAGCATTACAATGATGGCAGACTACTGTTGGATGCTTCAGAGAGACATTCCAGATGCTACTCACAAGCGTAAATGCACCAAGAGGAGCCTCACAAGGAAGAAGAATCGAGTTTAGTGTGTGTAGGTGAGCTCATTTCAGTTCAAAAAAGGATTTTCATGAAAATATTGTAATACAACTTTAATTTTATAAGTCTATTTCCATTTATTTTGAGGTATTGCCTTATTTAACATAGCTAAATTGTCAGGAAACGTGATGTCCTATGACAAAATGGAGGTCATTTTCGGATTCAGCACACCAAAAAACATAAAGATTATGTGGAATAACCAAAACAGCTCTCGAAAAAATGTTTTTTGCAGACCTGTGTAATCTGTACACCTCACTGGTATCATTGTTTTATAGTGGACGTACTGGATCCTCATTGATTTACATGGTTTACATTCTCTCATTTTGTTGTTTACATTTTTTAGCTTGGATAGGATGTGACTCGTGTGCTCTCTCTTTGGCTCGTGAAGTGTCTCTTTGGAAACAGAAGAAGTACTGTAAGTCTGTTTATACACTATCCACAGCATATCACATGGCTGTGTAATACACATTTTGGCTCACTTTATTCCTTCCATCCCTTACCCACAAATATACAAACTTTGTATAAAAGACCACAGCTTTTTCCACAATCAACATTCCTCAATATCTGCTTTATTTAAATCTCATCTGAAGCAAGCAGACCATTTAGAACTTGACACTATCATTATCTGTGAGACATCAAATATCCCTCAGGAATATATGAATCCTTGGCTGATGTTAGCCACATAACTCCACTGCATTCAGTGCTGGAAGAGCGTTAGAATGCCATCATACAACATGATTGAGGAAAGGGGGAAAGAGGAGGATGAGGAGAGAAGGGACTACCGGGAGGGTTTGAGAAGTGGAGATGAAGAAAGCAAATGAGAACATAGGGTGAACTATACTGGGTCAGACTAAAGATTTACTGAGCACAATATGCTGTCTGTGTAGATCCCAAGTCTACATGCTTAATAATGGGTTAGAATAGAGGTTCTCAACCCAGTCCTTGGGACACATCTAGCCAGTCAGGCTTTCAGGATAACCATAATGAATATGTATGAGAGAGATTTCCAGAGTACGTATTAATCCTCACCTTCAGTCAAGTATGAGTTCACTTGGAAAACTGCTTTCTTTGTTGCAGCTCCTGCTCTGTGGAAGTGTCTGTCCATTCCCTTTTGAGTTGAACAACATTTTACAAGCTCTAAGTGTCTGAAGACCTATTTATGTGAGGCTGCCTTTGGGTCATCAATGGCTAACCCCTGAGATGTACTCTCTCGTTTTGGGCTGGGCAGAGCCAACCCTCCCGCCACCCTCCCTCCTTACCTCTTCCCCTTCTTTTCCTGCCTCTGGACTTATCCTATCTTATGATCTTTTCTTTCTGATCTTTCCTATCATTGAAGCTGGTGCTCTTTTCCTTTCCTGATCTGTGTGCTGGGCTGGTATCTTACGCATGTTTATCAGCTCAGCATCCAGATCAGCTGCAAGGCCCTAAACATGCGTAAGATACCAGCACAGTACCCAGATCAGCTGCAAGGCCCTAAACATGCGTAAGATACCAGCACCGCACCCAGATCAGCTGCAAGGCCCTAAACATGCGTAAGATACCAGCCAGTACCCAGATCAGCTGCAAGGCCCTAAACATGCGTAAGATACCAGCCCAGCACCCAGATCAGCTGCAAGGCCCTAAACATTCATAAGATAGCAGCCCAGCACCCAGAGAAACGAAGATCTTTGTTGAGTGAAAATAATTTTTAAATGTTTTGGGCAGGTGATGATGTTTGGATCTGCAGGAGTGAACCTTTGCAGATAAGTGAATTATATACCTCTTTTGGATGGTGAAAAGCTTATTAATTAATAGGGCTACCTGGCTTTGTTTTGCAGAACCCGTTGAAGATTGCTATACCTGTATATAAAATAGCACGTAAATGGTGCTGGTTGTTAATTAATTATATAATTTATAAAGAAGAAAATATTGAAAATATTGAAAAAGTACTTTTTTGATATTGGTTAATAATTTTGTTTATTAGAGAGAGTTGTTGGACCTATGATGTAAGATCTTGGAAATCCCCTATGGTGATGAATTTTGCCACATGATGGGTTTAAAGAGTAATCCTGAGGTCATTTTCTCCCTTTAGAAATCTTAACTTTGGAGTTGTTATAGGAGTGTGTTGTAAGATTACATTTGTAAAAACTCTTTTTATGTCTTTATGGAAAGGTTTGGGCAGATTCAAGGGATTGTTTTGGTAGGAGTATACATTTGTTTTCCCTTGTTGCAGTAGTTTGTGTTAATCTAGTTCATCTAGTTCTAGTTCATCTTCTGCCATCATTTTAAGAAGCACTTGTACTGGAGGGTGGAGTTGTGGTCTCTGTAAGGTTTGAATCAACTGCTGCTGCTGTTGTTGCTGCCCTTCGGGCAGGGCACATTGAAACGGTTGTTGTTGCTGCTGATACTGTTGTTGCTGCTGCCCTTCTGCCAGAATCTGGAGAAGCCACTCTATCCTGACTTATCACTGTTCCCCTGCAACAACACAATATGGAGGAGTGGATGAGTAGCCTAATTGTTAGAGCACTGGCTTGGAAACCAATAGACTATGGTTCAATTTCCACAAGTTCTCCTTGTCGCTTTGGGCAAGTCACTTAACCTTCCATTGCCTCAGAAGAATCCAAGTTATCAATGTCCCTGTTTAATGTACATTACCAAGTTTGTTACAATGGAAACCACTTTGACTAAAATGATAAAGCAGTATAAAAAATCTGTTAAATTAAATAAACACCTATAGCAAATCACCTGGCTGGTTACCAACTCAAACCAATCAACACCATACACAAAGTAACCCAATACACCTTTAAAGGTAATAGCTTTAAGAACTCTTTATTACAATTATAAATACTCATTCATAAACAAACTCATGAGATGTAAACAATAATATAAAAAGAAATACCAATTACTACATACCCACATTCATACTCCTATACACACCACAACCCATATAACCTACAACTCCTTTTACATATCGTATCATACAAATATCTCTCTTCACGCAGAAGGAGCATAAATACAAACAAACTTAAACCCCCCAATCATACACAATATAAAACCATGCAATTTTCAAATGTATGAAAGACAATTTGACTGCGTCATTTACTATCCTATATTATGCACTTAAATAACTTTCCCCGAGAACTATCTAACACATCTTTCATAAAAAACGTGCATCAAAATAAGTACATTTTAAACATTAGATCATTATATTGTACACTTAGAAATAAATAGTAAATGACTAAATTTAACCTGAAAATGAAGGAAAATTATAACATGGATATATAATAGCAATAATACACTCTCCTAACTGTTCTCTACCAATATGGTATTCCGATAGTCCGCTGTCAATGCAGAATTGCAAGGCCGGGCGGCGCAATCTGGGATGGCCACATTTAATGGGGGAGCTTCCCGTGACGCCCCTGAGCGCGCGCGTCGTCGTGAGAGAGGCGAGGCTGGATTGGCCATGGGGGAATGGCGTTATTCAAAGTGATTGGCTCCCGCCAGTGTCGGGGGCAGGGGAGCCAATCATGGGGAAGAGCATTGTGTGGTGGGGGGGGGGGCTGGCGGAGAGCGTCGACAGTGGGAGCGGGTCGGCGAGGTGGAAGGCTGAGGAAGCGGCGTTCTTTCTTGATCTCCGGCATTAAAGTGAGGGATTCGCAGTTGGCGACCCGCGGCGAGTGGAGGAGCACGCCGGGAGTCTGGGAGTTGGAGGAAGCCCACGGCGGTGCAAGTTGGTGATCGGCCACATGTCGGGATCCGGAGGGGCAAGCAAGTCACTGGTGCTGCAATTTGGGAGGGAAGATGGCTCCGCAAAAAGATAAGATGGGGAGGGGGGCAAGGGCAGCATGTCGGGCTTCTGGGAGGCAGTGGGGCAGCACAGATAGCAGGGAGGCTGCGCGGGGGGGCAGGGTTAGAAGGGGTGAGAGGAGCCATGGTCCTGTTCCTCAGCAGGGCAGGGGGAGAGAGAAGGAGAGAGGTGGTGGTTCTCGGGCATTGCGAGGGATGGCACGTGGACAGACCGCAGAGCTCGGGTTAGGCCAAGCTGACGTGGAGAGGGGCCTGCTGAGGGGAGCTGAGGATGAGGTTGGAGGCAATGAGGGGCAGGTTGGGGTGAGCATAGGGGGGGAGGACTGGGGGCCCCTGGTTTCCTGCTTGGGGGCAGTCAGGGGTTCAAGGCTTGTATCCAGGAGTGCTGCAGCAGGATGTGGGTTGTGGGGGGGGGGGGGGGTGGCGGTAGGGACAAGAGGGCAAGGGACAGGCCGAGCAGGGGGCTATTCGATGAGACTGAATCAGGGATATCCGGTGGGCGGCTTGGGGGCTTGGGAACATTGATTGAGGGATGGGCAAGGTTCTTCAGGGGCCAGGTGGCTGGGAGCTTGGCCATCTGTCTGGGCTCCTATGGTGCCCCCTCCTGTGTTTTCTGTATCTCCGCAGGTCCACACTGGCTCGCAAAGAGTGAGAGAACCGCGGACTGAGGAAGGGTCGTCACCATTATCAGCTGGGATGAGTGCAGAAGGACTGGCTGCAGCTGAGAGCGATGGACAAGGGTGCCTGGAGGAGCTGTAGCCGATAGCTGGGATGGACACAGCGACGGTGTCAACAGCGGTGGCAGGTGAGTTGCCCGTGGAACAGGGGGAGGGGCAGGGGCAAGGGAGGGGGTTGCAGGTAGGGGGGAAGGCACGGAGGAAGCGGTGTCATGCGTGTCGGCGTAGAGGTAGCTCGGAGTCGTCCTTGTCGTCTTCGGAGTCAGGTTCATCGGTATCTGGGGCAGATCAAGGGGGGGCGTCGCTGGTGGCGGGTAAGGAGGTCCGGTCAAGGGCGGGGGGGGCGGGTCCCCTTGTCGCTGGCTGCGTTTTCAGAGTTGTGGGAGGGCGTACCGAGGAAGCTACGGTGCCAGATTCGGAAGAGGCACTATATAGACATTTTTCGGTTGTTAGAAGGGAGAAGGCGGTCGGGGGAGAGCAAGAAGAAGAGAAAAGAGGATGAAAAGGTGGACAGGGTTAAGAAGGTGTCGCGGAATGTGATTAATTGGACGTGAGCCTTTTTGAGGTTAGCCAGTGTGTGGGGTCGGCATGCTCCACAGGATTACAAGATGTCATTGGCTTATGCTGACTCCATTTTGGATGTGGCCCAGACACATGAGGGTTGGGCCTGGCTCAATTATGACGAAAAGTTCTGGGATAAGATAGAGGAGAATAAATTGGTGTCTTGGGGGATGCAGGACATTAATTTATGGCTAACGCAGATGTCGGCTAGATCGTGCAGTGGGTTGGGGGGGGCCAGAGCAGGGGCAGTTGCAGGACAAGGTGCACGTCATTCCTTTCGGGTGAGCGGGGGGGGGGGGGCACAGCAGCAGAAAGCCGGAGGGGGTGGATTGGGAGACGCCTGTTAGAGGTTCAATAGGTCCGTCTGTCCTTTTCCCGATTGCAAGTTTCGACATGAGTGTTCAATGTGCAACGGCGGGCACTCCACAAGCAAATGCATTAAGAAGGGGGCGGGGGGGCAGTCATGCCAGTACCCAAGCAGTAGAGAAGAGCATGGTCTGGCCCCGACGCCAATTCGGCTCGAGGATTTGTGGCCTTGGCTTCGCAGGTATCCAAGGAAAAGGGATGGTGGGTTGTTAGAGCGTGGTTTTCGGGAGGGTTTTCGGATTCCCATGGAGAGAACCTTATTGGTGGCGGCAGCACACAACGCTCCTGCGGTACGGCGGTGGGCACACATTGTGAGGGATAAGTTGCAGAAGGAATTGGAGCTCGGGAGGATAGCAGGTCCCTTTGTGGAATTGCCTTTCCCAGATCTAGTGATTTCCCCTTTGGGAATTATACCAAAGAAGGAGCTGGGAAAGTTCCTCTTGATTCATAATTTATCATTTCCTTTGGGAGCGTCTGTTAACGATCACATCCCTCGGGAGTTGTGCACAGTGCGGTATTCTTCTTTTGATCTGGCCGTAGAATTGATCAGGAAAGGGGGGCCGGGGTGTCTGATGGCGAAAGTGGACATTGAGTCGGCATTTTGTTTACTGCCGGTGCACCCGTCCGCCTTTCATTTGCTAGGGTTTTGTTTTGAGGGCAGAAGTTATTTCGACAAATGTATGCCCATGGGCTGTGTGATGTCTTGCGCGTATTTCAAGAAGTTCAGTTCCTTTTTGCATTGGGCGTTGGTGACGAGGGTGGGGTGTGCGAATGTCTTGAAGGACTAGAAAAAGGGACTGTTACTTCTGGAGAGAGATCTGCAACTGTGAGTATATACTTCTAGTAATTTTCTAAAAGGAATTCTTTGTATTAAAGCTAATTAATCTGTGAATCCACTATTTTTGTTAAATCAGTCAGGGCCTAGTAGCAGCAGTTTAAGTTTAAATTTAAAACACAGAGAACTTTCTGGTTACATTTCATACCCAGCAGAGAGCTTGTAGTTTAAATTTAATAGTCACTCAGGGCCTAGCATCAGCAAAGTACTTTTAGCTTAAATTTAAAACACAGAAAAGAGCTTTCTGGTTAAATTTAGAACCCAGCAGAGAGCTTGTAGTTTAAATTTCATAAGAAGTTAGAGCCTAGCAGCAGCTAAGAGCTATAATTTAAATCCAATCAAAATATAGCTTACCTCAGCAGCTTAAGACAGGGTACTGTGTAGCAGCCCTCTTTTAATAATTGCAGACCTGCTATTAGTAATCTGTGAACTATCATTAAAATCATCTCTAATACCTGAAGATTGGAGGATCGCCAATGTAACACCAATTTTTAAAAAGGGTTCCAGGGGTGATCCGTGAAACTACAGACCGGTGAGCCTGACATCAGTACCGGGAAAAATGGTAGAAACCATCATAAAGAATAAAATTACTCAGCATGTAGATAGTCATGACCTAATGGGAGACAGCCAACATGGCTTTAGACAAGGAAGATCTTGTCTTACTAATCTGTTATGTTTTTTTGAAGGAGTGAATAAACAGGTGGACAAAGATGAGTCGGTTGATATTGTGTATCTGGACTTTCAGAAAGCCTTTGACAAGGTCCCTCATGAGAGACTTTTGGCAAAACTAAAGAGTCATGGGATAGGAGGCAGTGTACTATTGTGGATCAGGAACTGGTTAAAAGATAGAAAGCAGAGGGTAGGGCTAAATGGCCAATTTTCCCAATGGAGAAAGGTGAATAGTGGTGTACCCCAGGGATCTGTGCTGGGTCCGCTGCTTTTTGACATATTCATAAATGACCTGGAAAGTGGAATAACAAGTGAGGTTATCAAATTTGCAGATGACACAAAACTATTTAAAGTTGTTAAAACCCAAGAGGATTGTGGAAAATTGCAAGAGGATCTTGATAAATTGGAAGACTGGGCATCAAAATGGCAGATGAAATTTAATGTGGACAAGTGCAAGGTTATGCACCTAGGAAAGAACAACCCAAACTATGGTTACACGATGCAAGGTTCCATATTAGGAACCACCACCCAGGAAAAAGATTTAGGCATCATTGTGGATAACATGTTAAAACCCTCGGCCCAGTGTGCAGCAGCAGCCAAGAGAGCAAATAGAATGCTAGGTATGATAAGGAAAGGAATGGAAAATAAAACAAAAGATATTATAATGCCTCTATATCGTTCCATGGTGAGACCGCACCTTGAATATTGTGTGCATTTCTGGTCGCCGTATCTTAAAAAGGATATAGCGATTTTAGAAAAGGTTCAGAGAAGAGCCACCAAAATGGTAAAGGGGATGGAAGGATACTCCTATGAAGAAAGGCTAAAAAGGTTAGGGCTCTTTAACCTGGAAAAGAGACGGCTGAGGGGAGATATGATAGAAGTCTATAAATTAATGAACGGAGTGGAACGGGTAAACGTAGATCGATTGTTTACCTTATCAGAATATAGAAAGACTAGGGGACATGTAATGAAGCTACAGGGTAAACTATTTAAGACTAATAAAAGAAAATATTTTTTCACTCAACGTGTAATCAAACTCTGGAATTTGTTACCGGAGGATGTAGTAAAGGCTGTTAGTGTAGCTGGGTTTAAAAAAGGTTTGGACAAGTTCCTGGAGGAAAGATCCATAAACCATTATTAAGAAGGGACCCAGGATATCAATGCTTGAACCAATACAAGCATTGTGGAACCTGTGTCCCTTGGAGAAACTGCTAGGTACATATGACCTAGATTGGCCACTGTTGGAAACAGAATACTGGGCTTGATGGACCTTGGTCTGACCCAGTATGGCATATCTTATGTTCTTATGTCGTGCATTATTTAGATGATTTTCTGTTTGTGGGTGGGGTGCAGTCCTCCGAGTGTAGGGAGTTGCTGGACGGTTTAGTGGCTTTGGCGGCGTCATGGGGGGTGCCACTGGCTGAGGGGAAGACAGAAGGTCCAGGTACGCGTCTTACGTTTCTGGGCATCGAGATGGATTCAGTAGCCATGGTGGCGTGTTTGCCGGCTGAGAAAGTGGAGAACTTGAGGGTGCTGGTAGCGACAGTGGTGGTGGCTAGGAATATCAGTTTGAAAGAGATGTAGTCCTTGATAGGTTCGCTGAATTTCGCCTGTAAGGTGATTCCGATGGGTAAGGTGTTTTTACGAAGTTTAGCGGCGGCGACTGCGGGGGTACTTAGACCGCATCACCATATTCGGGTGTCCAGGAGCATGCGGGCAGATTTAGATGTGTGGGATCATTTTTTGCGTGATTTTAATGGGACGTTCGTATTGAGGGAGGCGGTGACATCCTCGGATGACTTGCAACTCTTTACAGATGCTGCAGGGGGAGTCAGGTTAGGGATCTACTTGGGTGGGGCTTGGTGTGCGGGCGCCTGGCCAAAGGAATGGCGGGACACGGGTTTAACTAGCAATGTGGCGTTCCTTGAGCTGTTTCCCATTTTGGTAGTTCTCGATTTATGGCCGGACCGGCTACGCAACCGGACGTTGATCTGGTGGTGCGACAACACGGCGGTGGTCAGCGTGATTAATCGGTATGTGCCACGGTGTCGGCGGGTAGCTGCTTTAATGCGGGAGGTGGTATTTGCTTGCCTGGGTTTGAATATATATTTGAGGGCGCGGCATATACCGGGATGCACTAATGAAATTGCTGACACTCTGTCTCGCTTTCAGTGGGAGCGGTTTCGGAAGCTGGCTCCGGCAGCGGACATCGAGGGCCTGCAGGTCCCAGAGAGATTATGGCAGCTTGGCATCCAGACATGTTGAGGCTGCTGCAGAGTTCTATGTCGGAGGCAACGTGGATGGCGTATCAGCGAGGCTGTGGAAGGATTGTGGAATTTCTCCGGTCTCAAGGGTGGCAAGCGGGGCAAGTGGCGGACCACTTGATGTCCTGGATGCAAAGGCACGAGGAGTGTCACGGTCGGCGGTGCGGTCGCATATAACGGACTTCGCCTTTTTTGCAAGGGCGGTGGGGTGGGGCTCTCCAGCTGTAGGGTTTCTCACTTGCAGGCTGTTGCAGGGGTGGGAGAGATCCCAGCCACCGGCTCGTGATGGCCGGCGGCCTATCACGCACGAATTGCTCGTGTGGCTGTTTGCGGCCGTATCGGCGGTGGCGTGGATGCCCTATGAAGCGGTGCTGTTTAAGGCTGTGTTTTGTTTAGCCTTCTTTGGGGCTTTCAGGGTGGGGGAGGTGGTCACGAGCTCGGCACGGGCGGTGGGGGCAATGGACTACGGCGGCAGCATGCCAGCTTAGGTGAGGGACACATGCGTATCCTGCTGGCAAGATCCAAGACGGATCAGAGGGGCAAGGGAGTGGGAGTGGTATTGAGGGAGATTCCCGGGGAGCGGACTTGCCCGGTAGCAGCTTTGCACGCATTTCTGAGGCCGGGAGGGGATGGTTTCTTGTTTGTGCATGAGGATGGGGCACCTGTAACCCGCTTTCAGGTATCAGCGGTGCTGCGCTTGGTGCTTCGGCAGGTGGGTGAGGATCCACTGCAGTTCACTCCGCATTCATTCTGTATTGGGGTGGCGACCAATGCGGCCACAGCTGGGGTAGCGGAGGAGGTGATAAAGCACATTGGTCGTTGGCGTTCCCAGGCTGTTCGGGGCTACGTGTGGCCTTAAATGGGCGGTGGGTATTTATTTATTTATTTATTTAACAGCATTTCTATACCGCCTTATCTTACAATCAAGGCGGTATCACAGCAAACAATCAAAAGGAGTGAACGTGTTTTTCATGCAGTGAAGGTTATATCGTGAATTGTGTGTAAGATGTGTTGTGTGTTTGATTAGGTTGAGCTATGTACAATGTGCGCTATGATACATCGTGTGCTATAATACATTTTCTATACATTGAGTGTTTAGAAACATCATGTGCCGTTATACATTCTCTTATCAGCGGGTCGGGGGGGGGGGGGGTATGTTGGTTGTTCTTGGTAGTCACTGGCAAATGTTTTAACGCCAATTTTTCTTTCAGATGAGGGACAGATTCTGCTCGATTGCTGGCTCCTGGGTCATTCCTTTGTGTATTGGGCTGGACAGCGGGCTGCGATGCGGCTGATGGGGTGGAATTTGGGATTCCAGACCATGCAGGTGGCCGTTCTATGGCTGGGTGAGAGGGGTCTGCGATGGACTCAACTATTGCCTTTGCTTTGGCACCAGGAGCGTGTGAGGAGGCAGCCTTCAATACTTTTGTTGCATTTAGGCGGAAATGACCTGGGGGCATGGACTTGTAGACAGTTGATACGAGCGGCTAAGAAGGATTTAGCCGAGGTTCTTCAAATGTTTCCTGATGTATGGTTATTGTGGTCGGACATTATTCCAAGGCTGGCCTGTGGGGCGCAGCGATGGTGGTCGAGGGGGGTGGCAAAAATCAATCGTCAGATTGGGCGATGGATTTGTGAGCATGGGGGTTATCAAATACTGCACTCATGGGTGGAGGTGGGGTGTTCTGGCCTGTACAGGCAGGATGGGGTTCATTTATCCCCAGTGGGAATGGACCTCTTGCTCAACGATTGGCAGGAGGCCTTGGAATACGTGGTCCAACTAGAGTGTTAGCTGGTTGCAGTTGGCTTTTTGGGGGACGGCAAGCAGCAGGGTGTCGCTTGGCCGGTGGTGGGATCCCGGAAGTTTCCGGGGTCCGGAGCCTTAGGTACGATTTGGGCGGGGGCAGGATGCCCCCAACCCGGACAACCCTGGATGGCCTTTGCTAATCATATGGCGAGGTCGGAGAAGGGTGGGTACGTAATAAGCTGTGGGCTTGTCCACGGTGGAGGCGGAGAGGAGTTCACCTTGCTAATAATATGGCTGGTGAGGCAGGGCTCCGCCGGGTGAAGAGGGTTATGAGGTTATGGTGAAATATGAGTTTACTGATGTTGGAATGTTAATAAAGCTGTGACCGGTTAATACCCAATATGTGTTTGGTTTGGTTTGTGAGGGGGAAATGGGTGGGGGATGAGGCGGGGGGAAGGGGCGCTACCGAGTGAAGCGTACACCCATTATTGCAAGGTCGGGCGGCGCAGTCCGGGACGGCCACATTTAATGGGGGAGCTTCCTGTTGCGCCCCTGAGCGTGCATGTCGTGAGAGAGGCGAGGCTGGATTGGCCGTGGGGGAACGGCGTTATTCAAAGTGATTGGCTCCCGCCGGTGTCGGGGGGCAGGGGAGCCAATCATGGGGAAGAGCATCATGTGGTGGGGGGGGGCTGGCGAAGAGCGCTGATAGTGGGAGCGGGTCGGCGAGGTGGAAGGCTGAAGAAGCGGCGTCCCACCCTCCCTCCCTTTGCGAAGTTCAGTGGGGAGACAGGAGTTGGGGGTGTTGCAGCTGGGGGGGGGGGGGTAAGGCGGAATCCCGGAGGTTTCCTGGGTCCGGAGCCTTAGGTACGATTGGGGTGGGAGCAGGATGCCCCCAACCCGGACAACCATGGATGGCCTTTGCTAATCATATGGCGAGGTCGGAGAAGGGTGGGTACGTAATAAGCTGTGGGCTTGTCCACGGCGGAGAGGAGTTCACCTTGCTAATAATATGGCTGGTGAGGCAGGGCTCCGCCGGGCGAAGAGGGTTATGAGGTTATGTTGAAATATGAGTTTACTGATGTTGGAATGTTAATAAAGCTGTGACCGGTTAATACCCAATATGTGTTTGGTTTGGTTTGTGAGGGGGAAATAGGGGGGGATGAGGCGGGGGGAAGGGGCGCTACCGAGTGAAGCATACACCCATTATTAAACAAAATATGCTCTCCTAGATGATAATTTACAAAAAAACCCTACTATCTATCTGTAGATGTATATAATATTTATAATGTCCAGCACAATGTCCCAAACAATCTTTATAGAAAATTTGGGAAAAGATCTCAATACTAAACTCTCACTATATCAAACAATCACAAATCTGGTACAAATTTTTGAATGAAGCTTATGTACGGAACACGGGTATAATAGTCAAAGGCACTTTGAGACTTTTTCCACTGTTTGAGGGGTCTGTTAGTTTGGACCTACTGCTCGGTAGTGACTACTTCCCTCTGAAGTTTTGTTATAGCTCTGTGTGGTGTCCTGCTAGCTCAATAAGAGAGGATTATTAAGAACAGCCTTAGGGTACTTTTAGCCTGCGGTTAATTGGGTGAAATAATGGATCACGGGTAGAACATACTCAGAGTTAAGGCTGGCCGCTCCTCTCTGTGGAAGCACATGTTCTCGTTTAGAACCTGGAATAACCACAGACACACCAAAGCTGGTTTGACTCCATTTGGATAGAAAGCTATTTACTTGCTATGCCCATATGAATGTGTAACCCTTACAGCAATGGTATACTTTGTTGTTGTTGTTAAGTGCCGTCGAGTCGGAGTCGACTCATGGCATCTGAATCAATAATGGCTCAGATGAGACAGATGAAGCATGCTCCTGTGTAGGAATTCTCTCTATGCTATAGAGTTCTCCAATTGGAGTAAAAGAAGGAGTCTGTATTGCATGAAATCTTTTAACAGCATGCAGACCTAGGGAATATAACTCCCTATAGATCACACATGATCTCTGTGAGGTTACAGTATGATAGACAATAACCCTAATTGAATACATCCTAAGCAAGAGATCTGCAGTCAAACTACTTGCAATGAGTACCACGTTGTATATTAATCTGCTAGTAAGAAACCTTGGTAAATGAGAACAAAATGCATAGGTAAAGTAGAGTTTAAGCACTGGAGTTAAGTCCTATCTAACCAGTGCATCAACTGAATAGATTTTGTGAACTGTTGAGCACCATAAAGTTAACCCTGCAGTCAAAATACTGTGAAGATTATGTTTGTGAGATCGGTGTTAAACCAGATGACTTAGTTGGAAATGAGTGTTCTCTCTGGTTTAATAAAGAACAAATACATCATACACTGTATGTGAGAATGTGCTGTGAAAATCAGTGCACAATTTCTTAGGGTACAGTAGAAAACCCACTTTACTCTTGACATAATAAACTTCTGGAACATTAAAGAACTGCACAGTCAGAAAAATGTACGCACAAAGCAGTACTAATCGCATGATTTTCTACAGCAGGTCTTTCTTTGATTTATTCATTGCACATTGGCAGCAAATGATCTCTTGATAGTGAAGGGACCAATCCCTGTTAAGTACTGAAAACTGAAAGGGGATTGGAGCCTTTCCTTTCAGTTTTCAATACTGAACAGGGATTGGTGCCTTCAGTTAAAAGGGACCAATCATTGCCTAACGTCTGCATATCTGCAGGGCCTCATTTGCATAAATATTTGCATAACAGCAACAACTGAACTTATTTGGTCAGTGCTATGACCTTATTAATAATAAAGAGGGAAACTATAAAAAGAGAAAATCTGGTAGCTATGAATTTGTTTTCATGGTGCTCAGGCTGAACTAGACTGTGCCAGAGTTGGGAAAGTCCAGAAATCAGGCCACAAAAGAAATTTAAACTAAGATGGTCCCTTAAAGTTTGAGATTTCCTTGAATCTGAGCTGACAAAATATTTGAAATTTAAGACCAGTCCAGCAGCATCAAGAGCACAAAACTGCAAACCTTAAAAACTATCCATATTCAAGTACCCCCCCCCCCCCCCCACAGGAAGCAAAAAAGAAAAAGTGAGAACCACAGCACAGGGCCTATAGATCAAGATGGTGACCAGAACAGCTTTGATTATGGAGTGTCAGTTCCAAGTGACTATTCTGTGAATTGCATTGAGAGGGAGAAAATCATCAAGTACCAAAAAATAGAGTCGGAGAGCAAGAAAATGTGGCAGAAAGATACTGAATTATTTCTTATCACATTGGGTGCCACAGGCTTAATTAAGAAGAATTTCCAAGTACACCCTGATAAATTGCCCATAAATGTAACATCTTACGAACTCCAGGGGGAGGCTGTCTGCGGCATGATGCAAGTGCTACACCGAGCATTAGTAGTAAATATTAGGGGTATGTTTACCAAACTGTCTTAACGTTATCGCGCGATACGTAACGTTATCGCGCGATACGTAACGTTATCGCGCGATACGTAACGTTATCGCGCGATACGTAACGTTATCGCGCGATACGTAACGTTATCGCGCGATACGTAACGTTATCGCGCGATACGTAACGTTATCGCGCGATACGTAACGTTATCGCGCGATACGTAACGTTATCGCGCGATACGTATTCGCGCGATATATAACGTTATCGCGCGATAACGTCGGCAGCGGCGTTAAGGCAAACTAACGCTGTGAAATCCGGCTCTAAAGGGTGGAGTAAGGCCTCCCAGATGGCGGAGATAGGGGTCAATGGGCAGAGAGTAGGCAGGGAGAGGCTCCAGGCACACTAACGCTATGAAATCCAGGTCTGAACACTAATGCCAGTGAAACGCTCGTGTTAGAGGCACATTTGCAGGAGAGAGAAACCATTTCAGTCAGCAATGTACAGCAAAGGCAGGGAAACCTAGAAAAGTGATAGTAGTGATACAAGTGCAGGAACCAAAAAGGCAAATAAACATATAAAATGACCTGAACCACATCTGAAATCCCAATAACCAAGCTGGCCATTAGTGATATTAATGATAAACATAAAGCAACACTACTGACAAAGCGTAAAAAGGAAGATATCATGTTTGGAAGGGTCTATGCTCTGTCCCTCTACAAAGTGAATGATCCCACATTGAAATAGCGGCAATCAGGGTTTTTGTCGTTTATATTGGGCAGGTTTGTTATGGCATGCACATGTGCAGCAATAACAGAGTGGGCACATAGGAAAGGGCAACTGTACTGATGCTGTAAATGGGATACAGGGGGCTGCAGGCAGCACATGCTGTGGTCCAGTTGGGGCACAGTGCAGACTAGGCAGATGCCTAGGGGGCACATAGGAATGCCGAAACTGTAAAGCAGCAAGACAGCAACTGATGAGGGACCAACATGGGCACGAGTGTGTGTCCACAGTGTCACAGGGGATATTACCGAGCAGGTACCCCCAGGGCACATAACATTGACAGGTGGTGCCGGGGGGAAGCGCTCATGTCCATGTAGGCACCCCTACCCGAGAACCCACACCATAGGCAGCTGCCTACCGGCACACTGGATGGTCTGGGACTGCGCACCACCAGCACCACCGACATAAGGGCGTGTCAGCATGGTGGCGGAGGGGTGCTGGTGGCGGAGGTGGCAGTGGCATCTGCCCACAGCAGACCATGGCCAAGCGCCATCTAGGTGGGTTCCGTGCACTGCAACAGACAGGGTCTGTCTGACGAACAGTCATGGTATCCCCAGGGAATGATCTGTCTCTGTGGCAACAGTTTGGTGCAGTACACACAGCCAGTGTGTTCAGGGGCAGAAGGTCACAAGTTTAAGTCCCAGCTGTTGCTCCTGCCAACCTTGTCCCCATATTTTACCCAGTACTAAACCATGGTAATAAAGACAGAACCTTTATTGCAGATAAATTAAACATGCCTGAAACACCTATATTTTACCCTACAGAGCACAGACACCATAAACATGTGCAATCCCTAGAGCAGAGTTTCCCAACTGCAGTCCTGGAGGGCCAAACACCATTCAGGTTTCATGCTGTCCCTAATAAATATGCCTGTACTGCATTTCTATGCATCACCCCCATTGTATGCAAATGTATCTCATGCATATTCATTAGGGGCAGCATGAAAACCTGAACAGTGTTTGGCCCACCAGAACTAGAGTTGGGTACCTCTGCCCTAGAGCACCGGCCAACAGGGGCAGAAACACCCACACCCATAGGTTTCACTATCCAAAGCTTCACGGAGAGTCAGGCTGTTGGGCCCTGAGTGGAGCAGCATCTCCCAATACTGGCACCTGCATACCTTAGCAATGCCGTCCTAAACTTCCACATATATCAAAAGGTTTCTATGATTAATATCAGCTAACAAATCCTAAGTTAAACACGATTTGTTGATAGAGATTCATCATAGCAACCTTTCTGATATCTGTGGAGTGTGTTTCAGTTATTGCTTCTGACAGTGACCCTAAAAGCATTGTGTACCATAGCAGGGCCTGCACTGTGCCCAGGACTGGTGTGGCAGCCAGGGCTGCCACAAACCTCCATATCTGCACAATGTTGGCATAGGTGTGTGAGTGTGTGTATGTCTATCCAGTATGTTGTGGCTGCCTACACCTTACTGAGCCCACACTGCTTGCACTGTTTCCAGTGTTAGCCTGCCAATGTGCATAATGAGGAGCAAGGTACTGTGGGTATGGCCCAGACAGGTTAGCCTGGGCAGGATGCATCTGCACAGGGTATAGGGCAATGGCTGGGACATTATAGTGCCCGACCACCACCTGCACGGACAGGGTGGCCACAGCATGTCATGCAGGGAGGTCACTCTCACCCTGACTGAGCAGTGACCACGGCATGGCTAGGTTCCCCCATAGTGTTATGCAGCATTTTTCGCAAGTGATATTTGTGGAGTCTTTTTTCTGGGGCCCAATCACTGACATATCTGTTTGGTGTGTGTCCTCACATCCCATTTTTGGGTGCACACAGTTCCTCCAGGAGCATGCACTATGTACTAGCTAGCAGACTGTCTGCAGTTAGCATGTGTATGGCTGGAACACCTTGCAGGGTGCAGCAGGTGGAGACTGACTGTGCCCTCTGCTAGTGAATGTCAGGTAGTGGTGGGGGGCAGCTGAGCTTCTCCAGCGTTCTGCCTTTATGCCATTGCCTTATGTGATGCGTACAGATCTGCATCGACTGCCCTGTAGGGTGCCTGTTCCCCAGCAGGACTGGGGTTGATGGTCCTCCCTACTGCCACCATTGCAGAGATGTACAATGTGGATCTGTTGGTGGGAGATCCTGTTTCCCCCCCACCCTGAACCACAGAGGGCGGGTTGGGTAGTGCTACATAATCCGCTTTTCGTTCCAAACATTCCCCTTCACCTATAACATGTGACCATGGCACCCACACAAGATATGCACTATTCTGGGTGCATCATAGTCCACAAGGGCTAGACGTGACTGGGAAATACAGATGGACACAGGTGTATCCTAGGTGTGTCTGCAAGGACTACCTATCACACACTGGCACTAATGGGGACCTGCAGCATAGCCTATCTCAGCCAAGCCGGGTGCTGCGGACCTGGTGCTGGGTGCCCCACCTCACCCTCAGAGTGAGCACAGGACCCGCACAATGTCAGAGTCTGTAGCTACTCTGTGCCAGTAACACACATGGCCAGTTCCCCCTACCAGGCCTAGGTGCTGTGGGGGTGCATACCCCATTATGTGATCAGCTGTAGACTGCTGATCTGCATGTGCAGTGCATCATGGGTATGGGTGGGTTTACCCTATCCTGGTAACCACAGCACACAGTTTGTGTGGTGACATGCAGTCTTTCTATAGCCAGCCAGCAGTGTGGTAGTAGCTATAGAGATGTTGCCTACTGGTTACTTCAGTGACTGGAGGCAGAGGTCATCGGTTTGATCCCACAGTGGTGTTATTTAGGAATACTGTCTGAGGCTTTTCCTTTTCATTTCAATCAGTGCTGCCAGCAGAAACACCCTCACAGTGCTGTAGCCTAAGGAGCCTCGTGGGCACCCTATATGGCGCCCTGCAAAGCGCCCTATAAGGAGCCCTATAGGGCACATTATAGGGAGCCTTGGCAGACAGGGCACTTTATAATGTGACCTATGGGGCGCCTTACAGGCGCCTTATGAGGCACGTTAGGTTATGGCACTGTGAGAGTGTTTTTGCTGGCAGCACTGATTTAAATTAAAAGAAAGTGCCTCAGACAGCCTTTTTAGATTACACCACTGTGGGATCAAACCCATGACTTCTTCCTCCACAGTCATTGCAGTAACCAGTGGGCTACATTGTTATAGTTTCTAACACTGCGCTGGCATGTACTTAGGGTTAGCGTGCCATGGCGCCCACTATTGCGCGATACAGATTCTTGCTACCTTAGGACTGGAACGCCCACTCCTTATATGACATTCTTCACATTATCGCTGCAACTAGCGCCGGTAACATTAAGACGGTTTTGTAAACATACTCCTTAGAAACTGAGATCATACTCCATATACCCTGGCTTAGAAATGAGGTAAACTCCCACAAGGAGCCTATCTAGAAAAGGGCAGCACCATTAATATTGCTGTGAGCCCTAGAAAATCCTACATCTATCAGGACAATGGAACAAGCCAGATTACTACAGTCTTATATAGAAACTCATTGCTAACATTACCTGGCCGCAGACTCACATTTAGAACATATACTCTCACCAAAAACTGTCCCATCCTCAGTGTCAGCTCCCTTACAGTCTGACTGCCCCCCCCCCCATCTAGCCCCCTTCCAATCCCAATACCTTCCTGTGTCAGCTCCCTTACAACCATAGTACCCCTCCCCCACTGTCTAGCCCCGGTTCCAAACCCAGTCACAGTCCCATCTTCATTGTAGACTCCCTTGCAGTCCTTCCACCCCCACCCTCTGCAGTCCAGCCTGCCTCTCCCCAGCACTAGCTACCACTCACGTTCTACTTTTACAGCCAGGGGAGCATTCTTTTTTGCTCCTGTGGCTGTACTGTCTTAAGAGCACCTGGACCATGGCATTTATAATGTTAGTACAAGCATTTCCTGTTTCTTTGAAACACCGTGGTCTGGCGGCTCTTAAAGGGTACAGCCGCGGGAGCAAAGGAGAATTCTCCCCCATCTGTGCTCAGCCACTTTAAAGGGTGAATCGGTGAAGGAGGCTTCGGGCGCCCTTAAAGGTTGTGCAGCCTAAACCAGTCCCTTACTGGCTCACCTGTCAAAGTGGCAGCATGGGCAAAGGGAGGCACAGACCCTACGTCAGTGCAGTATAAGGTTGGCATGGGGCCTTCCATCAAGTGGAGCCCTGTGCCAACAGCTTGTTTGCACATGCTTAGGGCTGGTCCTGGGAGCAGAACTTATTAGTCAGTCCCCCCCCCCCCCCAAAACCTCTAGATAAGCACTTCTTCTTAATATATCAGGAGCCAGAAGAGGGGGAAGGTATTGCTCAGATATGATATTTTTTTTAATATCTTGGAGGTTGGAAGGGGAGGTAGGTGAATAAGAATAATAACTGAATTAAATCATGTCAGCACATGAAACTGGCAAAGCAGCCTACAGTAATGTTACCACTTTGTTCTGCTTCAGAGCAGGAGTTAAGGGGCCGATATTCCAACTTCAGGGCAGTCAGCTGTGTCACTTAAAAACTGGTGGGATATTCAGCGGTGGCGTGCGGATAGAAGCCGTCACTTAATATTGGGGCTGAGTGGTGCTATATGGGAAAGTGCCGACACTTCTCTGGTCAGCAGGATTACACAGGTACACTACCAAAAAACTGCCTCCAGTTTTGCAACTGATTCCTATAGATTTTGGGGTGCTGAATCCAGGAAAAATAGCCAAAATGTTCCATCACGTCACGTTTTCTTGCAAAATTAGATTTCTTACCCATATAAGGAATGTTCACATAATTTCTTTTTAGCCGACTGCAGTTTATTTTCTTGGCCCAAAATAGAGGTTGTAATGGTTAACTAACTAGAAACACTCCCTCATGATATTTTAGAGTGTTTTGTATTCATTTTATACATTAACAGGACAAATGGGAGGCGGGGGGCTAAATCCAGTACTCGCGCTGGCGCATGTTCTTTCCTGTTCGCCTCGCCTCGTTCACTCGCTCAAACACGGTGGTTGCGACATGAACGTTAGTGTCAAATTTCAGTTTCTTGCAAGTTCATTATTACCTTTTGTTTGCTCAGTCGTAATCCAGCTTTATTCCGAAGTGGTTCACTACAGTTGTAGTTTGCAGTGCTGTGTATTTGTGATGGCTCACAGAGCCAGAGGTTGCGTCAACTCTCCGGACAGTTTTTGTTTTATTTGTGGGGAATATACCGTGAAAAAGCGGCAGAGGAACATTTCTGCATTTATTAAAAAAGTATATTTCGCCTATTTCGGTTTGAAGTTAGGCGATCAAGACAAACCGTGGGCTCCTCACAAAGTGTGCAAGACATGTGAGGAAGATCTACGCTTATGGATGAAAGGTAAAAAACAAGCATCTCGTTTCGGAATACCTATGATGTGGCGTGAACAAAGAGACCACAGCAGTGACTGCTATTTTTGCTCTTGCATTGTGAAGGGATACAACTTAAAAAATAAGAACGTAATAAGTTACCCCAACCTTCCCTCAGCAATTAGGCCTATGCCTCATAACAACGAAGTACCTGTGCCTGAACCACCAAAATCTTTGGATCATATTTGTGTGGACGGTTCTGATCATGATGAGACTCATCAGATGGCTTTTCCCAATGAGTCCAGTACTTCCGAGTTTGAAACTGAACCAGATCCGAAACCTGAACTTTTCTCTCAAGCTGAATTGAATGATTTAGTCCGGGATTTAGGACTCCCAAAAGATGCTGCCCAACTGCTAGGTTCTCGGCTTAAACAGAAAAATCTATTGTCACCAGGAACAACTTTTTATTGGTACCGCAACCGCGAGACACAATTTTTGAAGTATTTCAGCAAAGAGGAAGATTTGGTATTTTGCAACGATATATACGGAGTGATGGAAAAGTTTAAACTCAAGTATGATCCTGCTGAATGGCGGCTGTTCATTGATTCGTCAAAAGACAGCATAAAAGGTGTTCTTCTTCATAATGGCAACACATTCGCTTCAGTTCCTATTGCTCACTCTGTTATTCTCCAAGAAAAATACGAGAATTTGGCCCTGATTCTTCAGAAGATTCGTTATGATGAGCATAAGTGGATGATTTGTGGAGACTTTAAAATTCTATCCATGCTATTAGGGCAGCAATCCGGTTTCACCAAATATCCCTGCTTCCTTTGCTTGTGGGATAGCCGGGCCCACGACCTACACTGGGGGAAAAAAGACTGGCCAATTCGGGAGTATTTGAGACCCGGTGAGAAAAATGTTCTTCATGAGAGCTTGGTACCTCATGATAAAATTCTATTACCACCTCTCCACATTAAGTTGGGTCTCATTAAGCAATTCATCAAGTCCCCTCCAAAAGATGGTGAGTGCTTTCGGTACCTTTGCTCAAAGTTCCCCCGACTTTCTGAAGCAAAGCTAAAGGAAGGAGTGTTTGTTGGCCCTGATATAAGGAAACTCATTTCAGATGGAGCATTCGCTGAAACGATGTCTGAGAAGGAAAAAGAAGCCTGGGATTCCTTCAAGGATGTTGTTCTCAAATTCTTGGGGAACAGGCGGGATGAGAACTATAAGGATATTGTTGCCAGGATGCTCAATGCCTTCAAAGAACAAGGCTGTAACATGAGCCTGAAAGTCCATTTCTTGCACTCCCATGTGAACTACTTTCCCGCAAACTTGGGGGCGTACAGTGAAGAACAAGGTGAAAGGTTTCACCAGGACATCAAGGACGCAGAGAGAAGGTACCAAGGAAGATGGAACACCACTATGATGGCTGATTTCTGCTGGTTGCTGCTGCGGGAAACCCCAGATGAAAAATACGCCAAGCAGCGCACCAAGAGAAGCATTCGGGGGAAGAAGAAACGGGCCCACCAGGAGATTGATTGACCCAAGAATGACTTTAAAATCTAAACTGTGTTGACAAATATTGTGTTTTTACTAAACTTTGAAATAAAAATTTGCTAGTTATTACCACAGTGTCGGATCTCATTTATTAGAATTTTATTTCACACCATCGGGTGTTTGTCTTCATGTATTGCAATGGTGCGGTTTGCGTTTTCTATTCTTACATACATACCTGTACAACATTTTTTGCACATTTCTTTGCTTTGCTTTGTGTCTAACCTCGCTCTTATATGCTCAATGTTTGTGCACATGTATGTGGCTGTTTTAAGTGCAGACAATTTTGCTACCATCACAGTGTGTTTTGTTGACATTACTCTATTCTTATGTGCTGCCTTGTTAAAATTTTCTTTATTCTTATTTGAATAACTACTAAACAATTAGTATAAAGAATTCATCCAAGAAACTTTTATCTCGATCGCACTCAATCTGAAACGTTCACCTCAAACTGCTAACCCAATGTAGCAAAAAATCTGTACGTGATGGAGCAAATTGGTTACCAGATTTGGATTCAGCGCACCAAAAAACGTAAAAATCAATCGAAACATTAGAGGCAGTTTAAAAAAAATTTTTTTTAGTGTACCTGTGTTATCAGCTGGCCTTTATCTATGCTGCAATGTAGGACATCAATTCAAGCGGCCCCAGTGCTGACTGAGAATCCCACTAATAGGATAACGTCAGCACTTATCCAGATAGCACTGACATCACCCTCGTCCTGCCGGGGGAGGGGAGAGTTTCATGGAGATATTCAGGGGCACTATCCAGATAGTGCTGCTGAATATTATGGTCATCACCCTTAACCGGCCTGCCTCCCATTTCTTGCTTTTATAGACAGCACATTAGCGCATATCCATGCAATTCCCATAGATTGCATTCATAGTATTATATACATAATACAAAGACATGGGGAGAGGTGGCCTGCACAGAGCGGCAGGTGCACCTACTCTTGCCATCTTACTGGGCACTGGGCAGACTTGATGGACCATACTGGTCTTTATCTGTCGTCATTTACTATGTTACTATATAATGATAAGGCACAATTCAAATTCAAAAATAAGACTCACGGATTAAAAATCCTGCTGAATAAAGATTCATTCACTTTCTTTCTAAATGCTAAATATGAATGCTCTTGCTGTAGAGCCGTATTTCACAATTGTTGACCAACCACAGAAACGGTACTTGTGTGAGCAGTACTTCTATTGGCTACTGCTATTTTAGGAAATGCTATCAGCTTGATCTCAGCAGTCTTGAAAGTGAACAAGAATCTAATAGCGATGACAGCTAATTTTCCATTAGATGATCAAATCTAAATATGAAACAAAGGCATTTAAATTGTATTCTATAAACTTAATTGGAAACCAGTAGTACAGGCATGATATGTTCACTCCTTCTATATCCGGTGATGAATTTTGCTGCTACATTTTGGATTAATTAAAGCCAGTTAACGTAAGTGTCTGGAAAACCTAACTATAGCATGCTACAATAGTGTGAATGAGACATTGCTGGTGATTGAACAACCATTTGAAAATCCTCCATGTCCCCAAACATTTGTAACCTTTGGACTAATCTTCAACATTTTATGGTTATTTAATGTTGTCTGAAATGTATGCACTGTATGTATATTGTAACTCACTTAGAATTTTGTGATTGAATGGTGCAGAACTATTTTTCACTTTCCCAAAAATCTGTGGTTCACAGAAGACAATTTTTGTTCCCTAGGAAAAATATTAGATTAATGCAAATTATATTTATGTGAAGTAAGGGGGGGGGGGGGGGGAGATACTGTAAGACCCAATAATCAAGTCTTGCCTCCCATCATCACAGTTCCTCTGTGGATCTTTGAAATAACTGTTTAGTCCTCCCAGCTCTATAGACCACACTTCCTTTTAGTGACCATCCTGTTTCTTATCTAAGACATATATATATATATATATATATATACTTCCAACTGTCCAGGCCAAGGTTGCCAAAACTTAGATTCTTCCTTCACCCTCCCACAGTATTGGAAATTTGCTCCTTCAAATTTCTCACTGGTTGAATTCCAGCGTCCTCACCTCTTCCTTGTGATTGCCTCTCTCTGGTTCCAGTGTTTCTGCCTAGTCCAGGTTAGTTCTCTCTACTGAAGCCCTGCCAGCTGACAACATGTAAAAGTCCAACCCAAGGGGAGGATGATTGGTGCAGAGAAAAGATGGCAGCCTCTTTCATCCTAGGCCTACACATGCCTGTTCCTGGCTTAGGGATACCCACACCTGACATGACAATGAAAAGTACACACTGTTATTAATAAGCTGTGCTCTGTCTATGGACTATTCCCCAGTGCTGCTAAGAGATCCTGAGTTTGCTAAATACATCATTGATTTCATCTCATAGAAATGAGATAAGGATTTTAAAGTGTGTAGCTTCTTTCTGGCCTTCTTTGAGGTTATCTGTTTATTTCTCCATATATTGAGTGTAGGAGTAGACTAAGGGGCTTGTTTACAAAGCCGCGGTAGCGGTTTGCGATCGTAATCGGAGCCGCGGCCCCATTGATTTCAATGGGGCCGCGGCTGCGATCGCGATCGCGAACCACTACCGCGGCTTTGTAAACAAGCCCCTAAGGGTTACAGCAGTGTGCTGGGAAAAATGGCTTCTTGTGATCTTGATTAAATCACCTATCACCCCCCCCCCCCATGTCTTCAAGTACAAACTTAGATTGTAAGCCCTGTGGGCACAAGAAAATATCTACTGTACTGAAACATTTGTGAGTTAAATCCCTTCCTTCCCTTACCCCATGGTTCATCCCTTTCGTAGAACAAGTATAGTGTTTGTTGCAGAAGGATGCCCTTTACTATTCACAGCTTCATATCTCCTCCTGCCTGGAAATGTCTCATGTACAGGAGCTTTATTTTCAGTCCAAGTGCTGAGGGCTTCACCAGGAACCTGGGAATTATTTTTGCCCTACTTCTTGAACATTCAGCCTCTCAACTCGTTCAGGCTTCTTTAGTACATTAAACACAACTTCCCAACTGCTCAAAATCACCTCCAGAGTATGCTCAGAACATTTCTTGGGCCCCACCATTAGGAGTTTAAAATATCACGGTTAACAGTTCTTGCCCAGGGCTAGATCTTCATTTAAAACTAACTGGCACATAGAAGATGCATACAGAAAACATGCATATGTTACATCTGCTAGTTGTATGGACAGCTGATTAGGGAGTGGCAAAATATGCACATAGAGTATATTGAAAATTGAATGCTCTTGTACTGTTTTACTCCCCTGATTCAAATAGCCCATTCCTCTGGAGACTCCTTTTTAATTCAACTAGAAGTATGTTCAGTCCTGGTCATGCCACCCTCAGTGTGCCCAATCTCATTTGATCTCAGAAGTTAAACAAGGTTGGGCCTGGTTAGTACTTGGAATACCAGGTGCTGTAGGCTTTCTGCTTAGAAGAAAAGCCTGGCAATCCATCTCCGTCCATAGCTTTCCTAGAAAACCCAGAGGATAGCCACATGGACTAGTCACAAGGTCACCAGGAGTTGACATCAACTCAACAACACTTAACAACAGCAAAAGTAGATTCAGTGTGAAGGCTCATGTTTTCTTTTAGGAGGTAGCTTTAAAGCAAGGTGCCTATAAACATTTTCAAAAATGTGTCCGTTTAGAGAGTAATTCCATAGACTCCCACACAGTTAATACGTGTTGCTGCGTGTGTATGTGGGGCCTATTCTGTGGAGTAAAGTATGAGTGGCCTGTACTTTATAGAATAAGGGCACACTGGCATGGCTTAACCTACTCACTGCACGTACGCCTGCACCTAATTTTGTAGAAGACACACGTAAGTTATAATACTCTAGCTCCCTCCTGTGCGCCACCCCATGCAGATCCTTATGGAAAGTACAGGCCATGGCACTTACGCCATCATGCATGTCCATAAGATTGACTGCCTAAAGTGTGCATGAGTGTCCATTCATGCATGTAAGTTCTTTGGAGTAGGGACTTACGTGCATTTCCAGTGCATAACCTTCTGTGCGCCCTTTATAGAATTACTACCTTAATATTTTATAAGGGTAACAAAAGTGCCTATGTGCCTTTATAAAACAGAGTCCTACAATAATTCTCAGCAGCACACAAAGGCTCTCTCACAAATTTACAGCAGCTCCAAAGCAAATGCAATTGTGCATGTGCATTCTGTGCAGCTAAGTAAGCATGTGGGCATACCTCGCAACTGTGCCCCTGCTCCTCTCAAACTATGCCCCCAGGAAAACTTGTGCACAGATCATGTACTATTTGTGGTGCACATATGAGCATGTGTGTATTTATCCATGCAGTTTTATGAGACATTCTCTGCATGTAAAACGTGATTTAAGACCAGCAAATTATCTCCTTGGCTAGGCAGAGGAGAGAAACTTTCAGCCCGACTGAAGGGCCAAGGTAAATACTGATTTTCCAAGATATAGGGCTTTAAATCTCAGAATTCTGCTCAGAGAATTGCAATTGCTATGTGAGCTCATAATAAACCGCAGGCCCTATAGCATGGATGAGCCACTTCTAAAAAGGACAGTGGCCAATTTGAAAAAAGAGGTGGGGGTGGGAACAGGGATCTGAGGGGTGCAGTGGGGAATAGGAGAATTGGGAGCAGTGAATTGGCAGGGTCCAGCCAGTTTAGTGGGAGCAGGCTGGTGGAAATGAGGCACTTGCTCTCCCTACGATCCATTTAGTTTCAGGGATTTTGGGGAAGTGATGTGGTTGCCTGTGTGAGGGTAGGATTGGGGGGGGGGGTCATGGTTGCAGCTTTGGGCAAGGTTGTGGGCTTCGCCTTCCCCCCAGAATCAGCCAGGGGTGAATAAGGATTAGACTGAGTGAAGTATGGGGGAAAGACGCACCGGCTGATGGGCGTCATCGCAGCCTATGGGGTTGGGGTGGTAGCTTTCCACAAGGTGCTTCATGAACTTTGGTACGACTAGGTTGACATTGACTAGGTGAGTGGCTGAGTACAATTTTGGATGTGGAATTATAGGGGACTATGTTTGGTACAGTGGGGAAGAATTGCGAGGGGGAAGATTGGGAAGGCTCATCTGTTGGCATTTGGGGAGTGTTACTTACTGGCAATTTGCACAAAGTTGTGGCCACGTTTTTGCTACGATGATAGTATTTGTAGGTTTTTTTCTATTGAGGTGTGAAAAGGTGTGCCAGTGCCTATGTTATGTATCATCAGATCTGGAATCCCAAATTGTGCAATGCTGAGAAAAAGACAATTTAATCATTGAAGAATTCTTTATAGTATTGTTTTGTGAGGTTAGAAAAAGGCACATGGCAATGAATTACCAACATGCAAACTTCAGCATTTTTTTCTGTATACATTGAAGAAGAAAATAATGCCTCTTTGTTTCATATCGATTTTTTTTTTGTTCTCTGGACAACAGAGTGATTGTTAAGATGCCCTTCATTATGCAAAACCTCAACATTTTCCAGAGGTTGGGTGAATTCCTCAGACATTAGAACTGTGATCGATTAAAGAAGCCTGTATTTAATAATTAGAACAGTGTGATTTTGTTACAAGCTTTAGCTGCACTGATGTTGCTGGAAAGGGCAGTATATCAATAAATAAAAGGAAATGGATGCAAGTCACAGAGTGCCTAAAACAGCTGGAAAGTGAAGGAAGTCTTGAGGTCTTCCCCAAAAGAATATCATCATTATACAAGCTTTTCCAAGACACCCCTGTGGGTCTAAGGGAACTTTCCAAAAATGTAGTGTTTTTTTTTGTATAGTTAATCTTAATAGCTAATCGTCATGTGAACTAAGCTGAGGAACCGGTTAAAGTCTTTGTTCCATGAGGTCTTTTCCCATAGATGCAGAATGAAAGAAAAGCCACAGTAGATCAGACCCTAAATAGTTAGGTTTTTTCACAGGTGTACTATGAATGAAGCTGAAAATAAGATTCAAATAGATATGTGAAGTGGCATTTTACAAATGATGTCCAAGTGCAATGTAGGCAGTCCAAACCCGAATGGCTGGAAAAAGAGTACGCATGTCCAAACTCAGGCACAATTTCACAAATGTGAACTTGCCCAATATGGATGTCTGGGGGACGTCTAAATAGACATCCCCAGAATAGTATTCCAGAACCTGGAAGTCTAGGAATAACCTAATGATTAGAGTAGTGGTCTAGGACCAGGGAAGGCAGGGTCCAAATCCTATTGCTGCTATTGTGATTGTGCAGAGTACTGGGGGTGATGCAGCGCTATGTTCTCCTCACCCTCTGGATATTTTACGGTCAATCAAAGCACTTTCCCGATGCCTATTTGTGCCTAGAGCAGGTATAACTTTAGACACAATTCCAGATGTCCAGGACATTTCTGAGATGAGGTGGATGTCCTGGTTCTTGGAATGCCCTGGCTATGTCTCCACCATGCCCCCATTCAGACTTGGACATCCTCACGATGGGGACGTCCACAAATCCGGCTTCTAAAATGCCTCTGGAGACATCTCTATTCTTTGGACATTTCTATGCCCATTTTCAGGCATCGAAAGCACAAATAGAGCTTCTAAAATAACCCCCATAGAAATCAGTTTGCACTTCCTGGGCAGATAATGATTTTTACACAGTATCCTAAGTGTGCGAGTAGCAGCACATTCAGCTTTAAGTCATGATTAATGTGGAAAAAGTCTTCCTTGATCCATGCTAGCAAAGTAAAAGATAAAATGGTGTGTCTGTTCTGTTATACCACTTAAATGAACAGAAATCAAGGTTGATAAATAAATACAAAGAAATAAGATGATACATTTTTTTCAGACTAACTTAATACATTTCTTGGCAAGCTTTTGGGATCTCCATCCCACTGCTTAGGGTGGAACACAATGAGCAAAAGACAGTATTACTAGAAAATACATGTGAATCATAGAAATTATTCCATTGATTGCTGAAAGGAGACTGGTTGGGGTGGAGTTTGGAGGGAGGGGGAGTTTGATAGATGATCAAAAGGTGACAGGCCATCAAATGTTACGGCTCATATAGCATATTTGCTAAAAAGCACTACCGCATTACTTCGTGCTGACATGCATTAATGTGCGTATCTCATGGAAGGTCCAATTTTATGCAGTGGTACCTGTTTACTAATAATGCATGTTAATTATCAGTGTAATGCATTTTAGTAAATCAGAGCCCTTTCTGGTCTTCTGCAAAGTATCTGACCATTTTTGCTTCAAAAGTCTAACAATCTTGAACATGGCTGGAGCAAGGTTTGGAGGCATCCTAGATGGACCCTTCATCCTGCCACCACCACAGGGCCCCTACCCCATTGCTGCCACTGCTGCCCCACTCCGGGGCTGCAGTGACAGCAATAGGTCCTCAAACCATGACACAGTACTTACCGACACACTGGTGCTGCATCGCGGTTTCCTCCAGTTCAGATTGTGCCACTTCTGGTTTTGGAGAAATACGTAGGCATAATATTGGCAAACAAGGCCTATCATTGTTTAAAGATTATTAGACAGCTCAAGCCATTACTCCATCATGACCATTTCTGTACAGTGTGTCAAGCACTCATTACCCCCCTCTTAGATTACGGAAATTTGCTGCATCAAGGCCTCCCTCAACAGACTTTACACCCTCTCCAGATGGTTCAAAATACCGCTGCACACATCAGCACTGGTACTGCAATAACAGATCACATCTCCCCTGTCTTATAGCAGTTGCACTGGCTTCCAGTGAATGTCAGATCTAAATTCAAAACACTCTTTTTTTTTTAAGATCTTTATTTAGCAGTTTAAAGTAACACAAACAATAAAACAAACACATAACAACCCATATAATACTTATGGATGACATACAGTGTGGGTCACCGTTTATAAAGAACTAGCAAAGTTATAGAAAGACGGCCCCGCTGTCCTACCACCCAACAATAATTAAATTCTTCTGTTGACAAGTGCTACACCGTTCCAGTGATCTCCCACCATTAATATCAATCAAGTAACTGTGCATTTAAGATATCCCACTTTTTGAGCAAACCCCGATAAGACGGGTTCTGGGTGACATAAGCCTTTTCACAGGCATGGTGATAGCAAACTAGATTCCACCAGTGGTCCGAATTCAAATTTGAGAAGGTTTTCCAATGACTCATGATTGCCTTTAGCGCTAGGCTTAGCATTAGATCAAAAATCATATGATCACGTCGATCCAGATCCGGAATTCCAGCTTGGGACTTGTAAATCACAATCCGGTATGTCAAGGGCGATCCCATCTGAAACAAATGTGTCATTCGTTGCCACACTTGTTGCCAATACTCCTGTAGTGCAGGGCAGTCGTAAAGCATATGCATTAACGTGCCCACTTCACTTTCACAAGACCAGCAGCGGTTCCCTTCCTGGGCCCGCCACTTGGCAACCTTCACCGGCGTCAAGTGTGCTCGATGAGCTAAGAAGTACTGCATTTGTGTGAGTGAGGCAGCTCTCGTAAGCCGTATTTGTTTATTCCAAAAATCCTCCCACATTTTAGGCATCTCGAGCGCACCCACTTCATACTCCCACACAAGTTGTGATCCCTGACACCTTTTCTTCTCACCATCCCGGAAGAGGGCAACCGTCTGGGATATGAAATGCACGTCCATCAACATCTCCTGTATCTTGCAGTGCAGCGGCTGACCCGGTCCAACTGACAGTGCTTGAACCCCCGCTTTACCCAGACAATGTCGCAATTGGCACCATTGGAACATGCAACTGGCTGGCAATCCGTATTCTTGCTGTAGCATTGGGAAGGATTTGAACGCTTTGTTATGGATTAATTGACCCAGGTAGATGTCATCCATGTTCCCCAGATAAAACTGCCTCCAGCGATTTTGAATTTCGGATTTAACCATAGAATGGTGGACTCAGTAAACTCATGATCTTCTTCAGTGACTGCCAATAGGGCTCAAAATGCTTGTTGTGTGGCCCAGATAATCTCGTTACATGAGCCTGGTGGGCCCGCATCCGACCCAATGCGCATCCATAATGGTATTGACTTGCTTATTGCAGCTTCAATCCGCAACCACACTGGGTCGTTAGGTGTAATCTCTTCACCACTCCACCGGACACCCTGTCTTAGCAGGGCATGGTACCAATAAAAATCTGGGAAGTGTACTCCTCCCCGTTTCTTGGGCAACTTTAATTTCCACGCGGCAATTCTCAGTGTTTT
Organism: Ichthyophis bannanicus; assembly: GCA_033557465.1. NCBI lineage: Eukaryota > Metazoa > Chordata > Amphibia > Gymnophiona > Ichthyophiidae > Ichthyophis > Ichthyophis bannanicus. Next base: position 648,240,902 of record CM066031.1, read on the forward strand.
GTTGCACCATAAGAAAGATAACATCAACTTCTCCATCTTGGTGTAAAAGCGCCGCTCGAAGAGGGTTGGCACCATACTTAGTACATAATTTATCTTAGGCACCATAACCATTTTTATGGTTTCCAACCTGCCCCACCAGGTTAGGTTCAGCGGGGACTATTTACTAACATACTCTGATACAATTCTTTCACATTTTGCCTTGGTCTGAGATAGGGTTTCTCGCAGTGTATTTCCATAGGTAACACCCAGGTATTTGAAAGCAGAGCCCTCCACCCTAAACGGATATTGGTTGTATGCTAATAATTGGGCAGGGGAGTTTAAGGGTATGATCGTCGTTTTAGTTAAATTCAACTTGTATCCTGAGATACCTGAATAATCATCTATTACAGCCATGACTACAGTCAGGGAACTGGGCTCCAAATAGAGGAATATATCGTCCGCATACGCAGAGACCGTGCTATGACACCCGGCCAAGCTTATGCCGGTGATATTCTGATGTTGTCGAATTTTCAGTAGTAATGGCTCGAGAGCCAGGTTGAACAGCAGCGGTGATAGGGGGCAGCCTTGTCTGGTTCCCCTGGTTAACGTGAACTCAGCCGAGAGTGTGCCATTAGCCGCCACTCGAGCCGTGGGTCTGGTATAGAGTAGTTCCACACTTTTGAGAAAATTCTCTTGTATGCCGAACCATCTCATTGTTCTGAAGAGAAAGGGAAGCTCGACCCTATCAAAGGCCTTTTCGGCGTCTAATGCCAGTCCCACCACCGGATCCGAAACTTGTTGTGCACTTAACAGTACATGTGCAAGCAAGCGACCATTATCAGCTGTTGACCTTCCAGGCATAAATCCAGATTGGACCGGGTGGATTAGCGTCTCTATCACTTTGCCAAGTCGATTGGCCAGTATCTTAGCATATATTTTATAATCTGCGTTCAGCAGGGATATGGGTCGGTAGTTCTCTATTCTCTGGGGATCCCTCCCTGGTTTAGGGTGTATGACAATCGTGGCTGTTGCTATTGCACCCACGTTAGGGCATTCTTCTTTAATCCGGGTATAATAAGTTTGCAGTTCAGGCAGCAATTGTTTGGAGAAGGCCACATAAAATTCTACGGGCAAGCCATCCGGGCCACTGGCCTTGCCTTTCGCTAGTTGTCGTATCGCCAGTTGGATCTCTTTATCAGTGACGTCTTCCTCCAGGGATAGCGCTTGCTGCTCTGTACGTTTGGGCCCATCAATTGCGGTGACAAATTTGGAAAAGGTGTTTTCATCGTATTCCACCTCTGACTGGTATAGGGTGGCATAGAAATCTTTACACAACTGCAGTATCTCTTCATCTCTCAGTAGTAAGGCCCCAGAAGAATCTTGCAGGCCTGTTATCCGCGTCACTGCCTTCTTGGTTCGCAACATACGTGCCAACAAAGCGCTTGCCCGATTGCTCTCATGATAGTACACACTTTGCCGCATCTTGACTTGTTTGTTCACGTCTTGGCTAAGAATAGAGTTGTACTGATATCTCAACTTTTGCAGTCTCAGTAAAATAGCCTTGTCCTCACACTTAGCCAGGAGCCTTTCACCCACTCTTATTTCCAGTTCCAGTTCTGTCAACTTCCGCTTATCAGCTCTTCTATGCTGGATATTGAAGGATGTTATACGTCCTCTTATACTGGCTTTGAAGGCTTCCCACCAGGCCCATACTGGCGTCTCTTGCACCTGATTGCATCGAAAGTAATCGGCAATTTCCCTCTGCATGGAGCTCAAGAACTCTTCATCAGCGAGCCATGATCTGTCAAAGTGCCATCGAGGCTGGGCTCTCTTTGTTGCTACCAAATCTAATGTTAGTTGGACTGCAGCGTGATCCGACACCGTCTTCGCACACAGTTCGACTGCGGTGATCTGTGGTACTAGTGTCTTGGACACTAAGAAGTAGTCGATTCTCGTTTGTGAGTTATGTGGTGCAGAATAAAATGAGTACTCCCTATCGCTAGGATGCAGAAGCCTCCAAGGATCTACAAGGCCCAGTGATTCCATCATATTTTGTAGCATTTTACTCGCCTTGGGCTTATGCTGTTTTTTATATGGGATACGGTCAAGCAACGGATCTTGTATTAGATTAAAGTCTCCACCCAGAAGTATGTGCGTCGACCCAGTCTCTAGTAACTCGGTCGCAACCTGCTCAAAGAATAATGGATCATCTTGATTGGGGCCATATATCGTCATCAGGACATATGTCTCACCACCGATCTGAACTCTCGCCTTGGCCCACCTCCCTCCCATGTCCATCTTTGTCTCTTCCACTTTCGGCGCCAATGTTTTCCGAACCAGTATAAGGATCCCCCCCCTTCTTCTTTTCCGCTGGGGCAACCAGTATATTCTGATACAATCTCCCACCCACTTTATAGGACTCTGAAAGTGAAAGATGAGTTTCCTGTAGGAGTACCACGTCCGCCTGCTGTTGTTGGCAGTATGTTAGTATTTTATTACGTTTGATTGGATTAGAGATACCTTGAACATTTAGAGACAGGAGCCTTAATTTGCTGCTAGCCATGGCTAATAGCGTAGATACCTGTGGTGGTAGCACTTGTCATCCATAATTTCACATTCATTTGTATTGGATGGTCATCATTATACAGACATTGCCTTGTCATCCTATAACTAACAACAAGAACTTGAACATCTTGCATGGTGGAACCTAATCCGCCCCCTCTACAAACAACCCCCATAGCAACTCCCTCCCTCTACTGTCTACAAAAGCTACATTTCACCCCCCCTTCCCCCATCAGACATCAATGAGTATTCATAAAGTCCCATAACTACAAGCCACCCCATTCATCATCAAAAACATTTCATGCACTCATCTCTTCCCCTTAATTGAGTTTGTGATTAATCAAACCCTAGCACATCAAAGATAGTGGGTCTCTTCGGATTTCTGGCACACATCCGCAGTCACCAAATTCACTGGTCACATCTCCCGATATTGTAATCAGTCATGATCCTACATCCATGTGCGTATGGTCCGATAAAAAAGACCGAAGAGCATCTCCGCTGTCGAAAGTCTGTGTTGTATTGTTTAGCGTGACACGCATTCTCGCCGGGTAGAAGAGTCCGTATCTCGCCTGTAGTTTCTGCATCAGAGGTCTGCAGGCCAAGAGCTCCTTACGCCGATCCACTGTTTTTTTGCTGAGATCTGGGTAAAAGGAGATCCTTTGACCTTCAAGCTGCAGCGATTGTCTCTGCTTTGCCGTTTGAAAAATCTGCAGGGCCTGCGAGTATCTAAGTACTTTTACCACAAATGGGCACGGTTGCTGAGCGCGGCTCGTGGCATGGGAGGGAACCCGATGAGCGCGCTCTAATTCAAGTGGAATGTTGAAGTTAATTTGAAGGAGATCTGGTATAAGTTTTCCTAAATAAGCAATAGGGTCGGCTCCCTCCCGACCCTCAGGTATTCCAGTGATTCTAATATTATTCCTTCGGGCCCGATTGCTTTGGTCCTCCATTTGTATTTCTAGCGCTGCCACCCGCTTAGCTAGGGGGCCCATCTGAATCAACATAGTCTCATGTTTGGCGACCTCCATTTCCATTTTAGAGAGACGCCCAGCCATATCTTGCAAGGTCTCTTTTACCTCCTGCACATCAACTTGTAGTTGGGTTAACGGTGCAGTACTTGTGGCAATCAGTTCTTTTACGGCTTTTAGCTCAGCTAAAATCTCCCGGATACCGTCGGCAGACTCCTTCTCCGGCGCCATTTTCTGTGGGGATGATGTCTCCGGTTTCGTGCATTTAGCTGTTTGCCCGGCTGGTAGATGGAATTCCAGCCTCACCGGCTTTAGAGACGACATTTCTCGTGAGGTAGCAGTCTTGCTCAGTCAAAATGGGGGTTGAGAGGGTCAGGATTCTATGAGCAAGGTGGGAGCCACTCTTTCAAGCAGCCATCTCCCTTCGTGGCAAGCTCCGCCCCCGAATTCAAAACACTCTTAATTATCTTTAGAATATATAATCATCTATCAGCAGATGCACTGCAGAGTATTATAACAAGGGATATTATTAATAGGCCAAGAAAAAACAGCAATAATAATGACAATAGAATTGACACTCCTGCTGGATATTGTAAGACCAAGCAAGCGACTTCAAGAAGAGCTCCTTCATTACTGGCATCCAGACTTTGGCACTCTCTCCCAATGGACCTAAGGACTATGATTGACATTAAAGATTTTCGTAAAGCCCTAAAACCCCTGCTTTTCGCAGAAACTTATGAGTTAGTAAACAATCAATAGTTTCTACCATTTGGTCTACTATTACTTACATCAACTCGTCTTAGTTTTGTTTAGTGTTATGTATAATGTTTTATGTACCTCATGTTATTTGTAACCTTCCATTTGTAATGTGACCACTTTGATTGTAGGATAAAGTGGGATACAAATCTGTCTAAATAAATAAATAAAATAAATAAATACGGAAACGGCACATTTTGAACTGGAGGAAACCACGATGCAGCACCGGAGTATTAGCAATGTCTGCATCATGGTTTGAGGGCCTATTGATGCCTCTGTGGGCCCAGGGAAGCGGCAGTAGAGGCAGCAATGGGTGCCTTCAGAGGGCTGGCACTCTAGACAATCACCTAGTTTGGTAACGCAAATCCTGATCCTGAATTATTTTAATATTTTCTTTTAGTATCTTGATCAAGGCCAGCAATGACTGATTTAATACAATAACAGTAGTGACAAATGTCACTCTATCAACAATTAGCCACCTGACTGAAGACAAAACATGGTTTAGGACAACTACCCAGAGGGTCGCCATGAGTTGGCACCAACTTGATTGCACTTAACAACAACAATAACAACAATGACATCCAGAAGCACTTATGTTAAGTAGATTGCTATGTGGATTGCCTATCCGGAGAACAGCTGAATATCATCACTAATTTATTTATTTACAAGATCTGACATACTGCCATTTGGTTTGCAGGCCATTAAAGTTGTTTATATGTCCAGGTAAAATGGCAGTTCTTTGAGGTAAATTCTCACAGGAGACAAAGACACAATAGGTAGGGAATTAAATAGCATAACAGTAAAAAATACAAAAGACATAGTTGAATGATTCAGTGACATATGAGGGAAGACAAAAGGAGGTGTGACTCACACTGGTGACCCCCCCTTGCCAAAGGAGATCTAAGCATCACCAAATGCTTTGCAGAGGAGCCATTAATTTAAGCTGAATTTAAATTTCTTGAGGGATACCTTCTAGTCTCAGATCTGGAGGCAATGAGTTTAAAGAGTGTAGGTGCCATGAAATGAAACTCTGCCATATGGGTCCTTTCAGGTTTGAACCTGGAGGGTGGTACCACAAAGGAAAATAGATCTAGATGAGCTCAGGAGGCATCCTGGGCAGTAGGGGATGATCAGGGAGAATAGGTAAGTAAATCCTATCACCAAAGAAAGGATTTTGAACTTAACCTGTAGGCCACTGGCAGTCACGACAGTTCCCTTAGTAATGGGGAAATATGGCCTGAGTGACTTGCCCTGTATAATATTCTTGCTGAGGTGTTCTGGAGCAAATGGAATCTTTTTACTGTATACTGTAGGCAGGGACCCCAGTCAGACGGGAGTTGCAATAATGCAGCTTACTGAAGATCAGAGTGTGAATTAACATATTCAGATCTTTACCACTGAGACAATGACAAACTGAGCAAACCAACCATAGGGAGGCAAAAGTATTTCTAACTACTATTGAGATGTATGAATGAAAAGATAGGGATGAATCATTAAAATGCCAAGGGGGTTATTCTGTTCCACAAATAGCGGGGATGGATGTCCCATTGGGATGTCTATCCCCGCTATTCGTGGCCCTCCCCGCCAGTGTCTAACTTCCTCGCTGGTTTTACGGGGAAGTTAGACGGGGGTGGGGAGGGGGCAGATTAGGGGCGGAGTTAGAGCGGTCACCAGCCCTGGACGTATAGGGCCAATTCTAATGTTGGCCTGTACGTCTGGGGCCGGCAACTTGTACGGGGAAGTTATTCCACTTTCGAGGTGGAATAACTTCCCCAGACGTAGTGGATCGGCAGGCCCAGGTCACGAATGGGGCGGGGGGGGGGGGCGAGGACATTCCCCACAGCCTGACCCTGGCTGTTGGTGGCCGGATTGGGGGTCGGGCTGTGGGGAATACTTTGAAGGAGCCGGCAGCCGGGATCGTGTCTTTACAATGGAGATGTGGTGCCATGGCAACCGGACACCATGATGCCATGACTCTATTGTAAAGTCCTGACTGAGTTAGTCGGGCATGTCCTGTATGTGCAGGCCAGGCTGAATGGCAGTCCTAGCCTGCACGTACATAACTGTTCACAATTCTGATCCCACGGGCTTAGACGTGCCCCGTGGGATCAGAATCACGACACCCTCTGAACGTCCAGTTCAGACCGGATGTACAGAAGGCGTCTACATCCGGGTCATAATCGGGCCTCAAGTGAGCGAATACAATCCCTATCAGGTAGAGGGTTACCAGCCATTACAATTCTAAAAGAGGGAGTAGACTTGTTTTTAGACAACCACAAGGTTTCTGATTTGGATGTATTGAGCAGGAATTTATTATTGGAAAGTCAAGTAGTAATTGTCTTAAAGCAAAAGTGATTCCACAAATCACTCACATTTAATTCTAGTCTGCCTAGATTTTTAGATAGTGTGGGATACACATTTTTTAAATAAGTAAATAAATGATTCATCTGATTCAGTATCTTCCCAAACCTCCTCCATGCATGTCTCAGGAGGGAACAGAATGTGCCTGCTATTGCACTCTGTTGGCTTTATCTGTTGGTCTTCTGCCTCCCCTCCCACCACACCCTGTACTGCCTCTGCTTTCTTTTGCTCCTTTGTAGAGATGGGATTATACTGTTCAGCTGGATATTTCAAATTTTCATTGGAATCTGCATTTACAAAAAAACCCTCCAAGAATTTTATATATTGGATGGTAGATTATAGAGCTTTGAAGACTCATCTCTGATGTTCATTACTAATGTTGCTGCTGACCTTACGTCTTCCTGAAGGATCAACTACATTCCCTCCTTTGCTTTTCCCCACCATTCCCAGGCCTGCCTCTAGCAAACACTGACATGATATGCTATGTGTAAGGATTTTACTGTTAATGTATTACACAGTATACACACCATCCCTAGTATTAGAGAGACAATGGATACTGACGTCTGTATGTACTGTGATAAGGAAGCTTATCATAGCTCAGGTAGGAGCTATAGAAAAGATGATGTGACTCTGAACAAGCAACCTGTCAGTTCTGGTAGAAGCAAGAAAACAGAGTTTTCACATAAAAGACTACCAGTCCCAGAATGCACCAGGTTTCCAGCAGCCATGAGAGGGGCTGAAGTGAGAGAATGTGTGTGCAATCAAGAGAGCTATGAGGTAATCCCTAAGCACTCATCTCAAAGGGCAGGGCCTGATTCAACACAGCTGCGCTGTGTTAGGGAGCAGCACACATTAGAACAGGATAAGAATAGAGCTTATTCTTCAGATAACAGCTTCAGGGAGAGCTTCAGCAAAAGCTACAGAGGGAGGAAGAGATACAGAGACAGCAACGGCTACAAGCACCAGTATCACCTGGAGAAACAGAAGCCAAGCCAAGCAGATAGAGAGAGAAGGAAACTCTCTGGAAGGAAGAGAAGAAAGGCCATTGGAAGGTCTGGGAGATTCCAAGGCAGTACTCATACTGGGAGGTATTCCAAAAGCCAGCAGAGTCCATTGGACTGGATTCAGCCAGAGGAATGGAGTGGCAGAGATAGGAATCACCAGTGGCTACCTGGAAGAGAGAAGACTGCATGTGGAAGGGACTTTCAGACCAAGGCCAGAAGGTATGTGAGAGGAGATCCAGTGTCCAGGGATCAAGATTGGAAGGCTGGACATCAGAATTGGGTTACATATTGGCCAGGCTATACAGAGAGGAATAATGATAGCAGGAGAGGCTCAGGTATGAACACTGACCCAGACCCTATCTATAATAGAGAATGGCAGCAAGGGAATAAGCATTCTCATGATAGTGCCTTAATGAAAGACTCGTCTGTGCCAATGTATGATAGTGACCATATGCTGATTGATACAGCAGATGAAAATACAGTTTACATGGACTGTTCTCTATCAAAATGCTATTGCTAGTTTTCTCTGAGCAAACACATCAGCCATCACAAAGAAACCTAACTTTGTTCTTTATTTCCACTGCAAACAGCTCTTAAAGCAGGATTTGGGCTCACACAGTAGCAGCCAGCCAGCTAAAGGCTTTCAGCTGGTCCATTGATAGTAATTAGGGCTGCACCTGATTGTGTGGGTGAGCAAGGGAGAATCACTGCTGAGATCTGCGTGGAAAATAAGCAGAAGTTAACCTAACCAGCAAAGTTTATTCTTTTCTTTGTGCCTTTGTATTTGGTAATTATTTGCTAAGAAAACATTAGCTAATTGCCTGACAAGCTGAAGGTTGTTTTCTGGTTTATTTTGTGATTTTTGTTATCCATTTTAAACACTGCAAGCAAGTAACCTCATTTATAGTGCTATCAAGCATACATGTGCTGGGTGAATTAAACCCCATCAATAAAAGAAGTATTTTATTGATCTTACCACTTGGTTTCACAACTCAAATTATTGTCATCAGCTGTGTTTGGGAGTGAATGAACTACAATACCCACAATACCTTGCAAGAATCATATGAATATATGCATCGTCAAGATTGTGTAAGTTCTCACCCTAGGCAGCCGTCTGACAGTACTCACATATGAAGAGCGTGTCAGACTTTTACATTTGAAGTGACTCTCACACATACTGTACTAGCTCCATTGGTGTGTGCCTTGGTCCTGGATCTGCTGTGTTCTTTTCAGTTTATTTTCTATCAAGCTTCTTACTTTTCTCTGACAAATAAACTCGGTGTCTAACGCCTCTGTATCTGAGTCCTATGTGTGCTCTTTATCCCTGTCTCTAAGTCTGAAAATCATCATTCTTTTCCCCTCTGAAGCCTACTTCTTTCTATCACAAGATTCTATCTCTCGGAAATATAAGAGAGAAATGGCAAGAAAATGGTATCATTCTCAGATTCGTAATGGTCTCATTGGCCATGGAATGTGGGAGAAGCAAGGTTGGGATAGGTTTGTTTGACTACTTGTCAAAAAGTTTCAACATGGTAGGTCAGGGCTCGACTAACCCCAGGCTAAAAAATTTGACCTGGTGCCTGGGGCTTGGAACACCTGTGCAGCAGCAGCGGCAGCAACCTTGGCTGATTGCAGGGATCCCATCCCCCGCAGGCAAAAGTGCTGCCTAAGGCCACAAATGCGGCAGGAACCAGCTCTGGCTGTCCACAGGATTCAATCTCCTGTGGGCAGAAGATAAGGAGAAGAAGGCACAGATGTAAGCTGTCTGTCCACGGGGGCAGACAGCTTGCTTGCATCTGGGCTGCAAAGGGGGCCTTCCCCTTGTCTTCTGACTGTGGGAGATCCGATCTCCTTAGGCAGAGCAGGAGAAGAAGGCTGCCTGCAGGGATTCATAACGGTCAGGGCCTGTAATAAAAAAGAAGAAAAAAAAACGTAGACGGGAGGGTGGGGGGGGGGGGAGTGAACATAATCTTAAGGGCCAGAAACTACAAAAAAAAGTACAGGAATGAGGATGGGAGGAATTCATGGCAAAGGGGTTGGAGTACTGGGGCGGGGGGGGGGGGGGAGAGGGAATGGGAGAGTCTGGAAGGGGAACAGAGTGTGAGGAGGGGTTGGAGGCAGGGAAGGGTTAAAGGGGTGAATGCATGGGGACAAAAGGGCAATATGCCTATTTACCTAAAGGTGCATCCCTCTCCGTCAAGAACACACACACACACAAGCATACCACACCACACACTTACACACATAGGCACCCTATCTCCTCAGCTCTGCAGCACACACACACATGCACCGAAGCCCTTTCACACCACCCATAGAAAGGCACCAACTACCACATCCCATGCACAGAGGCACACCACTATTGCGCCACACACCTACAAAGACACATGCTATCTGGAGATATAGCTGTTTTTATCTAGAGATGACAGATGGTGTAGGAATTCTGGCACTGGTCTTGCGAGACTTATGGGACCAGTGCGAGGAAATTGGGGGTAGGGGACATGAGCAGGTCATGAGCATTGGCTCCTAAGATTTTGGCCTGGCTCCTAAATTGGCAGAAAATTTGCCAAGTACTGTGGTAGGTCAAGTGATCCCCATTACTTCCTTGTCTTTTTTCCAAGGTGGCATCATGTTGTCTTATTCACTGGGGATTGAAGATGTGATATTCAGAAGTAGTGGTTGAGAGCTTACGTTTGAAGCCAAAGGAGTGGCATAGTAGGAGCCAATGAATAGTTATCCTCTGGGTAGCATAAGGAGTGACATATCCCAGAAGAGCCCATTTCACCAGCATACTTGACTAGATACTGAATTCCATCCCAATGGGCTCATCCAGGGGCATCTCACTCCTGTTGCCCAGAAGATAACTATTCACTGATTTCTACCTTGACTGTACAGCAAGTTTGTTAGCCTCTACTCCAAAAAGTCATGAGTTTGATACTTGGGGGTCTGTTTACTAAAAGGCCGGTGTTGTGCGGTCCGCGGTACCGAGCGGGTGCCGTATAAGGAGTGGGCGTTCCGTCGTGAAGAACAGAAGCTGTGATTGACAGATGCGCTAAGGTGCGCGGCGCCCGTGTGGTTAGTGCCCTGTGACATTACGGCGTTTGATCTGTGCACATAGATCACACTGCTCACGGTTTTTGGGCTTCCACTATTGTGCTGCACATTGCTGACGGAAACGGTTTCTTTTCCCTGCACAGCACCTCTAACGCGAGTGTTTCACTGGCGGTAAATTTCTTTGCAGATTCGGGCACGCTCCTGTGCGGCGAGTCTCTCCCCTCCCACATTCCGCCCACTGACCCCGTCTCTCCGCCCCTAGGGGGCCTTCCTCCGCCCTCATTTCGCCTTGGCACGCCTCTTTCGCACATTACCGCCCCGCAAATGTGCGCGTTGTCGGCGCACGCTTGCGGGACCCGTTAATGTGCCGCGCACTCGTACGGGGCGCTTAAGAGCACTTAAATACATCTTTTAGAGCGCTCATGTGCGCCCCGTACATGTGCGCCGTTTAGTAAACAGACCCCTTGGTGAGTCTTTACAGACAAGCAAAACAAGTGCTATTTTCCTGGTCCAATAGGTTATAAACATACTGAAAATGAATCGATTTTTGGTTTCTTCAGGAACTATGCCCATTTGGTTTATTTAACTACACATGAACCAAAAATGTTCTCATTTGTTGCATTTTACCATTTTTCTGTACATGAATGCACATCCCTAAAAGACATTAAGGCAAATTTTACAAAAGACATCCAAGTGTGATCTGGGACATCCAAGCCAGAATGTTTGGAAAAAATGCAGGAACATCAAAGTTTGGGCACATATTTCTCAAAAGTGGATATGCCCACTATGGACCTCTTCAGGACAGTCTACGTTTACATCACAGACATGCAGACAAGTTTTTCAATGACACAAAATATATGTTGCCATTGTGAAGAATACCTCCTCCAGAGATTTTAGGGCCCAAACAAGCACTTTCCATTGCCTATTCATGCCTGGAGAAGGTCTAAACTCTAATGTGGTCTCAGACATCTCCAAGGGTTCTGAAATTGATCGGGGACAACTAAGTCCATAACACCAGCCCAGACATGTCTCCTTCATACCCACTGCCTATTTGGACTTCCATGCAGTTAAGATGTTTTTAAAATGGCTCCAGGGATATCTTAGTGGTTTGGATATCTGCATGTACATTTTCATAAGAATGTAAGATATGCCATACTGGGTCAGATCAAGAGTTCATCATGCCTGTTTCCAACAGTAGCCAATCCAGCTCACACGTACCTGTCAGATTCCCAAAAGGTATACAGATTCCATACTGCTTGTCCAATGGGTAAGCAGTGGATTTCCCCAGTCCTCTTTAATAATGGTATATGGACTTTTCCTCTCTTTTAAATCCAGCTACCCTAACAGCTTTTATTACATCCATTACGTAAGTGAAAGAACATTTTCTTCAATTAGTCTTAAATATGCTACATTGTAACTTAATTGTGTGTCCCCCAGTCTTTCTACTTTTCGAAGGAGTAAACAACTGATCTACATTTAACTGATCTACATTTACCCATTCTACTTCATTCATTATTTTATAGGCCTCTATCATATCTCCCCTCAGCCGCCTCTTTTCCAGGTTGAAGATCCTTAACCTTTTAAGCCTTTCCTCATAGGGATATCTTCCCATTCCCTTTATGATTTTTGTAGGGCTTCTCTGTACCTTCTCTAATTCTGCTATATCATTTTTAAGATATGGTGGCCAGAATTGCACACACTATTCAAGATGTCGTTGCACCATGGAGCGATACAGAGACATTATAACATCCTTCATCTTATTCTCCATTCCTTTCTTTATAATTCCTAGAATTCTATTTGCTTTCTTGACCAGCACTGAACAATAGGCAGAGTGTTTCAACATATGATCCATGATGACACCTAAATGGAGTGGAGGAGTAGTAATTTTGCAATTGTCCACATTAAATTTCATCTGCCATTTGGACGCCCAGTCTCTCAATTTATCAAGGTCCTCTTGCAATTTTTTACAATCCTCTTGTGTTTTAACAACTTTAAAAAATTTTCTGTCGTCTGCAAATTTGATCACCCCATTCAATATTCCCATTTCCAGGTCAGTTATAAATATGTTAAAAAGCAGCGGGCTCAGCACAGATCCCTGGGATACTCCGCTATTTACCTTTCTCTATTAAGAAAATTGCCTATTTAGCCCTACTCTCTGTTTTCTATCTTTCAAACAGTTCCTAATAGACAATAGCACATTGCTTCCTATCCCCATGACTTTATAATTTCTCCAAGAATTTCTCATGAGGGACTTTGTCAAAGGCTTTCTGAGTCAAGATACACTATATCAACTAGCTCACCTTCATCTACCTGTTTATTCACACCTTCAAAAAATATGAGACTGGTGAGACCTGACTTTCCTTGGCTAAATCCATATTGGCTTTCCGCCATTAAACCATGATTATTTAAATATTCAGTATTTTTTTTATAATGGTTTCTACAAGTTTTATCCTATTATCTAGTTTAAATGCTACTCCAGCTCCTTTTTAAAGGTTAATGCCATCAGCTGGTTCCACCCTGGTTAAAATGGACCCTATCCTTTTTGAAAAGCAACTCCCCTTTACCAGAATGTTGCCCAGTTCCTAACAAATTCAAAAACCTCTTCATTGCACCATCATCTCATCCACAAATTGAGACTCTGGAGCTCTACCTGCCTCTTGGGTCCTGCACATGGAACAGGAAGTATTTCTGAGAACGCTACCCTGGAAGTTCTGGATTTCAACCTTATACCTAAAAGCCTAAATTTGGCTTTCAGAGACTCTCTCCCATGCTTTTCTATGTCATTGGTACCAACATGTACCAAGACAGCAGACTCCTCCTCAGCAGTATCTAAAACCTTGTCTAGGTGGCGTGTGAGATCTGCTACCTTTGCATCAATCAGGCATGTTACCAGGTGATCTTCATATCCACCAGTCACCCATCTATCTACATGCCTAATGATCAAATCACCAATGATAATGGCTGTCCTAATCCTTCCCTCATGGACACATAACCCTGGAGACACAGCCTTGGTGTGAGAGGGTATTATATCACCTAGAGGACAGGTCCTAGCAACAGGATTACTCCCAAGGTGATGCTGTCTTTTCACGTGACTTCTCCTCTCCATGTTACCAGACTGGAGGTGGGACTTTTCTATTACATCCCTGTAAATCTCATCTATATACCTCTCTATCTACCTCAACTCCCCCAAGTCCATTACTCTAGCCTCCAGAGATCAGACTACAGAAAGCAAATAGCTTTTTGCACTGAGTGTACAAATAAGACCTCTCACCAAATGGGAGAAAATCATACATATAACACTCAATTAAAAAAACTGGATAGCCCCTATATCACTGCTGGACTACTGTCTACATCTTAGATTTAAAGATTTGATTTAGCTATTTAAAGTTTTTAAGTTATTTAAATTTGCTAGGGGAATAGGGTCACTCAAACCAATTATATCGAATAATTATAAAGGACTTTTAGACTTTTAGGGTTGACCTCAAGGTAAATTGCAAGGACTTAATTAATCTACTTCTAAGATCTAATAACTTGCTGATGAAGATAATCAGTTAAACTTGACATTAAGTGAGATCACCCCCTTCCCCTTAACTGGTTTAGGGTGATGGGTGAGAGGGATGGCCTAATTATATCTATGCTTCTAAGGAACTCTCATAGTTTTCTTGGTGATTCACGCTGCCATTGGTTTGATAGAGGGACCCTTTCACATTGCCCCTATATACTCAAAAAATATACCATAACTGGCTTTAACAGAAGGCTGGCTTGTTGTACTAAGCCCCAGCTGGCTATAATTTAACTGAAAGCTGGCTTTTTACACTAAGCCCTAACTTGCTTTAACATGCAGCCCGATGCTCCAGGCCACAAATTTAAAGGGGCTGTGTCTAACAATAGAATAGATAGTCCGAGTCTCCTTCCCATAGCACCACCAATGGTTGAGTCCCCACTGATACTATCCTTCCATCTCTTGGTGTCCCCCAAGCCTTCTGACATCCCACGACCACCAGAGTGTACCTCTTTAGTCCCTTGTAGTCTAGTGGGATAGATTGGCAGGAGCAATCCCTCCTTGCTCTTGCCAACTCAGGCTCTGTTTACAAAATTCTGCCCAAGTTCCTCTAGAGATAGTCTTGCCTTTTTGAGTTCCAGTCTTGCCAGTCTACCCCACTAGACTACCAGGACTATAGAGGTAGGCCCTGGTCACCTTGAGGCACCTGGGGGAGGTCCTTATGGAGGAGCTGGTCCTTGGAGATTTGGGAGAGGGTCCTTGCTGGGGCACCAAAGGATGAGGATAGTTTTGGGGGGAGGAGGCTCAGTCATTTGTGGTGTCAGGGAGGGGACCCCTGACTCCCTGTTCTATTGCAGCTGTGGCCCCTCTAAATTTGTAGCCTGGAGCATCGGCAGGTTCAGGTTTTGTATTTGTCGATGTTATTGAGCTTTTCCATCATTGGCTTATACAGATGAAGTCAATTGTATTTTTGTACAATCCATTATGCAAAGTCCATGTGTACAGCCACTGCTTGTGTTGCTAGACGAAGATATTTGAGATGAGTAGATTGTTGGTCTTGCAGAATTCTATCAGGATTTCTCCAGCTTTGTTTCTGTTACCAAGCCTTCTTTTTTCCCTACTTTTGGGTTCCAGTCAACTATGACCATCAGTATATCTTGCTTATATGTTCTGTCAATTTCAGCTTGTACGTTATCATAGAACTGATCAACCCCCTCCTCTTCTGCATCTATTGGTAGTGCATATACCTGAATAATGGTTTTGTTGATGGGTATTCCTTGTAGACAAGTTATGGGTTTTCATGAACTTATGTGTGCAATTGGACACTTACAAACACCTTTCGCCTGGGCATTATTCTGTAAGTGTGTGCAAAAATGCTCATTACTCGTATCTTTTAGAAGGATAGAAGGAGCACTAAGAAGGGACAAGGCCATAGCGGAGAGACTGAATGAATTCTTTGCTTCGGTCTTTATTGAAGAAGATGAATGGAAGTTACCTATGACTGAAATGATATTTAAAGATGATGCATCGGAAGAATTTAAAGAAATATTGATAAACTGGGAAGATATATTACAACTATTTGATCACCTAGACAGGGTGGTATACACCCAAAGGTGTTGAAAGAACTGCAATATGAGACTGCAGGACTACTATTAGTAATCTGTGAACTATCATTAAAATCATCTGTAGTACCTGAAGACTGGCGAATGGCCAATGTAATGCCAGTTTTTAAAAAGGGTTCCAGGGGTGATCGGGGAAACTACTGACCCTTGAGCCTGACATCAGTACTAGGCAAAATGTTAGAAACCATTATAAAGAACAAAATTACTAAGCATGTAGATATTCATGGTTTAATGGAAAAAAGTCAACATGGCTTTAGCCAAGCAAGTTCTTGTCTTACTAATCTGCTTTATTTTTTTGAAGGTGTGTAACAGGTAGACAAAGGTGAGCTGGTCGATATAATGTATCTGGATTTTCAGAAAGCCTTTGACAAGGCCCCTCATGAGAGACTCTTGGCGAAGTTAAAAAGTCATGGGATAGTAGGCAGTGTACTATTGTGGATCAGGAACTGGTTAAAAGATAGAAAGCAGAGGGTAGGGCTGAATGACCAATTTTCCCAATAAAGATGAATAGTGGAGTACTCCAGGGATCTGTGCGAGGTCCGCTGGAAATGGGAATAATGAGTGAGGTAGTCAAATTTGCAGATGACACAAAATTATTCAAAGTTGGTAAAATCCAAGAGGATTGTGAAAAATTGCAAGAGGACCTTGATAAACTGGAACACTGGATGTTCAAAAGGCAGATGAAATTTAATGTGTACAAGCACAAAGTTATGCACGTAGGAAAAAACAACCCAAACTATGGTTACACGATGCAAGGTTCCACATTAGGAATCACCACCCAGGAAAGATTTAGGCATTATTGTGAAAAATACATTGAAAACCTCGATCCAGTGTGCAGTGGTGGCCAAGAAGGCAAATAAAATGTTAGGAATCATAAGGAAAGGAATGGAGAATAAAACAAAGGATATTATAATGCCTCTGTATCGTTCCATGGTGTGACCACGTTTTGAATATTGTGTGAAGTTCTGGTCACCGTATCTTAAAAAGGATATAGCAGAATTAGAAAAGGTACAGAGAAGAGCCACCATGGTAAAGGGACTGGAAGGATACCCCTATGAGGTGAGGCTTAAAAGGTTAGGGCTTTTCAATTTGGAAAAGAGATGGCTGAGAGGAGATATGATAGAGGTCTATAAATTAATGAATGGAGTGGAACATGTAAACGTAGATTTTTCTTTTTGCCATCAAAAAGTAGAAAGACTAGGGGACATGCAATGAAACTACAGTGTAACATATTTAAGGCTAATAAAAGAAAATATTTTTTCACTCAATGCATAATCAAACTCTGTAATTCGTTACTAGAGGATGTATTAAAAGCTGTTAGTGTAGCTGGGTTTAAAAAAGGATTTGACAAGTTCCTGGAGGAAAGATCCATAAACCATTATTAAAGAGAATCCGGGAAATCCACTGCTTGCCCCAATACAATACATTGCTTATATGGGAAAATAAAAAATTACCTTCCATGCATTCACTGACTGCACTGGATCCATTGGGGTTTTGTGACAAGATGAGGATGTTGATTGCCAGGACTTTCTTCTATGAAATGTGATCCTTTGCTACCAACACTGTCTCATACTGCTGCTGCTCAGATGGTTGGTTTGTTTTAGTCCGGCATCTCAGCTGAGATCTGTCCATTTTGAGAGATCCTGCCGATAATTGACTGATGACATAGCTCTCAACATCATTAATGCATGCAAGCCCTCTTGGCACAACAAGCATCAATCCAAGTGAGGATTAGTTGGGTTGCAAAATTCAATGTAATGTGTGCCTTTGAGTCATAAATTAAGAGATGTGCCTAGGGCAGGTGGGGCGATTGGGAGGGAAAACAAATAACTACCTGTTTTCTTTCAGGATTTTAAGGGTCTACCTAAATCTAGGACAAAGTCATTTTAAACCTCTAAAGCAAGCTTGCTGAAATCCAGGTATACTATATCTAACATTCTCCCCTGATCCAACATTCTGATCAGTGTCAAAAAAATTGATCTGATTTGTCTG
Source organism: Ichthyophis bannanicus (assembly GCA_033557465.1). Classification (NCBI taxonomy): domain Eukaryota; kingdom Metazoa; phylum Chordata; class Amphibia; order Gymnophiona; family Ichthyophiidae; genus Ichthyophis; species Ichthyophis bannanicus. Next base: position 648,258,699 of record CM066031.1, read on the forward strand.
ACAAGACCTACCTCTGGTAAAACCATGCTGCCTTGGATCCTGTAATTCACTAGATACCAGAAATTGCACTATTCTCTGTTTTAGCAGATATTATATTAATTTACTCACCTCCCAAACCAGAATAACAGGCCCATAGTTCCCAGCCTCCTCCTTACTTCTGCTTTTGTAAAGAGAACATGCATCCACCCATCTCCAACCATCCAGGACCATGCCCGTCTCTAAACAAACATTGAAAAGATCAGGTAGCGGGACCATAAGAATTTACTAAAGTTCCTTCAACACTCCATAGTCAAGCAGATTTTCAGGATACTCGGAATTAATTTAAATGAGTAAATTTGTCTGATGTTGAATTGACACCGGCCCAAATGACATTACTTAATAGAGGCCTGTCTTTTGTCCCTTTGATTACGTTTGATTCATTTCAATTCCATGTGGATTTTCAGGATACTCGGAATTAATTTGAATGAGATAAATTTGCATACACTAGAGACCCAACATATTTACATTTCTGTTATCTATATTCATTGTGGATATCTTGAAAAAAACCAGACTCTGGGGGTCACCAGTACAGATTTCTGAAGCTCCTTGTTAAGCTTCCATTTAACAGACAACAAAATAAAGCCTTTTTAACATAAAGAGTATACATAACTGTATATTGTCTAGTAGGAAAACCTTGATGAACCAAACTGATGACATGCTTGGAGAATTTTGTTAGCACCAATTAATAAGCAATTTTCTTACTTTAACATCTATGATAAAAACTTTGATATTTTATATAAGAAAAAGAAGCAGAGATTTAAAAAATTATTGTTAAAGACACTGGGTCTTATTCAGGAAGAACCTTTCCCTATTCTGTGCCTCTGGGAAAAAAATAATTGTTGTGTAAGAACCATTGACAGTTACATCTCTCATATTATGCCAGCCTTGTTTGGTTTCTGTCATAAAGTGACTAAAAATTCTGTAACTCATAAGGTGCAGAATGAACAGAATTGCTTATCTACCAGTTCTCTTTAGATACAGCTCAAATAAAATCTAATGTTTCATATATTTATTTTCAATTTATTATCTCTTTGTCTGGGATTCTTTACTGAAAAGCAACCCTTAACATTATTTCATTATAGAAAAAGAAGAACACCGAGTGGTAACATTTGAGTCATCTTAAGGGAATTTCGCTTTCATTTTCTCTGGGACATGTTTATTTAAATGCCTTTATCGTTAGCGCGGGATTTGCTTCATGGGACCTGTGCTAACAATTCCATGCTGACTGGGTAATCCATCATTGGGCAGGTTAGGGGCAGAACATGAGCATTGATGGCTCATTGTGGTTAGTGAGGGCATTTTGGGCACATGCTAACTGCAAATGTTGCCTTTAGTGTGAATGCACTTAACACCACCTCTATGGGTGGCGTTAAGTGCCCCTGCATGCCAGTTAACTTGGTACCGTGCATTAATATGTGCTAACAGCAAGGGGACAGATTCACATGCCCACTAAAGTTAGTGTGGACCTCAGTGCTAGTTTTGTGACTCAGATGTGCACTATTGGCATGCCATTTAGTAAGCATGTCCTTCTATGTTTGCTTTTCTTCACACCAATGTGTTGTGAAGTCTTAGTAACAAAAATGTCAATTCACCCCCAGGCAGTTTGGTATCTTTTTGGTGAATAATGACTGAATAGCAGTACTATGGCTGATGTTACTTTTGTTGAAAAATGGAACACAATTTTGAACAAATGTTCTTTGGACCTGATGATCCACCAAGACCATCATTGGTTCTTTGCAAAAGGAGATCATGGATATGATTGATGCACTTAAACCTATGATTTTGGCTGAGATTTTTCAACAGCAACAGGATGACATACAGAAACAGATTGATCAATTGCATATAGAGGTGAAGAAAATCAAGGTTAAGAAGCTGACATGTGATAATGCGGACTTCACCACAGGATATGTTTATCCATGGTTGAACCCTAATTGTAAGGAAGAGAGAAAGAGTCGGAGGTGAGTGGATTTTGAGTTGACTTCTGAGGAATCCTCCCATACTGATGATAAGCGGTTGGTGAAGGATGATTTTTTAGGACATGTCAAAGGCAGGAAGAAGCCATCGGGACGTGGCAAATGAACGGACAATTGCCTGCCAATTCCCATAGGGAGGAAGGGACAGGGTCCTCTGGCAGGGTCGAGCGATCTTTAGTAGTAAATTTGTCTGATGTTGAATTGACACCGGCCCAAATGACATTACTTAATAGAGGCCTGTTTTTTGTCCCTTTGATTACGTTTGATTCATTTCAATTCCATGTGGATTTTGAGAAATTCATATGGAAGCTGCGTTTGAAAGAGTTTTTTCTGGCACAGCCAGTGATTGTTCTTGTTCCACTGAAGTTATCTCTGTTGAGCCCTCAGTTGAGATTCAGAGGCCAGAGTTGGTGTCTGGCAAGAGGGTTGCGTTACCTTTTAAGTCCAAGTGGTGTCCGTCAGGACAAATGCATCCAGCTTTGATGGCCTTTCAGCAATTGGTATTGCAAGAAGTGTCTCATCTTCAACATTCCCATTTGAGGAAGAAACAATGGGTGTTGACTAAGGATGAACGTATGCCAGGATTAGTGATCAAGAAGGCTGATAAAGGTGGGGGCCATTGTGTTGCTAAATAGAACTGATTATATAGCTGAAGCACACAGACAATTAAGCGATTTAACAACTTATTTGGTCTTGGAACAGGACCCTACTTGTGTTTTGCAAAAACATATTTTGGATTTAACTACATCAGCTTTACAACTTCAATTCATCACAAAGCAGGAATTTTCTTTTTTGAATTTGTCATCTGTGAGGGTGGCACATTTTTACCTGTTGCCAAAGATACATAAAAGTCTAGTTAATCCACCGGGACGACCTGTGGTCTCCACAAGAGGTTCTCTTTTGGAGCCACTTTCAATGTTTGTGGACTCATTTTTATGCCCCTTGTTGCTCACTTTCCCTTCTTACCTTAGGGACACTGCTCATTTTCTTAATGTGCTGACTGAGGTGAATGCACTGTCTGCTCAACCTGATGTTTTGTTAGTCACCCTGGATGTCACTGCTTTGTATACTAGCATTCCTCAAGGGGAAGCTCTAATAGTTATCAGGAAGGCATTGATGTCCTGTGGAGTCCTTTCAGAATCTCTTTTAAATTTTATTATGCATTTAGCCGAGATAGCTATGACTTGCAATTTCTTTGCTTTTGAGGGGGAGTTATGTCAACAAGTTTCAGGGGTGGCAATGGGGGCTACTTTTGCCCCATCTGTAGCCAATCTGTATATGGGTGCTTTGAAACGTAGGTGGTTAACAGCGTCTCCTTTTTTTTCTCATATCAAAGTTTGGTGTCGGTTTATTGATGATGTTTTTTTACTTTGGGAGGGTTCATTTGAAGACCTGTTACAGTTCCATCAATGGCTTAATGGTTGCCACCCTGCCATACAGTTTACCCTCTCTTATCTTGTTAATAGAATCGCCTTTTTGGATGTTTGGGTGATAAAGCAGACTGCAGGCTGGGTGACAACCATACAACAGAAGGATACTGATAGAAATACCTACTTGCATTTTAATAGTGCTCATCCTCGTAGACTAGTTGAGGGTTTGCCTTTTTCTCAGTTTTTATGCTTTCGTTGCAATTGTTCTGACATGAATGATTTCATTCATCATTCTCATGTTTTGAAGAGCAATTTTGTTGAGTGGGGTTACCCTTGGGGTGTGGTTGATAGGGCTTATAAATGAGCCAAGTTTAATAGCAGGGAATGGTTGCTGTGCCCTCGCCCCTCCAGTCAAATTCCACATGACACACAGTTTTTGTATTTTGTGACTAAATTTTCACCCTTGAGTTACCGCTTGCAGAGTATAGTCAAGAGATGTTCCCATGTCATACAGATGGTTCCGTGTCTTAGGGGCAAGGATTTACGATGAGTGTGGACTAGGAATAAAAATTTGTGTGATATGCTGAGTCCTAGTGTGTTGCCTAACATTACACTTCCACTGGAGCATTCCCGGGGACATCGGGTATGTGGCAATTGCTCTATTTGTGAGATCTCTGAGGAGGTTACTGCCTTTCATCATAGAGGTGAGATATACACTATTAAAAGTTGCACTACTTATGAGTCTAGTTTTGTTGTTTATCTCATTCGATGTCCTTGTGGGTTGGTGTACATTGGGAAGACCATTCGCCCCTTTAGGCTTAGGATAAGTGAGCATAGAAGTCAGGTACGGTGTGGATGCAAGGAAGCCCCTATCGTACAACACTGTCTGGATGTTGGACATGTGTTTGCTGATTTGTTATGCTTTTGTATTGATCAGGTTTTGACAGGTAGTGGGGATCAGGATAGAGAACAGTTTTTGGGGCGACGGGAACAGTAGTGGATTTTTCGGCTTGATTCAGTAGCCCCTCGAGGGCTGAATGCCCAGATTGAGTGGAATGCCTGTTTTTGAAGGGTTGGGTGGGTTGGTCTATCTGTGTAAGTCCTTTTTGGAAAGTGGTTTTGTTTTTGCCGAGCAGTGCTGTTTGGGTGCGATCTTTGATGCCCTGATGCTGTGGTTGTTAATTTCTATTTGTTCTGTACTCCGGTGATGTTTGTGATAGGTGGGGTGGGTGTATATAAGAGTGCACATGCGTGGCGTTTTTTCATTGTTTGAGCATTTGTGTGAAGGATATGCATATCGTGCATGGTTACTCATGAGCTGTTTTATGGACATACAAGGTTTGTGCTGTTATATATAAAGTTTAGTACTGCTGCTTTTTGTTGTTGTTTGCTGTCATCATCTTCTTATGATACTCTTTGCTTTTTACATGGTTGTTCTCTGTTCTCCTCTACAGCATTTGAAATCTTTCCTTGAGAAAGCACATGGCAAAACGCCTAGAAGGCATCGTGGTGGTGTTGGGGGTTGCACAAGAAAGGACTGATAACCATGGTTTTGTCTTTACAGTTGTTTGGCTGTTACGAGACTGAGGAATTGCCCAAGATAAGTGTGTTTTTTGCATTAATTTGATATGTATTATTTGTGATATGTTATATGCTCTAGATGAGAATAGAGATTTTCCATGTGAGGAGTTTTTTCTGGCCGCTGATGTTCTGTGGGGAGCTTTGGGTGGTCCATACCCATTGTTTTAGCTCTGTATCCCAGTGATTCTGATGCCTTTTTCTTCTCACTGTTTGATTTTGTTTGGAACATCTGTTCTACTTGAAGATTGTGCATATGTAGAGTGGACCTTTGCTTTTTTAGTAGTAAAAATATTAGGACACTATTCAAACTGTGTGGGTTTTTTTTTCAAAAAGTAGGGTTGTGCATTTGTTAGAGAACTTCAAAACCTCAGTGCATGCTAAATTGATTTATTGTACATTAACCTATGAACTGGTGCATGTTCAGTAGATTAGCACTTGTTAAAAACCTTTAACATGTTAATTCTTTAATGAATGAAATGAGCTGATAAAAAGTCCAAAAACTGAGAGAAAATACCAAGAAATCAAAACTGAATTAAAATGTTTTGCCCTTTGCACATCCGTATCAAAATATACTTGCATGGATCAGAAAGATATTTGGAATGCACAAGGGATGGAATACTATCATTGGGCTCTGCTTTCCCCCTTTTTCTAGTCCCACTATTGACACCTTTGGTATGCAAATTTCAACCTTGTAAAGGCAAATTGCAGAAAATCTGTGAGCACAAATAGGCTGAGAAAATCACAGAGGATCCTAGCAGCAGGGCCACTTTATAAACTAGACAGTTGTCTAGGGCAGCAACTTCTGGAGGGCAGAGCAGGGCATTCAAAGCTAAATAAATCAATTTGGACAGCCAGAGGTGGAGTAAAGCTTGAGGTTTGTCTAGGGCTTCAACACTTTGGACCAACTCTAGGGCCAGGCCTGCCTTGCAGCATGTGTTCAAAGCACTATATTTGCCTCATTCAATAATAAGCACCCGGGCTGCAGCCACATGGCAAAAAAAGTTAATATGAACTGCTATCACAGGTAACTGCAGGCTGCACTGATAGAATCAACTAGTAATAATGTCTATCTGGAACACTACACAAGGGGATCTAGCAGGCTCAGTACTAATGGCTGCTATTTTGATCAAACTGTGACAATGGAATCAAATGTGCAGCTATAGCTATCTGGCAGGCTGCATATTCTGTAATGAACTAGAGCTCATAGTGGAATGTAGGTGTTCATGTAGCTAGATCTCTCCAACTGACTTTACAGGATATCTAAGAGTCTGATGTTTGGGCAAAGTGTTTGCTAGTATTGCTGCTTATTTAGATGTATTTATTTATTTATTCTTCACATTTTTCTCTTGCTTTATGCATATTGCATTCTAAGAGAGTAATTTTCTAAAGCGGGTTGGCGTTTGTCTATAAAGTGTAATTTATAAAATAGGGGTATAATTGGTGAGATATGTGCGGCAAATCTAGATGCAATCACTTACATCAAACCTAGGGCTGACAAAAATGCCCATGCCTACATTTTTAAGGAACGTGTGTGTTATAGTATTTTATAATTTAAGTGTCTACATTCTGCCCAAGCTCCTTCGCTGTGTACATCCACATTGAAAGTATGCACCATCAGCCTGAGACATGTACTTACAAAATAGGGGCTGGCTTACGAATGCACATAAAGGCCCATCTGTGCACACAGGTTACTGAAAATATGTGATTTATGCACGTTGACTGTGCATAACTTTATGTGTCCCCTTTATAAAATTACTTCCTAAAGCAGTTATTACTTAAACAAATCAAAATAATAATACCAAATAAAATCAGGCAAAACCAAAATCATAGCATACATTAGAAAAATAGAGCAAAATATAAAACATTAAGGGGGTTATTTTAGAAGAGATAAATGTGAGATGGATGTTGTAATCACTGTGACATGCTGAAGGCAATTTCAGCACTGGGCAGATATGCACATTCCTGCAGTAGCCAATCCAAGTCCGGACGTCCCAGAGTGAACGTGTTTGGGAGCGTTTCTGGGTGTGCCTAGGGTAGAACAAGTAGCTGCACATCCAGGATGTCTTTTGCATAGCTTTTGGGTTTTGCTGGGTGCAGTATCCAAACATCCCACTCTGCACCTGATATAAATCACAAATAGGTAAGGGACTTTGCTGTCCATGCTGACCGCGATTTGTGATTGTGACTGGAGGAGCTTGTACTGGAGAGAGAATGCTGTGCTTGTCATCCATGTCTACCAGACAAACCACAGCCCTCAACCATTCATTCCCCTCCTGGACCCCATGGGCTCCTCCCCTTGCCCTGCAGCTGTATGTCCCCCTGTGTTGCCCTCAGCCCATGTATTGCTATCTCTGCCTGTTTGTGTCTGTGCCATAACACTTTGTGTGTGTGTGTTGGTGTGCTAGAGAAGAGGTGTGTGAATGGCTGTAGTATGAGTCTGAGTATCAGTCTATCTACCTGCCTGTCTGTGTTTTAGTGTTGCACATAGCACTGTGTGGTGTTGATGGCAATACAAGCATGTTGATGGTAGGTGGTGGTGGGTATAAACCATTGATGCTGTGCCAGCTTGGTTTGCACTGGTTCTGCAGGAAGAGGGTTACAGGGAGCACAGGAGTGAAAGAAGAGTACACCTCTACCAGAGGGTCCAATATTTGGGCCTCACAGATGAGTATCTGAGCTGATTCAGGTTTGATAAGGCATCAGTACACCAGCTATGTCTGGCACCAAAGTCTTTCCTCCATTCAGCCACACAGAGAGGTCAGCCCATATCTGTGCACCTGAAGATAACCACAGCCCTACATTCCTAGTCACGGCAGCTTCCAAGCAGCGCAGGCTGCCATGGCAGGACTCAGCCAGTCGGGGTGTCCCAGTGCATTTCCCAATTCTTGGCAGCCTTTCTCACCAGAACAGCAAACTACATAGCCTTCTCCACCACTGTGCAACAGAGGCATCAGATCATGCAGTAGTTCTACAAGGTTGCACAATTCCTTGTAGACTGCACACATGTGGCCCTTATTTCCCCAACAGGGAGGGAACCTACCTGCAGAAAAAGGAAGGCCTTCCACTCTATGAATATGCAAGTAGTCTGCAATGCCCAGGGCAAAATAACACATGTCTTTCCATGCTTCCCAGGGTCATGCCATGATTCTTATATCCTTACACAGTTAGCCATATACGAGTGCTTCACCAGTGGAAAAAACACGGCTGGATCGTAGGTAAGCAGCATAGAACCTAGGCCACAGATGTCAAATGTGTGTAGGGGATTTGAAAAAAGCCTAGCCGCAGTCCCAGAATAATGTACCTGTAGCATGTGCCAGTACAGAGCAAGCAGCAGTGCTGCAAGAAAGGAGGGCAAGTTTGCTCGTAGGAGAGGATTATGGGCACTGTACCTGGGGATCTGGGTGCAAATCCCACTTCTAGACCACACATTCAAGTGGCAGAGGACCTCTTAATACCATTCCCTTGGCATCAAATGAAAGGAGAGATAGACAACAGGTGAGTATAGGCAGTCACCTAGTCTCATGATTTTGAGGTCTGGGGAACATCCTGGCAGGAGCCACAGTATGGCAAGTGGATAAAAGCCCTTTGGTGGGTGTATACTCTGTACTATACCACAGCTTCCACCTATAAGCTGCAGCCACTCCTACTGCAGGCCAATCTATTCCCAATATCTGTTGTAACAAATAATATAGACCCCCAGGACTGAATTTGTTTAGAAGCCTATCACCAAAAGTAGGAAATTACAAAATAACACCCTATGGCTAAAAAACCTAAACTCCTTACAGGAGAGTTTGCCAAACTACAAACACAGCAGCAGCTTCATCAAAATAGGGGAGAAAAAGCCTCAGGACCATGTCTTTTCCCACTATGCGTCAACAGAATGCCATAGGGGGATGATGGACTCAATATCATTGGCTGAAAAAACTCCCCTTTTTTCAAATTGTTATTTTATATAAGAACTAATCATTAAAGGTACAGAGAACATACTTTCACAATACCCACCATTCAAACCAGCACAGCACACTATTGATTCATTCAACCAACCTTCCAACAGATCACTCATTCAAATCTTCGGCGGCATTACCGATCCACCTTTATCACTGCACAGAGATCATCACACATGTATGTTTATGTTTATGTTTATTAGCTTGATATACCACTGTTCCAATTAGAGCATGGCGGTTTACAAAATTAATCAATATACAGGAAAGGCCAATGGGCCGGAGAAGGAAAGGAAGTTACAAAGTGCAACAGGAAAGCACTCAAGACACTTAAATAGACATGGCTAAGGAGAGAGAGGAGTGAGAAAGAGGGGGAAGGGGAAAAATTCACACAAAAGGGGAGGGGAGGTCAAAAGCAGTGGAGAAGTGTGTTTTTAGATCTCTTTTGAAAGTGGGGTAATGTTGTTCGAGTCTGAGGGGAAGGGGTAGAGAGTTACAATAAGCAGGGCCGACAAAGAAGAAGGCAGAGGAGCGTGTGGAGTGTAGGTGGGCACGTGATGGTGAGGGGAGGTGAAGGCGGTTGATATGGATTGAACGAAGTGAGCGAGTGGGAGTATGAAATTGAAGTAGGTCTGCCAGATATTGGGGGGTGCGGTTGTATAGGACTTGGTGAACCAGTGTGAGGATTTTGTAGCGTATGCAAAATTGCAGGGGAAGCCAGTGTAGGTGAAGAAAGAGAGGGGTGACATGATCATGAAGAGAGGAGTGAAAAATAAGGCGTGCAGCAGTGTTTTGAATACGTTGGAAGCGATGAAGTTGTGAAAGAGGAAGTCCAGCGAGGACTGAGTTGCAGAAATCGAAGCGTGACATTACCAAAGAAAGAAGAAGGGTGGTGAGGGCTTCAGGGGTGAGAAAGGGGTGAATAGATCATATCTGTCGAAGAAAGAAAAAGGAGGTCTTTGTAATGTGGGAGATGTGAGCATGAAAGGAAAGATCAGAGTCGAAAATTACTCCTAGATAGCAAAAGCTTGTGACAAGTAGAATCGGTGAGCCTGAAAAAGAGGGGGTGATCAGAGGAGGAGGGCTGCCATAAGTAAACCAGATGGCTACTGTTTTCATTAGATTTAGATGCAGGCAGTTTAAAGTAAGCCAGTTAGTGACAGCTGAAAGACAGGAGTTGAGTGGAACAAGATCAGGATGGAGGGGGGAGATGTGATGCAGGAGGAGCAGATCATCGGCGTAATAAAACGCAGGAATACCAAACTGCTGGACCAGAAGTGCCAGTGGTGCTAGGAATATGTTGAAAAGAAGAGGTGCCAAAACAGATCCCTGGGGGACACCACAGGGCAGTGGAAAGGCATCGGAGGGAGTTGGTGGGACAGAAGAGGAGACTACTGTGCAGGAGCAGGAAGAGAGAAAAGAGTGGAACCAATGATAGACTGTGCTATGGAGACCAGCTTCGCATAGACGAGAGAGAAGAAGAGAGTGATCAACTAAGTCAAATGCCGCGGAAAGGTCTAAGGATACCGCCACCGAGAGGGCACCACAATTGTGAGCTACATGGAGTTCGTTAAGGAAGCCCAAGAAGACAGTCTCTACACTGTGACCTTGCCGGATGCCTGACTGACGGGGGTGAAGAAAGTGAGTAGAATCGAGGTGCTGTGACAATTGTGCGAAGACAGTTTTCTCAAGTATCTTAGAGAGGAAGGGAAGATTGGAGACTGGGCAATAGTGAGTAGGGATCTGAGGATCAAGAGAGGGCTTCGTCAGGATGGGACGGATAAGGTCATGCTTCCAATAGTGAGGGAAAACACCTGTGGAGAGACTGGCATTAATCATGGGGAGGATATGGGGAATGAAAGCAAGGGAGGGGGTGAGAAGCCAAGAAGAAGGGATAGGCTCAAGTGGGCAGAAAGTTTTGTTAGAAGAGGATATTAATCCCATAAGTTCTGAGGTGGAAATAAAGTGAAAAGATGTCCAGGTATGGGAGAGCTGAGACGTGGGAAGGGGGGGGGGAGATAGGGGGAGAAGAGGAGATGGGTGGAGGACAGTGAGGCAGGGACTTTCTTAAGTCCAGAACTTTGTTGCTAAAGAAGGTAGCAAGTTGAGAGGGAGGAGGAAATGATGGAGGTGGAGCAAGGGTAGAGCTAGACTGTAGGGACGTGAGGGACCTGAGGACCATATACAGGTGACGGGTCTGATTAGGTGCAGAGGAAATAGCGGTGGAAAAGTAAGACTGCTTAGCCTTGTGGACTTGTGATCGGTAGTGGGCATAGTTAGTCTTAAAGTTGGATAGGGTAGATAAAGAAGGTGACTTCCGCCAGAGGCGCTCTGTGTGTCGGAGTTGAGTCCGGAGAAGATGGAGACCAGCATGGAACCATGGTTGAGAAGAGCGACGGGATATGGCACATGGCTGGAGAGGAGCCAAGTGATCGAGAGCAGCAGAGAGGCAGGAAGACCAGGTAGAGGCTTGTGAGTTTGGGGAGAGGGAAGGAAAATCTTAAGGCAAGAGATCCAGTGCAGGTGGAACGTTCTGGAGGGTAAGGGGGTTAATATGATGGGAGAGTCGCTGAGTGGAGGGAGTGGGTAAGAGAGAAGCCTGAGAAGGTGAGGCGGATGGAGGTGGGGAGCAATTAAAAGTTAGGCAAAAATGATCAGTCCAGGGGAGAGGGATGGCCTGAAGAGACTGTATGTGGAAGGGGAGAGAGAGTAGAGAAAGAATGAGGTCTAGAGTGTGACCTGCAGAGTGGGTGGAAAAGAGGACGTGCTGATGAAGAGACAAATCTTGCATGAGTGAAATAAAGGAGAGATCCCTAGAGGAGGAAGGAGAGTCCAAATGAAGGTTAAAATCTCCTGTAATGAGTAAATGGGGGAATATCAGTGATAAATCAGAAATTGATAAGAGGAGGGAGTCCCAGAGATCAGAGCGTAAACCAGGAGGGGAGTATACAAGAAGAATATGAAGGGGAGATGGGGTATGAAGGCGAATGAGTAGGGCCTCAGGATAGTGTAGGGCAGGGGATGAGATCTGTGAGAAAGGAATAGAAGCACGGAGGATAATAGCCACTCCGCCGCCCGTACAACCTGTGTGGGGGACAGAGATGGCAGAGAAGTCAGGGGGAAGGCAGCGAACCAAAAGGGGATCTTCCCCTTCTTTCAGCCAGGTTTCTGTAAGAAGAAGGAGGTCCAGGGATTCACGGACAACAAGGTCCGAGACCAAAAGAGTTTTGAATCGCAAAGATCGGCAGTTGAGGAGACCTAGTTTGCAAATTGCACAAATTGCAAATTGTCACGTCTGGATTCCCTTGCCCCATGGAATCTCTGGATGGATGTCTCACAAGTAACCACAGACTCTGCTGTTCCTACTGAATCTGAGGGATGACACTGTTGCTACGCGGGTTGTCTTCAGCCCTGGTGCTATTTGCTGCTATACCAGTATCCTGAGCACCTGCAAGTATGGAGTAAGAGGTACACACACACTTAAATAGTGACTGACAGTCATGACCTATCCTGTCATGTGACCATGCTATCTATTCAAGTAATGCCATAGAGCAGCTGTTGTGTCATTTCAACAATCCACAAGTTCATAGGAAAGTTAGATCAAGGCAAAGGACCACTGCCAGGGTGCATGTGAAATTACCCAAGAGGTATGGGTAACATAGCCTATGCTGTTTGAAAGGGGGTAGGGAGAGTGAATTAAGGTTTCACCTGGTAACCCTGTGCATGCCAGCCACTGCAATGTCATATAGTCTGCAACACTCATACATGCCTCCTTGCACTGTAATGCCCCCACCATCAGGCCCCATACTCTCATACACTACAAATAAAGGAGGAGGATTCTCATGGTGACTCCCTGGCTGGAAAAAAACAATTCTTCCACTACTATAGGGCCCACTATAAGGATAATAATGACCTGTAGTGGAGAGAGTGGGAAAGGAAGCCTCAGACGGGGATGCTGGCTAATCAAGGCAGCAATTCCTACTGCACACAACGTAAGCACATAAGCTATCCCCCAACTGTCATTCATAGGCTTCCTAAGTGCAAAAACAGTTTTTACAATTTTTTGAATGCATTTAAAATTGCCAAAAACCGTATCTAAAGCACTTAACTAACAACAGAATCCCACACATTTGCCAGGCTTTGTTGATGCCAACCGCACCGTGAGCGAGCTGTTGACTTGAGTTTTGCCCTCTAAATTTAGGCGGACTGCATCAGGACAATTCAATGGTAGCGGTGTTGAATACATCCAGGGAATGGTAGTTAGGACATGTAGCTCCAATTTGGTGCGTGCTGGAGGCTGACTATCTTCAGCTGTCACTGCTGCCTTGTGTCTCATGTCTCTCCACTTGCATTTAATGTCCTCAGTGTCCCAGTTTCTGTGATATATGGCATTCACCTTTACACAGATGGAGTGAGCACTAACCTGCGCACTCGCAGGACAAATAGAAGATGATATTGTGCTAGAACCTCCCTACAACAGATACCTGGCTCTGGGTCCCCATTTACTCAGAACCAGCATGTGTTGTCCTCACTGTGTCTGTGCAACTCTTTTACTCTTCTCCTTGTTGTGCTGTCACAGCCCTCTCCAGGGACCTCTGTCACACAGGGATCCTGCACCAGATGCTACAGCTCTGCCCACACACATACAACCTACCTTGGTGCTCCTGCTGCTACCTCCATAATTGCTGCAGGTAATGTGGCCTCTGATGCTTGATGGCTCTAAAGTACATCTTCAAGGTCTGGATGTCCCTCCTTATCTGGTATCTCCTAAGGAATGGAAATTAGCAACATGCTAAATGGGTTATCCTACAACTCTGGCATCCCCTGTCACCCCTCTTTTACACTTCATGTGTTACCCACTGACTACTTCAGCTTGTGGGAGAATACTGTCTGGCATGCTGTTGCTAGCCCATAGATCTTATTTTACGTTATTGGAGGGGAGAGAGGCACTCCATGACCACATCCCCCTGCACTGCTGCTCCTATGGAGCCTGATGCCTGCATGCCTCTGTGTGGAGTCTTTTACGGGTCTTTCTGTGGGAGCATGCGTTGGTGTCTCACTCTTTGATCAGCAACGACGGAGGATGTCGGTGTAGCTTGCGAGCGTTGAAACAGGGCGTTTGAGTTTAATCCGCCCGAAACGCAGTGCTGTGTCTGCTTATTTGCTACTTTTAAGTGCTGATTTGTTCCTTTCAAGAAACGATTCATCTTTTGGCTCCTTGAGATTGACCAAGGGGAGCTTTTGGACTGATTACATATTGGAGCGTGACATTCAGTTGCAACGTCGAGGGATCTCAGTTAAGTACTCTCTTTGCAGTGGATTTTTGTCATGACTCCTTAAACAAAGACTTTTTAAAAAAAGTTTACTTTCACGAAGTTACACATTCATATTTCTCATTGGTGATACTTTGAAGTGGTGTTGCACCTTATTTATTGTCAGCTCTCATATGGGCTTAACAAATTTACTGAGTAAAATGGAACATTAGCCTCAAGAGGAAGTTTACTGTCTCATGGCTATATTTCCGACATTTATTGAATGATACATGCCAGACTGCATTTAAGATTTTACACATTTCTCTATTTTGCGTTTAATTTTATAAATGTGGACATCCCAGAAGTACATGCCTGCAGAACCGGGTATTTGCGAGCTCTGGCCTGCGTAGATCAGAAGGGGAACATCTATGTTATCGGACTTGAACAACCCGGCCTGCCATTTTAGAGACTCAGATGTGTGGTGGTGGGCCTGTAATATGTTTGCAGTATACATTTACATACAGTTTCATTAATGGAACAAGTACTTTTTTCACCTTGTTTGTGGTCAGGAGCTGGTATAGGCATGGATGCCTCAATAACCAGGGCCAGAAAGCTTTGTGCTGCTCTGAAATCACACAGCAAGGTGAATCTCCTTTTCTCTGCCTGGGCCACACCTCCACCATGCCCTCGTGCTATATGAATACTCTCATGCTGAGCACATTTATAGGCCTGGCTTCCAAAATGGCTCTGGAGACATCACCATGATTTTCATGTCTAAGTGCCCATTTTCAGATGTCTAACTTATGAATAGGGCTTCTAAAATTCCCCCTATATTTTTATTTATTTATTTATTTAGCTGTATTTATATCCCGCTTTTCACCGGGTCAAAGCGGTCAATTGGGGGATACATTTAACACGAGGGGATATGAGACACACACACTAATACATACAGGGAACATGGGCAATGGAGGGTTAAGTGGCTTGCTCAAGACCACAAGGAGTGCCTATAGGACTAGAAATCCCAGTCCCTCTGGCCTGAGATTGCTGTCCCCAGGTGGGACTTGAACCCCCGGCCCTCCGGCCTGAAGTACCTTGTCCTAACCACTAGACCACTCCGGCCTGAAGTACCTTGTCCTAACCACTAGACCATGGCAAAATAACATGTTTCCCCTTTTTCCATTTGAAAACTCTTGCATATGTGTGAGGGGACTGCATGTGAAAAGACATGTCTTATTAGGATAGCAGGGACTGCATGAGGCAATTCTTTGAGCAGTGTCATCTGTTGTCACCCACCTACATACCCCCGAAGGCAAAGGACCTGGGGGTTTCAGTGAGGCCTTTTCTTATGTAGCAGGGACAAGTAATGCCCCCTGGGAGTTGAAGTCCCACTAGCTATTCAAAAGAGTGTAGTCATGGACGAGTAGCTAGGCTGTTTTTAAAGAGGTATTTTATTTCCCTTCCCGGGAGAATTTCTGCAGTCAGGAATCACAAAGGAAAATAAACCATGCTTCTGGTATAACACAAAAATGGAACTACAAAAATTACAAAGGAATGCTTCTTTTCAGCTTAAACAAAAGTGCAAAACAAGCCTTGTATCTTACAACAGCTGTGAATTGAAATCTGTTCCCCTAAACAGATTTCCCTTCTGCACACTTCAGCAGAGAGAGGTCACATTATCCGCAAATACAAGTGTACAATCCATTTGGAAATCCTCTGAGTTTTCCACACAGTAATCACAGTCCATGGCCTCATGAGCTTCCTTGTAATTCTCTTCTGTGGGATTGGAACTTACACCGGTATTCAAGAATCCCTCCTTTCTCTGGCAAGGGCTTCTCTCTTCCTCACTAGTAAAGTGAAGTGGAAAGCTACCATGCAGTGTAGACTTTCCCTCTAGAGGGCCATACACTTCAGGACAAGCGTATGTAAAATCCTGCTTTTCAAGTACCCCTCTACACCAAGGAATTGGCCTTTCTTCAGGCTGGCCTCTGCCGGAACGTTTAGAGCTGGGAAGCTGAAAAAAGCCTTTCTCCCTCGAAAGCCTTTCACTTCCCCTTACGGGACGTGCTTCTTTGAGCCTGGAAATCTCCCTTGGACAAGAGCTTCTAATCCCCAGGTACCTGCTCTCATGGAAATTCCCTCTCACAGCTTCTCTCCGTTTGCGGGTAGGAATCCCTCTGTGTCCGCAACGACCAGACTCTGGTTCAGTGCAGCCCAACTCTCCGGCACTAACCTCAGGTATTCCCTCTTGGGCAAACTCCTCTGAGATGCTGCTGGAATCTCCTCTGAAGTTCTCAGGTATGTGTCCTGGTAAGCGTTCCTCTTAGCGCTCTGAATAGCTCCCCTGTGTGTTCTCCTGTTACCTCTCCTGTTACCTCTGCTCAAGACTGACTCTATTTTAAGTGCGTCATTCTTTGAGTTTCTCATAAGCTCAAGTCTCTGCAGCTGTTCCTGATCCTCTAATGAGCTATGAGGTAATCCTTTGCTGGGGCGTTTTCCTACACCCGGTGCTAGTGTTTTTGTTGGTTGCCTATAGCAACCCTTAGCCATGTGCTTTGAGCTGCCCATTTTAAAACTGCTCTGCACATTTTCTTCTGTTTCCATAGGCACTATTTGCCTTACGCCATGACACTGTACATTTCCATCTATTTTGTGTGTATGTGTATGATGAAAGTGTGCATGTGTGATGGCATAGGGTGCGTATCTCTGTATGATGGCTTGAGGGGAGATAGGATGTGTGCATGGGGTGGGAGGAAGGTAAGATATGCATAAGAGGGCCTAAAAGAAGATATGGGTGGGGGGGGGCATTTAAGTGGCAATGATTTGTGACCCTGTCAATTGACTCCTGGATTTATTCATTGATTGCACTTTGCTGCAGCATATTCTTGGTGCGTTGGCCGGGAAGTGCGAGTAGTAAATGGTATTCAAGTGAATAATCTACGAAATTCGTCTCAAGGTTTGGCCCAGTTGGAACCGCAGGGGAGACCTCAGGCGCCGCCGGCCCCTTTGTGCCGGAGAGGGTTCCGCCTGCCTCGGCGGGCCATCGGGTCCAGCTGGCCAACACCTCCGACCCGGGGGGGAGTCCAGGATCCAACCCAGGAGCTGGTGTGGTATCGGGAACCGGATCCGGTGAGTAGACATTTCTGTGATTCAATAGTTAGAGAGTACAGCCTGGGACAACATCTTGCATGCGCAGGACTGATTTGGTATATTTGGTATAGACTAACTGGGAAAATCTCGCATGAGTGTGTGCGAGACAAGGGAACCTGATCACCTCCCATAAGGGCGGTCCTAGTAAGCTCCGCGTAAGGGAAAGCGGAAGCCGAAGCCATCGACCCTTCTTGTTTGAAATAGTCAGTTAGTCAGAAAACCTGGGCGCTTGAAAAATGATTTCTTGTTGAAATATGATTGCTGGTGTGATTGAGAGGTCTTGAAATACAGACCGAGCGAGAGCGGACTCCTGAGTAGCGCAGTTCATGGCCGGGTGACCGCGCCCAGGTCGCGAAAAGGAGGAAGCGAGTGGTGTTTGTCCCCCCCCAGTGTTCTGTGGGCTGTACGGACCCCTTACCTACAGCCATACTACCTATCCTTATTGTTCGTTGTCTTGTACATCATTACGTGTACGTAGTGTACGTAGTTACGTTTAGAATATGGGAGGGGCAGAGTCCACGCAAACTCCGTTGGAATGCATGATCAAGAATTTCCGTAAAGGATTTTCGGGTGATTATGGTATGAAAATGACTCCGTCTAGATTAAAAATGTTATGTGAAAGGGAGTGGCCCACGTTAGCTGCTTCATGGCCCCGTGGGGGCACCTTTGATTTAGAAACAGTTTTTTGAGTTCATCAGCTTGTACAAAGAGTGTACCCTGACCAGTTCCCCTATATAGATTCCTGGTTAAGCGCTTGTGAACAGCAATCCTCATGGATGAAGCGCTGCTATGAGGAACGCTGTAGAATATCTGTAGCTACCACTAGGGGAACCAGAAAAGTTAAGGAGGAGAAGCCGCCTGTGTATTCTGCCCCAGAGTCCCCAGATATCCTGGCTAGGTTACCCAAGTACCCACAGAGGTTAGTCCCCCCAGCACCACGGCCTGAAGTGGAGCCAGATGAGGACCCCCCAGAAAACGCCGCTGCAGCAGCCCAAGAAGCTCCTTACCCCGAGTGATAGTCCCGAGTCAGGCCCAAGCACGTCGAGGGGACTGTCAAATCAGAACAGTAAAATTTGGGGTATATACATGTTGATTCGTAGGGTAAGCACAGCACATAGTAATGGGTTCTATTTGTAGAGGGGCAATAACTTACATATGTACATTATAACACAAATGAGCAATAACTTATATATGTACATTTTACATAAATGCATCCTTGACTCCCAGGGTGACAAAGCTTTTATATCAAGTTGTACTGAAACAGGTGAGTCTTGAGTTTTTTCCTAAAGTCTGTTAGGTCTTTGCAGGCTCGTAGCTCTGGCGGCAGCTGGTTCCAGAGTGTCGGTGCTGTGTATGAGTAAGTCTGAAGCTTATAGATTATATACCCCATATGATCCCGCCGCTCAGGAAAATTTACGCATGGTAAATGCGGCCTTTGTTAGTCAGTGACATAAAACGAAAATTGCAGAAATTGGACGGATTTGCGGGCATGATTACAGCACAGTTAATGGAAGTCGCTCAGAAAGTGTTTGTGAATCGTGAAAATGAACGAGACAGAGAAAGTGAACGGAAGATGAAGAAGAAGGTAGATCTTCTTGCTGCTGCTATAACCGAATGACGTGGAGGAGGTTTTCCTAATCAAAGGACCAGAGGACGTGGAAGAGGCCGTGGAAGCGAAAGGCCTCAATTGGGTGCGAATCAGTGCGCCTACTGCAAGGAAGAAGGACACTGGAGAAGTGAATGCCCGCATCTGGACTCCGCCCCCGCGAGGGGAGGAAGGAGTCCCTGGAGGCCAGGAGGACGATTTCGAAGGAGGGGAGGAATGAACCGAGCACAGTTCCAGCAAGAGAGGGAGGAAGCCATTGAGGGAGTGGCAGTAGCAACTGGCTATGACCTGGATGACGTGGATGAAGACTAGGCCAGACCGGCCTCCAAGTTCACCCTGGGTCCCCAGGAGCCTATGATCAGTTTAAAGATAGGGGACCAATACATGGAGTTTATGGTAGATACAGGAGCAGAACATTCAGTAGTAGCCAAGCCAGTAGCTCCTCTTTCCTCTCGATCTGTTACCATTGTTGGAGCCACTGGAAATAAAGCCACAAAGTCATTCTTACAGAACCGCATGTGTGAACTAGGGGGACAGAAAATAACGCACCAGTTCTTGTATACGCCTGAGTGCCCTATTCCACTACTGGGCCGAGACATGCTTGCTAAGCTCCAGGCACAGATATCTTTTGCTGAAGGGGGAAAAATGAAAATGACTGTGAACCCAAAGCCTGCTGGATTGATGGTGCTCACTGTTCCCCGAGAAGAGGAGTGGCAGTTCTATAGTGCACCTCCAATAAAGTCAACTAGTCCCTGTATACCTACCAACCTCATAGCCCCACCTGAAGTATGGGCAGAAGATAATCCACCTGGCCTAGCGAATAACATAGACCCTGTCATTGTCACCCTCAAGCCAGGAGTGGAACCAGTGCATGTGAAGCAGTATCCTCTTCCCCGACCAGCCATTGAAGGTATCCACTGCCATTTGATGAAACTACTGAAGTATGGACTTCTCAAGGAATGACAGTCATCTTGGAATACCCCCCTTCTCCCTGTTAAGAAACCTGGGACAGGGGACTACCGCCCATTACAAGACCTAAGGCGAGTGAATGATGCAGTTGAAACTATACACCCTGTAGTACCAAACCCTTATACTCTCTTGGGACTGATCCCCGCTGAAGCTACTCACTTCACCGTCCTGGACCTGAAAGATGCCTTTTTCTGTGTACGCCTAGCCCCCACTAGTCAACTTTTATTCGCTTTTGAATGGCAAGACCCCACAACAGGAAGGCGGGGCCAGCTCACCTGGACCAGATTACCCCAAGGATTCAAGAATTCACCTACTCTCTTCAGTGCTGCCCTGAATCAAGATCTTTCAAGTTATCCAGTGGACCCAGGAAAGAGGGTTCTTCTTCAGTATGTAGATGATTTGCTCATAGCCACCAACTCAGAAAGTGAATGTTTACAAGCTACTAGTGAACTCTTGTACCTTCTCAAAGAGGCTGGATACAAAGTCTCAAGAGCCAAAGCACAACTATGCCGAACTGAAGTCAAGTATCTAGGATTCCAGTTGTCCAGCGGGATCCGACGTCTGGGACCAGAACGCAAAGAAGCTGTATGTAGTATCCCTACTCCAACCACTAGGAGGCAAGTAAGAGCCTTCCTGGGGGCCGCGGGGTACTGTCGCATATGGATCCCCAATTTTGCACTGATAGCAAAACCATTGTACCAAGTCACTAAGGGAATGGAAAAATCTCCACTAGAATGGGGACCTGAACAAGATGTAGCATTCCAGTCTCTGAAAAATGCTCTGATGTCATCTCCAGCTTTAGGTCTTCCAGATGTTCAGAAGCCTTTCCATCTTTTTGTCCATGAGTCACAAGGAAATGCGTTGGGAGTATTGACTCAATCTCTTGGATCTTGGCAACGACCAGTAGCCTATCTGTCAAAACAATTGGATGTATTTGCAAAAGGATGGCCCCCTTGTTTGAGAGCTGTTGCAGCGACAGCCCTCCTAGTGGGCGAAGCAGATAAGCTCATACTGGGGCAAACTCTCCAAGTCACCGTACCACACTCTGTTCTGACTCTCATGGAACATAAAGGAAACTTCTGGTTAACCAATGCACGAATGTTGAAATGTCAGAGCATGCTGTGCGAAAACCCCCAGATACAGTTAAAAGTCAGTCAAGCTTTGAACCCTGCTACATTGTTCCCAATTGGTCCTCCTGGGCCCCCTGATCATAACTGTTTAGAAACCATGGACATTGTATTTTCAAGTCACCCTGATTTGACCGATGTCCCTCTAGAGGACCCTGAATGGACTTTCTTTGTGGATGGAAGCAGTTTGGTCATCAATGGACATCGTTGTGCTGGATATGCAGTGGTGACCCTTGATCTGGTAGTTGAGTCCTCAGCCCTGACCCCAGGAACTTCTGCACAGAAAGCTGAATTGATAGCCCTCACGAGAGCCTTGACATTAGGAGAAGGACTCCGCTTAAATGTGTACACAGATTCCAAATATGCTTTTACCACTTTACACGCACATGGAGCCTTGTATAAAGAACGAGGGTTGATCACCTCAGGGGGTAAGGCCATTAGGTATGGGCCCGAGATATTGATGTTATTAGATGCTGTGTGGGCCCCCAAACAAGTGGCAGTCATGCACTGCCGAGGTCATCAGGCAGGAACAGGAGAAGTCACCCGAGGAAATAGATTTGCAGATGCCACAGTCCTAAAGGCAGCCACCACAGGACAAGTTAGGACCCAAGATACTGTAATGCAAGCAGCCCTATTCCCTGTGCCCCTTAGTTCCTGGGCACCCCGATACACTACAAGAGAGTTAGACTATTATTGTGAAAAGGAGGGAGGAGTCTTGACAGAACAAGGTTGGATAGTGTTGCCACCCCCAGAAGGTAGTCCACCTCCAGGTCCTACAGTCATCCCTGAAGCATTAGGGCCAGCCTTTGTTCAAGCTTTTCACCAAGCCACACATTATGGGAAAACAGCCATGAAAAAAGCTCTGAGACCCCCATTTCTGCATTTCACTACTAGGATCTCTGACTGCCTCGGTGGCCCAGCAATGTCTGATATGTGCCAAG
The DNA here is from genome assembly GCA_033557465.1 of Ichthyophis bannanicus. Classification (NCBI taxonomy): domain Eukaryota; kingdom Metazoa; phylum Chordata; class Amphibia; order Gymnophiona; family Ichthyophiidae; genus Ichthyophis; species Ichthyophis bannanicus. The sequence continues at coordinate 648,280,645 of CM066031.1, forward strand.
AATAATGCTAAGCAAGGTCCCATTCCACCCCCAGGAGTTCAGTCAGTAGGGGTGACTCCAATGAGTGATATACAGGTAGACTTTGCTGAAATGCCCCGTACAAATGGATATCACTATATGTTAGTGTTAGTCTGTACATTTTCGGGATGGGTGGAAGCCTATCCCACCCGAACTGAGAAAGCCCGAGAAGTCACTAGGGTATTGCTTCATGAGATCATTCCTTGATTCGGAATACCATTGACTATAGGGTCAGATAATGGCCCATCATTTGTATCCTAAGTGACCCAACAGTTAGCTCGAGCTTTGCAAATACAATGGAAGTTACACACTGCTTACAGATCCCAGAGTTCAGGAAAAGTGGAACGTATGAATAGAACCTTGAAAACTCAGTTGTCCAAGTTTTGTCAAGAAACACACCTAAAGTGGCTCCAAGTTCTCCCTATAGCCCTTCTTAGGATACGTTCAGCTCCCACCAAATCCCTAGGAGTCTCCCCTTTTGAGATTTTGTATGGGCGACCTCCACCCCTTGTGCAGGGAATAAAGGGAGACATGAGACAGATAGAATCTGAAATAACTAGGCAAGAACTATTGACTTTAGGTTCTGTTTTGCAGAATCTTCAGACGTGGGTGCAAGATCGACTACCCATCAACCTGACCGAGCCTCTGCATCCCTTCAAGCCAGGAATGTCCGTGTGGGTGAAAGAGTGGAGAAAGACCCCGCTGGTGCCCCATTGGAAGGGACCATACGTCGTCATTCTGTCAACCCCCACTGCAGTGAAAGTTGCAGAGTTTGAACCCTGGATCCACCACAGTCGAGTAAAGCTGGCAGCTGCTCCTGATCCTGACCAATGGACGTCAGTGAATGATCCCGAGACTCCGTTGCGACTTACATTGCGGAGACAGCCGGCACTATAGAGAATCTTCAGAATCTATCTTCGTCACGCGAGGGTGACCATCACAGCAGAAACAGAAGAAGACTCAACAAGTTCATCATACCTAACTTCCTAGTTGATCCCCAAAGACTGTAATCGCAATGTTCTTCCACTATTGCTTTGTGGGAGTGGTGATCCTGGGATTCCTGGAAAAGACTTTTGCCTTACCCCCTTGTGCAGCCTGCATAACCACCACCCGAACGGGACAAAAGATTACTCAGACTTTACTCTATCATTCCTACTATACTTGCACTGGTACAGTCAGCCGGTGTATTTATAATGGCACCGAACTGAATATTTGTACAAAGGGTAAAAGTAAGACTTGTTATAACCCCCGACAAAACCCTTCATATTATACATTTGAAATCCGTTGGAATGATGAAGATGGAGCCATCATAAATGCGACAAAACCTCTTGCAGACCCCACAAAATCTATTATCCTGAACTTTGATGCCTGTGACGCAATTAACAGAAATGCTTACCACAGATGTGGGTCATGGGAGCGAGCATACTACCATGATGATAAATATATGTGTCCAGAAGGAGCCTATGGATGGGGACAGTGTACAGGAAAGAACTCTCCAACCACCACTTACACCACTGCCTCTAAACATGATTACTTCTGCCCAAAATGGGACTGCGTATATTTTGCTACGTGGAAGAATGCCCCTGCGGGCCGAGATGGTGATAATCGCAAAGGCAGTCTGACGAAGATCAGCTTACCTGAGCCCAAGAAATGCCAGAAAGGTGCTTGCAATCCTCTGCAACTTCTCATAATTAACCCTAGCCAATGGAAGCAAGGATACAAATTTGGATTGCGTATAGCAGGAGGAGGTATAGATCCTGGGACTATCCTGTATCTACAATTGAACACCAAGGCCCATGTATCCTCACCCCCTATCGTATACATCACTCCTTCTATGAGGCCATGAAAGTCGAGTTTGAAATTCCTCCTACCTCCCAGAACTTGTTCCTTGAATTAGCGGGAGCAGTAGCATCTAGTCTCCACATTTCAGACTGTTTATTTTGTGGAGGAACTAAGATGGGAGACCAATGGCCTTGGGAGGCACAAGAACTGAACTATTCTGTTCCATATAATCAGACTGATATACATAATACCACGAGTGAATGGGTATTGGCCCACTCCATTGTGGGTAACTTATGCTTTGCTCGCTATGGACCACAGTTTAATATGGAAGTGGGGCAACTGGTCTGTCTCAATCAGAAGTTCTACAACAGTACCACTAAGAAGACGTCTTGGTGGTCAGGAGTCAATGCTACAGAACCTTCCAATCCTCTAGTCCGTTTCCCCAAACTTGCCAGTATTTGGACCAACCTAGCAGCATATAATTCCTGGCAAGCACCACCTGGACTGTACTGGATTTGCGGAACCCGAGCATATGCTAGGCTCCCTCATCACTGGGAAGGCACATGTGTAATGGGAACCATACGACCTTCCTTTTTCCTTTTACCTACATCCCAGGGAGAACAACTATCTACCCAAAGTCCCAGAGGACCTCTATGTAAAAATGTACATATGTAATCTTTTCCCCCATAGACTAGAAGTAGATAATTTGCTGTGTACCGCCCCCCCCCTCCCGAATCAATTATGTATATACCATAAATTTTACTGTTTTGATTTGACAGCTCCCTCTATGTAATTGGACCGCTTCTGATCACTGGAAGGAGCGGTATACAAATGATTGCTAAATAAATAAATAAATAAATAAACTGGGATATCCTGTGTACAGAAGTCGGCAGCTAAACGAGGCCTTGAAAATAGGCCAATGGGACAAATGGGATGCGACATCTGAAGAATGGCCACCTGAGAGAATTATCTCATACTATGGACCTGTTACTTGGGAGCAGGATGGGACATGGGGAAATCGTACCCCTGTTTATATGATTAATCGAATAATACGTTTGCAAGCTGTTGTTGAAATAATAACTAATGAAACTAGTAAAGCACTAACCCTTTTGGCAAAGCAAAGTACGCAATTGCGCACAGCCATTTATCAAAATCGTTTAGCTTTAGATTATTTGTTAGCAGCTGAAGGTGGGATATGTGGAAAGTTGAATTTAAGTAATTGTTGTTTACAGATTGAAAATAATGGGCATGTAGTTGAAGATTTAGCCACCCAGATGAGAGAGCAGACATTTGTGCCTGTCCAGACCTGGCACAGTTTGAAGCTGGATGGGTGGTTTGGTTCACTATTTTCATGGATCGGTGGTCTAAAAGCCCTTATGTTTATTGTATTATTCATATTAGCTAATTGTTCCCTTGTCTCCTACCCCTTTGCTTACGCATGGTAACTTCAGTAATTGATAACACTATAGAGCGGAAGGCAGCTGCGAAGGTATTAGCTATGTGGCAATATTACCCTATACCCCACAATGATGCTATTACACCAGTATAATGTGTTAAATGACTAATGAGTGATTTAATTCTCATCCTTTCTCACTTGCGGGTGAGAATAATCAAAGGGGGGAATGTGGCAGGCTATGGCCTAGCATGGCCTGCTACTATGAAAGGCCTGTAAGTTAGGCCTGGATCCTAACTCCCATTATAGCTAGAAAAGAACCAAAAATCTGTGAGAAATGAGAAAACTGTTTTAAACTGCTTAATAAGAAGTTTTACATGAATTCATAAGTCTTTCATTATTCTCTTGTGTGCAAAAGAAAGAAATGTTTCAATACATGCATTCCTGAAGCTAGGGATAACCTTGCAGTAGAGAAGTATCAAAATCAAGAACTGCACCATTGTTAGAACAATCCTAAGGGAGGGGGCTGGTTGCTAGGCCCCGGAGGGATTTCTGATTGGACAGGTGCAGGGAGCGTCGGAACCAATGAGAAGTTTGCATGTATCGAGCTAGAACCAATAGAAAGTTCTCATGTATCAAACTGAAAAAGAGGTATAAATGGTTATGTCTCTGTAAAAACTTGGCTCAGTTCCTTTTGAATCTTTGACTGACTGGGCCTGTGCACAATAAACTGGCTTGGACCCTGTCAATTGACTCCTGGATTTATTCATTGATTGCACTTTGCCGCAGCAGAGTGACTGAGTGCAGGGAAAGCCGGATGAGAACTGCTGTCAATAGTGAAAACTGTCAGGGGACTGCGGGGGGAGGGGGAATAATTTAACATTACTGGAAGTAGATTGAGTGCAGGGAATTTTTTTAGATTTCCCCTCCCACTGTACCTCCTCTTGCTCAAGCTCCCTTTGCTTTACTTTGCTTCATCTCCAGCTTCCTTCACAATTTCCTAGCTTCAGCATTTCACAGACAGGCAGAGCTCAGGTTTTCTGCTTGCTGGCATGATGACATTTCCCGGGTCTTCATTTCTTTGGCAGGCAGGACCCAAGCTCCCTGCCTACTATTCTGATCAGATTTCCAGACCACAACATGTTCTCAGCAGCAGAACTGGGCTCCCCTCCAAGCAGTATTGTTTACAGGGACGTTCATTTCTTTGGTAGGTAGAAATGGCCGCTCCGCTGGCAGGGCAGTCACAGTCACAACCCAGCAGATAGAACTCTTGCTGCACGTTTTTGTTTACCTTTCAATGAAACGCATACTATAGGTTTGTTGGCACAAGTACAAACAAACCCATGCATATGGACGGACAAACGGGCATATGGACCCTCCCCAATAGGCACTCTTGCTTGAATGAAATGCGCCTAAAAACAATGAAAAGACTGTACAAGCAGACATGTCTGTAAAAGGCTATACTTTCCATAAAAAAGTATATTCATAAATTATTACATTAAAATGCCCAAGAGAAGATATCTAGCTAACTTTAACCTGCAATATCCAGCAGTGCCAACTTAAGCAGCTATCTCAATGAATATCTGGTTAAAGATAATCAAATAACTTATCCAGTTATCTTAAGGTGTCACTGAATATTGGCCTCCCTGTGAATCACCTCAACACAAGTCCTTTCCATAGGAAATGGAATCTGATTTGTTTCCATAGCTGTGCAAATTAAACTTGGACGGATCTACTCCCAGCAATTCATTCTTGTCATGAATGAAGCACATATGGCATAATATACAAACCTAATATCATACCTTAATAAGCCAAAGAAAATTGATGCCTTTGAATTTTGGTGCTGGCAACAAATACTGTGTATACCATGGACTGCCCGAAGAACAACCAGTCAGTACTAGAGGACATCAAACCTAAGTTTTCTTTAGAAGCTCTGAAGACAAGACTTTGACTTTCTTACTTTGGACACATCATGTGAAGAGAGAGATCATTAGAGAAAGACATCATGCTCGGAAAGGTAGAAGGTCAAAGCAAAAGAGGAAGGCGAGCAATAAGATGGATTGATACAATAACAGCAGACGGGTGCCAGTCTGTCAACAATGAGCTGCCTGACTGAAGAACGAATACAATTTAGGAGAACTATCCAGGGGGTCACCATGAATCGACACCGACTTGACGACACTTAACAGCAACAACAACAGCATATTAAACATATACATTTTGGACATATAAATTAATGTATGTTCAGAATTCATAATCTCAGGAGTATCAGGGCAATTCTTATTTATTTAACATTTCTTATATACTACTGCCTTTCATGATATCAAGGTGGTTTACAATGAACAAACTGAAATTATATTGAACAGGGCATTATAACTTGGAGATAACTATTTTACAGGGAACATGGGCTATGGAGGGTTAAGTGGCTTGCCCAAGACCACAAGGAGTACCTGTGGGACTAGAAACCCCAATCCTTCTGGCCCAAGGTTGCTGATCTCTAGTGGGGTTTGAACCCCTGACACTCTGGGCTGAAGTACCTTGCACCAACCACTAGGCCACTCCTCCACTCAATACTGGGGGCAGGGCCTAAATGTAACTATTTCTCAAGATATTGTACACAACATACTATACCTAAAATGCAAGAGTGCCAATAATGTTGATCACAACTGTACCTATGAATTAAAATGCATAAAACCAATTTGCACATGCAAAAATGCTCTTACGCTCATAGAAGGCATGCAGTTATGACAAAAAAAAAATAATGGTTTGTCTTTGTCCAAAACAGTTTTATTTGGCCCTGCACATGCCTAGTGTGTTGAATGTCCGGGCGGGTGCCCCTGTGAGCAGCCACGATCATGACATGGTGTGGTTTGAGATAAAAGCCAAGGTGCAGTCCAATCATAGCAAGCTCAAAGTCCTAAACTTCAAAAACCCTGACTTCAGTAAAATGGCCAAGTACCTGAAGGAGGAGTTGGCAGGGTGGGAGGGGATAAGGGAAGTGGAATTGCAATGGGCTAAACTAAAGGTGGCAATAAAAGGGGCAACAGATAAATATGTAAGCAAAGTAAATAAAAACAAGAGGAGAAGGAAACCTATTTGGTTCTGCAAAGAAGTGGCTGCTCAAATAAAGGCAAAAAACACAGCTTTCACAAAATTCAAAAGCTTGCAAACAGAGGAACACAAAAAGGAATACAGGATCAAACTAAAAGAGACAAAAAGAGAAATAAGGATAGCAAAATCAAAGGCAGAGGAAAAGATGGCTAAAGATGTGAAGTGTGGCGACAAAACTTTCTTCAGGTATATTTAGGAGAGGAGGAAAATCAGAGATGGAATTGCAGGACTCAGAAGTGCTGGGAAAGGGGTCGTGGAAAGTGACATTGAAAAAGGGAAATTGCTAAACAAATACTTCTGCTCTGTTTTTACTAAAGAAAATCCTGGAGAAGGATTTTCTGTGACTCCCAAATATAAAAATGGGAATGAAGTAGATACCACACCATTCACAGAAGATGATGTGTTAGAACAACTTGCAAAACTGAAAGTGGACAAGGCCTTGGGACTGGATGGGATACATCCCAGGATACTGAAAGAGCTCAGAGAGGTTCTTGCAGGGCCGTTAAAGGATGTTTTCAACAGATCCTTGGAAACAGGAGAAGTTCCTCAGGACTGGAGAAGGGCTGATGTAGTACCTCTTCACAAAAGTAGTGACAGGGAAGAAGTGACTAACTACAGGCCCGTGAGCCTTACCTCGGTGGCGGAGAAAGTAATGGAGGCGCTCCCAAAAGAGCGAATAGTGGACTTTCTCAAAACCAACAGGTTGCATGATCGGAGGCAACATGGTTTTTACCAAAGGACGATCTTGCCAAACAAATCTGATTGAGTTCTTTGACTGGGTGACCAGAGAACTAGATCAGGGGCTTGTGATGGATGTCATCTACCTGGATTTCAGAAAAGCCTTTGATACTGTTCCTCACAGGAGGCTTATCAATAAACTCGGTAGTTTGGGGATGGGTCCCAAGGAGGTGAACTGGATCAGAAATTGATTGACAGACAGACGACAGAAGGTGATGGTAAATGGAGCTCACTTGGATAAAAGGAGGGTGATTAGCGGGGTGCCCTAGGGTTCGGTCCTGGGCCCGGCACTGTTCAATGTATTTGTGAGTGATATCGCTGAAGGACTGAATGGAAAAGTCTGTCTTTTTGCAGATGACATGAAAATTTGCAACAGAGTGGACTCCCCTGAGGGAGTGGATAACATGAGGAAAGATCTACAAAAGCTGGAAGAATGGTCTAATGCTTGGCGCTTAAAATTTAATGCGAAGAAGTGCAGTGTCGTGCACTTGGGAAGCAGAAATCCAAGGTAAATGTAAGCGATAGTGGGCGTGAGGTTGGTGTACACAGACCAGGAGAAGGACTTTGGTGTGATTATTTCTGAGGATCTCAAGGTGGCAAAACAGTGCGACAAGGCAGTGGCAAAAGCCAGGAGGATGTTGGGTTGCATACAAAGAGCAATTACCAGCAGAAAGGAAGAGGTATTAATGCCACTGTATAAGTCACTGGTGAGGCCTCACTTGGAATACTGTGTTCAGTTTTGGAGACCATATCTTGCAAAGGATGTAAAGAGACTGGAAACTGTTCAGAGGAAGGCAACCAAAATGATTTGGAGCCTGTGTCAGAAGCCTTATAAGAGATTTGAAGACCTAAATATGTACACTCTGGAGGAGAGGAGGGATAGGGGAGATATGATTCAGACCTTTAAATACTTAAAGAGAAATAATGAACAAACAAATCTCTTCCAAAGAGAGGGAAGCTGTAAAACTAGAGGACATAACATGAAGCTGCAAGGTGGTAAATTGAAAGGCAATGTCAAGAAATACTTTTTCACTGAAAGGGTGGTGGATGCTTGGAATGCCCTCTCGATGGAAGTGGTGGGGGCAAATACAGTGACAGAATTGAAAATGGCATGGGACAGACACAGTGGATCCCTTTACAGCAACAGGGGAAAATCAAAATAAACTTAACTATCTAATTTCTCAACAAACAGGGGTGTCCTACACGGAGCGATGGGTTCACCCCTAAACAAAGACATGGGGAGGGGCGGCCTGCATGGACCATACTGCTCTTTATCTTCCGTCATTTACTATGTTACTATTATCTATTGCTGCCCATCTGTGTTTGCACAAATGACACTGCTAAGTATCGCACCAAATATATCAAAGATAATGTAGAAGTTTATAGTAATAAAACAAATAATACATACTCGATTGTTCAAGGGGAGGCTTGCTTCTTCACTTTGCCCAGGGTCCTATGAGACTATCTGACAAATGAACCACGGAGAACAGCCAAGTCTATGTGTGTGTGTGTGTGTATCTATCTATCTATATAGATATATAGATAGATAGATAGATATTAGACTTTATTATGGATACAAAAATAAAGGACATAAATATTATAAATTAGAAATCTGAGGTAGGAAGTTATGCAAAGGTCATAAATCTGTGATTAGTAACCAAGGTCACAGGCTTGCACAGCACTTAGAAGTACAGAAAATAGCTATCTGTCTATTTAAACCACCCAACGGTGGAGACATAAGACCAGCACCAGTACCTCAGTTTAACAAGAGGAAGCTTGACTCGGTGCGAGGTTAATCTCTGGAACAGCACAAAGTCCAAAGAAGGCAGCTAGGCTAGGTGATGCTGGCTACAGCCGTCTGGATGAGCCACATGATAACACAGAGTTTTAGATCTGTGAGAGAGAGTATTGCTCCATCCCAAGGTTAGTCATTGGCCTTGCACACACACAGTGCGTGTTTGTCTTTTCAGGAGGAGACAGGAAGGCAGAAAGCACAAAATGACCTCCAAAGTACCTCTGTACATAGTGTGTAACCCCTTTTGTTGGAACCTTGTCACAGTATGGTGATTGGTTGACATGAGATACTGCAAGACATCTTCAGCAAATCAGGTAGTCGTTGTCAGGTAGTCATTCTTCAAAGGTCCATGGGGAGAAAAGATGATGGAATGCAGTCTCATACATTGTTGCAAATATGCAGGACCAGTAGAACAGTCTGTGGACATGAACAGCCTAAGCAGTGAGTTCTATTGCACATAGTAATGGCTGGAATAATAGTTTTGATGTACTGTATGCACACAATTGCTTGAGGTCAGCAGGTCTGAAGCTTGGAACACAGCAGAAAAGGAATCCATCTTTTATTGCTCAGTTTTGGTTCAGGCATTGGTGCCTGAGCAGGCCGCAGCAGGATACCAGTCCTACAGTAATTTCATGGTTCTGGGAGAGATGGTGAAGCAGACAGGCATGTACATAATGTTCGTCTCAGTCCTCTCAGGGCAATGGCTAAGGCAGAGAAATTCACATTCTGGAGATGAATGTATGATTGCATGGAAGGTGCAACAAGACCTTTTCATCTTACTAGACTATGGGATAGTTTTGCAGGGTTCCTGAAAAGAGCTGGCGCCCACCTTTGAAGACTGGGTGAAGTGTCTTCCAGAACAGATACGTTAACCTACTAAAGAGACTTTAAACTTGCTTGATGGGGATGGGTGGACAAAGCCCTCAGGTAAATAAAGTAAGTAAAAAATGGGCAACATCTGGAAAGCTATGTATATTCATAGTTATGGTATAGTAAAGCCCCTAATTTAGAGGCTGTAAGTGGAGAGGCTGACTTGAATTTAGGGTGGCCACAGAAACATTGTACCTGTAGAATCGTAATTACAATTTAATTATACCAGGCTATAATCTCTTTAAGAAGGACACGGTAGGAAGAAAGGGAGGATGAATGGCACTATACATTTAAAAAATACTAAAGCAACACAGCTATAGAACTTATGAGGTAAGCGAGAGATACTGTGGGTTCATCTAGAAAAAGTGGACAATCAATTTATACTGATGTGACATACTAGCCTCTCCACAAACCAAAGAAATACATAGCAATTTAATTGATTACATTAACAAAATTGCTATGAAAGGAGAAGTGCTACTGAAACATGGAAACAGAAAAATGACAGCAGATACAAACCATCTGCTTATCCAGTCTGTGCTTTCATACCAACTACTAAGCTTTACAGTGCCTTTTTCCTTATGAGATCCTCTATGTTTGTCCCATGCTTTCTTGAATTCAGATTCAGTCCTTGTCTCTACTCTCTCCACTGGAAGGCTATTTCATGCATCTACTACTCTTTCCATAAAGAAATATTTCCTCAAAGTATCCCGAGTATATCGCTGTTCAGTCTCATCTTATGACCCCTCGTTGCAGAGCTTTCTTTCAATTGAAAGAGGCTCTCCTCCTGTGCATTTGTGCCATGGAAGTATGTGAATGTTTCTATAATATCTTCCTTTTCCTGCAATTCTTTCCAAGTATACATATTGAGAGCTTTAAGTCTGTCCCCAGATGCCTTATGACAAAGACCACTCACCATATTAGTAGCTGCCCTCTGCACTAACTCCATCCTGTTTATATCCTTTTGAAGTGGAGTCTCCATTATTTCACACAGTACTCCAAATGAGATCTCACCATATACAGAGGCATTATCACCTCCTTCTTCCTGCTGACCATTCCTTTCCTTTTGCACCCAAGCATCCTTCTGGCATGCATGGTTACATTTTTTCTACCTGTTTAGACATCTTACGATCATCAGAAACAATCACCCCTAGTTCCTGCTCATCCTTCAGGTACAGAAGTATTTCACCCCTATACTGTATCGTTCTCTTGAATTTTTGCAGCCCAAATGCATGACCCTGGATTTTTTAGGAAGATGATTTCAATATGCCAGATGTTGACTGGGACATTCTGACTTCAGTGTTCTGGATACTGGATTCTCTCAAGAGAGAACTCTTCCAGCAGCTGGTAACAGTCCACACATAAGAACATTAAGATGTGCCATACTGTGTCAGACAAAAGTCCATCGAGCTCAATATCCTGTATCCAACAGTGGCCAATCCAGGTCACAAGTACCTGTGAGGTTCCCATAAGGTAGACAGATTCCATGCTGCTTATCCCAGAGGTAAGCAGCAGATTTCCTCACTCCACTTTAATAATGGTTTATAGAATTTTCCTCCATGAACTTGTCCAAACCTCTTTTAAACCCAATTATACCTACAGCTTTTACTACATCATCCAGCAACAAATTTGAGAGTTTCATCACGCGTTGAATGAAAAAATATTTTCTCTAATTAGTTTTTAAAGTGCTTCACTGTAGTTTCATGATGTGTCCCCTAGTCTTCCTACTTTTTGAAGAAGTAAACAACCGATTTATGATTAAGACCTTTAAATTCTTAGAGTATCAATGAACAAACAATCCTCTTCCAAAGACGGGGAAGAGATTTGAAGACCTAAATATGTACACTCTGGAGGAGAGGAGGAATAGGGGAGATATGATTCAGACCTTTAAATACTTAAAGAGAAATAATGAACAAGCAAACCTCTTCCAAAGACTGGAAGCTGTAAAACTAGAGGGCACAACATGAAGTTGCAAGGGGGTAAATTGAAAGGCAATGTCAGGAAATACTTTTTCACTGAAAGGGTGGTGGATGCTTGGAATGCCCTCCCGATGGAAGTGGTGGAGGCAAATACAGTGACAGAATTCAAAATGGCATGGGACAGACAAATTGGATCTGTCTATAGCAACAGGATAAAATAAAAATAAACTTAACTATCTAATTTCTCAACAAACAGGGGTGCCCTACACGGAGTGATGGGTTCACCCCTAAACAAAGACATGGGGAGGGGTGACCTACATGGAGTGGCAGGTGCACCTACTCTTGCCATCTTACTGGGCAGACTAGATGGACCATACTGGTCTTTATCTGCCGTCATTTACTATGTTATTATATTACTATGTTTACCCGTTCCATTCCATTCATTATTTTGTAGACCTCTATTATGGACATCCTTCCATCCCCTTTATCATTTTGGTCGCTCTTCTCTGTACCTTTCTAATTCTGCTATGTCCTTTTTAAGATATTGCAACCAGAATTGCATGGTGTGATACAGAAGCATTATAATATTCTTGGCTTATTCTCCATTCCTTTCCTTAAAATTTCTAGCATTCTATTGATTTCTTTGCTACTGCACACTGAGCGGAGGGTTTCAACATGCTCTCCATGATGATGCCCAGATCTTTTTCCTGGGTAGCAATTCCTACAGTAATGTGGAACCTTGCATCATGTAACTATAATTTGGATTTTTCTTTCCTAAGTGCATAACTTTGTACTTGTCCACATTCAATTTCATCAGCCATATAGGAGGAGTAATTATTGATGTTTCTGATATTGTAGTAGGCAGTCATCTAGGACCCAGTGATCACAGGATGTTGTTGTTCAGTATTAGGGTAAGGGAGGTGATGGTTAATTAAAATCAAATGTCTTAGACTTCAAGAAACCTTTACTAAAGTGTGCTAGGTACTGGCATCTAACATGGGTTTTGCACTAAAACAGTGCGTGTTAGAAACAACGGCTCCGCAGTAAGTGTCAGGGACATGGTCAACATGTGCCTTACAACTACTGTGCAGGCAGGGCCTTTACGAATTACAGTGGGTGTACTTAACGTCTCCTATTGAGGTGATGTTAGTGCACCCGCCCTAACTGCAGCATTGAAAACACATGATATGTCCTCCTGTGCTAACTGCAATGTGCTCACCACACCCACTCTCCGCCTCTAACCCGCCCATTCACCACCCCAACACTCGCTTGACTGTGCACAAATCAGTGCAGGGTAACTGTCATACCGCAGTGGTAATGATTATTGCAGGCCCTTGTGTACAGTTACTACGTGCAAAATTGCCCATTAACTTCATACTACACTTTAGTAATAGGAACTAACTTTGCTAAGATAGGGGAGTATGTCAAGGAGTCATTAACTAGATGAAAGCATTTAAGGTAAGTATAAAAGGGCAAAACTGAAAGGAAATATTGTAAGGGTGATGAATCTACCAATTTGGAAAGTAAATACAAGTAAGAAATTCAAGACAATACTATGGCTTTCAAAAGAGCTGAAAAGGTAAGGGGGAAAGGCTGTGTTTATAAACTAAAAGAGATCGGACAGGCAACAATATTTGGAAAACATAACAGAAATTAGGAAAATAGTTAAGTGAAGATGCAATTGGAAGAGAAAATAGTTAAAATGGTGGGCAAGACTTTTTTTTTAGGTATATTAGTGAATGGTGAGAGGAAGAATATCCTAAAGGTTAGAGTAGTAGCTTGGTAACCAAGAGACTAGGGTTCAATTCCCACCGGCACCCCTTGTGGCCTTTGGCAAGTCAATTTATCCTGACTTGGAATCTACTTCAGGTCACACCTTGCGAAGAAAACCCAGGGGCTGCTGTTAAGTTTGCTTAACATTTCTGTTCAGTGTTTACTGAGAATGGGCTGGTAGTAGGACTTTTGGGATCACCTTGCCCTCCTCTTGAGAAGCTAGCTACATCTGTAAATAGCCATATTTTTTAATCATGAAATAAAACTTGGCTATTGAAGAAAAACAAGCAATTTCATAAGAGAACCACCACCTTGGGGAAACATAAAGATGATGAGTACTATCCTCCAGGTTGTACTTTCTCATCTATTGACATTTTGAAGAGGCTGATGGACACCACTAGCTGATAAATTCCCTTCTTCTTGAGGGACTCCTTACCTCTGAGAACAACTGTCTGCAAACAAAAGTAAGCCCTAATGATAAGAAGAAAGACTTAAGGTAGAACCTTCAATATCTTCCATTGTATTTCCTAAACAAATCTCTTGAGGATACTAGTAGAAAGTTTTGAAAAATTTAAGGCCTGCACAATTAGATGACTTATATAATTTTCCAAGTTCTTCACCTTCCAATGTAAGACCAAACTTTCTTGCATCAGATCCATGGGCATGGTGGACTTTTGAGTAATGCATTATCACCAGGAACAAGCAGGAATGTAGTCTTCACATATGGGTATCGTCGGTACCGACGGAGCCTGCGCGGGAACGCTCCCCAGCGTCCAATTAGGAAGCTTTTGGGAGCATCCCACAGCACCTGCGTGCTGCCTTCCCGCCTTTCCCAACTGCCTCTCTCCAGTTCTTCGTTTTCCGCGGAGCCAGCAGGTCATGTTCCTGTCACCGCAGAAAATGTTTTTCCTTATTCTTCTTGTTGTGGTCGCGTCTGCCTTCTTCGACGCTATACCGGTACCACCGGTTCTTCTTTCTTTCTTAAAAAAAAAAAAAATATATATATATATACTATTCTTCTTTCCAAACTTTTCCAGGTGCACGCGCCATTTTGGGCCTTAGGCCTAAATTTTCCTCCACTATGGAGAAACCCACCTCGGGTTTTAAAAAATGCACCAAGTGTGGTGGTACCATCTCTATCACCGACACCCACGAGTGGTGTCTTAAATGTTTAGGTCCTGACCACTCCATCTCTGAGTGCATGGCTTGTGCCATGATGTTCAAAAGGGGTTTACAGAACCGAGCTGCCAAGCTCAGTGCCCTTTTTCCCTCCGATGCAGCTTCGGTGGCATTGACGTCTTCCAGGGCTTTGTCTTCCTCCCATGGATCTCAGGTAACTAAACATAAGTCCAGCCGGTCCTCAAAGGGTAGATCTCCTTCCAAGCATCGAGATGCCTCTGGCGTTGCCCTTGAGGATTCCATACCAGCAAAGTTGCCCCAGCGGGAGGCTTCGGCTTCCAAAGCATTATTGGGGATCCAGGATGTTCTCGAGGCCTCGACCTCAGCAGAACTACTGGTGCCATGCTCTGTGGTACCGGCTGTCTCCAGTACCGACACCCAGGCATTGGCAGCGTCGATAGACCAGAGGTTCCTGGCTATTGAACGCAGTCTGGCGGCTCTCCTTGTGGCATCAAAGCCCTCGCAACCATGTCAGACGGTTCAACCGGTACCAGCACTGATGCCGGTATCGGTGTCGGTACCGGTACCGATAGCATCGACATCGACATCGGTATCGGCTTTGCCAGAACCCAGTCATGCGATGCCTTCTGGTGCCGATACACTGGTACTGATTACCCCGGTACCGACTTCGGTCGGTACGGGTATCGGGCTCTTCAAGAGTATCCGGACAGAAGATACTTCGAATCCGCGGAGGACTCCGAGGATTCTGATAGCTCTGCCGGTACCGGGATACTTCTCCCGGAGGAGCCTTCCTCTCCTTAATGAAGGATGTCTCCTCCAGAAGATATCTACTTTCAAGATTTCATCAGGGAGGTGGCTCGTGGATTGTCCATTACTGTGGCTCCTGAGACAGAGCCCAGAGCCCAGAGCTAAGGAGTTGGAGATTTTACAATATCCCAAAGCTCCTAAGGAGGCAGATACCTTGCCTATCCATGAGATCTTACATGATCTCATGTTGAGAATGTGGGAGACACCTCTCACCACCTCTCCTCACTCTCGCAGACTGGATACCATGTATCGAGTCCCTCCTTGTCTTGGGTTCCAGAAAACTCAGCTTCCTCACCACTCTATTGTAGTGGAATCAGCTATGAGAAGGATCAGGAGTGCAAAGAGGCATGCCTCTAATCCTCCAGGACATGAGTGTAGAACTTTGGATGCCTTTGGACATAGTACTTTCCAGGCTTCCATGCTTTCTGCCAGGATTAGTTCCTATATTTTATATATGGGAATGTTCCTTAAAGAAGTCACAGGTGATTTAGAGGTTTAGAGCCCTCTTCTTCCTGAGGACAGAAGGCAGGATTTTCTCACACTGGTCAAACATGCCCAGGATGTGTCTAAGTTTTTGACTGTTTTGAGTGCATAAGCAGAACCTCTGCCATTGCCATAGGTGCACGTAGAATTGCCTGGCTCCAGGCATCCGATTTGGAGCTCTGGGTGCAGGACAAACTGGGCAATATTCCTTGTACAGGTGAGAATCTATTTGGAAAACAATTGGCAAGAAAAAGCCAATGAATTAGATGCTGACAACTCCACTTTGGATAGGTTATCCAAAGCCACAGCTGATCCTGTGAGAAAGAAATCTTTTAAAAAGCCTTTCTTCTCAGGAAAAGAAGAGGTTTTATCCCTCTTATTCCCAGCAGGAACGTTCTGCAGGTCAGCCTGCCCGAAAGGGTCAGCAACCACCTAAACAAAGGAAAGCAAAGACTGCTAAGCTTCAACCATCTCAGCAGTCTCAGCTGCCACAAGGCTTTTGACTTTCATCTAGAGAACTTAGCCTTCCTGGCCCTCAATGGACCAGAGCCTTCCACCATTACAGGAAGGTTATGCCACTTTGCCCCCAGGTGGGAACAGATAACAGAGCACTGGACACTCTTCATTATAAGAGAGGGGTACAAACTGCACTTCCTGTGCATGCCCCCTCACACAATGGTAAGACAGTTCAATTCTCAGACCTCTCTCATCAACCTGTTAGATCAAGAGGTCTCCATACTTCTTGCCCAAGGGGCAATAGAAGAAGTACTCATTCATCAACAGAGTACAGGGTTTTACTCCCCTTATTTCCTTATTCCAAAGAAAATGGGGATACAGACCTATTTTGGACCTCAGAGAATTGAACACATTCCTATTCAAAGAGAAATTCAAGATGATTTCTCTAGGAACTCTGCTGCCATACCTTCAGAGTCAGGATTGGCTTTGTTCTCTAGATCTCAAGGATGCATACACCCATGTTCTCATCCATCCAACTCACAGAAAGTTCCTTCGGTTCCTTTTTCAAGGAAAGCACTATCAATACAGGGTGCTTCCCTTTGGCCTGGCCTCAGCTCCAAGAGTGTTCACGAAATGCATGGCTGTGGTAGCAGCATTTCTCCGCACTCTAGGCATATTCGTCTTCCCCTACTTAGATGACTGGATCATTCGAGCCCCATCAGAGCCAGAGGCCAGAGCTTCTCTATCTTGCACAATGCGTATCCTTCAGTATTTGGGCCTGGTCATAAACATCCCAAAATCCAGTCTAACTCCCACTCAGTCTCTAGAATTCATAGGAGCTTTACTGGATACCAAAAAGGCAAGGGCCTATCTCCCCCAGGCCCGTTGCCTTTGCATGATGCAGTTAGCTTCTCAAGCAGTGCTAAAACCTCATCTCACTGCCCGAGAAATGCTACAACTACTAGGCCACGTGGCATCCACAGTGCATGTGGTTCCTTATGCTTGCCTCCATATGAGAGCAGCCCAGTGGACTTTATCCACCCAATGGACCCAGGCATCAGGGTGCCTGTCAGACAAAATAGCAAACACAAGTCACCTTATTTTGTCCCTCCAATGGTGGCAGTCCACTCAGAATCTGTTGCTGGGGTCCCCTTTTCAACAATTCTTACCCCAGGCAACTCTCACAACAGATGCTTCACCAGGGGGTTGGGGAGCTCATCTACAAGACCTCTCCACCCAAGGCACCTGGACTCCACAGGAGACTTATCTGCATATCAATCTCTTAGAGCTCAGAGCAATTTTCCTTGCTCTTCGAGTGTTCCATACCCTGCTCAGCTACAAGACAGTCCTCATTCATACGGACAATCAGGTAGCCATGAACAAGCAGGGGGGAAGAGGCTCTGTCGCTTTGCAACGAAGCTTTGCGACTATGGGCCCTCGCCAGAGAGCATCAGATTCATTTCCTGGCAGTGTACCTCCCAGGCATATAAAACTCTTGGGCAGACAGACTCAGTCGAGTTCTGCTTTCACACGAATGGTCTCTACATGCAGACCAGGTGGCCAAGATTTTTCAAATTTGGGGAACCCCGGACATAGACCTCTTTGCAAGTCTGTTGAATGCAAAACTTCCCCGGCTCTGTTCCAGAATTCCGGCTCAGAGCTCTCAGGCCAGGGATGCTTTCCTCCTTCACTGGGGTCAAGACTTCCTGTATGCCTTTCCACCCATTCCCCTAATTCCCAAAACCCTATTCAAGCTTCAGAGAGACAGAGGGTGTATGATTCTCATAGCTCCACATTGGCCACGGCAAATGTGGTACCCTCTGCTTCTACATCTCTCTCAAGCTCCCTCCCTGGAGTTAGGATCTGCTCCAGATCTCCTGTCTCAGGAGGACGGAATGTTATGGCATCCCAATCCCCAATCTCTGCACCTCAGAGCTTGGTTGCTGAAGGCCTAGATCTTCAAGATCTTAACCTCCCTCAGCAAGTAAAGGATGTCCTCTATGCTTCCAGGAAGCCTTCCACAAGATGCTCTTATTTATTTATTTATTTATTTATTTATTTTAGCTGTATTTCTATCCCGCTTTTCACCGGGTCAAAGCGGTCAATTGGGAGATACATTTAACACGAGGGGATATGACACACATACGCTAATACTTACAGGGAACATGGGCAATGGAGGGTTAAGTGGCTTGCCCAAGACCACAAGGAGTGCCTATAGGACTATGCTTTCAAGTGGAAAAGGTTTACCATATGGTGTTCGCAGAAGGGTCTTAACCCCCTTGCGATAACTCTGGAATCATTACTGGAGTATCTCCTTCATTTATCCAATGCAGGACTTAAAACTAACTCAGTAAGAGTCCATTTGAGTGCTTTTGCAGCTTCTCTCAAGCCTCTAAATGGACGGCCTATCTCCTCCCATCCTCTTATAGCAAGATTTATGAGAGGCTTTCTTCTAACTAAGCCTCCCATTAGGCCACCACCGGTGGCATGGGACTTAAACCTGGTTCTTGGTCAGCTCATGAAGCCATCTTTCGAACCCTTAGCTACTACCTCATTGAAATTCCTTTCTTGGAAAGTTATCTTTCTCATTGCAATCACATCAGCATGCCGCATCAGTGAGTTGCAGGCACTAGTAGCTGATCCACCTTATACAAGGTTTCATCATGACAAGGTAGTCCTTAGGACTCATCCACACTTTATGCTAAAGGTGGTCTCGCCTTTTCATCTTAATCAAGCAATCTACCTGCCTGTGTTCTTTCCAAGACCTCATGCATCAAATGCAGAAAGGAATCTTCATACTTTGGACTGTAAAAGAGCTTTAGCCTTTTACTTGCAAAGAACACAGCAACATAGAAAGTCCTCTCAACTCTTTGTTGTTTTTGAGCCTTCTCATTTGGGACTTCCGGTCTCCAAGAGAACATTGTCCAACTGGATTTCACAATGTATTCCTTTGACTATCAGAGTAAGAACCTTCCTCTGCAGGGCCATGTCACAGCTCACAATGTGAGAGCCATGGCAGCTTCAATGGCTCATCTACACTCTGTGTCTATCGATGACATCTGTCGAGTAGCCACTTGGGCCTCGGTTCATACCTTCACAGCCCATTACTGCTTGGACAAGGACTCCTGCCGGGATGCCTTGTTTGGTCAGGCTGTTCTCCAACACCTGTTCCATACCTAATCAACTCCTACCCACCATCCCTGGTTGGATGCCAGAGATCCATGGGGGGAAGTGGAGCCCTTCACAGGGACATACAACCTCTGGGGTCTCTCCCTGGCATCTAAAGCTAGGGAGTCCCCATATGTGAAGACTACATTCCTGCTTGTTCCTGGAGATAGCATAGTTACTCACCTGTAACAGGTGATCTCCGGGAACAGCAGGAATTTAGTCTTCACAACCCACCCACCTCCCCTAGGAGTTGTATCTCTCTATCTATCTCTTTCCCTTTCCCTCTCTCTCTCTTTGTCTCAGCTTTAAACTCAACTGGAGAGAGGCAGTTGGGAAAGGCGGGAAGGCAGCACGCAGGCACTGTGGGATGCTCCCAAAAGCTTCCTAAATGGACACTGGGGAGCGTTCCTGCGCAGGCTCCATCGGTACCGACGATACCCATATGTGAAGACTAAATTCCTGCTGTTCCCGGAGATCACCTGTTACAGGTGAGTAACTATGCTTTTCCAGAGTTTTATTTCTTCTCTACCTAGTTAATCAGGGAGGCCTTAGTAGATTGCACCTTCTGATGAATGTCAGTGTAACCAATAAAGATACAGCCTGCTCAAAGAAGGCTAGAATAGCCTACACTTAAGTCACAGTAATATTAGAAGGTTTGACTAAGGTGAGCCTGGTGGAAAGCCTCGCAAGCACAATGCGGACAAGGGCCACCTTCCTGGTGCTTATCCCAACCACATTCACAGTCACTGCCAATAGTAACATTTGCATAGATTCTTCCTTGATATCAGCCTTGACTCTCAGACTATGCCGTGATCTTTCTGGCAAAGTCTCTGAGACAAAAATTGTGCTGCTTATGTCTCCATGAACTGGAAATCCTAGGAGGTTCACGTGGAATTACTTCTCTAGCCACTACTGATACTGATGTAACTTTTGTTATCTGCTTCAGAAATGAAGTCTCTCCATTGATGGCCTCATAGTTTGGAGGAAGAGAAATGGCGGGCACGCCCAAGCTTAAAGATGTTTATACATTCTGCTGCTATGGGCTCTTCAGGCAGGCAGAATGTATGGGCAGGCAGAATGTATGGGCTCTTCAGGAGGCAGATCAGGGAAGCCACTGACGGCCTTTCTCGCTCAGCATGAAACAGGCAAACAAAACTGCAAAGCAGTGAAAAAGAGTCAGCAGATTAAGGCAGCTCTTACATATGCATACCCTCTTGGCATGCCACCACAGAAATATCTTTCAACTATCCTTTCCTTTGAAATCCCAAGTTTGGCCAATAAAATAATGTGCATAATCAGATCATAAAATATTTTTAGTTTCTATAAAACAAATATCCAGGGTGGATGCAAGGTTATCGAGTGTCTTAGGCTAGCCTTCTTTCTGATGCCCCCCACAACCTCCCCCCCACCCTTTAGATTTTTTTAAACTACATCTGAATCAGTTTAAGATACCAATTTAGTAAAATATGACAAACTGCAATGAACTTTATCCCAAAATCAGTCAATAGTCTGGCAGCTGCCAAAAGACTCAGTTACATTGAGAAAATTTGAAGACAGATTCGATTTTTGAGATCCCCTTCCTAAAACATGTTAGTTCATAATAGTGCTATTTCCAAATGAAACATTGTGAACTGCAAACACCAAATGTACTGGGATGAAAATGCAAAAACCAAGTAAAAGAAAATAAACCAAACAGTACCAGAGAAAAAGTTGCCCCCTCCAGGTTCGACGGCCCCCTACCTATACACCCTTCCGAGTTACTGAAATTTGCCATGCTTGATCTGCCTATCATTGCAACAATCCTGCAGGCAAAAAGTCTCTACAGCCACAACCTTCTCCCCCTTCCCTAAAATTCACAACATGTTCACAGACAGAACTACAGGTGCACCTCACTCCCCATCCTCTCCCATTGCTCACCACAGCCCCAGACACAGCATGTATCAAGCTCCCATAAGACAGCCCAGGCCAGCCCAAAGTGTCACCTGTTCCATTTGGATCTCTGGCCCATATTGACTCATCCTTCAGAATATCAGCAACCATAACCCCTGTATGCCCAATTACCACGCCGGCCCAACACACTAATCGGAGAACTGCAAGCATGGCGACACTTGGAATACTCCTTGAAACTGGGAGTGCACTCAACATCTGTGCCTGGGAATGGGCTTACTCTTATACAGTGTATGTATCAAATAAGATGTGTTAAAATCCCCCATGACAGAGAATCAGTGAAGTGCCTAGATCAGAAACGGAGCCGGGTTCTGAGCTGCCAGACAGCTGTTGCCCATTTGCCACTCCCAGAACTTTAGCGCTCTAGGTGACCACTTAGTTTGCTTAATGGAAGTTATAGCCCTGCAAATATCTTGTAGAACATTTCTAGAATAGGAAATTATATTTCTTCTAAAATAAGAGTTACCATGCTATAGAACAGAACAAATAATCCGTTCTTTTTTGGGAGGGGGAAAGGGAGAGAGAGGGAAATAAAGATCTCTAGCTATCCAGTAAACCTGAATTTTCAAACATTTAAATTCTTCAGATGTATTACATAGATGGAAGTTATTAAAAATTGATTTCTCAAGTCCTCTGTCTAAAACTAAACTGAATTCACTATCATTCAAGATTTTGCCTTTAGCTAAGGAATAAAGCTCTGATGGAAGACACAGGGGTATGTTTACTAAAGGGCGGTGTAAGGGAGCAAGTGTGCCATTAATGCGTGTTAACAGTGCCTGTGAGCAAAGAATAAACATTGAGAAGCGGGGCTCTTAGCATTAAGGTGAAAGGAGGTGGAGAGTGGATGGTAATGTGATGGAGAGTGGGTGGAGATAGGTTGTGCTCGCTTAATGCCGGGTAGTGTTACCGTGTGTTGGAGCTCCCAGCACTGGGAACCTTAATGTCAGCTGAAACCTCACAGAAAGGGCTACTTCTGAGGGCAGAGAGCCTATTTAAATGTATGTCATGTGCTTTACCCACTGCAGTTCCCAAATATGTGATAGGAGTGCTCCATTGGCAGCAGCAGCATGGTGCCCTGATAAGAAAGGGCACTATGTTGTTGTTGCAAAATTGGCAAAGGTGGTGTCATATGGGTGATGAAGTTGGGCTAGCTGGCCCACTAGGCCGACAAGGCCACTGCCCAGGGTGTACATCTGTGATGTCTGGTATGACTCTGCTGTGACAGTGGCAGCAGACATACATGCTGCTGCAGTCAAAAAAGGAGTCGCACCATCTCCACTGCCACCATGCTGCCATGTTAGCATTGTGTGAGGGTGGTAGTGGCAGTTGCAGCAGCTGTGGCCTGCTGCGGTCCAAACCTGGTCCTGGCCCTATGTGTCCATTGGAACGCTGCAGTTGCCACTGTTGATTGGCTGGCAAGCATGTCAGCGGCAGGTACAGCAAAGTACATGGTGATCCCTCCCTTCCGAGTTCTAAGGCAGCAGCACGCATGCCCACATACCACCATGGAGGGAGGCAGGAGTGGCAAGGGGTGTCTAGCCGCATGTGTGCAACCTCAATAATGCCACCTACAGCACTGCAATACTATGATGGCAGGAAGGAAGGGAACTGCCAGCATGCTGTCCTCCAGGATCATTGGACCCTGGCACCCGGCTAGTATTCTGAGTGGATGGGCTAGCCTAGGGATCAGGATGCTCCCCACATGCACATATTGAGTGAATATATGCATGCAGGGGGAAAATTATGCCACAGAGGCAGAAAGAGTATGCAATATGATAACAGCCCATGTCAGAGGGAAAATGCTCACCCTGTCCCCTCACCTGACAAATGACAACCATAATCTGTGTGTGAATCTGTGACACCCGATAAGTAAGAACTCAGTCAATTACAACCATCTGAGCCAAATGTGAATCCAAACAAGCTATGTTGGTCTGCCAGATATGAGATTATACCATGGCTGCCCCACAAACACACACAAGGAAATGGGAATGTTGGCATTCTGCTAGTATACCCATGGTCTGCAATGTATATGTTCGTGTATCAGGGCCTGCCCCTTTGACTGGATAGATCTTATATGTAAGACATGAATGTCAGTTCAACCAGCAGTATAGCAAGACAGTGCAACATACAGACCTAACAAGATGTCCCTCTCCCACTCCTGCTGAATATATGATGTCAGACAAGTATGGCACATAGCCTGCATAGATCTAAGCTGACGTGAGCACACCCTAATTCATGCCTACATGCATCCTAACAATGGCCACATATATACACTATTGCTCTGTGGCTCCAAACATATGGTCAGTGTGTGTATGAGAGAAGGGTCACAGGTTCAAAACTAGCCAGTAGATCAAGAAATGTGTGTCCTGGTGCATTAACTTTATCCTACATTTCCAAAACTGTATCAGCATGTGCAACCTTCAACACTTTGTCCAGCAAGAGGCCACACACTCAGCTGCCACACTGAGAAGCTGCACCAACCATGTCTGGATGGCAGAGCATGCTAATAGCACTGGCGCATTGAGCGGGCATTGACAGTGCCTGAGCATTTCAAAGCATGCTAATAGCGCCTGCACACTGAGCAGGTGTTGACAATGGTGGGGTATCAAAGGAGGCCTCAGGGCCAGTAAGAATGTTAAGCTGCATCACTTTTGGACAGCGGGGTCATGTGTGCATGTGTGTCTGTGTGTGTCTCCAGAGAAGTGTGAGCCTCAGCAATGCACTGTGCATACAACATGCTGCAGGTCAGCTATACAGCAACCCCACATACTCTGTGAGACACCGTTTACAAGTGAAAGGTTAGTTTGCAGTACGTAGTTGAAACCTGTGGCTGTGATGCCGTAATGCATTCCCAGTCGATAAGGCCCATCCCCACAGCATTCCCCCACACTTACCTCCCAACATGACACTGTTGCACAATTCCCAAATTGTATGCTTCCTTGTCTGGCGTAAGTATGAGGGACACGTGTGTGTGTTGCAACCCTCACCTCTGATTCAGCCTCCAGGCCTCAGGACACACTCATTTGCACAGGCGAGAGGCCAGAGTAATGCAAACTGCCATAGCAGCTGTATCAATGGCAACAATGTCAGCCCACCTGGCACAGCTGCAGCCTATAGGGATCTAGGCTCAGGGGGAGGGCTGGCTTCTGTGAATGTGCGATCCATTCACTTAGTTGGTTGACATTAGCGGGGATCTGAGATTTCCCTACATGCACGTTGCTCTTGTCCCATGCCACATTTGTAGAGTGCAAGCGAGGGGACTCTGCTCCATGCAGTGCATGCCCATACAGGGAGGTTTGTATAAGGCTAATTTACACACAAGAAACACCACCTCAAGACTATCTACTGATCATTGGTCAAAGCATGCAGCAGTACATTACCTATAACCCCAAATGAGATTTCAAATGCACCTGCGTGTCTGATTGGGTCAGGGGGACACTGACGTCTGAATGGTGCATGCACACTTCCAGCTGCCGAAATGTAGCACAGGATGTCATGTTTGCCTCTGCATCGCCTGGGGTGAATGTTGGGGTGGGGGTGGGCTGCGGGGAACAGTACCATACATATTTAGTATGTGCCCTTTGTAGGTGGCATTGCTGACCAAAGTCTTTGTTGACATGGCCAGAACCTATGCGGGCCTACTCATTGTCTGCAAATTTTACCTCAGAGGGCCTACATGACAGCCTTATTGGCTTCCCATGGGCACCATGTGTGACAGTCACAAGGATGGTGTTAGAGTACAAGGAAGCAGAATACGATGGCATATGTGTTGCCAGCAACTGTTCTTACATCCAACCCCATATCCAACCTGCCATGATTCCATATGCTCTTGGTGGAGGGGGGCAATGTGTCTGCAGCATGGGAGAGTGCATATGCTGCACTGACCAGGTGTGGAGCATCCATGGCTAAGGACATGACATGTTATAAAAGTGCAGGCATGGAACCAGGTGCAATGCCCATTGCCCTGATCTATGTAGGGGGGCACTCTTTCTATATATGTGCCAGACATAGATCACTGTGGGCCAGCATGCATACTTTGCCTGTCTCTCGCCCACTTTCCACTGTCGCTCACATTGCATGAGTTGTCCCCAGGTCCAAGATTAAAGGTACATAATGAAGAGCAGAGAATTCTGGGTATTGCCTAGATCAGAGCAGTTTGTACAAGATGTATATGCATTGGATGTTAGATCTATGGCTGAGACATCTTAGCTTGAGTCTGCCATGGGCATGGCCTGGGTACAAATATCTATACATGCTGAGAGGCTACTCTTACTCTGACCAAGCTGTGACCATGTCATGGCTACGTATGCACATAGTGCTATATAGAATCAAGCTCTAGTGATATTTGGTTTGGATTTTTCATGGTAGTCTAGTCACAGCTCAGGCTGCTGGTTGTGCATGCTGTTTGTACAAAAACTGATGTGTTCATGCTGGCTATGTGCACATGCAGCATGAGGTGACTAGCAGACTTGTCACAGATGGTATGTGAATGGCTGACACAGGATGGTGCTGCCCAGCATATAGAGGCTAGTCCAACCAAGGAGCACAAATTCATGTGCAGTCACCACACCCAATATAAGAACGTGAATAGCAAAGGAAGGAATCTTTATTATTGAACACTTGTGAGCCAAGACCTG
This sequence comes from Ichthyophis bannanicus, assembly GCA_033557465.1. NCBI lineage: Eukaryota > Metazoa > Chordata > Amphibia > Gymnophiona > Ichthyophiidae > Ichthyophis > Ichthyophis bannanicus. The sequence continues at coordinate 648,306,679 of CM066031.1, forward strand.
ACACAGGCCATGTTTCGCTATGCCTTCATCAGAGGCTGTAATTGGCTACAAAATATAATCACACATAAAAATAAACAATTACAGACATAAATAATGCATAAAAATTAAATGCATATATACAAAATCAAAAAAGCACCTTAAGAAACATATATATTACATCCAAAAATGGTGAAACACATATATTGAACTTAATATTAATAACTCTCACTTGGTTTGCAGCTTGTCGTGCTGTGAGGGCTTGCGTGCATCAGTGATGCTGAGAGCTAAACTATCGGTAGTTTAACTACTGGCAGGGTCTCCCAAGATGGACAGGTCTCAGTTGAGGTGCCAGACCAAGACAAACCACCCATCTGCGCAGCAGCAGAATGGGACAGTGTTGACGGCGGAGGATCACATTTTTGTGACAACGGCAACAACACCAAACTTAAACTGCGCGGAAGAAAGGCCCAGCAATCTACTTCTGTATCTTGCCATGAAAACCCAATGGATAGTTACAACAAAACAAATTGTGCTATGGTGCTGGAAGATGAGACCCCCAGGTCAGAAGGCACTCAACTAGCTACTGGGGAAGAGCTGAAGACTTTTCAGAGTAAAGCCAGCATTTATGATGTGGTTGGATCAAAGCCCTCGGGAAGTCTGACTGCTGATGTAGCTGCGCATGAAATGAGAGTCAGAAGCTGTAAAGATGTCTTACACATTGGAACATGGAACGTACGAAGCATGAACCAAGGGAAGTTGGAGGTGGTCAAGAATGAAATTGAACGTGTACAACTTGATCTGTTGGGTGTCAGCGAATTGAAATGGACTGGCATGGGGCACTTTGCATCAGATGATCACATGATCTACTATGCTGGAAATGAAAGACAAAGAAGAAATGGTGTTGCATTTATAATAAAGAAGAAACTTGCAAGAACTGTAATGAAATACAATGCAGTCAGCGAACGCTTAATCTCTATTCGTCTACGAGGATTGCCTATCAACACAACCATAATTCAAGTATATGCCCCAACAACAGCTACTGAAGAGAATGAAATTGAAGAGTTCTATGAACAAGTACAAGCTGAAATTGACAGAACATGCAAACAGGATATCCTGATAGTCATGGGGTGACTGGAACACAAAAGTTGGCAACAAAGAAGAAGGCAAAGTAGTTGGAAAATATGGACTTGGCAATAGAAATGAAGCTGGAGAAAGACTGATAGAATTCTGCAAGACCAATGATTTATTCATCTCAAACACCTTCTTCCAGCAACACAAGCGGCGACTGTACACATGGACTTCACCCAATGGATTATATAAAAATTACTACTGGTAATTAACTATGTTATGTTCCATGTTTTATAACCTGTACATAGTTTCAAAAATATGTTATATGTAACTAAACATGTATATAGTTAAAATATTGTTCCATGTAAAGTATACGGAAATATACTAATTTTTGTTTAATGTAAACAGCCCCTGATCTCTGGAAGGGGTGGTATAGAAGAAACTCTTAAATAAATAAATAAATAAATAAAATTGACTACATATGTGGAAGTCAACGATGGAAAAGCTCTGTAACATCAACAAAGACAAAACCTGGAGCTGACTGTGGTACAGATCATCAACTACTAGTATGCAAACTCAAGCTAAAGTTGAAAAAGAGCAAACCACTCATGAATGCAGCAAAATATGACCTTGAGAATATACCACTGGAATTTAAAGACTGCCTGCAAAATCGATTTGCTGCTTTAGATACAAATGACAGAGCTCTGGAAGAGTTATGGAATGACATCAAGAAGGTTGTGTTGGAAGAAAGCGAGAAGTCTCTACAAAAGGTGAAAAAGCAAAAACGGCCAAAATGGATGACAGAAGAAACTCTGAAAATTGCCCAGAAACGCAGAGAAGCTAAAGCCAGAGGAGAAAGAAAGACAATCGCAGAACTCAACAGAGCTTTCCAACGTGCAGCAAGACAGGACAAGGAAAAGTACTACAATGACACTTGCAAGGAAATAGAAGCAGAACTATTAGAGGAAGAACAAGATCGGCTTTCCTAAAGCTACGAGAGTTAAAGAAAAAGTTCCAGCCTCGAATTGGAATGTTACAAGATGCTCAAGGTTCTATGTTGAATGATGCTGAGAAGATCAAGAAAAGGTGGAAGGAATATACAGAGTTTTTATATGGTAAAGATCAAGTGGACCAACAGCTGTTTCAACCTATACCTTATGATCAGGAACCATTGGTGATGAAAGAAGAAGTTGAAGCAGCATTGAAAGCCTTATCAAAGAACAAAGCACCAGGCATTGATAGCATTGCCATAGAAGTATTGCAGCAATCTGATGCAGCTGTTACCGTACTCACAAGGCTCTGCCAAGAAATATGGAAAACAACATCATGGCCAACTGACTGGAAAGGTGTTCCAACTGACAGTGGAAATTATCGCACAATCGCTCTGATCCCACATGCCAGCAAGATTCTACTGAAGATTATTCAAAAGAGACTACAACCATACCTGGAACAAGAACTACCTGAAGTGCAAGCAGGGTTCAGGAAAGGGCGAGGAACGAGAGACATCATTGCGGATGTGAGATGGATCCTTGAAAAGACTAAAGAATACCAAAAGGATATCTATTTGTGCTTTATCAACTACAGCAAGGCTTTGGACTGTGTAAACCATGAGAAACTCTGGGCCACATTAAGAAGCATGGGTATACCAGAACACCTGATCGTTCTCTTGCACAATCTGTACATTGATCAAGAAGCAACAGTTCGAACGGAACAAGGAGAAACAGAATGGTTTAAAATTTATTTATTTATTTACAGTCTCTTATATACCGCACTATTCAGCATCAGCGCGGTTTACATGGAACAAAAATGCTCAGTACAATTAACACGTATGAGTTTACAGATAACAGGGCAAATAACTTGGATAACAGGGGTAAACTATTTACAAATCTTGCTACATAGCGTCATGTGAACATGAATTCCATAGAAACATATGCACCACTAAGAGTTAGAGTATCTTTCTTGGCATGTTGTTAAGAAACCATATATTTGCTTAGCGGATTGCATCTCCGGTCTCAATGGGGTGGGGTTGGGTTCTATGAGGTAAAATAAGCAAAGGTGTAAGACAAGGCTGCATACTTTCCCCCTACCTGTTTAATTTATATGCAGAACAAATCATCAGAGAAGCAGGATTGTATGAAGACAACAGAGGTGTGAAGATTGGTGGTAGACTCATCAACAACCTTCGCTATGCCGATGATACTACATTACTGGCTGAAAGTGAAGATGATCTGAAACATTTGCTTCTCACAATCAAAGAACATAGTCTCAAAATGGGCCTGCACCTTAATGTAAAGAAGACAAAGATCATGACAACTGGCAAAATCAACAGGTTCATCGTTGAAGGAGAAGAAATTGAAATTGTGAACAACTTTAACCTACTTGGATCAACTATCAATAAGAAGCAACAAGCAGTCAAGAAATCAGATGACGCATTGCTCTTGGCAGAATGGCTATGAAAGACCTAGATAAGATTCTCAAGAGCAGAGATGTCTCTCTCCATACAAAGATTCGACTTGTTCAAGCCATGGTATTTTCAATAACATCATATGGATGTGAAAGCTGGACAGTGAAAAAGATAGACAGGAAGAAAATTGATGCCTTTGAATTATGGTGCTGGCGGCGAATACTGTGTATACCATGGACTGCCCGAAGAACAAACCAGTCGGTACGAGAGGAGATCAAACCTAAGCTTTCTTTAGAAGCTCAGATGACAAGACTTTGACTTTCATACTTTGGACACATCATGCGGAGAGAGAGATCATTAGAGAAAGACATCATGCTTGGCAAGATAGAAGGTAAACGCAAAAGAGGAAGGCCAGCAATGAGATGGATCGATACAATAACAGCAGCTACGGGTACCAGTCTGTCAACAATGAGCCGCCTGACTGAAGACCGAACACAATTTAGGATAGCTATCCAGAGGGTCGCCATGAGTCGACTCCGACTCGACGGCACTTAACAACAACAACAACAATATTAATAATACATATACAGCTATTTCCATCCAATTGTTGTGTAAAAACTGATAAGAACCTTTAATGTATAACTTAAAAACTAAAAATTAGCTTAAAATCAATATGTTATATATGAATGATAAACAAATTAATTACCATATGGAAGTGACTGACTATGCCATTGTAGATTAAAAAAGAATAAAACATACCTGTATGTTTAATATTTAGTTCCTTGCAATCTGTATTATATTACAAAGAATTCAAACCAATTAATCAGACTGTTCCGTAAAGAACGCCAGTGTCTGCGCTATAGATTTATCAGATTTTCCGCGGGAAACGTGACGTATCTCTAGATTGACAGTGATATGCAAAAGCAACTTGATTGTGTCTTACATTGGGAAGCGGGGTTTTTTTAATTTTATTAAAACCTAATAAATAACTTAGTGATAGATCTCAAAAGGAATATTGAATGCCAGCAAATTCTCAAAACGCATATAAATAGATAACCTGACTAATGTCCATACATCCAAATTGATAACCTGACTGATGTTTATTAAACATCTACCTAAGTCATAGGGGGGGGTGAAAAACTGACCATATAAAAATGCCTTTGACTTACATACTAGACTAAAATTAGTACACAAAGCAAGGCTATATCACTCAATAAAAAAAACGGGAGAACTCCAAAATTTCACAAACAATTCAATGATATGATCGAATTTCAACAACCGCAAATTGCTCATCAAAATCACTAAACTAGTGCTCAGTCAGGTTATCGATTTGCATGTATGGACATTAGTTCTTTACGGAACAGTCTGCTTGATTGGTTTGAATTTGACTGTGTATAGATCACAAAAGTGCAACGTGTTAATTTGGTTTGAGGTAAGTAAAAAGGTTTTCATAGTTTTAAAGTCTTTTTATCTTATTAATTCTTGACGAGGTTTATTATCCACAAAGGTGCAATTGTCATGCAATATAGTCAGTCGGCAGAAACGCTCTAAAATAGAAAAGAGACAAGATCAGATTCAATTTTGACAATGTGCATTGAATATGGTTTTTAAGCCTTTAGTAGGTTCTTAAATAATAAATTGTCATATAGTGTGGGGCACTCAACCCTGGGGGATTGGGTATTACATTGCAATACATTAATTTTTTAATAATAATAATAACTATTGGTTTTAAATTAGGTGGCTGCTTTTGATACATTTGTAGCACCTTGCCTTTGTGTGTGTGAGGCTCTAAAATATTCCCCTTTTTTAATAAGATATTACCAAGATATAGTCAAGGTTATAAGCCTTTTCAATACCAGCTGCCATTTTGTTCTTTTATAATATGCAGTAGGGATTGTTATAAAATAGTGATATCAGAAGATTAGTATCGTCATTGCTTCTGTTGCGCTATCATCTTGGTTGGGTATTATATACATTAATATTATTAAAGATTCCTCATCCTTTCTTAGTAATATAATACAGATTGCAAGGAACTAAATATTGAACATACAAGTATGTTTTATTCTTTTTTAGTCTACAATGGCATAGTCAGTCACTTCCATATGGTAATTAATTTGTTTATCATTCATATATAACATATTGATTTTAAGCTAATTTTTAGTTTTTAAGTTATACATTAAAGGTTCTTATCAGTTTTTACACAACAATTGGATGGCAATAGCTGTATATGTATTATTCATATTAAGTTCAATATATATGTTTCACCATTTTTGGGTGTAATATATATGTTTCTTAAGGTGCTTTTTTGATTTTATATATATGCATTTAATCTTTATGCATTATTTATGTGTGTAATTGTTTATTTTTATGTGTGATTATATTTTGTAGCCAATTACAGCCCCTAATGAAGGCATAGCGAAACACGGCCTGTGTCGGGCCTTGGCTCACAAGTGTTCAATAATAAAGATTCCTTCCTTTGCTATTCACGTTCTTATATTGGGTGCAGCATATAGAGGCTGCCTGGGTGATTTGAATTCCCAGAAAGTGAGTCTAACAGCTGTTCTTGGGATTTTGGTAACTATGGTCTTGGCAGGCCCTTCTGTTTGGTGTCAGCAACTCCCTCCTGCCTAATCAGCACTCACAGCATTTGGGTTCCTTGTCTACAGCTGCCAAAGCTTTAGGAAGCAACATGAGATGTTATAGTAGAATCCATGGCTAATAGGAGCAGGACACAAGGCACAGATAAGACAGACCACTCTGGCATGCCACAATTGCATAGCATACCAAGAGACTAGCATCACACACTGCAGACACTACCTGTAGCACACTGGCAGTGATACAGATCTACTCCAGAATCTGGAGAGTCCATCTATTGCAAAGCTTGCTCTGGGGACCAAGTGATGTGTGCCCTCCCTTACAATCAGGGTGACTGCAGAAACAGGTCATTTGTACATATGGCAGCTGTCAGGTGCATAAAGCCCACATTGTCCCTGCATAGTACAGTGCTGATGTGATGGATCGCTGCTTTCTCCATATAGCGTTCTGTTGCATATTTGTGCTCAGCTTGTGCAGTGTATCATAGTTAATGGAGGGGCTAACTGATACTGGCACCCAGGATCCCAATTTCAGCCATAGAGGTGACTGTGATCACTGGAACATTGCTATGTACCTGCTTGTCTTCTATGATGATGGGAGACATGTGCATGGCCCCCCCAAGGAGGGTAGAATGGTCAGCGATGGACCACAAGGGTCATGAATGTGGTTTGCATTAGGTGTATGTGCAGGTGTACCTATCCTGCAGTATACAGCAGGTGATAAGGGACTGTATACACTGCACATGTGTTGCCTCAGTGGTTACTGCCACACAGCGGTGCAGAGCACCTCTGCATGTGACTTTTGTTTGGCATTGGAAGTACAGTGGGGGGAAGGGCATCTTGACCTCACATGTGGCTTGGCCTTTGGACAAGGGATATATTCTGCAGCTGTGTTTCTATTATACAGCTAGTGTACTGAGAATGCAGTGCAGTGCATACTGCATGTGTGCTGCAGTAGACAGGCCCTAGGTGAAATGTACCACTGCCTCAGACTGTGCCAGCCATGTTGTTTCATATCCTAGGTTTCATCTATTGCAGACAGGAAACTACAGTCAAACCTCGGTTTTCATGATTAATCCGTTTGAAAAAGTCTGACTAAAACTGAAACGTATGAAAACTGAAGCAATATTTACCATAAGAAATAATGTAAATCCAATTAATCTGTTCCAGACACCCAAAAATATTCACAAAAAATACATTTTATAGAGAATAACTATATTTTTACATACAGAAAAGAATGAGAAATAAATATAAATGACTAATGAAATGGATAAATGAACATTTAATATCACTGAAAGCAAGCTAAGTACAGTACTGTACAGTACAGTATGTTAACATCTGGCCTTAGCCACCCCTGACAAGCTGCTGTGTCCAGCTCTCTTCGGAATCACATTGGATTCAGACCATTAAAATACCTTTACATTATCTGCTCAATGCTTCAGAATGGCAGAAAATCTTGATATAGCTTCAGATGTACCCTGCAAGAGAAAGAACTGCCTCCCACATTCATGCAACATCTCCTGCTTACGTTGACAGCTTTTCTTCCCTGCTACCTCCGAGCCTGAGGGGGCGCTCCAGAGAATGGGCAGGCGGTGGACGAGATCGGGGCCTTCCTCTCCGCGCAATCCTTGCCTCTCTAACTCTGACCAGGCTCGAGGATGTGTTTCATTTACGTGCTCAGCTGGCTTTCGCTTCTCATCACGCTGGCGATCGGTGAGTCTGGGGGGCAGTGCTGCCGGGACCGGGCGGGCGTTTTGGCAGTGTATACAGACCGGTGTGCAGCGCGAGCGTGTATATATTTACAGTACTGTACTTTATGAAAACCGAGGCGATGTACGAGAACCAGAACAAAATCTCAGTCAAAAAAGACGTTAAAAACCGAAGCAATGTATGAGAACCGGGACAAAATCTCAGTCAAAAAAGACGTTGAAAACCGAAGTGTATGAAAACCGGGGCAAATGAAAACCGAGGTTTGACTGTATAGTCTCTTTGCTTCCAGATAGTGCTATGGAGAGGTGTGTGGAGGTGTAGTCTATTGGTTAGAGCACTGGCTCTATAAGCAACAAACCAGGGTTTGACTCCCACTTGTTCTCTTTGTAACTGTGGGACACTCACTTCAATATACTGCATTGACTAGAGGACACACATTCATATACTTTGTTATGTATAACAATAGCACATTGGGTCTGCAAATGTGCACATTGCAATCATGCTCATCTGACAGCATGACTTTATTGGCTCTGCTGTAGCCCATTGCAAAGGGTCGGACATGTTCACCCTGCAGATGTATGACACAAGTTGTCCATGATTGAACATCTTTGACTCCATCACATGTCTGCAGTACATGCAGGCATATCCCACTTCTGGTATGGCCACCTGCAGGGATCATCACACGTTCCTACTTGCTCCATATGGCTAATATGAGGGACACTTGTCCAGTTGTTATATGCATATGTGTCAGGAGGATTGTATGGTGGTTAGAAAAGCTGATACAGCTGTCATACCCACATAACTGTTATTGGGACTTCTCCTGGCACAGCTATACTTTTTTCACAAACACTACAACTGCATTTGTGCCGCACATCGGGGCAGCAAGCCCATACCACACTCTCATTTACTGCCATCCATCCTTCAGGCCATCCATCAGCATATGCCCATCATGTATTCTCCTGCCAGCTGTTATGCCATGGCCCACACAGCAACAGTTTAATCATTTGGATGTATCGCTCACACCTCTCCTGTGAATGAACTGCATGCCATCACGCCTGCTCAGTCATCCTTTTGATGCCCACATCGTGGGGCTTCTGGCTCCGCCAGGAGAAACGTCTTCCCAATCCTATGCCACAGATAGACATTACAGTGTATTACATGGGCACCCCTTACTGATACAATACAGCTTCCTCCCACATGCTCATCCCAGTTACTGACTGACACGTAGGATACATAGAGATATGACGGGTCCATCAGCTCTTACCTTTCTTTCCATTCATCACCTCATATTTGACTTTCACAGGTGCTCCCTTATCCTGTGTTAAGGTGATTGCCATTTTTGGGCATTAAGGTACACACTTTCCACCTTAACACCTGATGTCCTGTTAGCACCCAATAAGTGGGGCCAAGTGCCCTTACCGCCAAAACGCCTACTGCCTGCCCCGGCCTTTATCAGATGCAAACACCCTTAATGCTGCCATTTACGCTCGTTATCCAGTGCTCTCTTAATGCTCTTTAGTAAACATACCCCATAGAATAATAATTGTAGAACATGAACTTGGTGACCATCTGAGGCACGTGTTTGAGTTACAGTAATTAAACAACTCGCTGAATTTCCTTTGTTTAAAAAAACCCTATCCTTTGCTTATATCCCTCTCAATTTTCTCCAGTTGATAAGGTAAAAATTTCACAAGCAAAATGCCTATTTCAATCTGTTTTTACTTAGTTAATTAGAAAAAAAAAAGAGGCATCAATCTGCTTACATGATAAATGCCCTGTTTCTGAGAAAGTGAATTTCCTGTAAAACAAAAACTGCAGGTTTAGGTTCAGAGATTTCATGGTACAATTTCCTCCTTTTAAAAGGGGAGGTCAAGTCTTTTACATCCAAAGGAAAACAGGAAAATTGGCAGAAAGAACCCATTATGCTAGAGAAATAAAATTGTTTTGTTTCAGTCTCCTGCCAAGAGAGAAAGAGGAACAAAGTTTGACCTCTGTAAAGGGGACAACATTTTGACATGGCCATTGATCTTGGTTGAAAAAGGATTAGCTCTCAGATGCATTCTTAAGAAAGCAATTATAAACCCCTTCATGGAAGCACTGAAAACAAGTGGTTTCATGCACTTTGAACAAGAAATTGATAGATAAATACACGATGTACAAAGCAAGATAATAGCTATTGAGAAACATCAATAGCATTTACCAATATGCTGAATATTTCTCTAATGAGTGGCCTAATCAACAGCAACTAAGGAAGAACAAGCTCCCATCTCCAATATGCAGTTCTAATTATATGAAGAAAGTAAGAATAAACTATGGTTTGGATAAAAGAAGGCTTTTGAAAGAAAGCACAGAATAAATATCATTGGAACCCATTTTATCAGAAAGAAATGAGAAAAATATTTCATAGATGACTAATAAAACTTGAAAACTAGTAGCAATGCGGTGATCTTTTGTTTCCTCTGGTAAAGTGAACCCTCCTTCGAAGACAAAGCATGTAGCCGCACCCAAATTGTAGTGTGTATACAGCACACAGTAGAATCCTGTGTTCTCCAATCTGTTTGAATAGTTTGGCATGGGTGATTTCATGACAGCATATAGGTGAAAATGCAACACCTGGTCTTTCATGCAGTCGTTAATTTTAAGAAGGCACACGTGATATATCTCGGTATGCTCTCATTCATACATGTATTTGTTGAATCCTCATTAGCATAAGATACTGCCTTACCTGTACAGGCATGTGCTGGTGGACTAGTTGCTTATATCTGCACAAACGTCAGTGCAGGAATTGGCAAGTCTTTGAACCCAAGAGCTGCAGCAGAGCAAGTCTAGACTGAAGTACCAGTGAAGGTCTAAGCTTTTAGGGGAGAGGCCCCTTGAGTTCCAGCCTGAGAAACAGGGGACGTTGCAGTAACTTGAGAGGTACAGAGGTCTCACAGGCACATGGTTGTGACATCAGGACCACAGTCACTGTGAACTATCTTGCTGGCGAGGGCCAAACTGGAGTCTCTCAGATGCTGTGGCTTGCACACAGTGAGGGCAGTACATCAAAATGCATCTCATACACTTTAAGTGTGAGTATCCTGAAAAAATAACCAGCTTCCAGCACTCAAGGAACAGAATTGCATAATGTATTTATTTCAGATCAGCTTATGCCTACTACCCTTACAGACCCTACACAGGGGACAAACTGTAAAATACAATATAAATTCAACTAGATTCAAAGCATAATTTTAAATTAAATCCATGCAATTGCAATTCTATTTTATGTTTGAACCATTAATAAATATAATTAGAGGCAACACTGTCCAGACATTTTAAGCAAGGGCCTTTCCATATTGTAATAGTGGTTATATTTTGTGTCAATGCTGAGAGAACAAAATGTCTTCAGCAAATAAATCACTATGATGGTATTTAACTGGATTGTACTTAACATAAAATGGAATGAAAAAAATAGGATCTGTTGTATGTTAATGTAGTTTATAAATTCAAGTCCAGTAAACACATTCATCTTAATTCAGAAAAATTCCTGAACTATAAGAATGACTGACTATTTAAAGCTATAAAGTCGACAGCAATTTTCTTCTACGGCAAAGGAAGATGTTTTAATTAACACAGGATATTTTTATTTTGTTGAATAATTTTTGGCAAAGGCCAGAAAGAAAAAAATTGCTATAGGCCAAACTATATTTAGGCAATGCTTTTTTTTCTAGATGAAAAGGTGTTCGAACTCACATGCAGGGCAATCTAATGCAAGGTTCCACATTAGGAACCACCACCCAGGAAAAAGATTTAGGTGTCATCATGGATAATATGTTAAAATCCTCTGCCTAGTGTGCAGTGGTGACCAAGAAAGCAAATAGAATGCTAGGAATCATAAGGAAAAGAATGGTGAATAAAACAAAGAATATTATAATGCCTCTGTATTGTTCCATAGTGCAACCACACCTTGAATATTGTGTGCAATTCTGGTCGCCATATCTTAAAAAAGGATATAGCAGAATTAGAAAAGGTACAGAGAAGAGCGACAAAAATGGTAAAGGGGTGGAAGGATATCCCTACGAGGAAAGGCTTAAAAGGTTATGGCTGTTCAACTTAGAAAAGAGACGGTGCAGGAGAGATATGACAGAGGTCTATAAAATAATGAATGAAGTGGATGGGTAAACATAGATTGGTTGTTTACTCCTTCAAAAAGTAGAAAGACTAGAGGATACACAATGAAGTTACAATATACGCCATTTAAGACTAATAGGAGAAAATATTTTTTTTCATTCAATGAGTAATCAAACTGGAATTCGTTACCAGAGGATGTAGTAAAAGCCGTTAGTGTAGCTGGGTTTAAAAAAGGTTTGGACAAGTTCCTGGAGGAAAATTCTATAAACCATTATTAAAGAGGACCAGGGAAATCCACTGCTTACCTCACAAATAAGCAGATGGAATCTGTGTATGGTTTTGAAAACCTGACAGGGAGTTGCGACCTGGATTGGCCGCTGTTAGAAACAGGATACTGGGCTTGATTGACCTTAGTCTGACCCAGTATGACATATCTTATCTTCTTATTCTCTTAATCCTTAAGAGTAGAGTGACAATCCAGGGACTGCCCATCACAATAGGCACAGCCTCTGCAATTGACTGCAGAGTCTATGAAAAGGCAGCCCCACAAAACACCTCATATTCAGAAACGAGAACAAGCCAAACTACGACAAATCACTTCACAAATACCACATGCTTGCATAAATACCTCACCTCACCTTGGTCATATACGGAGAGTATAAATTGAGACTCATCAAATACAGGATAAATGGCCACAAATCAGAAACTGAAAGTGCAGACAAGAACCAAATGGGAGTCTCCAAGAAGCCAGACTCTGCATGTAGTAGAAAAATAGAAACATGAATTAATTTCCTCCTTTACAGTGCAAAATACAACAGGGGTAGTATTCAGTGGTGGTGACTGGTGTTTAAATTAATATGCATATTCAGAAGAATTAGATATATGAAGACATCTTTTAGAAAGGATGTCTGAATGCAAAATGAGATGTCCAAGTCAAAACATCTGATATACAGTGGGAGGGATAGCTGAGAAGGTGGTCACATGTAGGAGCCTTGTAAAACTTTCACCCTGAAAGATGCACCTGTCTGCTGCATAATAGCCAAAACTGAGATGCACAGAGTTATGGGCTAGCCATGTCCAGATAGTCGCTGCATTTTAGAAATTTGAATGTTGAGGAGAGCAGCCTTACCTGGGAGCCGGTGCGGTGTTTTCATCTAGCCGCAGAGAAGTGCTGCAGTTGCGACCTGATAGCCTGCCGGGTCAGCTGCAGGCGTGGGGTGGACGGCCCAAGTGTGGAGGACCCCCCCAGAACCCTACAAAGCTCAGCTGGTCTACACGCGGCCGCGTGTTCGCAGCCCACGTGGTCGTGTCTTAAAGGGCGTGACACAAGGGGCAAGACATGCCCCTTTGACGCCACTGAGCTCACTGGAAGTTGGCTTGGCCTGCTCATGGGAAAGCGGAAGGCGAAATCCACTGCCTCGATGACAACTTGAGATGGTTCTCATGGAGGTAAGGTGGGCCCCATGGACAGACATGTCACTTCCCTGCAGCCTGTAAATCAGTCGCCGGACGGGGCTTCTTTAAGTCCCGAGATTCGGTCACCACCTCCTCTCCCACAAGGTCCTTTGTCTTCTACTTTTTTGGACACTCCTGCTATTTCTGAAGCTTCTGTTCTATGTCCTGTGGTTCCGATCGCGTCTGAAGACCTGGTGGCTCCTCCCTCCTGGGAGGTGACCCTCATGGACATTTGGACTGCAATACAAAAAATTGATGTTCGCTTGTCTGGTACTGTTTCTTCTTTGTGTAAATTTTCTTCTGATGCGGTCGACAAAATGAAAGTTATCGATCAGCGTCTTAATTATTTAATTAGTTCGACTGCCCAGACTGAGTCCCAAGTCCAGTTGTGTTCAGATAGTAATGCAGCTGTTGTTAAAGAGCTTTCTGCGGTTTCCTATCGTGTTGAGATTTTGGAAAATCAGTCCCGGGCTCGGAATTTACGTTTTCTTAATTTTCCTTCCACTCATTTACTTTCTTTTGATCTGTTGTTAAAAAAATACTTTACTGAGATACTCCAGTTGAAAGAAACTGTTGAAATTCCCCAAATGTTTTCCTTTTCTCCTGCCCTTCAGGCGATTTCGAATCCTGAGGGGGATTTGCTCCCCCCTGAGAATTCAGTTGCCCAGAACTTAACTGCATTTTTGGAAGACTCTTTAGATGTTATCCCCAAGCGTTGCACCTTGGTGGTAACATTCTGTTCTGAGTCCGATAAATTAAGGGTATTACGTGCTTATTTTAAGCATAAAGATGTGGTGTTTTGTGGGTTTAAGCTCCAGGTGTTCCCTGACGTGGGCCGGTCCACTCAGTTACGTCGTAAACAATTTTTGGACTTGAAAGCCAGGGTTATAGCACTGGGGGCTTCTTTTTTCCTCAAATTTCCCTGTCGTTGTCTTATAACTTTTGAGGAACAGAATTATGTCTTTTCGGATGTGATTCAGCTCCAGAAATTTTTGTTTGCTAAGGAAAATGTTGGGAATTAATTGGGTGGGATGGTTACGGCTTCCTTATGTGGAGACTTGATTTAGTCCAGCCTCCTTTTTTCTTGTAATTTATTTTCATTGTTTTGAAGGTTATCTCTCCTGCTTTAAGGTGGTTACGTGTTATGTGTTTCATCTATTTCTTGAATTGTTTTTTCAATCTTTGGAGTTGCTCTAATCACAGTTGTTTTCTTGTTGTTTATTGTATTCAAGAAAATGTAAAATAAATATTAAAAAAAAAAAAAGAAATTTGAATGTTGCCCTATCACAGAACATGGCGCGTCCCAGCTTGCCATTTTGCTTATGGGGATATTTTGCTGTATGGATCCTGAAGAAATGTGTATATTATATACTGGCAGGTATCTTTGTAGAAGTGAAAAGTGAGCATAAAAGGGCAGTTCCCTCTTCCTCATACTTTGTTATGTTGCTTAAACGAGCCTGTTTTCTAATCCCGTTTGTGCCCTGGAGTAGATATACCATGGGTCTCCCTGATGGCGACAGCAGATGTGCAGCACTGGTCATAAATTGTGTGTGCACATGAATCTTTATGGACCTGCCTTTGTCATACTCTCAGGCATGCTCATGACTGATTTAGATGTGATTCTGCTTACATTTGTATCGTTCAGCTTTCAAAAATAGCTCCGGGACATCTTTGTGATTTGAACATCTGAATGCATATTTTCAGACATCCAAATCAGGAATAGATCTTCTAAAATGAATGATCGTAGCCATACGCAAGAGTGGATGGACTATTCCTTGTATCCCAAGTTTGGAAAACTGTAAGATCATTGGAAGATCATTGGAAAGGAAACAGCCCTAGTGGTGTTCCTAAAAAACATCAACCTTCCTCAACTGAAGTGTACCATAAAAGATAATTGTGACTGGGGGTTTGCGTAATGCGTTGTCCCTCGTTTTTTTTCTAAAATTCTGGGCAAGAGGTTCCTTTTAAAATAGAGAAAATAGGAGGGCTTGCTGCAAGAGAGGGTTTATCTTTCATGGCAAACCATCCAACAAAAAAAGTTGTGGGTGCTAATGTTTGATAGTTTAAGTCAAATTACAAGCTGTAGGGAATTGGATTCTACTTGATAGATTGGGATAATTTTGGAATAGACCTTTTTAGTCTTTCTCATATAGACAAGACACATGATAGCACTTCTGCTAATATTTTATAAAGACAAATACCTGCCTACCCAAGGCACCCTTTTAAAATTATCCTCATAATGTTTCAAAATTTAAGGACAAGAAAGTTGTACATTTATCGGCACCTGGTAAACCTATAATTTCCTTTGAAAATTGACCACTACGATATCAGAGATCTGGCACATTTGAATTTCCAAAGATGGCATATTCAAATCACTAAACCAAAATTAATTTTTTCCCTAACTTTATTGGTTGGCAGCTGAGCCTCTGTAGTCTGCATTGCTCCCATTTTGCAGGGGCTGGGCTGGTATGAGTTGGTGCAGTAAGCAGCTTTACCTTCTGCTGTCTGAAAGCACAGAACCATCAAGTTCACTCATGGGTCTGCGAGGACTGGCTGAAGATGCTGTGTTTCTCATGGAGAACACTCGTATGTATGTTTGTTTGAATAGCACAGGGCCTGAGCTTTGGGGGAAGCTGGCCATGTGCTAGGGCTGGTGGATGACAAGGCAGTAGGTTGGAAACCTATCAATTAGTTTTAGCAGACAATTCAAAATGTGTCAGGACTTGATATCAGTGAGTACTCCCTGAAAAAAAAGCTCTGTATTCATGTAAACATTCTTAGTTTCTTTCTTGTTATTGTCAACTGTTATTGGGCACTGACATTTTAACAAAAGGAAAATTGTAATAGAATTAAATCAACCACTGAAAAGTTTTGAAAACCAGCTCTGGGGGCTTGTGTATGAAACAGCATTAAGACACTTTAGAGGGCTTTTCATTCATTGGTCACCCTGTGTACTAAGGGGTCAATATCAAAAGCACTTATGCAGTCGGTGTCAGTATTGACTGCATAAGTGCTTTAAAAATATCCAGGCCGGTTAAATAGATAATCTTGGACATATACATTTTTACATAGTCAAAATTATCCATCTGAGAAGAAGACAGGATTTGGGGCTGCCAACCAATAAAGTTAGGGGAAAAATTAATTCCTAAATGTATAACTTGCAAATGCAATGTGTGCCTTTAAGTCAATGCACACTCCTGGTGACCCAGCAGCCCCTGAGTTTTCTTGGCAATGTGACCGGAAGTAGATTGCCAGGCCTTTCTTCTGAGGCAATGGAGGCAAAGCGACTTGCCCAAGGCCACAAGGAGTGCCAGTGGGAATCAAACTATGGTCTTTTGGGGGCTTGTTTACAAAGCCGCGGTAGCGGACTCCGTGCAATATCGGAGCTGCAGCCCCATTGAATTAAATGGGGTCGCGGCTCCAATATCGGGCAGAGTCCGCTACCGCGGTTTAGTAAACATGCCCCTTGGTCATTGCTCTAACCACTAGGCTACTCCTCCTTATTGAATCACTATTGAACTCTGTGGTTGTTTTTTTTTAACGCTGGCCACAATGATAATACATTCAGCGATGGTATTATTTGGATAGTGGTGAATTCAATCTGCTGTCCTGATAGCGATCTGGGTAGCTTTAGGCCAGAAAAATGGCCAACCTAAATTAACCAGATAGTTATCCAGATAGCAGACTGAAAATCACAATCTCTGGATAATTTCCAGGACCACCCACACTCTGCCCATGCATTACTCCAGCATAATGCAATTAGTGCTGAGACGATGTGTAAGAATGTTCACAGACGGCATACAGACAATGCTGCCAGATATTCATGGATGGCATGTGATATGGCATTTTACAAATGGCGTCCAAATGCAGTCTGGGACATCCAAGCCAGAATGTTTGGGGAAAAAAAGCAAACAGGTCCAATTCAGGCATGATTTCACAAATGTGGAGGTGCCCGATATGGTGCTCCAGAATAGTGTTCCAGACTGTGGACCTTGAGGAATAGCCTAATGGTTAGAGTAGTAGCGAGGAACAGGAATCCCACTGCTGCTATCATTGTGATTGTGCAGAGTACTGGGGATGGTGCAGTCAGAGTTGGTTCAAGGTGTTGGTGCCATAGGCAAGTCTTATGTCTCCTCCCCGGCTACAGAATCTATTGTTTAGCTTTGAATACCCTGCTCTTTGCTGCTCCCCCTGCCCCCTCCAGAAGCTGCCAACCTAGGTGACTGCCTAGTTTCCATAGTGGTTGGGCCGGCCCTTGGTACAGTGCCATTTTCTCTACACCCTCTGGATGTTTTACGTCCAAAACAAGTGAGCACTTTCTCGAAGATTATCCCTGAGCAGGTATAACCTTGTCAAACTCTGGACATCCAGGATGTTTTTGAGATCAGGCAGTGACATCCAGGTTCTTGGAAATGCCCAGGCCACGCCTCCACCATGCCCCCATTCAGACTTGGACGTCCCCAGACCAGCTTCTAAAATGTCTCTGGAGATGTCTCCGTGCTTTGGATGTCTCTATACCCATTTTCAGATGTCCACACTATGAATAGGTCTTTCCAAATAACCCCCTTATTCAGATAATGGTTTTTGCTATCTGTATAATGCATTAGAATGTCAGGTCATATAGTTCTAAGCAGTGCAATTCAGAAGCTAAATGTATGTTAGACGGCCAAATTGGTCACTTGAATTTCATTTATAACTTGAACCATCTAATTTAGATGGTTCAAGTTATACGAGTATATTCTGTGCTGCTGCTTAAACGGATGGTGCCACCAAGTACAGATATAATTTTAAAACGCCTAGGTTAGATGTTCCAAATTATACATTCACGAAACAGCTGAATATTGACCTCTAAGAATGAATAATCAAAAATAATGAGCTGTTCATGAATCTGTGCCCTGTGTGCTCTAATGCAGTAACTAGCAAGCTCAGTATTCAGAAGGACAGCCAACATATAACTTAAATATATAAGATATCCATTTAAAGTTATGCAAATATTCTGCAGAGCTAAATGTTGAAAAGGATGGCATAACTTTAAATGCATAACTTACTGTATCCTTTTAAATACATAACTTTTATCCAGAAAGCAGCTGAATTTTACTACTCTTCATATACCTTTCATCCCTTCCTCTGGACCACCCAAATCCTACCTCAAATTAAGAGATAACTTTGGTCATATAGCAACCTATATGACTAACAATTATCCATATAGATGATGGGAAACTTAAAAAAAATATATGTATGTGGTTGGCCGCCACCTCTGATCATATAACTACTAGTATGGTATTCATGGCAACATTTTTAAGTTGGAAAAATCTTGCCACATGGAGACTGGCATTCAGTTACCGGAGGATGTAGTTACCGGAGGATGTAGTAAAGGCTGTTAGTGTAGCTGGGTTTAAAAAAGGTTTGGACAAGTTCCTGGAGGAAAGGTCCATAAACCATTATTAAGAAGGGACCCAGGATATCAATGCTTGATCCAATACATGCATTGCAGAACCTGTGTCTTTTGGGGAAACTGCTAGGTACGTATGACCTAGATTGGCCACTGTTAGAAACAGGATACCGGGCTTGATGGACCTTAGTCTGACCCAGTATGGCATATCTTATGTTCTTATGTTCTTAGTTGAAAAGGCATGAGAAAATTCAGTTGGAACATCTGTTGGTGCATTGGCTGCAGAAGTTGAGGCTAAGAGATGAAGGAGATAGTGAAAGATGAAAAAAGTACTGAGAAACGGAAGAAGGAATACAGTGGAGGAAAGAGGGGAAGGACGGCAAAGAGGGAACATTTCATGAGAGGGAAAAAAGTTGAGCAAGAGAGAGGGAAAAAATGAAGAAACAAGATAATAGACCTTAACAGTCACTACCATAAATCCATGCAAGCAGTTCAAAGTCAGATTTTCATGAGCCTACAACTGTATATTGTGCCTTTGACATGTTTCTGTTCCAGCACAACAAGCTTCTCCTTCATGGCCCAGATCTGGTCAGAGCAGGACCTCCCTCCTCCAGTGTTGATCAGAGAAGCCAGTGTTTAAGATATTCTGACACAGTAGTTCATTGTAGGGTTGCCAACTTTTTGAAAGAGAAAAACCCACCACCTGTGGCTAGCTACGCTCCCACTCCTGCTCTACCCTTGCTCGCCCCCACCCCACCCTTGCCCCATCCTTTGTCCTTCCCCCTGCCCCCAAATAATAATTGCAGAGAGGGCAATGTGCAAACTGAACAAGCAAAATTGCTACACATTCTTCAATAGAATTTCCATATTAACAGAATACCCAGCATTGGTTGTACACACACTCACACTCACACACACACACACACTCACACACACACACACACACACACACACACACAATATAGATAGGCCTTCATCAATAAATGGGCACAAAACGAAAAGAGAAATATATAGACAAAAATTAAACTAAAATCTCAGAAAGTCAGACGCTGCATGTAGTGCAACACAAGAGAAATAGAAATGCATTTCTTCCATACTGTACAAAATAGAAGAGAGCAGATGTCAGGACTGGCATTAGGAGGGATGCAACCTGGCAATTGCTCTGGACCCACAAGCCAGAGGGCCTCAGATCTGTCTGAGACTGAAAAAGGCACAGCTTTCTATTGGGCTTTAGGTAATGCAATGTATGGGGCTGGGCTCAGGCAGCATAGGGGGTCATGCAGGCGTCGGGAAGAGCCGCGATCATCGTGGCTGCTCTAGTTTAAGGGCCACAGTGCTTGTGACTACTCCTGGGTGCTGTGGTCACAATCTTGACAGCAGTCCAGCACTCTAGAGTAGCTACAAGCACTGTAGGCCTTAAACGGGAGCAGCTATGGTGATTGCGGCTCTTCCCGATGCCTGCATGACCCCCTATGCTGCCTGAGCCCAGCCCCACAGCTTCACTTTTCTTTTTCAATTCTGTCGCTGCTGCCCAGGGCTGACTCGGGCCCACGATGGCCGCTGACAGCCCGATCTTAGCCGGAAGCTGTCCTGCTGCATGCATATGTCTGGCCTTCGCAGGGCTGGGCTACGGTTTCTGGCGCTCCCCTGGAACCTATAAATCGCCGCCCCCTCCCTCATTATTAGTAATGTTGGCTACATCCCACCCTCCTTTTATCCAAAACTCCTTTATGAACTCTTTTTACATGATGCTAGAATTTCTCTTGTTTTAAGAAAATTGCAGTGAAAGGGCAAATGCATAGTCAGAATAACAGTAAATACTTAACAGTAAATACTTAGCATCATTCAAACAGGCTGTGACATAAAAAAAAAATCTGATTCTGGTCATCTCACCACCAACAACCTAAACATTCTCCAGTACCAGGCATATAGGTGAACTAATATAAAACCCAACAAAAGTCACCGAAGATCTACAAGGCCAAATCTACCATACCATACCACCATAAACTTCCAAAACTTATTCAACAAGGCACCTACTCAGAAAAAAACATCACTATAAATACTGCAGGGGGCCCTAGAACATCCATACACCTATTTGAAAAGCTGAACAAGTCAAATTACTACAGTACAGTATAGATCACTATGTACAAACTCCATGTTAACATAGCACCTTGGCCTCAGTCACACACACTCAGAACACAGATCCTCAACAAGTAAAGAATAAGTGACTACGACCTAAAGAAAAAATAAAAATATGTAGATAAAAATTAAACTGAAACCCCAAGAAGCCAATTGCCACATGCAGTGCAACATCATATAAATAAGAGATGCAGTTCATTATACTGTGTAAAATATAAACATAGCACAAAGTCCAATCATTAAATTGAAAATAAAATTACTTGTTCTACCTTAGTTGTCTGTCCATTTTATTCTCTGATCTGAGGCTTCTGCTTTCCTGTCTTCTCTTAGCTCTCTTTCTATGGTCTATAGTCCATTTGCTATTTCTTATCTCTTCTTTTGTTTTCTTTACTTCCTTCCATCAGCCTATTTCCAGTCCCAGTAACTCTATCCAGTATCACCCCCCTTTCCAGTCCTCCCCTTCCAGTACCATCCAATGTAAACCCCCTTGCACTTCCAGGACTGCCACTGGTGTCCATTCCCTTCCAGTCCACCTCCTTCCTCACTGTCCAGCCTCTTCTAGTCCATATACCATCCCATATATCAGCTCACTTCCACTCCCAGTGCCATCCTCCATGTCAACTCCCTTCCATTCATCCTACCCTCTGTCCATCCCCCTTCCAGTGCCATCCCCATGTGTCTGCTCCCTTCTAGTCCTTTCCATCTTTCTCCCCATTACCCAATCACCTACAAGTCCCATCCCCATGTGTCAGCTTCCTTCATTCCTACCCCCTGATGTCATCACCCTTCCTTTCCCCCTCCAGTACCATTATCAGGTATCAGCTCCCTTCCATCCCCCTCTTTCCCCTCTGTCAGCATCCTTCTAGCCCCCTCCTTCTGCCATGTTAGCTTCCTTCCTGTCCCCTCCTTCCCCATCTGTCAGCTCCCTTCCAGCCCCCACCTTCCCCCATGTCAACTCACTTCCAGCCCCTCTTTCCCCTGGCAGCCGCGGTTCCTGCATTTTACAAAGCTGTTGCTGCGATAGCGGTAATAATTGCAAATAAAAGCAAAACTGATGTGGAGCCTTTTGGCTTCTGCTATGCAACCCCTGTTGCTGTGTCCCACTGCCTCTAACATAAGTTCCTTTTGGGGGTGGGACGCAGCAGTAAAGGTTACATTGCAGAGGCCGGAAGGTTCCGCACCAATTTTGCTTTTATTTTAATTATTAGCGTTATTGCAACCACAACTCTGTAAGATGCAGGAGCCATGGCTGGATCAGAGGGAGGGAAGGTGAGGCTGTGGCGGGAAATGAAAAGCTGGTTTTCTGCTCTGTCCATTCCTGGACCCATGGCCAGCGCAAAAAAATGGCTTTTCAATAGCCAGTTTTAATTCTCCGTAGGCAGCCGACTTGGCCATATAAAAATCGTCTAGGCTGGCGGAAAACAGGCCAGTTGGCAACTCTAGTTCATTAGCATCCTGGTACTTCTTCTTGCAGTGATCTGCAATATGCTGGGACACCTCCCCAACAAACAATTGCTGTAGCCATCTCCTTTCCAGGGCCGGTGCTAGAGTTTCTGGTGCCCTCCTGCAACCTATAGATCGGCACCCCCTCTCTCATTATTATTAATGCTGGCTACACCCCATCCCTCCCTTTTCCCCCAAACTCCTTTGTGAACTCTTTTCACATGATGCTAGTATTTCTTCTTCAAATCCCGTGCTGTAAGAAATTGCACTGAAGGGGTAAATGCATGACCAGAATAAAAATAACTGCTGAGCAGTAAATGCCAAGCATCATAGGAACAGGCTATGATAGTCTAAGGAACCTTTCTCTCACAAACCAAACCAAAAATATAAATCTTTATCACATATTATTACTATGCAATAAAGTTATGGTAATAATATGTAATAAAGGTTTATATTTTTGAATATATGATGTGATATGTATTGTATGGTGATTCATAGTGAGTATTGAAAAAGATTTTTTGTGTTTGGTTTGTGGGAGAAAGGTTTTTTGCCTCTCCTTCCGCAGTGTGGTATTTTGGTTTTGGTTAAGCCAGTATCCTTTTGTTGATGCTGTGATAGTCCAAGAGCATGCTTAATTTTAGATATAGATCAAAAGAAAAACACTCAACAGTACGGACAACTCGGAAATATGTTATTAATTGATAAAATATGCAGGAGAAAGATTTTGTACAGAATATAGGAATCAACAACATGAGAACCATGCAATCAATGTACATCTGGAAACTGTAAGAAAGTTAGTAGAATGTTGATGCAAAGAATCGTCGCAATATAGCCTATCACTGTAGGAAGACAGTGACAACATTAATATACTGCTAATTTAAACCACGTGTCAAGCAGGTTTCAACAACAAACTAGTAGGTTGCAAGTTATAGCACTGCGGAGAATAATTAGTAAAACAGGCCAACAGTATGCAAGCATTCAGACTGGTGTAAAATAAGAGAATATATTCTGAATATATTATTCATATGCCAGCATTTCAGAATGCTTTGCTGTGCACAGGCAATTCACTGTTTAATAAACTGGACTGGGAAGCCCAAACATTAGTGTCCATACAATACAGTACAAAACCCTGTAGAAGTCACTGAGGATCTACCGAGCAAATCTATCATAGCATACCAGAACCAACTTCCAAAACTCACACAAGAAGCCTACCGAGAAAAAAGCAGCACTGTAAATAGTGTAGCAGGTCCTAGTACATCCATACACCTTTTTGAAAAGCTGAACAAATCAAATTTCTACAGTGCAGATCCATATGTGCAAACATGGTCACACACTCAGAAAACAGACCCTCACCAAGTACAGAATAAGTGACCACAACCTAAAAATAAAAATATGTAGACAAAATTTAAACTGAAATCCCAAGAAACCGAACTCTGCATGAAATGTAACACTAGAGAAATAGAAAGAGATGCATTTCCCTATAATGTGTAAAATATAAAGATAGCGTTAAGTCTGATCACTAAATAAAAAATAAAATTATTTTTTTTACTTTTGTTTTCTGATCATTTTATTCTATGATCATGTTGGTCCTAATAACAGGTTTCTGTTTTCCTCTGTCTTCAATTAACTCTTTTTCTATGGTCTCTAGTCCAACTGCCATTTCTTGTCTCCCCTTTTGTTTTCTTCACTTCTTTCCATCTTGGATGTTGATCTTTTCATTTTAACTTTCTACCATTTATTTTTGTCTCTCTCTGTCAATTCAGATTTCATTACTATTTCTTGCTATCCATTCATCAATCCCCCTCTTTTTTACTCCATCTACAGTGCCTTGTGAAAGTATTCACCCCCTCGGTTTTTGTCCTGTTTTGTCACATTAAAACCTGGAATGAAAATGGAGGTTCATTTGGATATTAGGTAATAGACCTAACAATATAGTCCAAATTGGTGAAGTGGAATGACAAATGTTGTGAGTGCATATGTATTCATCCCTTTTCCTATGAAACCCCTAAATAACATCTGGTCCAACCAATTAACCTCAGAAGTCACATAATTAGTTGTTAGGGTCTACCTGTGCGCAATCAGTGTCACATGATCTGTCACATGATGCCTGTATAAATATACCTGTTCTGAAAAGCCCCTGACTCTGCAACGCCACTAAGCAAGCAACATGAAGACAAAGTTGTGGAGAAGTATAGACCAGGGTTGGGTTATAAAAAATATCCCAAATTCTGAATACACCACGGAGCACCATTAAATCCATTATAACAAAATAGAAAGAATATGACACCACTACAAACATGACAAGAGAAGGCCGCCCACCAAAACTTACAGACCAGGCAAGGAGGGTATTAATCAGAGATGCCACAAAGACATCAAGGATAACAATAAAGGAGCTGCAGAAATCCACAGTGGAGATGGGAGTATCTGTCCATAAACACACTCCATAGAGCGGGGCTTTATGGAAAAGTGGCCAGAATAAAGCTGTTGCTTAGCAAAAGAAATAAGAAAACGCATTTGAAGCTTGCACAAGAGCATGTGGCGGGTCCCCCAAAAACATGGAAGAAGACCCCCAGATAAGTGAAAGCCCTGAGGAAAATGAAACCTTAAATACTGTCATACGCGCCCCAGCCCTCCACCTAGGGGGTCAGAGGGTTGGGGTTGCCATGATGTCCTTTATGCAGAAAATGACTATAGCTTTACTCCCGCTATGCCTTATGGGAGTGGTAGTTTTTAGTCCTCTGATAAAAGGATAGCCGTGAGTCGAGTGTTAGGCAAAAGTTGACAAGAAATTTATTCCCCTTCCCAAACGGACTTAGTGCAGAACAAAACAGTACTCTTTACAGGAGCTTTTGCTTGAAGGTTATTTACACAAACAAAATAGCTGTATTTTCATACTCTTGGCTTCCAAAACGTGTAAGGCATTTTCCATATAACAAAGTAGTAAAACAAAACAGCTTCTTCTTTTTCCTTAAAGAAAAACACTTCCTTTTCTTTACTTTCCCTCAGCTCATTCACACAATCTTTAGCGAAGGGATTTTATGTCGTCTGCCAGGCAGAGTGTACAATCCATGGGAATTGCTTCTGAGTCAGCAGAAGTAAATTCCCATTGCATATCCTCAACCTCAGAGCTTACTGAGTTTTGTTTTAAGCTGTTACTGCTAGGCTTGGAATGACCTCTCTCTAAGAACTGGGGCGCTTCCCCTGGGTACCGTTCTAGAGGGTGAGGTCTTGTAAGGCTTGTGGCTGTGGAGATTCTTCCCTGGCTCTCCCCTAGCTCTCTCCAGCTGCTAGGAAATGCTTTATAACTTTCTGCATTCAAATCCAGACTTCTGCACTGCCCTAGCTCTCTAGTAGAAGCTGAGCTTCTTGACTTCCCTGGTTTAGTGTTAGGCTCCCACCTGTATAGACCTCGAAGCCTTTCCTCCGGCAGTGAGATCTGAAGGGCCCCCAGCTCTCTCCATCTAGGCAGGTTCCTAGTAACCGGCTGTGCCTTCTCTCCTTCTGCTCAGCTGGACTCACTTCCTGAACTGCAACCAGGTTCTTCACAGGGTCTCCAACCTTCTGAAGTCTCTGTGCTTCTCCACCTCTCTGAAGCTCTCCATGTGCCAGTCTCTCCTTCCTGGCCACTGCTTCCTTCTCTGCCACGCCTTCTGCTTCTTTGCTCTCTGCCAGGCCTTCTGCTTCCCTCCTTCTCTGCCTCCTTCTCCTCCCTTCCTGGAGCTACTGAGCAGAGTTTATATTTTCCCTCTCTGAAGCTTGGCTCGGCTTTTCTAAGCAGGTGAGAGTAATCATACTCCAAGCTTGCTGCTACGTCAGAGCTTGGGTGTGTCAGCTCAACTGCTCCCTCTCTCTGCTTGCCTCTCTTGTGCAAACCCTGAGCTGTGTGTGTTGGCTGACTGTCATTTTTAAAGGTAAAATCCACCTTTCTTTCTACTTCCATAGGCTCTGCCTGTGCTTCTGTATTACAATATCTCTATAGAAATGGGTAAAAGGGGCAGCAACTGGAAAGTGGTATGTATAAATACCCGTAGCATGGGGAATAAGATCCCAGATGTTGAGGCTTTAATGGAAGAGGCTGACTTGGATTTAGTGGTGGTTACGGAGACATGGTTCACAGACAACCATGACTGGGATGTAATTATACCAGGCTATACCTTATTCAGGAAGGATAGGGTAGGAGGAAGGGGAGGAGGAATGGCACTATGTGTAAAAAGTAACATTAAAGCTATAGAATTACAGGGCTTAAAAGGGAGAGAGGAGGCACTGTGGGTTAAACTAGAAAGAGTGAAGGGGAAATCAATTTGCATTGGTGTGATATACAGAATCCCCTCACAGGGAGAAGTAGACAGAGATTTAAAAGAAGACATGCAGAATTGCTAGGAAAGGGGAAGTGCTATTGATAGGTGATTTCAATATGCCAGATATTGACTGGAACATCACTGGTGTGGTGTCATCTAGAAGTAAGGAGATCCTGGATTCTCTACAGGGACAACTATTTAGGCAACTGATAACAGAACCCACACGTGAAGGGGCTATACAGGAAGGGGCTCTTCAACCTGGAAAAAAATGGCTGAGGGGAGATATGATAGAGGTCTATAAATTAATGAATGGAGTGGAATGGGTAAATGTAGATCAATTGTTTATGCCATCAAAATACAGAAAGACTAGGGGGGCATGCAATGAAGCTACAGGGTAACCTATTTAAGACTAATAAGAGAAAATATTTTTTCAATCAATGTGTAATCAAACTGGAAGTTACTTCCGGAGGATGTAGTAAAAGCTGTTAGTGTAGTTGGGTTTAAAAAAGGTTTAGACAAGTTCCTGGTTGAAAGATCCATTATTGTGGTTGAGGTGCTTGATATACCACCCTTTACTATGCACATCAGAGTGGTTTACATACTTTTTTTTAAATTCCCTTGTCCCTGAAGGGCTCACAATCTAAGTATACCTGAGGCAATGGAGGGTCAAGTGGCTGGCCAAAGGCCACAAGGAGTGGTCATGGGATTGGAGAACACAGTCTCCTCTGGCCTGATGTTGCTTGTGTGGGAATTGAACCCCTAGCCTGCTGGCCTGAGGTAACCTGTCCCAACCACTTGAGCCACCCCTTCCCCTTTTTACATGGAATTTCAATCCATAGAGATTCTACATTGAATTTTGTTTCCTGCAAAACTAATCCTTTGGACTCAATGCCCTCTCTGACATAGAGTGCAACCACTCCACCAATTTGATCTGCTTTATCATTACGATATAGTTTGCACCCAGGTATCACTTCCGCCATGCCTCTGAAATACCAATCATATCTAACCTCTCATTTAGTGCTATATATTCTAACTCTCCCATCTTATTTTTTAGACTTCTAGCATTTGCATTCAAGCATTTTAGAGGCTGTATTTTATTCATATTAATCTGGCTATCCGTAGGCATGGGTGATTTGGAATCTTTAAGCTCTATCTGCTCTGTACTCAAGGGCATTTGGGTTACTTTTGTCTTTATTCACACCTCTCTGCTGATATGCCCTAACTTCAGTCTTTTTCTAGAATCCTCCAAGGATACATTGTTCTGAACCTTGCACTCTTGGGCGACTGCCTGCTGCTATGGTTCTCAAAAGAAGTAATTTAAAAGGTGAAGAAGAAGAGGAAGACCTTCATGAAATACAAGAGATCACAGAGAGTGGAAGACAGGCATATCTATATTTGGAAAAACCTAGAGAAGCTATCAAAGTAGTCAGGAAATCAAAGATATTAAAAGAAGAAGAAATAGCCAATTCAATAAAATGGGGGGATAAGACGTTTTTCAGATATGTTAGTGAGAAGAGGAAGGGCAAAAATGGTATTGTCAGAATCAAGGGTGAAGGGAGGAATATATAGAAGCTGATGAGGATAAAGCCGAATTGCTTAACAAATAATTCTGTTCTGTGTTCACGGATGAAGGACCAGGAGCAGGACCTCAGAAAATACCCACAAATAGGAACAGAAGTGATGGGGATCTTGAGCGATTTTCAGAAGACTGTGTTCAGGAGGAACTAGCTAAACTAAAAGTAGACAAAGCGGTGGGACCGGATGGGATACATCCAAGAATACTGATGGAACATGGGGATGTTCTAGTGGCTCCACTGACTGACCTTTTCAATGCCTCTTTGGAATTGGGAGTGGTGCCAGAGGACTGGAAAGAGGCACATATGGTCCCTTTACATTAAAGCAGAATTAAGAATGTGGTTGAAAACTACAGGCCAGTTAGTCTAACCTCTATAATGAGTAAATTGTTGGAAACGCTGCTCAAAGAGAAAATAGTGAGGTTTCTGGAGTCCAATAGATTACTGTATCAGAGGCAGCATGGATTCACCAGAGGCAGTTCTTGTCAAACAAATCTGATTGATTTCTTTGACTGGGTGACCAGGGAGTTGGACTGAGGGAGAACCCTAGATGTGGGGTACTTGGGTTTCAGTAAATCCTTTGACATCATTCAGCACAGGTAACTTATTAATAAACTGAGCACCCCAGGGACGGATCCTAAAACTGTTTATTGGGTTAGAAATTGGTTGAGGGGGAGGTGACAAAAGGTGCAGGTAAATGGAGCTCACTCTGAGGAAAGGGAGGTTACCAGTGGTATTCCGCAGGGATCTGTCATTGGTCCAATTCTTTTTAACATCTTTATTAGTAATATTGCAGAAGGGCTGCCGGTATGGTTTTCCTCTTTGCGAATGATACCAAAATCTGCAATAGAGCAGACACCCAGGAAGGAGTAGATAACATGAGGAGGGATCTAGCTAAGCTTGAAGAATGGTCTAGAATTTGGCAGCTGAGATTTAATGCTAAAAAATGCAGGGTCATGCATTTGAGCTGCAAAACACCAAGGGAGTGGTACAGTGTATGGGGGGGGGGGGGGAGAAGTACTTCTGTCCACCAAAAAAAGAGTGGAACCTGGGCACGATTGTGTCTGACGATCTTAAAGTAGCTAAACAGGTAGAAAAGGCAATGGCAAAAGCTAGAAGGATGCTTGGGTGCATAGAGAGGAATAGCCAGCAGAAAAAAGGAGGTGATAGTCACCCCCAAAACACCATTCCCACAGTGAAACATGGTGGTGGCAGTATCATGCAGCAGGGACAGGAAAACTGGTCAGGATTGAAGGAATGATGGATGGCACTAAATACAGGGCAATTCTTCAGGAAAACCTGTTTCAGTCTGCCAGAAACTGGGACGAAGCTTTAACTTCTAGCTTGAGAATGACCCTAAACATACTGTTAAACTACACTGGAATGGTTTAAAGCAGCGGTTCTCAACCTGTGGGTCGCGACCCCCACGGGGGTCGCCACAGGATTTAGCGGGGATTGCCTCACTCCGTTTACCACTTCCTTTGGAGGAAGGACAATGCTGCACGGAGCCCATTTAGAGACAGAAAGGCTCCACAACGGCTTCACAGGCACAGCCGCGGTTCCCTAAGGGACAGGGACCCGCGGCTGCAGAAGAAGGAGGCAGACATGGGGAGAGGGGAGGGACTGGGGCTGACATGGACAGAGGGGGGCTGACATGGAGGGAGGGAGGGGGGCTGACATGGACAGATGGGGGGCTATCATGGATGGAGGGAGGGAGGGGGGCCGACATGGACAGATGGGGGGCTGACATGGATGGAGGGCGGGAGGGAGGGGGGCTGACATGGAGAGAGGAAGGGCTGACATGGACAGAGGGGGGCTGACATGGAGGGAGGGAGGGAGTGAGGGGGGCTGAAATGGGTGGATGGATGGATGGATGGAGGGAGGGGGGCTGACATGGACAGAGGGGGGCTGACATGGAGGGAGGGAGGGGGCTGACAAGGAGGGAGGGAGGGAGGGAAGGGGATTGAAATGGACAAAGGGGAGAGAAAGGGGGACATACTGGACAGACAGGAGATAAATGCTGGACAGAGGGGAGAGACAGTGGGGGTTAGGATTATAATGGGCTGATGGAGGAGCTAGTGCTGGTAATGGGCAGATGGGGGGGCTAGGACTGGGAATGGACTGATCAAGGGGGGTTGGGACTGGTAATGGGCTGATAGGGGGGTAGGACTGGTAATGGACTGATGGGGGGCTCTAGCATTGGAAATTAGCTGATCGGTGAGGTTAGGACTGGAAATGGGCTGATTAGAGGAGGCTAGGACTGGTAATGGGCTGATGGGAGGGGGTAAGACTGGTAATGGGCTGATTAGGGGAGCCTAGCTCTGGTAATGGGGTTGAGGGGGGACTAGCACTGGAAACGAGCTGATTAGGGGAGGTTAGGACTGGTAATGGGCTGATGGGGTGGGGTAGGACTGGTAATGGACTGATGGGAGGCTAGCATTGGAAATGAGCTAATCGGGGGGCTATGACTGGAAATGGGCTGATTAGTGGAGGCTAGGACTGGTAATGAACTGATGGTGGGGTAGGACTGGTATTGGGCTGATTAAGGGAGGCTAGCACTGGTAATGGGGTTGAAGGGGGACTAGCACTGGAAGTGAGCTGATTGGGGGGCTTCAACTGGGAATGGGTTGATTGTGGGGAGGGGAGGATAGAGCTGATGGCCCTGGAAGAAAACTGGGGGCTAAGGCTACAAATGGGCTGATACGAGGGGATGGGAGAATGGAACTGGAAGGGAGTGGATCTGAGAGGGGCTGCCATGGTATTTGTACTAGAAGGGACTGGTCAGTGGGGAAGGAGGGGGACTGGAAGGGAATGGACACCAGTGGCAGTCATGGGAATGCAAGTTGACATTGGAAGGTACTGGGAGTGAGGACTGGCAATGGGCTGATACTGGGAAGGGTTACTGGGACTGGAAATAGGCTGATGGAAAGAAGTGAAAAAAACGAAAGAAGAGATAAGAAATGGCAGATGGACCATAGACCACAGAAAGAGAGTTAAGAGAAGACAGGAAAGCAGAAGCCTCAGATTGGGACCAGCATGACTAGAGAAAAAATTGGTCAGACAACAAAGGTAGAAAAAATAATTGCATTTCGTATTAGTGATTTGACTACAAAATCATAATAATTTTGAAATCAAATATTGTTACTTGTTATTGGAATTAATTATTGTGGTTTAAATAAGTAAATTTTATAAATAAAAACATAATGCAAAGGCCTATAATATATTAATAATTCAACAAATGTTTTCAGCGACAATGCGTTAATGGTAAAGGAAGAGAAACACATTTGATTTTATCATTGGGGGGTCATCACAAGTTGACCAATGGTAAAAAGGGTCACGGTACAAAAAAGGTTGAGAACCACTGGTTTAAAGGGAAACATTTAAATGTCTTGTAATGGTCTAATCACAGCCCAGTCCTCAATCCAACTGAGAATCTGTGGCATGACTTGAAGATTGCTATACAGCAATGCAACCCATCTAACTTGAAGGAGTTGGAACACTTTTGCCTTGAGAAATAGGTGAAAATCACAGTGGCTAGATGTGCTAAACTAATAGAGACATACCCCAAGAGGCTTGCAGCTGTAATTGCAGCAAAAGGTGGCTCTACAAAGTACTGACTTTGGAGTGTGTGGGGGGGGGGGGGGGGGGGCGGGGGGGGAGGGGGTAAACTATGCAAAAACCTGATTTCTGGGGGGGTT
Organism: Ichthyophis bannanicus; assembly: GCA_033557465.1. Classification (NCBI taxonomy): domain Eukaryota; kingdom Metazoa; phylum Chordata; class Amphibia; order Gymnophiona; family Ichthyophiidae; genus Ichthyophis; species Ichthyophis bannanicus. Next base: position 648,338,543 of record CM066031.1, read on the forward strand.
TTGTCTTAATTATTGTTTGTGACACAATAAAGGATATTTTGCACCTTCAGAGTGGTAGGCATGTTATGTAAATCACATGGTGCTAACCCCCAAATCTCCATTTTAATTCCAGGTTGTAATGAAGCAAATGTCTACCCAGAAAAAAAGCAGCACTGTAGACAAAACAGGACAAACACCAAGGGGATGAATACTTTCACAAGGCACTGAACCTACCACTTTTCAAACCTCACCCCAGTCCTCCCATTCCCTATCTCTTCTTCCCTGATCCATTATTTCCCAGTCTTTCACTTAATCTCCCTCCTCCCCCATCCAGTGTCTCTCTCTCTCTTTTGCTCTTTCCCTCCAGCCACCTCCACTCTCTCTCTCTCTTTCTTCTTCCATGTCCCTCTCCTCCTTTTTATCCCCCTTTGTCCAGCATCTCATCTCCCCCATCTCCATACCATCTCCTTCCCATTACTCCCATGCCTAGCATCTCTCACTTTCCTTCTCACCCTATTGACCCTGTGTCAATCTTCTCTCCCTCTCCCATTTACCCCAGTGCCCTGCATCTCCCATTTCCCTCTTACACCCCCATGTCCAGCAGCTTCCCATAGTCTCCCTATACCCCATCATGCCCAGCATCCCCACTCCGTCTCAAAAAATTCACTCCTTGCTTCTCCCTGTGTCCACTTCCCATATCCAGTATCTCCCCTTGATCTCCCTAGCCCTCATGTCTAACATGTCTCATCCACCTCCCTATTCCACCCTGCATCCAGCATCTCCCCTCTGTCTCCCTATGCCCCTCCACATTCATTATTGCCCCCACCTAAAGTGCAGCCACACGGCAGCAGTCCATATAGGGCACATTCATGTCTGCCCGCATCCTATCCAGCAGATCTCCAACCACATCTCTGTGCCATGCCCCTGCCCCCGCCCCTTTCTAACACTGCCCTAGCCCAAATGCCTGACTGCTGCACAAGCCATATGTTGGTGTCCTGCCACTGCCAGAATCTCTGAATGTTACATATTGCATCCAGCCCTGCTAGTAGATGGTATTTTGTATGCTGTCCGTACCAAATAAGACCGTAACCAATACATGTCCCATGCTCATGTCCCCATCTCACATTACCCCCACAGGTGACCGTGGATATCCCCTGCGGACCTGGCTGCTGACCCTAGTGCACCACCCCATAAGCCATCAGGAGAAACGATACAATGCCGCCCATCAGCATACCTAGGCGGTTGTGGAGCGAGTAATAGGGGTGCTGAAGAGCTCCTTCCAGTGCCTCGATGAGAGTGGCGGGAACACCTTTACAGCCCGGAGCATGTATGCCTGTTGTTAGCAGCATAATGCATACTCCATCGGCTGCAGAGGAGTGGGAAGTTGCAGAGACAGCTGATGGTGACAGTGCAGAGGCTAGGATCCAGCAGCAGGCCCAGGCACTGGCCCACCGTGCGCGGCTGTTATGGGACAATTTCTTAGGTGACTGCCCCACACCAGCACCTTGTTTGGATACACACATTCACCAATAAAGTGCCCACAATGACATAACATATGCAGAGTGTTTATTTTCCCCCATGTGTGTCTTCTGCCCTCGGGTTTGTGGCTGGCCATGGGCGCTTGCTGACATGTGCACTACGATGCAGTAGAGTGATGTCTGATGATGTGCTGGCAGCATCATCACCCTCCCCAGGAAGGCAGGCTGCTGCACATGGTTCAGGGCTACCAGGTGGCTGTGCTGGTGCACTGGCAGCCCCAATACTCACCCCTAGGCCTGCAGAAAGCCCACCAAGCTGGGCAGGGAACCAGCAATCATTGCCTCATATGTCACCATCTCCCTCAGCAGATGAAGGTGTCCCTCCAGATGATACTCCACTCGTGTCAGTGTTCCTGACATACTTCAAACTCAGCCTCCCTCGCCTCTGACTTCCTGCAGGTCCTGGTGGATACAGTGCAGCTCTGCTAGTATGCTCTCGGTGCTAGCCACCAGGTGTGTACCCTCTTGCAGTAGCTCCTGGCCCACATATGTGCCCCCTGCATTCACGGGGTCATCCAGGATGTGCAACTGTAGCTCAGAGAGTGAGGCACCATCAGTCTCTATCTCCCCAGCAATGGCAGACACACTGGCCTGCTACACTGCCCTGGGAGCTCTATCATCTTGCACCACTGCCCTGGGTGTTACACCAGGTGGCCCCTCTGCACTGAGTGTCACATCAGGTGGCTTTAAACTAGATAACAGGGGAAAGCCGACAGTCACCCAAGAGCGCATGGTTCGGAAGAATGTATCCTTGAAGGATACTACCAAAAGCAGAGAGGTTCCCAAAAAGAGTAAAGTAGCCCAAATGCCCTCGAGTATGGAGCAGACAGAGCTTAAAGATCCCAAATTACCCATGTCTACCAATAGCCAGATTAATATGTATAAAATACAGTCTCTAAAATGCTTGTATGCAAATGCTAGAAGTCTAAAAAATAAGATGGGAGAGTTAGAATATATAGCACTAAATGAGAGGTTAGATATGATTGGAATATCAGAGACATGGTGGAAGGAGGACAACCAGTGGGACACTGTGATATCGGTGTACAAACTATATCGTAATGATAGAGCTGATCAAATTGGTGGAGGGGTTGTGCTCTATGTTAGAGAGGGCATTGAGTCAGAAAGGATTAAAGTTTTACAGGAAACAAAATTTGCTGTAGAATCTCTATGGATTGAAATTCCATGTAAAAAGGGGACGGCCATGGCAGTGGTGGTGTACTATCAAACACCTGGCCAGAATGAACAAACAGATGATGAAATGCTCAAAGAAATCAAGGAAGCTAATAAAAGTTACAGCACAGTAATAATAATGGGTGATTTCAATTACTCCGGTATTGACTGGGTCAGTGTCACGGCAGGACATGTTAGGGAGATAAAGTTCCTAGATGAAATGACTGCTTCTTGGAGCAGCTGCTTCATGAACTGACCAGAGGGTAAGCCATATAAGACCTAGTCCTTAGTGGAACACCAGAACTAGTGCAAGAGATAAGGGTGTTAGGGCCACTTGGCAATAGTGATCATAGCATGATCGTGTTTGATTTAATTAGTGGAGGAGGGATAGTAAGGAAATCTACAGTGCTACCTTTTAACTTTTGAAAGGGAGACTATGATAAAATGAGGAAAATAGTTAAGAAAAAACTAAAAGGAGCAGTTGCAAAGGTTAAAGACTTACATCAAGCTTAGGTGTTGTTGAAAACTATTATCTTCGAAGCCCAGACCAGCTGTATTCCACGCTTTAAGAAAAGTGGAAGGAAGTCCAAAAAACTGCCAGCATGGTTTAAAGGTCAGGTCAGAGAGGCTGTTGTTGCCAAAAAAGCATCTTTCAGGAAATGGAAAAAAGAGCCAAATGACGAAACCTGGAAACAGCACAAACACTGGCAAGTCAAATGCAAGGCATTGATAAGGCAGGAAAAGGGAGAATTTGAGAAGAAGCTTGCTGCGGAAGTAAGAACGCGAAATAAAGACTTTTTCAAGTACATTTGTAGCAAAAAACCTGTGAGAGAGTCAGTTGGTCCATTAGATGATAGAGGGGTTAAAGGGGCACTAAGAGGCGACAAGGCAATAGCGGAGAGACTGAATGAATTCTTTGCTTCGGTCTTTACTGAGGAAGATGTAAGGATGTTACCCATGACTGAAGTGGTATTTAAAGGTACGGAAGAATTGAAGGAAATATCGATACATCGGGAAGATGTATTACAACTATTAGATAAACAGAAGAGTAGCAAAGCACCTGGGCTGGATGGTATACATCCAAGGGCATTGAAAGAACTGAAATATGAGATTGCAGACCTGCTATTAGTAATCTGTGAATTTTCATTAAAATCATCTGTAATACCTGAAGATTGGAGGATCGCCAATGTAACGCCAATTTTTAAAAAGGGTTCCAGGGGTGATCTGGGAAGCTACAGACCGGTGAGCCTGACGTCAGTACCAGGAAAAATGGTAGAAACCATCATAAAGAACAAAATTACTCAGCATGTAGATAGTCATGGCCTAATGGGAGACAGCCAACATGGCTTTAGACAAGGAAGATATTGTCTTACTAATCTGTTATGTTTTTTTGAAGGTGTGAATAAACAGGTGGACAAAGGTGAGTCAGTTGATATAGTGTATCTAGACTTTCAGAAAGCCTTTGACAAGGTCCCTCATCAAAGACTTTTGGCAAAACTAAAGAGTCATAGGATAGGAGGCAGTGTACTATTGCGGATCAGGAACTGGTTAAAAGATAGAAAGCAGAGGGTAGGGCTAAATGGCCAATTTTCCCAATGGAGAAAGGTGAATAGTGGTGTACCCCAGGGATCTGTGCTGGGTCTGCTGCTTTTTGATATATTCATAAATGACCTGGAAAAGGGAATAATAACGAGTAAGGTTAACAAATTTGCAGATGACACAAAACTATAAAAAGTTGTTAAAACCCAAGAGGATTGTGGAAAATTGCAAGAGGATCTTGATAATTTGGAAGACTGGGCATCAAAATGGCAGATGAAATTTAATGTGGACAAGTGCAAAGTTATGCACCTAGGGAAGAACAACCCAAACTATGGTTACAAGATGCAAGGTTCCACATTAGAAACCACCACCCAGGAAAAAGATTTAGGCATCATTGTGGATAACATTAAAACCCTCGGCCCAGTGTGCAGCGGCGGCCAAGAGAGCAAATAGAATGCTAGGTATCATAAGGAAAGGAATGGAAAATAAAACAAAAGATATTATAATGCCTCTATATCGTTCCATGGTGAGACTGAACCTTGAATATTGTGTGCAATTCTGGTCGCCGTATCTTAAAAAGGATATAGCATTATTAGAAAAGGTTCAGAGAAGAGCCACCAAAATGGTAAAGTGGATGGAAGGATACTCCTATGAAGAAAGGCTAAAAAGGTTAGGGCTCTTTAACCTGGAAAAGAGATGGTTGAGGGGAGATATGGTAGAAATCTATAAATTAATGAATGGTGTGGAACGGGTAAACGTAGATCGATTGCGTTATCAGAATATAGAAAGACTAGGGGACATGCAATGAAGCTACAGGGTAAACTATTTAAGACTAATAAAATAAAATATTTTTTCACGCAATGTGCAATCAAACTCTGTAATTTGTTACTGGAGGATGTAGTAAAGGCTGTTAGTGTAGCTGGGTTTAAAAAAGGTTTGGACAAGTTCCCGGAGGAAAGGTCCATAAACCATTATTAAGAAGGGACCCAGGATATCAATGCTTGACCCAGTACAAGCATTGTGGGACCTGTGTCTTTAGGGGAAACTGCTAGGTACGTATGACCTAGATTGGCCACTGTTGGAAACAGGATACTGGGCTTGATGGACCTTGGTTTGACCCAGTATGGCATATCTTATGTTCTTATGTTCCTCTGTGTTGGGTGTTGCACAATACTGCACCTCCACCCTGGCTGGTGCACCAGCCCCTGTGGCTGTGCTGCATCTTGGCTGCATACTGGTATCATCCACGGTGGGTGGTGAGATTCCCCCTGACACACCAGTTCCAGGCTGTGAGTATTGGGTCCCTGGCTGATCTGTTGGAGAGCAAAGGTGGCAGAGGTTAGTGACATGGGTTGCTAGGCCAGAATCTGGGGTGCCACCCAGCCCACAATGGAACAGGCAGGGGGATCCCCAATCGGCACTGTCCCCAATCCCCCAATGGCCAGCAGACAGACAGGCAGGAAGAGCCTAGTTGGGAGGAATCATGGTAGGGACACAAACATGGCCATCATGGTGCCACCCAGGCCATGGGGTACACCTACTCACCTTCCTGTGTGCCTGGGGCACTGCTGTCAAAGCCCACAACCCCTGAGACGGAGACCTCCTCGACAAACCGCAACACCTGTTCCTCCAGAGGGGTGAGTCTGCGCTGCCATGCAGTTGGCAGACTTCTGTTGCTGGCCCTCTTCTCCTTCGCAGCCTGCCATACCATCTGCCACTTCTTATTATCCTCCATGTCCCTGTTATGGTGGTGGACGGCATTAACCCTCCTGATGATGTCATGCCATACTGACAGCTGTAAGCTGGCATCCTTACCACGAAGAGGGCATCATGCTGCCGCTTGATGAGCCTCAGGTCCATAGAGGTCTTGGGTGTGAAATTCACCTTCCATGTTCACCTTGGCCCTTTTGGCACTTTGTCTGTCATTGTGTAGCTCATGCACCATGGTGGTGTTAGACTACTTGCATAGGCCCTTTAACACAAATGTGGATATGGCATGCAGCCATGACATGCCCCATCCAAAGGCATATCTGTTACCTGCATAGGTCCTGGAGCACCAACGGTATGAAAATCTGTATAGCAGCTAACCACCATAGTACGCCATAGCCGCACACCATGGTACAACAGCAACATATGCATTCGTGGACACCCAGAGGGTAATATATGGCTAGGACTGATAGCACAGTATGCGTACATATCTGCTGAGGACAGGCTCATGGCATAGCTCAGGCTGTGTGCCACAAAGGGGCAGGGGACATTCTGTGTGTGTAGCACCTCTGTGCCAAACTCGTGCTGCCTGGCAATGGCACATGCCCCGTGCACCAGTAAAGTGGTGGTGCTGCCGCCTGTTCTGCATGGGTATGGCACAGAGGCACTACCCATGTTGGGCTGAGACCGCCACTGTTCTGCACGTATGGTGCCTCTGTGCCATACCCTTGCACATGGATGTGACCCACAGGGCACACACCCTATGCTCATAACCCCTAGTCCCCCACCCATGGTCTCTTACTCCATCCACATAGAAATGAATTCCCACCCTTACAAAAATGACAGCATCTTGTGATTCTAAAACATGAAGTTCATTTGAAAAACACTGTAAGAGTTAAACACTGGCAGCAAAAGCAGTATTGAACCAATGGCAGTAACAAAAAACAGAGGTATATAGAACAACAGGGACATTATGCACCCATGTCTGTGGCTATTGAGACCCTGCCTGTGCCCTTTCACTGCAGCAGTGAGAGCATCCAGGTGCACACTGATTGTCTATGCTGCTGCCCGCACATCATCCCTGAGGAACCACACTGCCGGCACCAGGGTGGACACCCAGTCACTGGATAGCGGAGTGAGTGGTGGCACAGAGCGACCTGGTGTACTACTGCCATGTCGTGACCTTGGGTGCTGGGATGGCTGTAGAATGTGGACCACGGCTCTGCTGCACATTGTGCATGGTCTGTGCCAAGCCATGCTGTGGGCACATGGCCCCATGGTAGGGACATGGGCAGGCATGGCTATGGACTGTGGGTCATAGCCGGGGGGGGGGGGAACTCCTTCTCTGGCCCCCCTGCTGGGTGCCTGCTAGCTCTGTACTGCACTGCACCGCCATAGCTGGGGTGCTTAGAGGGTGAGGTCTGCATCCCCTCTGCTAACCCCTCTGGACCTGCCTCTGCTCTGGCCATAGGGGACAGCTCTGATCCCTCTGATCCCTCTTCCACCTTAGACTCCCCACCCTGCCCCTCTCCCTCTGATCCCTCCTCCCCCTCAGACTCTCCATCCTGCTCCTTCACCATGGCCTCCTCACTGCCCTCCTCCTCCATGGTGCTGTCCTCCATCACAGTGCCACTAGACTCATCCTCCCCATCACTAGTGGAGGTATTACTGGGATCAGCACCTTAGGACAGCTGCACTGGCACTGGACCACTGCTCCTGGTTGGTGCCCATGGTATTCCAGCATTGTCCAGGGCCTCCCTTGAACAGGCTGTGGGGGAAGAGGGAGTGGGGTTAAAGGTCTGTACAGGCATGACCCTAGAGTGGGACTGGTGCATCTCCATGGGGCCCGCACATGCATTCCTCAACCAACCTTTGGGCCACGGGATTGTGCCATCCCACAGTGCTCATTGCATGCCCTCCCCTTTGCCCATTCCCAGACAGCTCTGTTCTCCCCCTCACATGCCCATCTTTGGCTTGCTGACCCTTGCCCCCGGGCAAAGTAAACCCACAGGGGACAGTGTAGGCAGTTGTGCAATGTGCATTTGGTCCCACCACTGGTGGTGTGTGGCCCAGCCACGTGTGTGTACACTTGTATGTATCGGGCACTGGCTGATGCATACACTGGGTAGTGACACTGGGGAAAGGCATGGCCACCCCAAGCACATTCACATCATTGTGTATGGAGGATCCACCACCACATGGTCTACCTGCACTTGCCTGGCAGCCATGGCAGTCACCCCCTGCATCTGCTGGCCTCCACTGTGTACCCCACTGACCTTCCTCAGTCTCCAGCTGCTCCCTGATGTACTGTAGCTGTTTCAGTTGCTTCTGGTGCAGTGTGCAGTAGTAGCACTTTAGGGCCTCCAGGGTGTGTCGCACACCATAGTCACTGTAGGAGAGAGGGAGAGGGAACACACATGGGCTCAGTTGTATGCAGCCACATCGCCTATTGCACATATCTGTATCCTGTCTCGGCCTGCTGGCCTGCCCAACCTGGGAGAAGGGGCATACCCAAGGGTAGCAGGTGTGGGGTGCATGTGATGGTACATCTTTTGCCATCTGACTGTAGATTCCTACCCACCATTCCCTTGTACCTTTGAGACATGCCCTGTGCCACCCACCAACAGTGCCATCTGGGCCACTGACCCACCTGTGTCACCCCTCTGATCCCTTCAGCCACATCTGCAGTCCTTGCCCCTTCCCTTGCTCCCATCTGTTGTACCCAGTCTTGTTTGGCACCATGGTACCTGATTGTGGGCTGTGACTGGCCTCAGCTGTGGGCAGGTGCTGTGGGAGGCATCCACTGCTTCAGGGGCCACATCACTGCATGATTTGTTAGGTACCATGCAGGGCAGGGTGTCGCAGTTTGTGCATGCCCACCATTATACACCAGTCAGGTCAGGTGGCATCACATTTTTGACATGTTGTCACAGCTGGTTAGGGGGTGGCAGGCAGTAGTGGCTGATCCACTTGAAGGGACAGACAGACAACACATATGTGGATGCTACCGCTGGCCCCGGCTGAGCTCTGGGCTGGGGTCACAGGGGCTGTTGGGTGGGCCATGTGTCTAGGACATCCACATGGGCCAGCGGATTCACCTGGAGTGGGCAGCCTGATCACAGCTCCCCCTGCACTGGGCAATGCCATTGCTGTGTGCGCCCTGTGGTGTCACCTGTTCTGCAACCATTGGTGCTACCACCAGCATGTGGCTTGGCCCCATGGCCCTGCCCCCCTGTGCAAATTCATAGCTGTGCCTTTCAGGGTGTGTGTGGCCTAGCATGGTGCTCAGCCCTCCTCACTCTTTTAGGTCTCCTTACTGGCACAAGAGGAGTTGGATGGCCCTCCATATGGTCATGGACAGCTGCAGGTTCATTTTCCGGCTCCCCCTGGGGTATAGCACCCACTCGAACTGAAGCATGGAACGGAAGTTGACTGCCCTTCTCACTGCTATGCCACTGGGGGCTTCTGCATAGGCAGCCCGCGAGGTCTGCGTGACAGTGTCATCAATGCACGGGTACATCGGATAGGCAATACTTGGGTTCTGTGCACTAGTCATCTTGCTTCTCTGGCTGCTGGTTTGGACACATACACAGGTTTCACAGACTAACATCTTAGGCGCCGAGCCCGGGTTTCAGACCCTGCGCCTACTTGTCTATGCCGCACTGGGCACCTACCACTGTGCTTAGTTTGTGCTGCATTTTTGAAGCTTGGCCATTTTGGAGGTGCATGACTCACGATTCCAGCACTTTTTCTGCAGGTATGGAATGCCTCGGCACCTTGTTGAAAATCAGGCCCTGTGTTTATACCAATACTGAAGAAAGGTGATCCGACTGATTGTGGAAATTATCGAACAATCACTCTGATCCCACATGCCAGCAGGATTCTAGTCAAGATCATACAGCAGAGACTACAACCATAACTTGAATGAGAACTGCCTGAAGTGCAAGCAGGGTTCAAGAAATGGTAAGGAATGAGAAGCATTTTCGCAGATGTGAAGTAGAGCCTTGCAAAGACAAAAGAATACCAAAAGGATATTTACATGTGTTTTAATGACTACAGCAAGGTTTTTGACTGTGTAAACCATGAAAAGCTCTGTGCCACATTAAGAAGTTTGAGTATACCACAACACTTGATAGTACTCTTGCACAACCTTTACATTGATCAAGAAGCAACAGTTTGAATGGGAACAAAGAGAAACAGAATGCTTTAAAATCAGCAAAGGGCTGCATACTTTCCCAATACCTGTTTAATTTATATGCAGAACAAATCATCAGAGAAGCAGGACTGTATGAAGAAAACTGAGATGTATGAAAACTGGTGGAAGACTCATCAACAACCTTCACTATGCTGATGATACTTTATTACTTTCTGAAAGTGAAGACAATCTGAAACATTTGCTTCTTAAGATCAAGGAGCATAGTCTTAAAATGGGCCTGCACCTTAACATGAAGAAGATAACGATCTTGACAACTGGTAAAAATCAATAAGTTCATTGTTGATGGAAAAGAAATAGAAATAGTAGGCAATTTTAACCTGCTTGGATCAATAATCAATAAAGAAACAACAAGCAGTCGAGAAATCCGATGATGTATTGCCCTTGACAGAATGGCTATGAAAGACCTGGAAAAATTTTCAACAGCAGAGATATCTCTCTCCGTACAAAATTTGACTTTTCCAAACCATGTTTTTTTTCAATAATGTCATATGGATGCGAAAGTTGAACAACGGAAAAGATAGTCAGAAAGAAAATCAATATCTTTGAATTATGGTGCTGGTGAAGAATACTGCGTATACCATGGACTGCCCGAAGAATAAACCAAAGATCAAACCTAAGCTTTCTTTAGAAGCTCAGATGACAATACTTCAGCTTTCATACTTTGGACACATCATGCAAAGAGAGAGATCATTAGAGAAAAACATCATGCTTGGCAAGGTTGACGGTCAACACAAAAGAGGAAGGCCAGCAATGAGATAGATCGATATAATAACAGCAGCTATGGATGTCACTCTATCAACAATGAGCCACCTGCCTGAAGACGAAATACAGTTTAGAATAACTATCCAGAGGTTCACTGTGCGTCAACACCGACTCAACAGCACTTAACAACAACAACAATAGCTTATGATTTATGGTTTAGGCACTTCATATACTGCCCTTTACTATGTATATCAGAGCGGTTTACAGATATATGCTAACAGGCACTTTTTATTCCCTCGTTCCCAAAGGGCTCACAACCTAAGCATACCTGAGGCAATTGAGAGTTAAGTGACTTGCCCAAGGCAATGCTAGATAGGACAGTTTTAGCCAAATTTTATGATAAGTTCTTGGTCCAACCTCACCTAAGATAAACTGTGAAACTCAGCTTCTCTTCAGATAACTAATGTGTTCTAGAGTAAACAAAGAATTAGGAATAACTTTGAACAGCCATTTAGGAGGGTATTTTAGAAGCTTTATTCATGAGTTGAAGATCTGTAAAAGGGCACATAGATCTATAAATCATGTAGATGTCCATTTTAGAAAGTCGGGTATATAGACGTCTTTGGTATGAGAACGTCCGGCAGCATGGGGGTGTGGTGTAGGTGTGTTCTGGGCAGAGATGCATGTTGTTGTGCAATTACAAAATGGCAAAAGTATCTTGCCCTGGTTGCTGAGGTATCCATGCCTATATCTGCTCCTGACCATGAATAAGGTGCAAAAAAGTGCTTGTTTCATGGCTACAACACTTCCAAAGGGAAAGAGCCAAATGTGCTTACATCACCGCAGTTAATATTTCCTGACCAATGCATACTCCAAACATATTGGACTATTGTAGTTGATATGGAAGGGCAGACTAGATAGGCCATGTGGTCTTTTTCTGCTGTTATGTTTCTATGTTTATTACTGGCCTGCTGCTGCACATCTGAGTATCTGAAATGGCAGGGCAAGATATGCTAGTCTCATAACATTGACACCCCCCCTTCTGAACTATCCAGGCTGGGACATTTAACACTAGAAGCCCCAAAGTGCGTCAATTGACGCAAATGCATCTTCGAAGTTGTATACCAGTGCCACTCCAAGAACCATGTCAGTCATGTTCCATGACTTTGTTAGCAAGGTACGTCAATTGACCCACTCAATTGTCTTGGATGCGTCAATTGACGTACTTTGGGGCTTCTAGGTATAAATTCATGTTCCCACTAGGTGGCACATCTCAATCACTGTTTACAGTTTTATTCCGACATTACAAACAATAAACACATGATGACATCATGTAATGACGTCACATACTGCACGTATTTAACAAATAAGTAACTTCACATTAATTCACATCTGCATTTCATGCTAAACGCAGTCGTCGTGATAATGCATCAATTGATGCACTTTGGAGTTTCTAGGTAAAATTCCTTTTGGGGCTTCTAGTGTTAAGGACCTAGTTCTGTGGCAGTTCAATTCAAGAATATTTACATTTTTGAAATGGCCTACATCCTTGCACCTACCTAGCCTTTGTATCCGTCTTCAGAACCGATTACTGGGACATTCATCTTTTGGCAAGGAGATGGAACAATTTCAGATGACACTTACATGTGCCTCTCTTCATTGTTGCTACTCCCCTGGATTTTTGGATATTCTGATCTGGATATCAGATTCTTCCTAGATGTCCCTTCTAAAATGCCACTTTAAAAGTTTTGCAGTCATTTTCAGTGATCACACTTGAATGCATAGCACTACTAAATATTCACATTACTTTGAATAGCTAATTTATTTCTTTAAAGTCATACATTCACCGTCTTGCTGAATACTGACCTCTTTATGTATTTCATTTTATTATATTAGCCCTTTATTTTTTGTTAAAATCTTTCAGTAGTCCCATATTTCAATGCTGCTTTGAATATTTTGCCAAAAAAATGAGAATCTGAAACAGACTGGGGCTATTAAATAAATCTATGGATGTTTAGGGAAAAATTACATCCTCACATTCTTTGTAGAAATATGTTAACACAAGAAAAGTAGAGATGGAAGAGGTGGGAAGAGACCATGACACAATAAATAAAGAGAAGCTAAGTGATAAAGAAAAAGGTTCTTGAATAATCAAGGACATATTTATTTTATTTTTTCCCTCTTATTGATGTCTCATTTATTTTGTGCAAGTGAGGAGTATATCTCATGGTTTTCTGAGGGTCTTTGGTGTATGCCATTTAGTAGAAATCGGGTATCCTGCCAGAGATTAGATTGGGTATGGGAGCAATGCAGACGTGCAGGGTGTGTTCAATCAGGAAACAGCAGTTATCCTGTGCCACATTCAGCCACATTTATGTTAGGAAATGCCATAACAACCTGCAGCTGATAAGATAAACAAGTCAAAGGAAGGCAGTGGGGATGAACGTGAATGACTTTTTGGGGGCTGAAAAACAGAAAGCTAAAACAGCATTTATGCTTAGCTTTTTTTTTTTGCCTAAAATAATTGCTGGCTAATTTAAAATTCTACAGTGTTTTTGAGGCTATCCATATTGAATATGCATGAGAAAGCACAGTTACTTACCTGTAACAGGTGATCTCTGGGAACAGCAGGAATAAGTCTTCACATATGGGTACGTCGGTACCGACGGAGTCTGCACGGGAACGCTTTCCAGCGTCCAATCAAGAGCTTTTGGAAGCATCCCAGCACGCCTGCACGCTGCCTTCCCGCCTTTCCCAACTGCCTCTCCTCAGTTAAGTTTTAAGGCTGAGACAAAGAGAGAGAGAGAAAGGAAAGGAAAGATAGATAGAGATACAACTCCTGGGGAGGTGGGAGGGTTGTGAAGACTTATTCCTGCTGTTCCCAGAGATCACCTGTTACAGGTAAGTAACTGTGCTATCTCCAGGAACAAGCAGGAATGAGTCTTCACATATGGGGACTCCCAAGTTGAGATGCCTGAAGTCTCAGCATGTCATAGGTTGGAACATGCTATCTTTCAGAACACCAGGCATCCTGAGGATGGAGGGTAGGAGTTGAAGAAAGAAAAAATGCTGTGGAACAGCTAACCTAGCATAGGACTGCAGGGAAGGAGTCCATGCGTGGATGATGATTGTCATCAATGATGTTGCAGAAGATTGCAATAGAGACCTCCCCTAACAGGATTTCACAGAGTAAGGAGGTTCATAAATCTACTGGGAACCCAGTAGAGGAACCTTGAAGAGGACCTCACTATAAGTGGAGGTAATAAACCTGTAGGAAAAAATGTGGAGGTCAGAATCCTGAAAGGAATAGGTAACCCCAGTAGGAAAAACTGGGGTAGTGCAAAAAACGGTGGGCCTTCATAGGAAGGGTTTATGACAAAAACCTAACTCTTTTGGCGGGAGCGTGGCTCACTTTTAGGAGCAAAAAGAGAAAGGCTAACCGATGTGGACAAACAGGCATAGTCCTTGTGGGGAGAAAGGGTATGGGGACCCCTTGTATCCCAAGGAGAGAGGACAAATGCTGGAGGCGTTAAAGCCTGTGATTAACTGAAGATCCACAATGTCTCTCCTAACTGGGATAAGCTAGGAGAGATATTGAGTATGGAGAGCTTCAGAGGTACATTAACCATTAGGCTATGGTATGAAAATTTTTGACTACCATAGGGGTGGTGTGTGCGGAAAACCCCAAACCTGCTAGATAGCATAGGTATGGGTAAAAGCCCTCTGTCAGAATCATATAGGTATATGAGAATAGACAGGGAGATAGATAAGTATGTGGATACATATCTATCTATAAGAAAATATCTCAACAGATAAATGTATATATATAGAGATATATATAGATATATAGACAGACATATAAGAATATATCTATAATGAGATATGGCAGGGCATAAAATACACACAAAAAATAAAATATGGATATGTAGGCTTACATATAGGGGTCTGCAGGTAAACAGACAGAGATATGCCTACAGTACAGTGATCACATAGGCTATGTGGAGAGGAAAGATTCATCTAATAACAAGGAGGTGGAACCTACTTGAGAAGACATATAGAGAATCTATTCCTCCTGGTTATGATCTGCAAGAATGCTGGTTAGTGCTAAAGAACCAGGATTGTTACATGAAAGACCAAGGACAATGCCAATGTGTAGCCAGGAAGTCCCGAGTCTTCCAGGACTCTGGTATGGTAAGTAGACAGAAGACGCCTAAAGATGAGAGACCATGTTGACCTGCTTAAGGGCAAAGGTATCATGCGTTCTTACCATGAGGAGGAGCATATCCCCGATTGGGAATACTATGGACCAAAGCAGGGAACTGGCAACTCCTTGAGTCTGCACGTAAGAGAAGGCCTATGTCCTTTATATCAAAAAAGGAGATAGAAAGAAGGGGATCATAAGAACATAAGAACATAAGATATGCCATACTGGGTCAGACCAAGGTCCATCAAGCCCAGTATTCTGTTTCCAACAGTGGCCAATCTAGGTCATACGTACCTAGCAGTTTCCCCAAGGGACACAGGTTCCACAATGCTTGTATTGGTTCAAGCATTGATATCCTGGGTCCCTTCTTAATAATGGTTTATGGACCTTTCCTCCAGGAACTTGTCCAAACCTTTTTTAAACCCAGCTACACTAACAGCCTTTACTACATCCTCCGGTAACAAATTCCAGAGTTTGATTACACGTTGAGTGAAAAAATATTTTCTTTTATTAGTCTTAAATAGTTTACCCTGTAGCTTCATTGCATGTCCCCTAGTCTTTCTATATTCTGATAAGGTAAACAATCGTTCTACGTTTACCCGTTCCACTCCGTTCATTAATTTATAGACTTCTATCATATCTCCCCTCAGCCGTCTCTTTTCCAGGTTAAAGAGCCCCAACCTTTTTAGCCTTTCTTCATAGGAGTAGCCTTCCATCCCCTTTACCATTTTGGTGGCTCTTCTCTGAACCTTTTCTAAAATTGCTATATCCTTTTTAAGATATGGCGACCAGAATTGCACACAATATTCAAGGTGCGGTCTCACCATGGAACGATATAGAGGCATTATAATATCTTTTGTTTTATTTTCCATTCCTTTCCTTATCATACCTAGCATTCTATTTGCTCTCTTGGCCGCCGCTGCACACTGGGCCGAGGGTTTTAACATGGTATCCACAAGGACGCCTAAATCTTTTTCTTGGGTGGTGGTTCCTAATGTGGAACCTTGCATCGTGTAACCATAGTTTGGGTTGTTCTTCCCTAGGTGCATAACCTTGCACTTCTCCACATTAAATTTCATCTGCCATTTTGATGCCCAGTCTTCCAATTTATCAAGATCCTCTTGCAATTTTCCACAATCCTCCTGGGGTTTAACAACTTTAAATAGTTTTGTGTCATCAGCAAATTTGATAACCTCACTCGTTATTCCACTTTCCAGGTCATTTATGAATATGTCAAAAAGCAGCGGACCCAGCACAGATCCCTGGGGTACACCACTATTCACCTTTCTCCATTGGGAAAATTGGCCATTTAGCCCTACCCTCTGCTTTCTATCTTTTAACCAGTTCCTGATCCACAGTAGTACACTGCCTCCTATCCCATGACTCTTTAGTTTTGCCAAAAGTCTCTCATGAGGGACCTTGTCAAAGGCTTTCTGAAAGTCCAGATACACAATATCAACCGACTCACCTTTGTCCACCTGTTTATTCACTCCTTCAAAAAAACATAACAGATTAGTAAGACAAGATCTTCCTTGTCTAAAGCCATGTTGGCTGTCTCCCATTAGGTCATGACTATCTATATGCTGAGTAATTTTATTCTTTATGATGGTTTCTACCATTTTTCCCGGTACTGATGTCAGGCTCACCGGTCTGTAGTTTCCCGGATCACCCCTCGAACCCTTTTTAAAAATTGGTGTTACATTGGCGATCCTCCAATCCTCAGGTATTAGAGATGATTTTAATGATAGTTCACAGATTACTGATAGCAGGTCTGCAATCTCAAATTTCAGTTCTTTCAACACCCTTGGATGTATACCATCCGGCCCAGGTGATTTGCTACTCTTCAGTTTATCTAATAGTTGTAGGACATCTTCCCGATGTATCGATATTTCCTTCAATTCTTCCACACCTTTAAATACCACTTCAGTCGTGGGTAACATCCCTACATCTTCCTCAGTAAAGACCAAAGC
Source organism: Ichthyophis bannanicus (assembly GCA_033557465.1). Taxonomy (NCBI): domain Eukaryota; kingdom Metazoa; phylum Chordata; class Amphibia; order Gymnophiona; family Ichthyophiidae; genus Ichthyophis; species Ichthyophis bannanicus. The sequence continues at coordinate 648,355,568 of CM066031.1, forward strand.
AAAGAATTCATTCAGTCTCTCCGCTATCACCTTGTCGCCTCTTAGTGCTCCTTTAACCCCTTTATCATCTAATGGACCAACTGACTCTCTCACGGGTTTTTTGCTACGAATGTACTTGAAAAGGTCTTTATTTCGCGTTTTTGCTTCCGCAGCAAGCTTCTTCTCAAATTCTCTCTTTGCCTGCCTTATCAATGCCTTGCATTTGACTTGCCAGTGCTTGTGCTGTTTCCAGGTTTCATCATTTGGCTCTTTTTTCCATTTCTTGAAAGATGCTTTTTTGGCAACAACAGCCTCTTGACCTCAGCTTTAAACCATGCTGGCAATTTTTTGGACTTCCTTCCACTTTTCTTAAAGCGTGGAATACAGCTGGTCTGGGCTTCCAAGATAGTATTTTTCAACAACACCCAAGCTTGATGTACGTCTTTAACCTTTGCAACTGCTCCTTTTAGTTTTTTCTTAACTGTTTTCCTCATTCTATCATAGTCTCCCTTTCGAAAGTTAAAGGGTAGTACTGTGGATTTCCTTACTATCCCTCCTCCACTAATTAAATCAAAGGCGATCATGCTATGATCACTATTGCCAAGTGGCCCCAACACCCTTATCTCTTGCACTACATCTGGTGTTCCACTAAGGACTAGGTCTAATATTGCTTCCCCTCTGGTCGGTTCATGAACCAGCTGCTCCAAGAAGCAGTCATTTATTTCATCTAGGAACTTTATCTCCCTAGCATGTCCTGTTGTGACACTGACCCAGTCGATGCCGGGGTAATTGAAATCACCCATTATTATTACTGCACTGTAACTTTTGCTAGCTTCCTTGATTTCTTTGAGCATTTCATCATCCATTTGTTCATTCTGGCCAGGCGGACGATAGTACACCCCCACTGCCATCGCCTTCCCCTTTTTACATGGAATTTCAATCCATAGAGATTCTACAGCAAATTTTGTTTCTTGCAAAACTTTAATCCTTTCTGACTCAATGCCCTCTCTAACATAGAGCGCAACCCCTCCACCTTTTAGTCATGGGAGACATGACTGAAAAGCCTTTTCTAACCAGCTAGGATAGCTGTTGGAGAAAACCCCCCATGCTCTCTAGCAAGGGCCCACAGTGGAAAGCTTCTCTGTAGATTGCAGAGAGCATGGAACTGGCTGGTAGAGAGCCAGTATCTCAGTTAACTAAGCTGCCAACTCAGGAAATGAAGATGGCAGAATAGAAAAACAATCTAGAAGCTTGTAGTGAGAGGACCTCCAAGAGAGATGGAGTACTGACTTGGAGGCACTACAAAGACTAGACAGAATGTTAGTGGAGGACAATCTGGTAGTTTGTGGATAAGAACCAGTGGTCCAAACATTAAAGCTCCTGGATGGGCAGCTGCTGGCAAGACAGCAGAAGAATCTTACTGTTCCAAAACAGAAAGAACAGACAGAACAGGAGTAGGAACTCTGGACATGTCTGATAAGCTGCCCCAAGGAAGATTAAAACAGAGGAGGTGAACTCCGTACTGGAAAGTGAGAAAACTAGAGAGGCTGAAGAGAAAGCCTCACAGTAAGTAATTCCGCTCTTACAGGGGAAAAACTTGGTAAGAGGGTGAAGAGAATGGAGCTGAAGAAGACTTACGAAGTAGTAAGTCTATAGAAAGGAAAAATACATGCTGGCACAGGAACTATCATTTGATAGTGGTCAGACCTCTTTCCCTAGCAGGGAAAAGAGGAGAAACCTGTGACTTATAGGCATGAACAACCTGACAGCTCATAGAAATATAGAAAAAATGGATATCTTTTGGAAAGAGATCCCTGTGTAGGGGTTAGAATAAAGTGGTGGATTGCTTCTATTGAGAAGAAGCAACTGTAAATTCTAACCCCAAGGGTCACAAGCATCTGATGATGAATGATCAGAAACCCTGCAGGTGCTGGGTTTGCTGAGCCTGGTGAGAGGTTGGATTCTTTAGACCAGGACGATGCTTTCCCTGTTGGGGAACATCTGTATGATGGGCAAGTGATGAATAAAACCTTCTTCTCCTGTGGGAAGAAAGTTTGGTAGGACATTTCCTACGTACTGGGACAGAGGAAGGGGCAGAACAACCCCTAGGAACAGCTAAATCAGTGGACCACTGAGTAACCTGACGTAAAGACTCCTTGTTGAAAAGATTTTCTCCAGTGCAAGGAGTATGTCCCAGCCGTAGTTGTGCCCATTTGTCCAAGTCTGAAGCTTGGAGCCAGGCTCTACGTCGTGCCCCTATAGCTATAGCAGAAATCCTGCTAACAGACTCAAAAGAGTCTAGGGAAGCACGAGAAAGAAACCAAGAGATATTCTGGATATGCTTAAGCAGTGAGGAATAGTCTGTATTCCTGGAATCTGAAAGAAAAGGAGACAAAAGATGCAATTGCTTTGTGACCTCCTCAAGAGAAAGACTCATATAAAAAATATATGAGAGAATTCTTGCAGAAAGCATAGATGTCTGGAAGGTTTGACGTCCAAAGTCATCTAGTGTTTTAGACTCACGACCTGGCGGATAGGAAGAGTGCTTTTTCTTACTCTTTACCCGCCTCATTGCTGATTCCACTACTAGGGAATGATGAGGAAGTTGAGTCTTTTGAAACCCTGGAGAGGGGGGCACCTGATATAACAGATCAATTGCCCTGGGAGGTGGGGGTACCTGGAGAGGTGTTTCCCACATTCCCAGAAGGAGATCCTGCAAGGAATGATGCAAAGGAAGCATTATGCTCCCCTTTGCTTTGGTAGAAATAGAGCCTTGTGCAGGATCATGTCCTGGGATAGGAATGGCAAGAGATCTTACTATATCCCAGAGGAAACTCTGAAAAGAGGGATCCCTAACAGGAATCTCTCTTGGACAGGTTAGATTTACAGAACTAGCCTGAGCATCCACAGAGGTATCCAAAAATATAGGAATAGAAGATCCTGCACAGTGCAGTGTGGAATGCTTAAGAGATGGTTGCTGGTACTGGGTATCAGGAGCAGCAACCGTCCTTACCACATTGTCCATGCCAGGTATCGGCTCCAAGCTTGGTATAGAATGGAGTGATCCTGTTGAAAAAAGCATGGTAGGAGTTGGCCACGATGCTACTGTGGATACCGGTACCGATGTCAAGACCGGTACCGATGTCGGAGTCGAGCCCGACAAAGACATCGGAGTAGTCATCTGTGACAGTTCAATTTGTACCGAGGTGACCGAACCCATCTGGCCAGTATCCTCGGTACCGAAGCACCAGTATCGATCGATGTCGGTACCAAAAGCTATTGGTACCGAGTCTTCTAGACTAGAGATCGATTTCAAACTCGGCATCGAGGGCAGAGAGCCTGATAAGCGAAGCATGGAAGGCACCGACCGCAAAGGTAATGAGGTCGTCGGTACCGATTTCGGTACCGTGTCTGACACCTTTGAAGCCAGTGGCAACTCAATCGGCATGAAAGGAACCGAGAGTTGTGGATCGGAATTACTGGAACCGAGCCTTCGGTACCGCTGATAGCCGGTACCAAGGCGAGTCAGTACCCAGTCCTCCAGACTGGAGATCGATTCCAGACTCGGCATCGAAGGAAGCGAGTCTATCGATACACGTCTGGAGGGTACCGACGTCAGTGGTAGTATCGGTGCTGGTACCGATAATGGGAAGTCAGTCTGGGGTGTATCTACTGGTCCCGAAGGTACTGAGGACGCCAGATGATGATCCCTGGTGAGGAGTATTTCATCCAACACCAGTGACGATGTCGGGGTATCGGTACCGCTCGAAGCGGATGCCACCACCGGACACGGCTGAGGTATGTTCTGTGGGGGGTGAACCCCAGGAACAACCTGAAACCCCTTATTTGCTTTGGAGACCGAAGACTCCCGCCAGGGTTTTGAAGCCAGTGGGCCCTCGAGGGCAAGGCCGGAGCCGTCTTCATGCTGCACATGAGACCTACCACTCGAGGACTGGCTAGTCTTAACAGACTGTTTGTGGGTTACCTGATCTTGTGTGGAAGAAGAAGGGGACGGTGCCCCGAAGTTGGAAGGCAACCGTGTATCGAGGTAATCTCGATGTTGAAAACCTCTTCTCACCAAACTGTAGTCAGGACCCAAGCAGGTTAGACACCGACTTTGAGGGTCTAAAAACAAAGTTGTACTGCCACAGGATGAACATTTCTTAGAGAAAGTGTCTGGCGGTTCCATGAAGGAAAAAGAAGAGGCCTAAAAGGCCTAAGACCGTGGGATACTATGAGGAAAAAATATATCCCGCGGAAAAGGAAAATATTTCAAGAAAAGAAAAGAAAAACACCGGCGGTACCGGTGGCGTCGGGAAGACAGCCGCGACCACAAGAAAACTAAAAACAAGAATTTTCTGCGGTGACAGGAGGACGTCCTGCTGGCTCCGTGGAAAAACGAAAACTGAGGAGAGGCAGTTGGGAAAGGCGGGAAGGCAGCACGCAGGAGTGCTGGGATGCTTCCAAAAGCTCTTGATTGGATGCTGGGAAGCGTTCCCGCGCAGACTCCGTCGGTACCGACGTACCCATATGTGAAGACTCATTCCTGCTTGTTCCTGGAGATATATTTTTATACAATGGAGGCAATGCATGCAAATATGTATCACATACACAGTATTCACTGAGGATTTTCTAAGAACTTGACCGGCTAGGGCAGTGATGGCTAACCTTTTTGAGCCCGAGTGCCCAAACTGCCGCACAAAACCAAAGAATTTCCTCAAAGTGCCAGCACGTCAATTTGCATAAATATTTGCATAATGCTAACATACACTAACTTTTAGTAAACATGTCTCTTAATGAGTGTATGGATAAAGACAGACTAAAAGATTTCTACATTACTATAATCCAGTGCCAACCGCCAGGCACATTAGGAACTACTACAAACACTGCCCATTTAGAACCAATAGCAAACCCGCCGTATCCTAACAGCACTACCAGGAGTCACAAAGCACCATACCATACCTATCAAAAGGCAACACTGCAAATATTAAACCAATACATTTCAGAGAACAACAATACATGACCTACTGGGGAAAGAGAACAAGTGGCAATGTCAAAAGGAATTACATAAACAGAATACCTCAGCTCAGTTACACAGTTGCAATTGCTCCAGCCACTTTCTTCTGGTTTCTTCATGTTTTCTGCTAACTCTCCATCATCTGCTGTCCATTTGTCCTTTCTTCTCTCTTCTAGTTTTTTTTTCCATTCTCTCTCTCTACATCCGCTTTAACATACTAATCTTTCTCCTTTTGCTCTTTCCTCATTCCTATTTCATCCACTCAAATTTTACCCCTCCATCCTCAATCCCCACTTACTCTCCCAATACCCGGCCAATTGTACATTTTTCTTCCCTCACACACAAAATATTTTTCCCCTCTCCATTTCATTCTCCCAGCCCCATCCCCTTCTAATCTCCCCCAACATCAGCTCCCTTTTAGTTCCAGCCCCACCCAGTATCCGCTCCCTTCTAGTCCCCTCATCAGTCCATTTCCAGTCCTAGCTCCCCCATCCATTTCCAGTCCTATCCGAGTCCCTTCATCAGCTCATTTCCAATACCAGCCTCCCATCAGCCCATTTCTAGTCCTTTCCTAGCCCCACCATCAGCCCATGTTAAATCCTAGCTTACCTCCACTCAGCCCAGTTCTAATCCAAGCCCCCATGATCCTACGTCCAGTTCTAGCCCCTCCAGGAGTCCATTTCAATCCAAGCCCCACCACAGCCCATTTCCAATCTTAGCTCCCCCAACACCCAATTCTCAGTTCTATCCTAGCCCATCCATCAGCCCAGTTCCTGTCCTAGCTCCCTCCCCTAAGAGCCCATTCCAAGCCCCCCGGCCCAGCAGGTATTTGCAGTTCGAGCCCCCGTCCACTCAGCCCATTTCCATTCCAAGTCCCCCTCCCCATTAGCTATTTGCAGTTCAAGCCCCCCACTTCCCCTCAGCCCATTTCCATTCCAAGCCCCGTCCCCATCAGCTATTTGCAGTTCAAGCCCCCCACGTCCCCTCAGCCCATTTCCATTCCAAGCCCCATCCCCAACAGCTATTTGCAGTTCAAGCCCCCTTCCACTCAGCCCATTTCCAGTCCTAGCAACCCCAACCCATTACCAGTCCTAGCCCCCCATAGCCCACTCCCAGTCCTAATCCCACCAGCCCAATTCCAGTCCTAATCCCCCATCACCCAAGTTTCAGTTTAAAGCCCCCCCATAGCCCATTACCTGTCCTAACCTACCCATCAGCCCACTCCCAGTCCTAATCCCCCATCACCCAATTTTCAGTTTAAGCCCCCCATAGCCCATTACCAGTCCTAACCCCCCATCAACCCACTTCCAGTCCTAATCCCACCAGCCCATTTCCAGTCCTAATCCCCCATCACCCAATTTTCAGTTTAAGCCCCCCTATAGCCCATTACCAGTCCTAACCCCCCATCAACCCACTTCCAGTCCTAATCCCACCAGCCCATTTCCAGTCCTAATCCCCCATCACCCAAATTTTAGTTTAAGCCCCCCCAGCGCCCATCACCACTCCTAACCCCCCCAGCCCAGCGCCCATCACCACTCCTAACCCCCCCAGCCAGCCCAGTGCCCATCACCACTCCTAACCCCCCCCAGCCCAGTGCCCATCACCACTCCTAAATCCCCCCAGCCCAGCACTACTCCTAACACCCCCCCAGCCCAGTCCATCACTACTCCTAACCACCCCCAGCCCAGCCCATCACCACTCCTAACCCCCCCAGCCCAGCCCAGCCCAGCCCATCACCACTCCTAACCCCCCCAGCCCAGCCCATCACCACTCCTAACCCCCCCCCAGCCCAGCCCAGCCCAGCCCAGCCCATCACATCACCACTCCTAACCCCCCCCCCCCAGCCCAGCCCAGCCCATCACATCACCACTCCTAACCCCCCCCCAGCCCAGGGAAAATTAAGAAAAAAAGAAAACCTGTCTGTTGCCGCTGTTGGGGCCGCCGCGGCAGAATCGAGCGTGCCGCGGGGCCCCCTGTATCCGGCAGAGCCTGCCCTCCCCGTAGCAGCTCTCTCTTTGGAGCTGCAGTCAGACGCGCCGGCTTGCAGAGCGCGAGGGAAGAGTTTCTCCCTCGCTGCTCTGTTAAACCCGCGGGGGCTGATGGGAAGTTCCCATCAGCCCCCGCGGGCTTAACAGAGTCGCGAAAGGGAAACTCTTCCCTTCGCGCTCTGCAAGCCGGCGCGTCTGACTGCAGCTCCAAAGAGAGAGCTGCTACGGGGAGGGCAGGCTCTGCCGGGTACAGGGGGGCCCCGCGGCACGCTCGATTTTGCCGCCGCGACCCCAACAGCGGCAGCAGACAAGTAAAATTGGAAAAAAAAACAAAAACCTAATTGCGGACCTTCCCGCGTGCCAGCTGCAAGGCCTTCGCGTGCCACAGCTGGCACACGTGCCATAGGTTCGCCATCGCTGGGCTAGGGGTTTCCCAGAGACTGGTTGAGAACCCCTAATCTAGAATGTTAGTCTAAAGTAGGACTAGGGGTTGACTGAACTTGCCCCACAAAATCATCAGTGTCCCACAGCTACCTCCAATGATGATGCTGTGTCTTGGTGCATATGCATCTATACCTGCTCAAATCTTATTTATATCCCTCTCCTTTCACCCTTTCTCATGAGCCTTGTGGAATGCACACTCCATCTCAAATAAGTTTGTCTTTATTCATGATCTCTTTATCTCTAATCCTCTCCGTCATCTTGCTCTAACTGAGACCTGGCTCCTCTTGGAAGACTCAGCTTCAGTCTCTGTCCTCTGTCATGATGGCTACCGATTCTCACACATGCCTCATCCCACTGGCCATGGTGGTGGTGTTGGGTTTCTAGTCTCTCTTTCCTGCCAATTTCAACCCCTCTCTCTGCCTCAGTCTCACTTCTTTCCCTCCTTTGAAGTCCGCTCCATCCATCTTTTTATTCCACTATCTTTCCAGATAGCTGTTATATATCAACCCCCCTGACAAGTCCACCTTTACCTTTCTAACTGACTTTGACTCGTGGCTTTTCTTCTTTCTGGATTCATCAGTATGGTTTGAGATAAAAACTAAGGCTGAGTCCAATCATAGCAAGCTCAAAATCCTAGACTTCAAAAACGCTAACTTTAGTAAAATGGTCAAGTGCCTGAAGGAGGAGCTGGCAGGATGGGAGGAGGTAAAGGACATGGAACTGCAGTGGGCTAAACTAAAGAAGGTAATAAAAGGGGTAACAGATACATAGGTAAGGAAAGTAAATAAAAACAACTGGAAAAGGAAACCAATTTGGTTCTTCAAAGAAGTGGCTACACAAATAAAGGAAAAAACCCACAGCTTTCACAAAATTCAGAAGTTCGCAAACAGAGGAACACAGAAAAGAATACAGGATAAAGCTAAAAGAGGCAAAAAGAGAAATAAGGATAGCAAAATCAAAGACAGAAGAAAAGACGCCTAAAGATCTAAAGCTTGATGACAAACCTTTTTCAGGAATATTCGGGAGAAGAGGAAAATCAGAGATGGAATGGCAAGACTCAAAAATGCCGAGAACGGATTCGTGGAATATGATATTGAAAAGCGAAAATGCTAAGGGCCTTATTCTGATTGGAATGTTCAGGCCCCTGTGCAGCCAATTGGAATATGGACGCACAGGGGCAAACTCAATTCTGATCCTGTGGGCCACGTCTAGCCTCATGGGATCAGAATCGCGACTAGGCCTGTATGTACAGGCCAGGACGAGATTCTGGTTGGTTTGCACATACAGGCCTCTACCCAGCTAACTCAGTCAAGGCTCCTGAATGGAACCATGGCACCATGGCATCCGGTTGTCATGACACCACGGCTCCATTTAGGAGCTGTGAGCCCAGGCTGCCAACCTGTGCAGTCCTTCCCCGCAGCCCAACCCCCGACCTGGCCTCCTAAGGCCAGGGTTGGGCTATGGGGAATCATCTGCACCCCCCTCCAACCCCTTCCGCCACCCGGGCCTGCCATCCCCTGCCATCTAGGGAAACTTATTCCACCTTAGGATAGATACCATGCAGGCAACTCTGGTGTAGAAGTTAGGTAACTATTTTTAATACTTCAGTTGTATTGAAAGCTTCCAGAGGGGTAGCTATGTTTGCATGTAACAGCAAGAATGACAAAGAGGCTGGTGATCCTGTATAGGCTGTCACCTGTAATCCTTTCTACTTGTATATTTGCTTCATTCCTAAGGATAAATATATTCTTATGAAAGTGCAAAGTGGCGTCCTTGCTTGTCAGACATTTCCTCAATACCAAACTTCCCTTCAGGTCTGGCACATACAGCATGACTTTCATGGAAATCTTATGTCTACGGTAATAATGATACATCTGAGCCACCTTTCCCCAATACTGCAAACATGAGGAATTTCTGAAATCCCTTCATCATCAGGATATTCAAGATAGGCTTCTAAATCTATAATGGTCAGAAATCCCCCCGGGCTGAACAGTCATGATCCCCATATGGAACTTTGGTATCCTTAGCAACTTATTCACTAGTTGAAGACCCTGCCCTTTTCGGCCTCAGGGACTGGAGTTATAGCTCACAGGCAACATAGCTCTCATGAACAACTCCTGCTAATGTCAGAAGGAATCCTGTCAAAAACAAAACATCTCATTCATGAGAGTGCACAATTATGGGGCATATCCCTCTCTCATTATATTGAGGACCCCACTAGTCCTCTGATTTCTGGACACAGTCTTGTGCAAACTCTTGAAAGCGGCTACCAAAATGGATTCATCTGAGTTAGGATCCTAAACCTATCATTGAGCAGGTACCCCTGAGGGGGCACTTGCATGGGTCCCTCCTTTGGTGTCATAAAAGGGCTAGCCCCCTGCCAGCCATCTTAGCCTTCTGGACTGAGATGAACCTGGCTAGTTGGCACCAGTGCCTTTTGGACTTGAGGAATTGCCTCAAGCCCCCCAGGTCCTTGATAATCTTATACAGCTCATCTCCAGAAAATAAGTGCCCTCTAAAGGCCAACTTACTAAGACAAGCCTTGGATACCACCTTTTCTGCCCACAGCCCGAGATATAAACTGCTAGGACCAACCACCACAGTTGTCATACACTTGGCTGAGGTACAAATAAGGTCATACAGGGTATCTGCCAGAAAGGCCATCACTGACTCCAGCATAGACCCTTGGCTTAAACCTTCAGCTCGAGCCTGCTGAATCCACCTCAGCAAGGCCCTAGCCAAATTACCACCTCAGATGGTGGCATGAAGTGACAAATCTGCTTCCTCAAAATCCTGTTTAAGGATCACTTCCAACTTCTTGTCCTGGAAATCATTAAGAGCTGCGCCACCTTCTACTGAAATGGTGGTATGACAGACCACTCCTGATACCAAGGCGTCCACTTAGAGGATCTGGAACAAGGCCTCAAAATCCCCCACCCCCACCCCTCGCTCCTCTCACCCCCGGGCTGCATTGCTTATATAGCAGTCATATACGTTGACATCTATCCTCTTAATTCGACCACACATGTTTTGTATTCAGTGCAATAATTGTGGTGCTTTCATTCTGAGACGAATCACCTGGAATCTAAGAGCTTGCCCTATATGCCTCAAGTTGGCAGCCATACAAAATGAATTAACTCTATTAAGGGAAGAAGTAGACGCAATGAAACACACCTCTTCTAGGATACAAACCAAACAAAGTCCCCCGCCACTCCCACAGAGACTCAAACATCCCAGGAAGAAATAGATGCAGAAACACCCCGTACATCAAGAGATATCATTGCATAGTGCCTTCTCTGCTTTGGTTAATGAGGATGTCCAAGCCAGGGAAGCTCAAGGGCCCTTAAATAAGATAGTCAATGCCCAATCGCCTGATAAAGCACCAATTATGAAGAAAGACTCAAGGAACAGAAAACTACTACTACTTGGTGATTCCATCATCGGAGGCACCAACTTGGAAACGCAGTTCAAAGGAGGGAAGTTAGTCAAATACCTCCCAGGCTCTTCATCTAGTAAGAATACAAACCAGATTGTTGATATACTTAGCGCTGAAAGTGAGCACTCCAAAATTGATGTTATCATCCACTTGGGTACAAATGACCTGGCTAGAAACAGTGCCACTACAGTTCAAAGGGACTTTCAAACTCTGGGGGAGAAACTAAAGCCCATTGTTAACACTGTAGCATTCTCAGAAGTTCTACCTGTTCTTGGTAAGAGGGCAAAAAGGCTAAATTGCATAAACAGCTTTAACGCATGGCTCTAAACCTGGTGCAAAGAGGAAGGATTCAGATTTATAGGCGACTGGGGAAACAGATGGACCAACAAGAAACTATACTGTGCTGATGGACTACATCTCTCTGTCGCAGGGAGAAGAATCCTAAGTGAAAAATTCAGCCAGTATGTGGATACGCATTTAAACTAGAATAAGGGGGTGATGGATGGGGAAGGTCAAGTTCTGGACGTCACTCTTTGCAAAAGCAGAACAACATCAGAAAAAGACACACTTTTAAACCACACATCAAAAACAAGTGGGAAAAAGTAGACAGAACAAAATCAATGCAAAACACACGCAAGACAGTTAAATGCTGGAAAGCAATGAGCACAAATGCTCAAAGCTTATCCGATAAAGTTCCAGACCTGGAAGCCCTAATGGTGGAAATGGACTTGGACATTGTGGCCATTACAGAAACATGGTTTAATGAATCACATGACTAGGATATAGCCATAGCTGGCTATAATCTATTCAGAAGAGACAGAGAAAATGGAAGAGGAGGAGGAGTAGCCTTGTATGTCAAAAGCAATATTAAAGCTACTGAAATGCAGGGGGCATGGGGAAAAGAAGTGCTCTGGGTTGTGTTGGAAAGAGGAGATGGCACTGTCATCCATACTGCTGTAGTCTACAGACCTCCGACTCAAATCGAAGAGCTAGATAATGAATTTATTATAGACATTATCAAAATAGCCACAAAGGGGGAAGCAATCATATTGGGTGACTTTAATCTACCCGATGTGGATTGGATTACTCCTTCTGCAAATTTGGAAAGAAGCAAAAAAATTGTGGATGCTCTCCAAGATGCGTTACTTAGACAAATGTTGATGGAACCAACAAGGGAAAGCTCAACGCTGGATTTAGTCCTCACCAACGGTGATAGCATGTCGAATGTCTGGGTGGGTGCCCCTGTGAGCAGCAGCGATCATCACATGGTGTGGTTTGAGATAAAAACCAAGGTGTAGTCCAACTATAGCAAGCTCAAAGTCCTAAACTTCAAAAACACTGACTTCAATAAAATGGCCATGTACCTAAAGGAGGAGTTGACAGGGTGGAAGGAGATAAGGGAAGTGGAATTGCAATGGGCTAAACTAAAGGTGACAATAAAATGGGCAACAGATAAATATGTAAGAAAGGTAAATAAAAACAAAAGGAGAAGGAAACCTATTTGGTTTTCCAAAGAAGTGGCTGCTCAAATAAAGGCAATAAACACAGTTTTCGCAAAATTCGAAAGCTTGCAAACAGAGGAACACAGAAATGAATACAGGATCAAACTCAAAGAGACAAAAAGAGAAATAAGGATAGCAAAATCAAAGGCAGAGGAAAAGATGGCTAAAAATGTGAAGTGTGGCAACAAAACTTTCTTCAGGTATATTCGGGAAAGGAAAAAGATCAGAGCTGGAATCGCAGGACTCAGAAGTGCTGGGAATGGACTCGTGTAAAGGGACATTGAAAAAGTGGAATTGCTAGACAAATACTTCTGCTCTGTTTTTACTAAAGAAAATCCTGGAGAAGGACCAATTGTGACTCCCAAATATAAAGATGGGAATGAAGTAGACACCACACCATTCACAGAAGATGATGTGTTAGAACAACTTGCGAAACTGAAAGTGGATAAGGCCATGGCACCGGATGGGATACATCCCAGGATACTGAAAGAGCTCAGAAAGTTTCTTGCAGGGCTGTTAAAGGATGTTTTCAACAGTTCCTTGGAAACAGGAGTAGTTCCTCAGGACTGGAGAATGGCTGATGTCGTACCTCTACACATAAGTGGTGACAGGGAAGAAGTGTCAAACTACAGGCCTGTGAGCCTTTTCTCGGTGGCGGGAAAAATAATGGAGGTGCTTCTGAAGGAGTGAACTTTCTCAAAACCAACAGGTTGCAAGATCCAAGGCAACATGGTTTTACCGAAGGACGATCTTGCCAAACAAATCTGATTGAGTTCTTTGACTGGGTGACCAGAGAACTAGATCAGGGGCATGCAATAGATGTTATCTACCTGGATTTGAACAAAGTCTTTGATACTGTTCCTCATAGGAGGCTTATCAATAAACTTAGTAGTTTGGGGATGGGTCCCAAGGTGGTAAACTGGATCAGAAATTGGTTGACTGATAGACAACCAGGTGATGGTAAATGGAGCTCACTCGGATGAAAGGAAGGTGATTAGCGGGTTGCCCCAGGGTTCGGTCCTGGGCCCGGCACTGTTCAATGTATTTGTGAGTGATATTGCTGAAAAACTGAATGGAAAGGTCTGTCTTTTTGCAGATGACACGAAAATTTGCAACAGAGTGGACTCCCCCGAGGGAGTCCTTAACATGAGAAAAGATCTACAAAAGCTGGAAGAATGGTCAAATGCTTGACAATTAAGATTGAATGCAAAGAAGTGCAGTGTCATGCACTTGGGTAGCAGAAACCCAAGAGAAATGTACACGATAGGGGGCGAGAGGTTGGTGTGCATGGATTAGGAGAAAGACCTTGGTGTGATTATTTCTGTAGATCTCAAGGTGGCAAAACAGTGCGACAAGGCGGAGGCAAAAGCCAGCAGGATGTTGGGCTGCATACGAAGAGGAATTACCAGCAGAAAGAAAGAGGTTCTAATACCACTGTATAAGTCCCTGGTGAGGCCTCACTTGGAATAATGTGTTCAGTTTTGGAGACCGTATCTTGCAAAGGATGTAAAAAGAATGGAATCTGTTCAAAAGAAGGCGACCAAAATGATTTGGGGCCTGCATCAGAAGCCTTATGAGAAGAGACTTGAAGACCCATATATTTACACTTTGGAGGAGAGGAGGGATAGTGGAGATATGATTCAGACCTTTAAATACTTAAGGAGAAATAATGAACAAACAAACCTCTTTCAAAGACGGGGAAGCTGTAAAACGAGAGGGCATAACATGAAGCTGCAAGGTGGAAAACTGAAAGGCAATATCAGGAAATACTTTTTCACTGAGAGGGTGGTGGATGCTTGGAATGCCCTCTCGATGGAGGTGGTGGGGGCAAATACGGTGACAGAATTAAAAATGGCAGAGGACAGACACAATGGATCCATTTATAGCAACAGAATAAAATCAAAATAAACCGAACCATCTAACTTCTCAACAAATAGGGGTGTCCTGCATGGAGCGGTTTGTTCACCCCTAAACAAAGACATGGGGAGAGGTGGCCTGGGGGCGGCCTGCACAGAGTGGCACCTACTCCTGCCATCTTACTCCAGCCTTCTTACTGGGCAGAATAGATGGACCATACTGGTCTTTATCTGCTGTCGTTTACTATGACTTCCTCTTCCAACATTGGCAACCATAGTGCCATCACCCTACACCACTCTCCCGACAAGCTTCCTAACAAACCAACAAGCACACAAGCACTGCAGATTTCTCTCTAAACAAAGATAAAAGGAGGAAACCTCCCTTTTTTTTACAACAAAAAGGAAAGGGAGAAACAAAACTGTCAAACGAAAGCTGCCCGAGACTAAAAGACATCCAAGCCTCTCCTCCACCCAAGGATCAGCAGGAGGTGGAGGTGAGAGAACAAGGTTGTCTCCATAACCTTCCTCCCCCCCCCCCATGGCCACACTAAATCCAGGGACAGGGGAGAAAAACTGGTGCCAAAAAACAGCAAATAGCATGATTGGCATTGGGTTTGTAGGACTATTGGATATGAGGCACAACGACTTAATCCCACTATCAGGGCCAACCCAATAATTAGGAAAACTGGGCAAATGCCTAGGGTGGCACCTTCTTGGAGGGGGGACAAAGAGCAGGGCATTCAAAGCTAAACAATAGATTCAAACAGGCAGGGAGGGCATAAGACATAAGGTTTGCCTGGGGCACCAACACTTTGAACCAACTCTAGGGCCAATTCTGCCCTCCATCCTTTTCAGCAGGAGAGGCAAAGGCCTCTAGATTTCTTGGAGCCTGTAGCCACACAGTACTGCTCTGGCCGCTGCCTCTCAAGCTTCTCTCTGGAGGGGGATTATGTTTTTTTTCTCTGCTATATTAGAAAAACCAAATGGAGAAGGAGAAGGAAGAAGGCCCATCCCTGTCTGAGGTAAACACCGGCACAAGTCAACCTATTTATTTTATTTATTTATTTAACAGTTTCTTATATACCGCCCCTTCCAGAGATCAGGGGCGGTTCACATCGAACAAAAATCAATATACTTCTGTATATTTTACATGGAACTTGTGTTAACTATGTACACGTTTAGTTACATTGAACATGTTTTGAACATTAACTAGAATAACACTATTCAAACTATGTACAGGTCATCACAACATAATTGAGTTACCGGTATTATTTACAATAGAGATATAGCCATTTGTTTGTGTAAATCTTTGTCTGTAGGGTAAGGCAGAGTAGAGTAAGTGTCTTTCTTATGTTTAATCATTTGTTCTGTCTTGAGAACTGTGAATGTGTTTCTGTGATTGTATCGGAGAGGTTTTTTGTTGGTAGGGGATCTCAAAGTGTTTTGTGAAAAGGTATGTTTTTAGTTCTTTTTTGAATTGGTGAAGGTCTTTTATTTTGCGGAGGGTTAAAGGGATTTCGTTCCAGAGGGTAGGGGCAGCAAAGGAGAAGGCTCTATCACTTGTCGTTGCTCTGGTCCTTCTGAAATTAGTTTTTATGTTGAGGGAGTGGGTTGCGTTCTGTCTTCGTGTTCTAGTTTCTGATGGGGTTTGTAATAGGGTAGATAGTTGGGAGGGAGAGATGTTATTGAGGAGTTTAAAGGTAGTAAGGAGGATTTTATATTTTATTCGGCTGCTTATGGGGAGCCAATGAAGATCTAGTAGTATTGGGGTCACGTGGTCTGTTAGCTTAGCTTTTGTGACCATCTTGGCACATATGTTTTGTGCTCTTTGGAGGAGGTATATGCTTTTTAGTGGTAGGCCATTTAGAATGCTATTGCAGTAGTCAAAGTGGGGGGTGATGAGGGAGTTGACCACTGATCTAAAGTCATGTGTGTTGAGTAGGGGTCTCAGGTGTTGTATTGTCTTGAGTTTATAGAATATCGTTTTTACTGTATGTTTTATGTGTGGGATCATGGTGAGTGAATGGTCCAGAATTATTCCAAGGTATTTTACCTCCTTTTTAATAGGTATTGGTGTGTTATTTATTGTGATTGTGGTAGGGTAGTTGTGGTCCATGTCAGGTTTTCTCGTTATGAACATTGCTTCAGTCTTTTTGAGATTGATGCTTAGGTGGTTGTTTTCAAGCCATATGGTGGTCTCATTCATGCATTGGAGTAGTCTATCGTATTTGGGGTTGTTGGTGTTTATGGGGATGGCGAGCATGATATCGTCCGCGTATATGAAATGGTTAATTTCATACTTCTTGAATATGTCTGTAATTGGTTGGAGGTATAAATTGAAGAGGAGGGCAGAGAGTGCCGATCCCTGAGGGATACCCTGGCCTTGAGGGAAGGTTTCTGATGTTTCTTTGCCTAATTGTATCTGTATGAGTCTGTTTGAAATGTATGATTTGAACCATTCAAGGACGGTTCCTCCTATTTTTAGGTTTTCAAGTCTGTTGATGAGTGTTTTGTGATTAATGCTGTCAAATGCAGCAGATAGGTCTATGAAGAGGAGGAGGAAACCTTTGCTATTTTCATTAGTACCACGGATGAGGAGGTCTGTCAAGGCGATTAGGAGGGTTTCCACTCCATGGAAGGGGCGGAATCCGAATTGATGCGCATCAAGAAGTTTTTGCTCATCTATGTATTCCTGTAGTTGGAGTTGTATAGTTTTTTCTATTATTTTAGCGATTAGCGGTATGCTGGCAATTGGTCTGTAGGAGTTGGGGTCCTTTGGGTCAAGTTTATTGTTTTTTATTATGGGACGGATCGAGGAAAGCTTTAGGGTGTTGGGCATGGTTCCTTGTGTGAGGGATTGGTTTACTATGTATTGGATGTTTTCTGCAAGGGATTCCTTAGTATACTTGATCCATGACACCGGGCATGGGTCAAGCGGGGAAGTTGTAGTGTTGATCATTGTTATGATGTTGAGGATGTGTTTACGATCAACTTTGTGGAATGTTGTCCATTCATAGTTACTGGTCTGTGTATATTCTATCGTGATGGTTGGGGAGCAAGATTTTACCTTTAGCTTTTCAGCAAAGTGTGCTGCTAAGGTTTGGACGTTTATAATGTCCTGGTTCGGTTCTGGGTTATGTGTTTTTGTTAGTGTTTTGACGATTAAGAAGAGTTCTCTTGGTCGGTTGAGAGCAAGATTTATTAGATTGGAATAGTAATCTCCTCACCACCATGCTTAACAGCTCTATCCTGCCTTCTGGAGACAAAACAGTAAGCTCCTCATCTGTACCGGCTTATTTAGAAGGTGAGCAGAATTGCCCTGTCTCAGCCTACCAGGAGAAGGGATAAACCCATTTGTGTGGACTGGGTCTAGGCAGGACAAAGAGGTACATATGAATGCTCAGGAAAAAACACTGAACAAGAAAAAGATCCAAGGTGTGATTTTGAGAAGCTGCAGGTGGTTGTAGATCCAGGCCCTAACACCTCAACTAGAGGAGCAATGGGGTCAACCCAAATAAAGAGGAGCCGTGAAAAGAGAAGAGACTAAACCCCTGCTTGCATAGGAAGAGGAGGAACCCAGTCATGGTGAAGAGAGGAGGAGAAGAGTGCCAATGGAGACCCAACCCTGTCATCACAGGAGGAGGTTCCCACCTAGGCCACAGCAAAGGCTAAAGTAGTGGGAAGATGAGAGGAGGAAGGAGAGAGTGCAAAGGCATTGGAAGGACAGATAGAGAGTGCAAGGGGAGCTGGAGATACAGTCACTATTTACAGCCCATACCCATTATCTCCAGCCAGCCACACATAGAAACATAGAAAAATGACAACAGAAGAAGACCACATGGCCTATCTAGTCTGTCCTTTTATATCAACAACTACAACAGTCCCCTTTTTTCCTTTATAGATCCTCTGTGTTTCCTGTGATCCTCTGTGATCCCCTGCTATCTTACTGAGACACGCTTTACCATGGCCATTCTAACCAAATCCCCCACAAAGATATTCCTGGGTCTATGAATGGAGAAAAAGGGAAACGCCATGGTGTCACACTATAAGTCTGCACTTCTCAGCTTGTTTAGTACGGATAATAGGGAAAAGAGGGCTAGAGCCGGGAGTGTGTTATACAACTTACAGTGGATGCACTGATCTCATTGAGAGACAGGAAACTTGTTTACTTTGATTACTGCATGCTCTGCAGGTCTAAGGTAACAGTTATCAAGGCTTTTTTGATGGAGAAAAATGCAGATCAGTTAATGATTACCGAGTTGTGGTTATGTGAGTTATATGATGTAATAAGGGAGCAGATTAAGTCCACTGACTACACCTGGATTTTCTGCAAGCAGGTTTTTCTTTTGGCAAACAGTGCATGTAGGATCAATAATCCAATCTATTTGTGCTATTTTTCTTCTTTTTAAATTTCATATTTATCCTTTACAAAAAAAAAAGAAATAAGGAGGAAACAGAGGCACACAACAAAAAGCTTTTGCATAAGAAAATATACAAAGAAAAAAAGAGAAAAGCATGTCTCATAATTATTACCTTCCTCAGAAAAGTCCACTGTTAAGTGAGAGGAGAATAACAGAGGTGGGAAATAATAAACTAAGAAGAGAAAATGAGGCAAGATTGTGAGCACCTAACTAAGCTCAAAACACAGGGGCGGCTCAAGGCAATCTGCTGCCTGAGGCGAAGTATGAAAAGGCGCCCCCTCCCCCATCTTAGAGGGGGTGGGGCTTTTTCAGAAATCCAATCAGAGACTGGACCAAACCAAAAAGCCGATTAGATTATACGGAGGAAATGCAAGATGTTTGCACACAGGGCCATACCGAGCTGCAATCACACCCTGTGATACTTGCAGCTCGGGCGCACGCCCCCTCTCTCCCCCCATACCTCCGTCCAGCGCTGCCTACTCTTTCCCTACTGCTGCCCTCTGTTTTTTTCATGGAAGCGCCAGCAGGAGGGAAAGAGCAGGCAGCGCTGGATGGAGGTATGGGGAGGAGAAGGGGGGCATGCGCCCGATCTGAAAGGCACCGGCACTTTAAGCAGATCTGTCCCTCCTTGACATCAGGTCGGAGGAGGGAGGGACCAGACCTGCTTAAAGTGCTGCGAAAGGCCTTGGGGAGCGCATTTCGGCTGCCTGCTATTGTCCTGCCAGCGGTGGCAAAGCATCAGCAGACAGCTGAAATACGCCTCCTAAGCCTTTCCGCCCTGTGCGGCTGCACCATTTGCGCAGGGCTAGGTACGGTCCCATTTGCACACCAAGGAACTAAAAGACAGCAAAAACTAACAGCACAGTTTATAAAAGTAAATTATAACTAATTTTTATTTTGTTGTTATAAAGAACATAACATAAGAACATAAGATATGCCATAATGGGTCAGACGATGGTCCATCCAGCCCAGTATCCAGTTTCCAACAGTGGCCAATATAGGTCATACGTACCTAGCAGTTTCCCCAAAAGACACAGGTTCCGCAATGCTTGTACTGGGTCAAGCATTGATATCCTGGGTCCCTTCTTAATAATGGTTTATGGACCTTTCCTCCAGGAACGTGTCCAAACCTTTTTTAAAACCAGCTACACTAACAGCCTTTACTACATCCTCCGGTAACAAATTCCAGAGTTTGATTACACGTTGAATGAAAAAATATTTTCTTTTATTAGTCTTAAATAGTTTACCCTGTAGCTTCATTGCATGTCCCCTAGTCTTTCTATAGTCTGATAACATAAACAATCGATCTACGTTTACCCGTTCCACTCTGTTCATTAATTTATAGACTTCTACCATATCTCCCCTCAGCCGTCTCTTTTCCAGGTTAAAGAGCCCTAACCTTTTTAGCCTTTCTTCATAGGAGTATCCTTCCATCCCCTTTACCATTTTGGTGGCTCTTCTCTGAACCTTTTCTAATAACGCTATATCCCTTTTAAGATACAGCGACCAGAATTGCACACAATATTCAAGGTGCGGTCTCACCATGGAACGATATAGAGGCATTATAATATATATTGTTTTATTTTCCATTCCTTTCCTTATGATACCTAGCATTCTATTTGCTCTCTTGGCTGCCGCTGCACACTGGGCCGAGGGTTTTAACATGTTATCCACAATGACGCCTAAATCTTTTTCCTAGATGGTGGTTCCTAATGTGGAACCTTGCATCGTGTAACCATAGTTTGGGTTCCTCTTCCCTAGGTGCATAACTTTGCACTTGTCCACATTAAATTTCATCTGCCATTTTGATGCCCAGTCTTCCAATTTATCAAGATCCTCTTGCAATTTTCCACAATCCTCTTGGGTTTTAACAACTTTAAATAGTTTTGTGTCATTTGCAAATTTGATAACCTCACTCGTTATTCCACTTTCCAGGTCATTTATGAATATGTCAAAAAGCAGCGGACCCAGCACAGATCGCTGGGGTACACCACTATTCACCTTTCTCCATTGGGAAATTTGGCCATTTAGCCCAACCCTCTGCTTTCTATCTTTTAACGGGTTCTTGATCCACAGTAGTGCACTGCTTCCTATCCCATGACTCTTTAGTTTTGCCAAAAGTCTCTGATGAGGGACCTTGTCAAAGGCTTTCTGAAAGTCCAGATACACTATATCAACTGACTCACCTTTGTCCACCTGTTAATTCACACTTTCAAAAAAACATAACAGATTTGTAAGACAAGATCTTCCTTGTCTAAAGCCATGTTGGCTGTCTCCCATTAGGCCATGACTATGTACATGCTGAGTAATTTTATTCTTTATGATGGTTTCTACCATTTTTCCCGATACTGACGTCAGGCTCACCGGTCTGTAGTTTCCCGGAACACCCCTGGAACCCTTTTTAAAAATTGGTGTTACATTGGCGATCCTCCAATCTTCAGGTATTAGAGATGATTTTAATGACAGTTCACAGATTACTAATAGCAGGTCTGCAATCTCATATTTCAGTTCTTTCAACACCCTTGGATGTATAACATCCGGCCCAGGTGATTTGATACTCTTCAGTTTATCTAATAGTTGTAATACATCTTCCCGATGTATCGATATTTCCTTCAATTCTTCCACACCTTTAAATACCACTTCAGTCATGGGTAACATCCCTACATCTTCCTCAGTAAAGACCGAAGCAAAGAATTCATTCAGTCTCTCCGCTATCGCCTTGTCGCCTCTTAGTGCCCCTTCAACTCCTCTATCATCTAATGGACCAATTGATTCTCCCACAGGTTTTTTGCTACGAATGTACTTGAAAAAATCTTTATTTCATGTTCTTGCTTCCACAGCAAGCTTCTTCTCAAATTCTCCCTTTGCCTGCTTTATCAAAGCCTTGCATTTGACTTGCCAGTGCTTGTGCAGTTTCCAGGTTTCGTCGTTTGACTCTTTTTTTCATTTCCTGAAAAATGCTTTTTTGGCAACAACAGCCTCTCTGACCTCACCTTTAAACTATGCTGGCAGTTTTTTGGACTTCCTTCCACTTTTCTTAAAGTGTGGAATACAGCTGGTCTGGGCTTCCAAGATAGTATTTTTCAACAACACCCAAGCTTGATGTAAGTCTTTAACCTTTGCAACTGCTCCTTTTAGTTTTTTCTTAAATATTTTCCTCATTTTATCATATTCTCCCTTTCAAAAGTTAAAAGGTAGTACTGTTGATTTCCTTACTATCCCTCCTCCACTAATTAAATCAAAGGCGATCATGCTATAATCACTATTGCCAAGTGGCCCCAACACCCTTATCTCTTGCACTAGATCTGGTGTTCCACTAAGGACTAGGTCTAATATGGCTTCCCCTCTGGTCGGTTCATGAACCAGCTGCTCCTAGAAGCAGTCATTTAAGTCATCTAGGGACTTTATCTCCCTAGCATGTCCTGCCGTGACACTGACCCAGTCAATACCGGGGTAATTGAAATCACACATTATTATTACTGCGCTGTAACTTTTGTTAGCTTCCTTGATTTCTTTGAGCATTTCATCATCCATTTGTTCATTCTGGCCAGGCGGTCGATAGTACACTTATTAAAAGAGGGCTGCCACACAGTACCCTGTCCTGTGCTGCTGAGGTAAGCTATATTTTTATTTGATTTAAATTATAGCTCTTTGCTGCTGCTAGGCTCTAACTTATTATGAAATTTAAACTACAAGCTCTCTGCTGGGTTCTAAATTTAACCAGAATGCTCTCTTCTATGTTTTAAATTTAAACTAAAAGTTCTTTGCTGATGCTAGGCCTTGAGTGACTATTAAATTAAAACTACAAGCTCTCTGCTGGGTATGAAATGTAACCAGAAAGTTCTCGTCTGTGTTTTAAATTTAAACTTAA
Source organism: Ichthyophis bannanicus (assembly GCA_033557465.1). NCBI lineage: Eukaryota > Metazoa > Chordata > Amphibia > Gymnophiona > Ichthyophiidae > Ichthyophis > Ichthyophis bannanicus. The sequence continues at coordinate 648,378,082 of CM066031.1, forward strand.
ACTGCTGCTACTAGGCCCTGACTGATTTAACAAAAAATAGTGGGTTCACAGATTAATTAGCTTTAATAGAAAGAATTCCTTTCAGAAAATTCCCAGAAGTATATACACACAATTGCAGATCTCTCTCCAGAAGTAACAGTCCCCTTTTCTAGTCCTTCAAGACTGAGGATCACAGAGCTCTGGTTGAGCTATTTATGCCTGTGCTGCTGAGGTAAGCTGTGACCAACTTCCTGAACGATTAACATTCCTTGCTTGGATAGAAGGAGTCTTTCAAAATGGCTTTTTGACCTGCCACCTGGTGTTAGCACCTATTGAAAAAGTTTCACAAGTCTGTTGCCCCCTAGGTAGAAGGCCTCTTTGTAAAGGTCTCTAGAAGACTTTATTTGCTGCTCAAAGAGTACTGACCCTGTTTTGCCTTTTGTGCTAATCTATATTCTTATTTGATTTAAATTATAGCTCTTTGCTGCTGCTAGGCTCTAACTTATTATGAAATTTAAACTACAGCTCTCTGCTGGGTTCTAAATTTAACCAGAAAGCTCTCTTCTGTGTTTTAAACTAAAAGTACTTTGCTGATTCTAGGCCCTGAGTGACTATTAAATTAAAACTACAAGCTCTCTGCTGGGTATGAAATGTAAATAGAAAGTTTATGTCTGTGTTTTAAATTTAAACTTAAACTGCTGCTACTAGGCCCTGACTGATTTAATAAAAAATAGTGGGTTCACAGATTGATTAGATTTAATAGAAAGAATTCCTTTCAGAAAATTCCCAGAAGTATGTACTCACAATTGCAGATCTCTCTCCAGAAGTAACAGTCCCCTTTTCTAGTCCTTCAAACTGCATTATGGTTCTTGCTTTTTCTTTTTCAACATGTATTTTGCAGCCACAGTAGGAGCAGAGCAGAACCAGGACATTCACCCACGGAACTCAATATTTTAAAAAAAAATCTGATTCTGATCATCTCACTAACAACAACAACCACTATTCTCCTGTACCAGGCATATTGTGAACTAATACAAAACCCTAGAACAAAGAGCAAACCTACCATACCATATCAGCACAAACTTCCAAAATTCACATAAGGAGACCATCCAAAAAAAGCATCACTGTAAATAAAACAGTGGGTCCTGGAACATCCATACACCTATTTGAAAAGCTGAACAAGTCAAATTACTAGAGTACAGTATAGATCTTTATGTACAAACTCCATGTTAACAGAACACCTGACCTCAGTCACACACTCGCAACATCGACCCTCACCAAGTACAGAATAAGTAACCACAATCTAAATAATAATATGTAGACTAAATTTAAATTGAAACCCCAAGAAGCCAGAGTCCACATGCAGTGCAACATCAGATAAATAAGAGATGAAGCTTACCAATACTGTGTAAAATATAAAAATAGCACAAAGTCCAATCAATAAAATTAAATAAAATGATTTTTTCTACCTTTGTTGTCTGACCATTTTATTCTCTGATCATGCTGGTCCCGATCTGAGGCTTCTGCTTTCCTGTCTTCTCTTAGCTCTCTTTCTGTGGTCTAAGGTCCATGGTCCATCTGCCATTTCTTATCTCTTCTTTTGTTTTCTTCACTTCCTTCCATCAGCCCATTTCCATTTCCAGTAACCCTCCCCAGTATCAGTCCTCTTTCCAGTCCTTCCCTTCCAGTACCTTCCAAAGTCAACTGCCTTGCATTCCCACGACTGCAACTGGTGTCCATTCCTTTCCAGTCCCCCTCCTTCCCCACTGTCCAGCCCCTTCTAGTCCAAATACCATCCCATATATTAGCTCACGTCCATTCTCAGTGCCGCCACCCCCCCAGTCAGCTCTCTTCCAGTCACATTACCCTCTGTCCATCCCCCTTCCAGTGCTATTTGCATGCCAGCTCCCTTCCAGTCTCCTCCCCATTACCCAACCACCTACCACTCCCATCCCCAAGTGTCAGCTCGCTTCCAGTCCCCCTTCAGTACATCCCAGGTGTCAGCTCCTTTCCAGCCCCCTCCTTCCCCGTGTCATCTCCCTTTGTGCCCCCTCCTTCCCCTGGCAGACACTCCCATTATCTGCTCCCTTCCAGTCCCATTCTACCATCCTCCCGCATCAGCCCATTTCTAGCCCTAGCCCCTAGTTTTCTTCCAGGGCCAGCAGCACTCTCCTCCCCTCCCCCATTAGCCCATTACCAGTCGCAGCCCATTTCCAGTCCTATCCATCACTGGGAATCCTTCCCTGAGTCCAGCTAAAGCATGTGTGCTATGGAGAACACATCATCAGGATCCCTCCCCTAAGTCCAGCCAAAGCATGTGTGCTAAGGAGAACACATCACTGGGAACCCTCTCCTGAGTCCAGCAAAGATATGTGTGCTACGGAGAACACAACACTGGGAATCCTCCCCTGAGTCCTGCTAAAGCATGTGTGCTATGGAGAACACATCCCTAGGAATCCTCCCCTGAGTCCAGCCAAAGCATGTCTGCTAAGGAGAGCACATCACTGGGAACCAATGTTCCCTCTAATTTTCTGTAGGCTGTGTGTGCATAAAATATCAGCTGTGCAGCTTTTGAAGGAAGGTTAAATTTTTGAGCGCCACATAACGACACTTGGAGTTATGTACTTTAAAATTTGACTACACGTCAGAATACAGCATGCACACCACATTGATTTTATCAAATTAAATGAAAATAGATGATTACTAAATGAAGCAGAAAATTTCTAGTAATTACAATCACAACTTTTAAATTTTAAGATGTCTGTGGTGTTTTCTATCAGAATCAGAACCGTAATTTTTGTGCGCTCTGTTATAAAGTATGTGCGCTCACTCGGCGAAGTGTGTGCACGCGCACACGCACACAGCTTAGAGGGAACAGTGCTGGGAACCCTCGCCTGAGTCCAGCTAAAGCATGTGTGCTATGTAGAACACATCCCTAGGAATCCTCCCCTGAGTCCAGCTAAAGCATGTGTGCTATGGAGAACACTTGTGATGGAGCTGACACTACTGAAGCTATGGAGTTAGGAGAAAACTCTGTTTCTTTAAAAGAAACTGATTTACAGAGAATGCAGTTACCAATAAGTGCAGCTAGAGGGAGCAGGCATGAGGCTGCAGAAGGTAGGCTGACACACCCAGATTACAATGGTGCAATAGTTAATCAAACGCACCTGAGTAGTGGGCCAGAAAGCTCAATAAAGAAACGGCGTTATAAGCAGTGCTCGGTTAGGAGAATACAGAGAGGACCACAAAGAGAGAGACAACCACAAAGAGAGAGACAACCACAGGAGGAAGGAGGATCACAGATACAGAGAGGAACAGAAGCCCCTGCTACTAAGGAGAGAGAAAGAGGAAAGCTTCAACTAAGAAAAGAAAGGCAGTTAAGCTTGGAATCCTTACAGGGAAGGGACAACTTCCAGGAAGGACAAGCCCATGCTAAAAAGCTCCAGAAAGAAGTCTTCAGCGAAGACAGAGTAAGCAGGAGAGTGCCTGGTAGAGGGAATACCAGCAACGCACGTCTCAGAGAACAAAGGTACATTCACACTTCCTTTCCTAAATGAGAGCCAGGTCCTAGAAAGGCTTGTAAACCCGAGAGCCATAGCTATAAGAAACAAAGCTGGGAAAAGCTTTGAAAACCTGTGCAGAAGGTCTTAGATAAAAGCCATATTAATTGCTTACCAGACCAGGTCCAGCCACGCTGGAAAGCCCTGGAGAGAACTACTGAAGTACAACCACTTTTGCCTAGGGAAAGCTCAAGCTTAGCAGAAACCATATCTGAACCAGACGATATGCAAATAGAGCTGGTAAAACCAGAGCCAGTGCTGCCTGAATACCCCATGGACTGTACACTCTGTGTAGCTGAGAGTATAGAAGCTCTCACAGAGTTATAGCATAAGACATGCTCTAGAATGCTACTGTTTTGTTGAGCTGAAAAGAAGAAGCTTTTTGTGTTTATTTTACCTGTTTATATTGAAAAATCCTGCTTGAATGGAAAAGACTTTGAAGCTCTAATAACAGTTTTGGACTTTGTAAATACTTTGGTAGAAACCCTGAATCAAGGAGAATTCTGTTGTATTCTTGGAGAACCTTAGCACATCAAGGGAATAAAACCTTATATTTAACCCAGCACAAGGCTCACACAACTATTCTTTATAAAGAAGGGAACTACAAGGACCACAATGCACCTGGTCTAAGTTAAAGTTTCCGGCTTCAACAAAGAATAAATGTCCGCCCTGATCCTTCAGCACGTTGCCACTGGGAGGGGCTGTGACACACTTCACTGTGATTCCTCCCCTGAGCCCAGCTAAAGCATGTGTGCTATGGAGAACACAACACTGGGAACCCTCCCCAGAGTCCAGCTAAAACATGTGTGCTATGGAGAACACATCACTGGGAATCCTCCCCCGAGTCATGCTAAAGCATGTGCGCTATGGAGAACAAATCACTGGGAACCCTCCCCTGAGTCCAGCCAAAGCATGTCTGCTATGGAGAGCACATCACTGGGAACCCTCGCCAGAGATCAGGTACAGCATGTGTACAATGGAGAACACATCACTGGGAATCTTCCTCTGAGTCCAGCTAAAGCATGTGTGCTATGGAGAACACATCACTGGGAATCCTCCTCTGAGTCCAGCTAAAGCATGTGTGCTATGGAGAACACATCACTGGGAATCTTCCTCTGAGTCCAGCTAAAGCATGTGTGCTATGGAGAACCCATCACTGGGAAACCCCCCTGAGTCCAGCTAAAATATGTGTGCTATGGAGAACACATCACTGGGAATCCTCCCCTGAGTCCAGCTAAAGCATGTGTGCTATGGAAAACACATCACTGGGAATCTTCCCCTGAGTCCAGCTAAAACTAGTGTGCCATGTAGAACACATCACTGTTAAACCTTCCTTGAGTCCAGCTAAAGCTTGTGTGCAATGGAGAACACATCACTGGGAACCCTCCCCCGAGTCCAACTAAAGCATGTGAAATATGGAGCACAAATCAGTGGGAATCCTTCCCCAAGTCCAGCTAAAACATGTGTGCTATGGAGAACATATCACTAGGAACCCTCCCCCCAGTCCAACTAAAGCATGTGTGCTATGGAGAATACATCAGTGGGAATCCTCACCCAAGTCCAGCTAAAACATGTGTGCTAAGAAGAACACATCACAAGGAATCCTCCCCTGAGTCCAGCTAAAGCATGTGTGCTATGGAGAACACATCACTGGGAATCTTCCCCTGAGTCCAGCTAAAGCATATGTGCTATGGAGAACACATCACAGGGAACCCTCCCCTGAGTCCAGCTAAAATATGTGTGCTATGGAGAACACATCACTGGGAATCTTCCCCTGACTTCAGCTAAAGCATGTGTGCTATGGAGAACACATCACAGGGAATCCTCCCCTGAGTCCAGCTAAAACATATGTGCTATGGAGAACTCATCCCTGGGAACCCTCCCCCGAGTCCAGCTAAAGCATGTGTGCTATGGAAAACATATCACTGGGAATCTTCCCCTGAGTCCAGCTAAAGCATGTGTGCTATGCAGAACACATCACAAGAAACCCTCCCCTGAGGCCAGCTAAAATATATGTGCTATGGAGAACACATCACTGGGAATCCTCCCCAGAGTCCTGCTAAAGCATGTGTGCTATGAAGAACACATCCCTAGGTATCCTCCACTGAGTCCAGCTAAAATATGTGTGCTATGGAGGACACATCACTGGGAATCCCCCCCCCCCCCCGAGTCCAGCTAAAGCATGTGTGCTATGGAGAGCACATCACTTGGAACCCTCGCCAGAGTCCAGATAAACATGTGTGCTATGGAGAACACATCACTGGGAATCTTCCCCTGAGTCCAGCTAAAGCATGTGTGCTATGGAGAACACATCACTGGGAACCCTCCCATGAGTCCAGCTAAAATATTTGTGCTATGGAGAACACATCACTGGGAACCCTCCCATGAGTCCAGCTAAAATATGTGTGCTATGGAGAACACATCACTGGGAGTCCTCCTCTAAGTCCAGCAAAAGCATGTGTGCTATGGAGAAAAAATGACTGGGAATCTTCCCCCAAGCCCACCTAAAGCAAGTGTGCCATGGAGAACACATCACTATTAATCCTCCCCTGAGTCCAGCTAAAGCATGTGTGCAATGGAGAACACATCACTGGGAACCCTCCCCCGAGTCCAGCGAAAGCATGTGTGCTATGGAGAACACATCAGTGGGAATCCTCCCCCAAGTTCCTCTCGAACATGTGTGTTATGGAGAACACATCACTGTGAATCCTCCCAAGAGTCCAGCCAAAGCATGTGTGCTATGGAAAACACATCACTGGGAATCTTCCCCTGAGTCCAGCTAAAACATGTGTACTTTGGAGAACACATCACTAGGAATCCTCCCCTGAGTCCAGCCAAAGCATGTGTGCTATGGAGAACACATCACTGGGAATCTACCCCTGACTTCAGCTAAAGCGTGTGTGCTATGGAGAACACATCACAGGGAAACCTCCCCTGAGTCCAGCTAAAATATGTGTGCTATAGAGAACACATCACTGGGAATCCTCCCCCGAATCCAGCTTAAAGCATGTGTGCTATGGAGAACACATCACTGGGAATCCTTCCCTGAGTCCAGCTAAAGCATGTGCGCAATGGAGAACACATCACTGGGAACCCTCCCCGAGTCAAGGTAAAGCATGTGTGCTAAGGAGAACACATCACTGGGAATCCACCTATAAGTCCAGCTAAAGCATGTGTGCTATGGAGAGCACATCACTGGGAACCCTCCGCTGAGTCCAGCTAAAGTATGTGTGCTATGGAGAACACATCAGTAGGAATCCTTCCCCAAGTCCAGCTAAAACATGTGTGATAAGGAGAACACATCACTGGGAATCCTCCCCAGAGCCCAGCTAAAGCATGTGTGCTATGGAGGACATATCACTGGGAACCCTCCCCCGAGCCCAGCAAAAGCATGTGTTCTATGGATTACACATCACTAAATTCGTCAGCTGAGTCCATCTAAAGAATGTGTGCTATGGAGAACACATCACTGTGATTCCTATCCGGAGTCCAGCTAAACCATGTGTGCTATGGAGAACACATCACTGTGAATCCTCCCCTGAGTCCAGCTAAAGCATGTATGCTATGGAGAAAACATCACTATGAATGCTCCCCTGAGTCCAGATAAAGCTTGTGTACTATGGAGAACACATCAGTAGGAATCCTCCCCCAAGAACAGCTAAAACATGTTTGTTATGGAGAACACATCACTGGGAATCTTCCTCTGAATCTAGCTAAAGCATGTATGCTATGGAGAACACATCACTGGGAATTCTCCCTCGAGTGCAGCTAAAGCATGTGTGCTATGGAGAACACATCAATGGGAATCTTCCAATGAGTCCAGCTAAAGCATGTGTGTCATGGAGAAAACATTACTGTTAGTCCTCCCCTGAGTCCAGCTAGAGCATGTGTGTAATGGAGAACACATCACTGGGAACCCTCCCCCGAGTCCAGCTAAAGCATGTGTGCTCTGGAGAACACATCAGTGTGAATCCGCACCCAAGTCCAGCTAAAACATGTGTGCTAAGGAGAACCCATCACTGGGAGTCCTCCCCTGAGTCCAGCTAAAGCATGTCTGCTATGGAGTACACATCACTGGGAATCCTCCCCCGAGCCCACCTAAAGCATGTGTGCTATGGAGAACACATCACTGGTAATCTTGCAATGAGTCCAGCTAAAGCATGTGTGCAATGGAGAACATCAGTGGGAACCCTCCCCCGAGTCCCGCTAAAACATGTGTGCTATAGAGAACACATCACTGGGAACCCTCCCCCGAGTCCAGCTAAAACATGTGTGCTATGGAGAACACATCACAGTATTCCTCCCCAGAGTCCAGCTAAAGCATGTGTGCTATGGAGCACACATCAGTGGGAATCCTTCCCCAAGTCCAACTAAAACAAGTGTGCTATGGAGAACATATCTCTGGGAACCCTCCCCCGAGTCCAGCTAAAGCATGTGTGCTATGGAGAACACATCAGTGTGAATCCTCACCCAAGTCCAGCTAAAACATGTGTGCTCAGGAGAACACATCACAGGGAATCCTCCGCCGAGACCAGCTAGCTAAAGCATGTGTGCTATGGATTACACATCACTGTGATTCCTATCCTGAGTCCAGCTAAAGCATGTGTGCTATGGAGAACACATCAGTGGGAAACCTCCTCTGAGTCCAGCTAAAGCGTGTGTGCTATGGAGAACACATCACTGTGAATCCTCCCCTAAATCCAGCTAAAGCATGTATGCTATGGAGAACACATCACTGGGAATCTTCCCCTGAGTCCCGCAAAACCATGTGTGCTATGGAGAACACATCACAGGGAACCTTCCCAGGAGTCCAGCTAAAATATGTGTGCTGTGGTGAAGACATCACTGGTAATCCTCCCCGAGTCCAGCTAAAGCATGTGTGCTATGGAGAACACATCACTGGGAACCCTCCCCTGAGTCCAGCTAAAGCATGTGTTCTATGGAGAACACATCACTAGGAACCCTCCCCTGAGTCCAGCTAAAGCATATGTGCTATGGAGAACACATCACTGGGAATCCTCCTCTAAGTCCAGCTAAAGCATGTGAGCTATGGAGAACATATCACGGAGATTCCTCCCCCGAGTCCACTTAAAGCATGTGTGCTATGGAGAACACATCACTGGGAATCTTCCCCTGAGTACAGCTAAAGCATGTGTGTCATGGAGAACACATCACTGGAAACCCTCCCCCGAGTCCCGCTAAAACATGTGTGCTATAGAGAACACATCACTGGCAACCCTCCCCCGAGTCCAGCTAAAGCATGTGTGCTATGGAGAACACACCACAGTATTCCTCCCCAGAGTCCAGCTAAAGCATGTGTGCTATGGAGCACACATCAGTGGGAATCCTTCCCCAAGTCCAGCTAAAACATGTGTGCTATGGAGAACATATCACTGGGAGCCATCTCCCGAGTCCAGCTAATGCATGTGTGCTATGGAGAACACATCACTGTATTCCTCCCCTGAGTCCAGCTAAATCATGTCTGCTATGGAGAACACATCACTGGGAATCCTCCCCCGAGCCCAGCTGAAGCATGTGTGCTATGGATTACACATCACTGAATTCGTCAGCTGTGTCCATCTAAAGCATTTGTGCTATGGAGAACACATCACGGTGATTCCTATCCTGAGTCCAGCTAAAGCATTTGTGCTGTGGAGAAGACATCGCTGTGAATCCCCCCTGAGTCCAGCTAAAGCATGTGTGCTATGGAGAACACATCACTGTATTCCTCCCGTGAATCCAGCTAAAGCATGTGTGATGTGGAGAACACATCACTGTATTCCTCCCGTGAGTCCAGCTAAAGCATGTGTGCTATGGAGAACACATCACAGTGATTCCTACACTGAGTCCAGCTAAAGCATGTGTACTATGGAGAAAACCTCAGTGGGAATCCTCCCCCAAGAACAGCTAAAACATGTGTGCTATGGAGAACACATCACTGGGAATCCTCCCCTGAGTCCACCTAAATCTTGTGTACTATGGAGAACACATCACTGGAAACCCTCCCCCGAGTCCCGCTAAAACATGTGTGCTATAGAGAACACATCACTGGCAACCCTCCCCCGAGTCCAGCTAAAGCATGTGTGCTATGGAGAACACACCACAGTATTCCTCCCCAGAGTCCAGCTAAAGCATGTGTGCTATGGAGCACACATCAGTGGGAATCCTTCCCCAAGTCCAGCTAAAACATGTGTGCTATGGAGAACATATCACTGGGAGCCATCCCCCGAGTCCAGCTAAAGCATGTGTGCTATGGAGAACAAATCAGTGTGAATCGTCACCCAAGTCCAGCTAAAACATGTTTGCTAAGGAGAACACATCACTGGGAATCCTCCCCTGAGTCCAGCTAAATCATGTCTGCTATGGAGAACACATCACTGGGAATCCTCCCCCGAGCCCAGCTGAAGCATGTGTGCTATGGATTACACATCACTGAATTCGTCAGCTGTGTCCATCTAAAGCATTTGTGCTATGGAGAACACATCACGGTGATTCCTATCCTGAGTCCAGCTAAAGCATGTCTGCTATGGAGAACACATCACAGGGAACCCTCCCAGCAGTCCAGCTGAAATATGTGTGCTGTGGAGAAGACATCGCTGTGAATCCCCCCTGAGTCCAGCTAAAGCATGTGTGCTATGGAGAACACATCACTGTATTCCTCCCGTGAGTCCAGCTAAAGCATGTGTGATATGGAGAACACATCACTGTATTCCTCCCGTGAGTCCAGCTAAAGCATGTGTGCTATGGAGAACACATCAGTGTGAATCCTCACCCAAGTCCAGCTAAAACATGTGTGCTAAGGAGAACACATCACAGTGATTCCTACACTGAGTCCAGCTAAAGCATGTGTACTATGGAGAAAACCTCAGTGGGAATCCTCCCCCAAGAACAGCTAAAACATGTGTGCTATGGAGAACACATCACTGGGAATCCTCCCCTGAGTCCACCTAAATCTTGTGTACTATGGAGAACACATAACTGGGAATCTTCCCCAGAGTCCAGCTAAAGCATGTGTGCTATGGAGCACACATCAGTGGGAATTCTTCCCCAAGTCCAGCTAAAACATGTGTGCTATGGAGAACATATCACTGGGAACCCTCCCCCGAGTCCAGCTAAAGCATGTGTGCTATGGAGAACACATCACTGTATTCCTCCTGTGAGTCCAGCTAAAGCATGTGTGCTATGGAAAACACATCAGTGTGAATCCTCCCCAGCGTCCAGCTAAAGCATGTCTGCTATGGAGTACACACCACTGGAAATCCTCCCCCGAGCCCAGCTAAAGCATGTGTGCTATGGATTACACATCACTGAATTTGTCAGCTGAGTCCATCTAAAGAATGTGTGCTATGGAGAACACATCACTGTGATTCCTATCCTGAGTCCAGCTAAAGCATGTGTACTATGGAGGACACATCAGTGGGAATCCTCCCCCAAGAACAGCTAAAACATGTGTGCTATGGAGAACACATCACTGGGAATCTTCCCCTGAGTCCAGCTAAAGCATGTGTACTATGGAGGACACATCAGTGGGAATCCTCCCCTGAGTCCAGCTAAATCTTATGTACTATGGAGAACACATAACAGGGAATCTTCCCCAGAGTCCAGTTAAAGCATGTGTGCTATGGAGAACACATCACGGGGAACCCGCCCCTTAGTCCAGCTAAAAAATGTGTGCTATGGAGAACACATCACTGGGAATTCTCCCTCGAGTCCAGCTAAAGCATGTGTGCTATGGAGAACACATCACGGGGATTCCTCCCCAGAGTCCACCTAAAGAATGTGTGCTATGGAGAACACATCAATGGGAATCTTCCAGAGTCTAGCTAAAGCATGTGTGTCATTGAGAAAATATTGCGTGGCTACCCTGCCTTATTGATACGGAAAGCTTTTAAAAGGGCACTTTATAACCATCCCGATTGGTGGGGGGAGGGTTCTCTTGCTCGCCCCAAAGAGGATGTGGTTATTGGGGTTGTTCCTTTTGTACCCCATGCTCAAAATATTGTGCAAGTTTTGAAGAAACATTGGGAGTTGTTATCTCTCCATTCCTGTTTCCAAAAACCATTTTTAATAGCATATCGTAGATCACGGACTATAGGTGATTGGGTAGTACAGACGAGTAATCATACAGAACATCCGCCTTTAATTGAACAGAAGTGGCATTTTGCCTGTCTTACTTGTGATTTTTGTTCTACCACTTTACAGGGGACAAGTTGGGTGGATCCACATACACAGTTTTGTTGCAAGTCTTTGCACTTTTCTAATTGTCAAACGGAATTTGTAGTTTATGTTTTGATTTGTCCCTGTAATTTGATATATGTAGGTCACACTGTACGTCCGATTCGGAAACGTCTGCTGGAGCATCGCTCAAGGATTAATGCAAGGCAAATTGGAGCACCCTTGGTCCCGCATTGTCAGCAGGCGGGCCACCAATTCAGTGACTTACGTTGGAGAGTTTTGGAGGTTGTTCCGCAGCCTATTCGAGGAGGAGATCGCCAGGCACGATTACAACATAAAGAACAGCAATGGATATATCGCTTGGGATCTATGGCCCCTCAGGGTTTGAATATGGACATTGATTGGTGGAGCCTTCAGTTATGACTTTTTGTGGGGTGCTGTGAGTGAGTGATTACTGTGGCCCTTTGACAGCACGGGATATGACGTCATCCTCGTATTTGTATTTAACCGGAACTGCAACTTGACGGGGTTCATCTGCCTGAGGAAGAGCTGAGAAGCGGGTGCAGCTTGAAACACTGATTGGTGTTGCGCATGAACCTTGTGTGCACTGGCTGAAGAAGGGTTTCTGCTCCTATTTTGAAGTCGGTTGTGGGCCAGGCTGTTAAGCTACTCCCGGAGGTGGAGAGCGGGAAGTTGGAAGCTGGCCTTACTTGGCACCGTTGTTTGGGGGTTTCAAACTAGCCCTTCTTTGGCATTGGACAAAGCTAAGTACACTTTCCTTGCTTATTTGGATATGGCTTGGCATTGAAGTTTCAAAGTGTATTATGGACACGGGTATGGACAGCAATGAGTATTGTTTTGTCCGGTAAAGGCCTGTTTGGGGTCATTTTAAAATTGATTAAAATGGAGGGCTCACTTCGAGAGAGGAAAAGTTTCTTCTCATGGTGAGCGATCTGACAAAAACAAAAATAAATAATAACAAATATCAAAGGTTTTGGTATTGTAGCCCATGTTAGGGCAGGTGGTATAGATTAGGACAGTTCCTATAGTAGGATACATGAGGGAAATCGAGAGTTTTTTGCATGTAGAACCCATAGCAAACCTGCCGTATCCTAACAGCACTACCAGGACTCACAAAGCACCATACCCTACCTATCAAAAGACAACACTGCAAATATTAAACCAATACATTTCAGAGAATAACAATACATGACCTACTGGGGAAAGGGAACAAGTGACAATGTCAAATAGGAATTGCATAAAAGGAATACCTCAGCTCAGTTACACATGCAGAGCACAGACCATCACCAAACAAGGAATCGCAATTTAGAAACAGGAAGACAATTAAACTGGGAACCCCAAAAGCCAAACTTGGAATGTACAACAACACTGTAGAAATAAAACTATAAATTAATTTCCTCTTGTACTAAACAAAGCGCAGACGTTAATGATGCACATTTCCCAGAGCTGACATATTCCAGTTAAGAAATTCAAAATAAAGAGATATCTTTCTACCTTTTGTGCATTTTTTTTTCAGTTGCAATTGCTCCAGCCACTTTCTTCTGGCTTCTTTGTGTCTTCTGCTAACTCTCCATCTTCTGCTGTCCATTTGTTCTTTCTTCTCTCTTCTAATTTTTTTCCATTCTCTCTCTACATCTGCTTTAACATACTAATCTTTCTCCTTTTACTCTTTCCTCATTCCTATTTCATCCACTCAAATTTTACCCCTCCATCCTCAATCCCCACTTAGGGGCATGTTTACTAAACACCGAAATTGTGCGGGGCCCCGTTAGTGTGCCTGTGCCATATAAGGAGTGGGCGGTTCAGGCAGAAAAAAGAAAAAAAAAACGGGAGAAAGCGACCGTACTTGTGCAAGTCGCGCAACTGTGCGGGGTCCGTATTAGCGCGTGGGAAGGCTAAGCATCACGCTGCTGGGCACACAAACAAACAAACAGAGCCGTAGTACAATGGTGAAGACACTGAGCAATGGTGCAGAGGCCATGGGTTCGAACCCCCACTGGGCGCAATGAACAAGGCTGGCTCAGGCAGTACCTATTATGGGGAGGATTGTTTTAGGAGGGAGCCTAATTTTGTGTGGCAGAAGGCGGCGCACCGATGTGCAAGCACAGGAACAGAGCCACAGCACAATGGTTACAACACTGACCAATGGTGCAGGGGCCATGGGTTCAATCCCCCAAGGTGCTCAATGAAGAAGGCTCACAGAGGCATTATGTATTATGGGGATGAGTGCTCTAGGGGGCAGGTTAATTGTTTTATCTCTGTTAACACTACTAGCAAACGCACTCACAAAGCGTGTTAACATAAGGCGGCCCATAAGGCACATGTTAACGTTCACTGTCCGGCAAGGCACCCTAGAATGTCCCTTATAGGGCCCCATATATGTTGCGGTACAGGGTCATGTATAGTGCACCTTATATGGACGGCAACCATAAGGTGCCCTATAGGGCGCCCTATAAAGCACCCTCAGAAGCACCTTATGGGTACAGTACGTTGAGGGTGTTTTTGCTGGCAACAACATATGTACATGACAGTTAAAAAACACATTGGACAACCCTCTAAAAGAGCCCCACTGTGGCTTCAAACCCATTACCTCTGGCTTCACAGGCAGTGATGTAACCATTGGGCTACAGCTCTGTAGGTGCCAGCAAGCCCCTGGCTGGCTGCAGAGAGCCATCACGTCACCACACAGACAGTCTTCTGTGGGAACCAGGATAGGGTTAGGCCACCCGTACCCATGATGCACTGCACATGCAAAGCAGCTGACCACAGATGAACACAAGATGGGGAATCCACCCCAACAGCTCCCCGACCTGGTAGGGGGAAGTGTCCGTGTGCACCCACACAGCACCTCGGCCTGGTAGGGGGGTACTGACCAGGTGTGTTACTGGCACAGAGTAGCTACACACTGTTACATCATGCGGGTACAGTGCTCACCCTGAGGGTGCGGTGATGCGCCCAGGACCAGGTCCACAACACCTTCCATGGCTGACAGAGGCCATGCTGGAGCTCCAAAGCAGTAGTAATCTGAGAGATAGGTAGTTCCTGCAGAAACACCCTGGATTACTCTGTCTGCATCAGTCAGTGGAACCCCTTATGGACCCCTAGGTGGGCTATGTACCACCATTCTTTCCCCCCCCCCCCCCAAGGCTGCAGGTGAAAAACAGGGTCCCCTATCAACAGATCCACATTCTACCACCCTGCAATAGTGGCAATAGAGTGGACCATCAACCCCTGTCCTGCTGGTAAACAGACACCCTACAGGGTATCCAGAGCAGCCCTATACACATCCACAACACAATATCAGACAGACATTAGGCCAGGATATGCTAAGCTGCACCCCACCACTATCTGATATTCACCTGCAGCAGGCCTTCAGCCACTGCACCCTGCAAGGTGCTCCATCAAGACACATACCAGCTGAGAACAGTCTGCTAGTTAGTCCTGGTGGAAATGCATGCACCCAGAACTGGGCTGGCAGCACACACAAGCAGATAAGTCAGTGACTGGGCCCCACAAGGAAACCCATACATATCACATGAGAGAAATGCTATATAGCACTATGGGGGTGCCTAGCCATGCTGGCGTCACTGCACAGTCAGGGTGTAGTGTACACCCAGCAGCACATACAGAGGTCACCCTGTCTGTGTAGGTGGTGTCCGGCCACTACAATGTCCCTGCCAGTGCCCTAAGCCCTGTGCAGATGCATCCTGGCCAGCACACCCTGTCTGAGCTATACCCATGGTACTTTGCTGCTCATTATGCACATTGTCAGGCCAATACTGGCAACAGTGCTGGCAGTGTGGGCTGTGGAAGGTGTTTGCAGCCAACACACACTGTATAGACAGACACACACTCCCACACATATGCCAGCATTGTGCCACTATAGAGGGGTTTATCAGCCTTGCCCACCACACCAGTCCTGGGTACAGTACAGGCATGGATATGCTACGCAGTACTGTTGGGGGTCACTCCCCAGGGTGGTAAACACTGTCAGAGACCAGACCTGAAGCACGCACCGCAGACATCAGACAGATTTTTATGTTGGAGATCAAAGAGCCAAATGTGCTTTAAGTAGGACAGTCTACCTGCCAGTACACATAGCAAACGTTTGAGAGCTGTCCAACGCATTCCCAGGTGTAGGGTGGCATTGCTAAGGTATGCAGGTGCTAGTATTGGGAGATGCACGTAGGGCACAATGTCCTACCTCTCCAGGAGGCATTGGCCAATGGGGCCTGGGGGTGTGGGTATGTTCGCCTCTGTTGGATGTTGCTTTACGGCAGAGTTTCCCAACTCCAGTCCTAGTGTGCCTACCACTGTTCGGGTTTCCCTGCTGTCCCTCATGAGTATGCATGAGCTACATCTACATGCCATGGGGGTGGTGCATAGATATGCAGCACAGGCATTTGTATTAGCGGCAGCAAGGAGCCTGAATGGTGTGTGGTCCTCCAGGACTGCATTTGGGAGACTCTGCTCTAGGTAATGCCCCTGTTCATGGTGTCTGTGATCGGTGTGCGAAAAGATAGGCATAATACCAATGTGTATGTCCCCAGCAATCCTGGTTTGTCTGTATTATCATGGTTTAGTTGTGTTAGAAATATGTGGACAGGATTGGCAGTAGCCCCAGCTGGGCTTTGAGCCTGTGACCTTCTGTTGTTGTACACGCTGTCTGTGTGCACTGCACCACCGTGTTGCCACAGATTGACTGGATTCTGTGGGAAGCCCATGACTGTACATCCGACAGGGCCTGTGTTGCAGTGGACAGTGCCAGCCTGCACATGGATAGGCCACTGTCTTCGGTGGCTAGCAGCCACTGCCCCCCACCACCTGTCCCCTTACGCCAACATGCTGGCATGTCCTTATCTTAGTAAAAGCATATGGCCTGATTGAGTTGTGGCACTCCCGGACTGCATTTGGGGGACTTGGCTGTAGGTAATGCCCATTGTCATGGTGTGTGAGTGGTGTAGGGTAAAATATGGGTGTTTGCACCATGCTTCTGTACTCTGCAATATAGGGGTGTCGTTACTATCTCTGTTTAGTGGTGGGGTAAAATGTGGGGACTGGGCTGGTAGGTGCCACAGCTGGGATTTGAACCTGTGACTCTCTGGTCCTATAGGTACTGGCTCTGTCTGCTGCACCACACTGTGGCCACAGAGACAGTGCAGTCCCTGGAGATAGGAAACCTGACCAAAAGAGTAGGGAGCCCTGCTCTGCACATTTTTACTGTGGGCTCATTCACCGTGTCTGGCGACAAAGGTGCAAATAAAACCCGCAAATGACCGCGGAAAATGGGGGAAAAATATAACCAAGCTGGCCAACAGTGATATTAATGGGCACACATAAAAAGACACACCCAGGAAAGCTCCACAGAAAGGAAATGATTTTTGGAAGGGTCTCCGCTCCGTAGACCCTTCCAAAATTCATTTCTTATTTTTGTAGCTTTCCTGGGTGTGTTTTTTATTTTTTCCCATTGCTAGCACTATTGCCCAGCTGAATTATAATTTTTAAACATTTTCGTGGTCATTTTGGGTTTTATTTGCACTTTTGTTCTGTGCACATGTATCACACTGCTCACGTTTGTAGGTTTCCCCGGTTTTGCTGTACATTGCTGACGTAAATGGTTTCTCTTCCCTTTAAATGCCCTCTACCGCGAGTGTTTCACTCGCGGTATTTTTGCTTTGAAATTCGGCCCCGATAATGTGCGGGGAGCCTCTTTCCCTCCCCTTCCCCGCCCATTAACCCCGTCTCTCCGCCCCTCGGGAGCCTTCCTCCGCCCTCCGTTAGCCTTTCCACGCCTCTATCGGACATTTGCGGGCCCGTACTTGTGCGGGGCCCGTTAGTGTGACGCGCACCTTTGCGGGGGTTCATCGCACGTGTGCGGGGCGCTTAAGAGCACTTAAGTGCTGCTTTTAGTGCGCTATTGTGCAGTTTTTAGTAAACATGCCCCTTAGTCTCCCAATACCCAGCCAATTGTAGATTTTTCTTGCGTCCCACACAAAATATTTTTCCCCTCTCGATTTCACTCTCCCAGCTCCATCCCATTCTAATCTCCCCCAACATCAGCTCCCTTCTAGTTCCAGCCTCACCCAGTATCCGCTCCCTTCTATTCCCCGCATCAGCCCTTATCCAGTCCTAGCCCCCCCATCAGCCCATTTCCAGTCCTAGCTCCCCCATCCATTTCCAGTCCTATCCAAGTCCCTCCATCAGCCCATTTCCAATACCAGCCTCCCATCAGCCCATTTCTAGTCCTTTCCTAGCCCCACCATCCGCCTATGTCAAATCCTAGCTCCCCTCCACTCAGCCCATTTCCAATCCATTTGTGACTGTCAGGTCTGTGTCCGAGAACACACAGCCTGCTGCTTCCACTAAAGGAGGCATGAGTCTTCCTAGGGTCAAACTGATTGCTCTGATCTCCAGGCAGAAGATCTCCCTCAGGAGTTCCCAAGGGGACAGAGTCCCTGGGCCAGCACGACTGAGTCTCACATCTCCAGTACTTCCAGCTGGTAGCCAAGATGACATGTGTCCCTTCAGGTGCTTCACAAAGCATCCCAGCCATGAAGTAGAACTACCACTGCTACTTTAACTGCTTCTCCCAGGGGAGAGGAAAGACCTGGTCAAATAACAGAGGATATAGAGGCCAGAAGGTTAGGCAATGTCTCTGAATAAGCATCCTAAGTCAAATTGATGCCATGGTCGATACTACATACCTGAGGGTTGAAGGAGACTCAGGCCCTAGAACTGACCATTAATCATGTGCTTGGAGTCAGCTGAGGCTTGAGTGAACCCTTCATTGTGAGAAAGGTTAATTCAGGGGAGTAGGAACAGACCACTAGGAACTCAAAATCCTGGGATACAATCAAGCTGTTTTTAGGATGGCCTATTTCTGACTCCAGCTTTTCCAGGCAGAGCTCCCTAGACCAGTGTTACCTTTGGCCTACACCAAAGACATTAACCGGGTCTCAAAGTCCAAGTATGGGCATCCAGACCCTCTGCAATATCTAGGTTCAAGGTGAGACCTGGATTTGAAGAGGTGGCATAGCATACAGATATGAAGAAACAGTTAATGCTATTTACCATGAGAAAGAGGCAAATGCCATGGTGAGGTTCTTGGGGTGTGCCCTATCTGACCGAAGGGCCCCATATGGAGTCTGAAGATCATCAGCTCTAGGCCCAGGGCATGCTGGAAGGAACCCCACTTCGTAGATCTGCATGTATGAAGGATAGCATCTCCTGCACTACTGCATAGGAGACAGGAAAAACTATCTGTCCCTGCTGGAAGCACCAAAGAGTGTCCACAAATATCCGTATGTAAGCGGAGAGTCTCAGGGAGACTCTCCTGGGGAGACCATGGAAGCACTTCTGTAATTTAGTTAATGTGCATCAAAAGTCCCAGGCTGGCCTAGACCAACACTCGAGGGTCCAAAGACAGGTGGCTTGTCCAAGGAGCTGAAAAACTCCTCTCTTGCCTAAGAACCCTGAAACTCACCAATTTAATGTGGTACAGGTGCACTCAGAAGAAACTAACTGAGTTACATCCCATCCAGGTGCACCATGGAAGGGACCACCAGCACTCAGTGAGGGGAATTGCAGGCTCCCAAAGGCCCCAAGGTGGCGATTAAAGCCCACAAGAAGCACTGTTAGGACTTCTCCAATTTGCAACATAGACCCCAAAGAACATACCTCCTTTGAAATGCACCTCTAGGCTCTATGCAAGGCCTTGATCCCTTGGCCCTTCTATGCCAGTTTTCCAGGAGTCTCTATGAACAAGCTTTTCTTCTCAGAGAGAATGAAACCCTTAAGGGGAATTGCTCTGCCACAGACCAGAGTCATCATTGGAATAATGCCAGAACTAGCAACTGTCCCATACCATCACCTCCTTGGAGTTGGAAGAAACTCTGCACCATTAACTAGCAGCAGTCACCTAAGTGGGACTCTGTGAGTCTCCTAGCCTCTGGAAGGAGATTGAACTTCACCATTTGACACCACCCAAGCTAAATGTTCTCAGAATCAAACCTGAATCTTAGGAGCAAGGGGCCACAGCCCTATAGCCAGAGCCACCAGACCACCGGCAGAAGGTGGAACCAACATCCAAGGGCTAGCCTTCAGGCGTGCACACAGCACTGCCTGAAAGCTGAAAGTGACTGCTGCCAAGACCTTCTATAAGACCTCGACCTCTAAATTGAAGTTCCCGACATACAGCACTTCTGGCCACTGGGACGGTCATATGCTTAGTCACCACCATAAAGCAGACTTCCACCCCAGGGGACCAAACGCATGATCAAGTTCATCTTGGCCCTGGGGACAGCTGAGACAGGACCCTAGGATCCCCTTGGAGCCATATTTGGGGGTTTTCTCCCTAAAAGCCCATGTGCTAGAGTATAGAGCCATGGAGAAGTTGAAGCTTTGGTGGGAGTGGCTGACTTGGATTTAGTGGCAGTTACAGAAACATGGTTCACAGAAAACCATGACTGGGATGTAACTATACCTGGCTATACTTTATTCAGAAAGGACAGGGTAGGAATAAGGGGAGGAGGAGTGGCACTATATGTAAAAACTACTATTAAAGCTTTGGAATTACAGAGCTTAAAAGGGAGAGAGGAGGCATTGTGGGTTAAACTAGAAAGAGGGAAAGAGAAATCTATTTGCATTGGTGTGATATACAGACCTCCCTCACAAGAGGAAGAGGTGGACAGAGAGTTAATTGAAGACATACGCAGCATTGCTAGGAAAGGGGAAGTGCTACTGATAGGAGATTTCAATATGCCAGATGTTGATTGGCACATTCCTGCTGCAGTATCATCTAGAAGTAAGGAGATCCTGGATTCTCTACAGGGAGAACTATTCAGGCAATTGGTAACAGACCCCAAACGTGAAGGGGCCATACTGGACTTGGTGCTTACCAATGGTGAAAGTGTTTCTGATGTTGTAGTGGGAGATCATTTTGCATCCAGTGATCACCAGATGGTGTGGTTCAGTGTTAGGACTAGGGCTGTTAGAATCCATTCCAAGGTGAGGATTTTAGACTTTAGGAAGACTAATTTTGCGAAGATGGGCCAATACCTCAGGGAGTCGTTAGTGGGATGGGAACAGCTGGGGGATGTAGAAAAACAGTGGGCAAAACTGAAAGGGGGTATTTTAAGGGCAACCAACCTTTTTGTTAAAATGGTAAATAAAGGCAAAAGGAAAAGGAGACCGCTATGGTTTTCGAAGGAAGTAGCTGAAAAAGTGAAGAAAAAGAGGGAGGCCTTCATGTAATACAAGAGATCACAGAGAGAGGAAGACAGGCATCTGTATTTGGAAAAACTTAGAGAAGCTAGCAAAGTAGTCAAGAAGGCAAAAGATTCAAAAGGAGGAGGAAATAGCCAATGCAATAAAATGGGGGGATAAGACATTTTTCAGATATATTAGTGAGAAGAGGAAGGGCAAAAGTGGTATTGTCAGACTCAAGGGTGCAGGGGGGGGAATATGTAGAAGCTGATAAGGATAAAGCGGAATTGCTTAACAAATATTTTTGTTCTGTGTTCACAGATGAAGAACCAGGAGCAGGACCTCAGAAAACACCCACAAATAAGAACAGAAGCAAGGGACATCTTGAACAATTTTCAGAAGACTGTGTTCGTGAGAAACTAGCTCAACTTAAAGTAGACAAAGCGATGGGACCGGATGGGATACACTCTAGAATACAGAGGGAACTTGGGGACGTTCTAGCAACTCCACTGACTGACCTTTTCAATGCCTCGTTGGAGTCGGGAGTGGTGCCAAAGGACTGGAGAGAGGCTCATGTGGTGCCTTTACAAAAAAGCGGAAGTAAGGATGTGGTTGAAAACTACAGGCCGGTTAGTTTAACTTCGGTGGTGAGTAAATTATTGGAAACGCTGCTGAAAGAGAAAATAGTGAGGTTTCTGGAGTCCAGCGGATTACAGGATCCGAGGCAGCATGGATTCACCAGAGGCAGGACTTGTCAGACAAATCTGATTGATTTCTTTGACTGGGTGACCAGGGAGTTGGACCGAGGGAGAGCTCTAGATGTGGTGTATTTAGATTTCAGTAAAGCCTTTGACACTGTTCCTCACAGGCGACTTATAAACAAACTGAGCACCCTAGGGATGGACCCTAAAGTTACTGCTTGGGTTAGAAATTGGTTGGGTGGGAGGTGACAAAGAGTACAAGTAAATGGAGCTCACTCTGAGGAGAAGGATGTTACCAGTGGTGTGCCCCAGGGATCTGTCCTTGGTCCGATTCTTTTTAACATCTTTGTTAGTGATATAGCAGAAGGGCTGTCGGGTAAGGTTTGCCTCTTTGCAGATGATACCGAAATCTGCAATAGACACCCAGGAAGGTGTAGATAACAAGAGGAGGGATCTAGCTAAGCTTGAAGAATGGTCTAGAATTTGGCAGCTGGGATTTAATGTTAAAAAATGTAAGGTCATGCATTTGGGCTGCAGCAATCCACGGGAGCAATACAGTATAGGAGGTGAAGTACTTTTGTCCACTAAAGAAGAGCAGGACCTAAGCGTGGTTGTGTCTGATGATCTTAAAGTAGCTAAACAGGTAGAAAAGGCGACGGCAAAAGCTAAAAGGATGCTTGGGTGCATACGGAGAGGAATGGCTAGCAGAAAAAAGGAGGTGATAATGCCTCTGTATAAGTCTTTGGTGTGACCTCATTAGGAGTATGGTGTGCAATTCTGGAGACTGCACCTTCAAAAGGATGTGAACAGGATGGAGTCGGTGCAGAGGGTGGCTACTAAAATGATTAGCGGGCTTCATTATAAAGCATATGAGGACAGATTTAAGGATCTTAATATGTACACCTTAGAGGAAAGGCGGGATAGAGGTGATATGATTGAGATGTTTAAATACCTCTGTGGCATAAATGTTCAGGGAGAGAGCCTCTTTCAATTGAAAGCAAGTTCTGCTATGAGGGGACATGGTATGAGGGTGAAGGGAGATAGATTCAGGAGTGATATACGGAAATATTTCTTTACAGAAAGAGTAGTGGATCCATGGAATAGTCTCCGAGTGGAGGTGGTAGAAATGAGGACAGTAACTGAATTCAAAAAAGCATGGGACCAACACAGAGGATCTCTAAAGGTAAAAAGAGGACTGTTGTAGTTGTTGTTATGAAAGGACAGACTAGATAGGCCATGTGGTCTTTTTCTGTCATCAAGTTTCTATGTTTCTATGTTTAATGTAGCAAAGCAGTGGGCTTGCCTGGTGTAATGCTTTGCAAAGGCCTAAACAGGGCCTAGCAGAGAAGAAAAGATGGCTCCTTAAGGAATCCTAACTGGCCCCCACAGGAACCACCACTCTGTCCTCCTTAGATTTAACTTCCAAGGGCTGGAATTTCCCTCAAATCCTTCAAACAACCCCATAGGGGAAGAGTAGGCTTGCAGAGGAATGAAGGAATGCAGGGCTAAGCAGGGGCTGTGACCTCTCTAGCTGCCTATCAGAATGGTGTTCAGGGTTCCCGGGCCTACAGGGGGTATGCTCAGGCCCCCCCCCCCCCCAAAAAAAAGGCTGCCAAGTAGCTATACAATGTCTCAGGAGATGCAGGACATGGCGGCCAACAAGTAGGTTGCCTGGGCCAAGAAGCACTTCTGTGCCTTAAAGGTTCACCAGGAATTCCACTAGTGCGCCCCAACATATTCTGAACTTGCTGGGCCCATGCTGCCAACCAAAGTGATGGCAGAGTTTACAGGCAGAAAAGAAGAAATAAGTGAACAGCAGTGGCTGCAGGCATGGCATCTAGCCCCAGGCATCCTGCAAGGGGGGTCTTCAGGATGCTAGCCAAAACATGTCCTGGGCATCACAGCCATGTCAAAACAAATGCCAGAGGCCACAGCACAACACCTGAGAACCTCAGCAGCAAAAAGAAAAATAAAACAGTAAAATAAAATCCCCCCCAAAAAAGCCACAGAGCCATGGTGAAACGGCAGTCCCAAAAAGGGAATCCTGAAGCCTGTTGGGCTGACTGGGGAAACACAAATGGGGAGGCCTCAGATGCCCACACAAGCCTGAGGAAGTCTGGCTGCTGATCAACATTTTTTTTTTAAATTGAAGCAGCTTTATTCAAGGCAGCAGAGTGCCAATAGCTTCCCATTGAAGCCAATAGTGACATTTCCTCATTGAAATCAATGGGGAAAAAAGAAAAGAAATCAAGAAAAATTTGACAAAGATAGCGAAAGCAAATATAACAGCAAGAAGAAAGGGAAGCCTAAGCCCAACTTACTGCCCCACTTCAGGGAATGCCTAGGGTTCCCCCTGCTCTTCTTCTGGTCCACCAGCGCTAGAAACCCATAGAAAACAGAGTGGACAGAGGGCTTCTGTCCTCTTCAACCAACTGATTTCCGGACAATTTTCCAGGCGTTGATCATACCCCATTTTGACTATGCCAATGCCATCTTACAAGGTCTTCCCCAATCTACATTGAACCCGCTACAGCTAGCCATGAATGCTGCAGCAAGAGTACTCCATGGAGCCTCCAGGAGCGACCACATAACACCTCTGCTGATACAGTTGCATTGGCTACCCATCCAGGCCAGAATAGTTTTCAAGACCTTGATAACCACTTTTAAAGCTATTAACAATCTCTCACCTGCATCCTTAACCTCACTCATCCATATCACTTCTCCAAATAGAGCAAGAAGATCCACGGCTATTAACTCCCTAAAAGTCCCGAAGGCAGTAACTGTTTGCTCCAACTCGACAGCCAACAGAGCCTTTAGTCTCAGTGCCCCAAGATTCTGGAATGCATTACCTCCTGAGATCCGGGCTATTAAGAACCTACCACAGTTTAGGAAAGCCCTCAAATGCCACCTCTTCAACAAATACCTTATAGAGCCTAACGACAACCCCTAGAGCCCAAAGTCTCCTGGCGATACCATTTCCATACAAAGTATGGTATCTCAACAACACACCAAGTATGATACTCAAACCCTTAGTGGTGGTTATATTTCTGCGAAACTACTGTTATTATGACTCCATGTTATAAATTTTGTAAATAGTTTTCACCTGTTATCCAAGTTTTGTGCCCTGTTACCTGTAAAACTCATACGCTTTCAACTGTACTGAACATTTTTGTTACATGTAAACCGCGCTGATGCTGAATAGTGCGGTATATAAGAGACTATAAATAAATAAATAAATATATACCAAGTGATGATATCACTGAAAATTGCTGAAGTCTGCCTCCACCTACTGGCAAGTGAGCAGAATCCACTCGTCTGGACTGGTCTAGGTGGATGATAAGGAAGCTGTTGTAAAAGAAGGCCAGGCACCATATAGCTGAATTTAAGAAAGGGTTGGAAAGTTTCTAGAGGACAAGTCCACTAATTGTTATTTAGTATAACAGCTTTAGGGATCTCCATCTCCTCCTTCTGTGATGGACCAGCATAGAATGAGCTTGACATCTAACTGGTACTTCAAAGTGAGCTGGACTCCTTATTGTCAGAGATGAAATGCTGGGCTAAATGGGCCACTGAACAGGCACAGTTTGGCACATCTTATGACTATATGGCATGCTCCATTTTCATGATCATCCCCCTACCAGGTATGGGAGGAGTGGTCTAGTGGTTAGGACAAGGTACTTCAGGCTGGAGGGCTGGGGGTTCAAGTCCCACCTGGGGACAGCAATCTCAGGCTGGAGGGACTGGGATTTCTAGTCCTATAGGCACTCCTTGTGATCTTGGGCAAGCCACTTAAACCTCCATTGCCCATGTTCCCTGTAAGTATTAGTGTATATGTCTCATATCCCCTTGTGTTAAATGTATCCCCCAATTGACCACTTTGACCTGGTGAAAAGCGGGATATAAATACAGCTAAATACATAAAATAAATAAGTATGCCATAATAGATTGTGTCCAAGTCCCTAGTCTTTCTAGGGAATTCAGTGATGTGCTAGGTGTTAACAGTGGGATAATTTTGAAGAAATCAGATGGTGTCATAAACTGTAAATCCTAACAAACTTTGCTGAAGAGCTTAAGATAAAACAAGAATGAACATAATAGGAAGCTTACACAGGAGAGAGCTAAAGAGGATGCTCACTGAACAGGTCAAGTACACAAAACATTATTAAATGATTCAGTTGCTAGGCAATTTTCTCCCCTCTCCCCCCCTTAATTTAGTTTATTCACAGACTTGCTATATTACCTTTCATAAATCAAATGCTTGCCTTTTATGGTACATCATTTGCACTGGGCTGACATTGTGAGCATCCTATCTATGTTATTTGAGCTTTCTATAGGGCTGCATTTGGATTCAGCTGACACTATGGGGCTTGATTTCAATGGGGCCGCGGCTCCAATAACGACCGCGAACCGCTACCACGGCTTTGTAAACAAGCCCCTATATCACATTTATGTTTTTTTGAATGATCTACTATGCTGTTTTAAGGTGTACCTTACTGATATTGTATCATATTGGTATCAATTATCGTCTACCTCCAAGTTTATTTCACTGTTCTAATTGTCTATTATGCTGACGTTCTGGTCATTTTGCTATTGTAGGTTGTCTGCCGTACACCACTTTGGATGACTCTCTTCCTAAAGGTGGCTAGTAAAGCCTAATAGATAAATACAACAAGACAGTTTACAGATAAGCTGAAAAGGTAGCATTTAACCTTTGCTGTCTGAGTAGAAATAAGCTTTTGTTGTTGTTTTTCTAACACTCCTTATGAAAATCAGAAGGATTATTAGACAAGGTTTATTTCCTATGTGAGGTCACTCTGGATAGCTGCTTAGCCAGAACATCTGCAATCACTTTCCGTGATGAGTAGTGCTGAAATTCAATAGTACTGTAGCTCGGTCTTGTAAGTCCTTCAGCAAGTTGTACTTCACATCAATGTCTTTAGTGCAAGTGTTTACTTTCTCAGCCTGTGTCAGCTATATTATGCATCTCTGGCTATTTTCCACGATGGCGATGAGCTCATGCCTATCAAGCCCAGTGTCCATGAATAGATGATACAGCCACATTGCTACTTGGTAGCTTTAGCTGCTACGATGAGCTCTACTTCAGTGGTAAAAAGTACAATTATTTTTTGCTTTCTGCTAATCCAACTAATAGCCCCACCTCCCAAATTCAAAAAGGCACCAAGTAGTGGTAGTGCAGTCAATGTCAGCAGCAGCCCATTCTGCAATTATGTAGCCAATTAGTTTGGGGTCCTTAGTTACTGGGTAACTGTGACTTCTTGTGAGTAATGGCTTTTACTGTAGGTACCACATCACTTCCGAATTGTATTCCAGTCATTCTGTGATGGTGCTGTAACTTTCCTGCACATGACTTTTCAGTTTCTTAATTTGTATGAACCAACAAAAGGAAATAGACTAACCATAACCAAAAATGAGGTGCCTGGGGAACAAAGGCATAATGGAGCATAATTCAAAATAAATGAGATACCATAATATTTAGCACAAGTGGAAAGCCCATCAGTGGATACAATGTCTCCTCTGCTAACAAAGTTTCATTCTTCAGGTGGTAAGTAGGTCATGTCTTGCAGGAGGGACATTTTTCAAAACAATAAATTACAGATTGATATTGAGTAGCTAATCTTGACCTTAGCAATTAATTGTAGTGCTACTGCAAGTCCCTGCAAAGTAATAGACATATTTATATTAAAAGTAGAGATACAGAGAAGGGAAACCAAAATGATAAAGTGAAAGAGGCAGGTGTCACCTTCTAGTCTAACCAATTTATTGAAACATGAGTTTTCAAGGACTAGAGTCCACTTTTTCAGACAGTCTTAATAAATTAGTTAGCCTAGAAGGTGCCACCTGCCTGTGTTCGATTTGGTACTCCAGACTAACATGGCGACGCCTCTGAAATTTTTCAAAATGATAAAGGGCATAGAATAGTTCCTCTATAAAGAATAGGATAACCTGTTTAGGATTAGGGCTTTTCAGCTTGGTGAAGAGATGGCTGAGAGGAAAAGATCTATAAAATGTATGAGTAGGATAGGGAAGTCTTTACCAGTGAGCCGGTTGATATGCAGTAGCATACAAATGATTTTCTGAAAGTGTTTGACAAGGTACCTCGTGAGAGACCTTTAATAAAATTAAAAAGTCATGGGATAGGAAGAAAGGCTTAAAAGGCTATAAGGAAAGGCTTAAAAGGTTAGGGCTCTTCATCTTGGAATAAAGGCATCTGAGGGGAGATATGATAGAGGTCTATAAAATAATGAATAGAGCAGAACAGGTAAACATAGATCGTTTTTTTACTCCTTCAAAAAGTAGAAATACTAGTGGACACACAATGAAGCTATAATATAGGCCATTTAAGTCTAATAGAAGAAAATATTTTTTCACTCAGCTTGTAATCAAACTCTGAAATTTGTTACCAAAGGATGTAGTAAAAGCTGTTAGTGTTAGCTGGCATTAAAAAAGATCTGGAAAAGTTCCTGGAGGGAAAGACCTTAAACCATTATTAAATCCACTGCTTACCCCAGGATAAGCATCATGGAACATGAATGCCTTTTTGGGAACCTGCCAGGTACTTGTGACCTGGATTGGCCGCTATTGGAAACAGAATACTGGGCTTGGTGGACCTTGGTCTGACCCAGTATGGCATTTCTTATGTTCTTATATTCTTACCCCTTCAAATAAAATTAAGATTAAAGAACACTTTGAAACACATTGAAGAATGTATTTTTTTAATCAATATACTATTAAGTTGAGGAATTTGTTGTTGGGGATTGCTGGCATCATTTTGAACCTAATGTCAGCCCGAATGGGATGAAGATGGGATTGCTTCTGTCTGGGTCCCACTAGATCATCAAGATTTACTCAAGGTGGGTGCAGGGAAGGAGGTGGGGGCATTTGGATTTGAGGTCCAGGAGGTGATAGGTCTTAAGTGGGGGGGGGGGGGGAGGAGAGGGGACTTCAATTATACCCTGGGGGAGTATGAGGCATGTTTCTAAAGGGTTTTTTTTTTAGGGGGGCTCTGATGGTTTTATGGAGCCAAAGGAGGGGATCCCCGGACTGCCAATTTTTTAAAAAATATCTTTGGCCCCTTTAAGAATACATTCTGAACACTGGGCCATGTGTTAGTGGCCCAGTGCTCCCATTCAGGAGAAATAATGCCAGCTTTGAACTGATGCTGTTTTTCCCCTTGGAATAACACAGCTTTTTGTGCTATGCAACACAAGGTGTATTATTCTTTTTCTGATGGTGTCACCAACTTGTGGTATTGAGTTACTGCAGTTTACTGACTCCTATGGCAAATTAAGCTGTGGTAAAATGTCAGATTTTACCAAAGTTTGGTAACCACCACCCTCTGAAATCAGGGAGCATTTTGGATCTGATATATTAGCCTAGTCTTCATTTGTTTATTTATCCTCTTATTTTATGCTTTTGTAATACTCCAAGTTAATATTCCTTGTTTAATGTATCTATTTTGTGTTGATGTAAATTGCACTGAATTTAAAAAATGCAGTATAGAAGGTCTGTTAAATAAATATCATGTATCTTTGTGGATCCTCATACTCTTACTATTGATCTCAAATAATTGGAGCCAAAAAAACATACAATACCAAATTAATTGCTTACACCATACACTCGCCAAAGGTTATTTTCTCTGCAGTCTCACAGCTGTCATCTCTGGAGAGTATACCCTCTTATCTCTGTCCATGGCTTGGGCCCTCCCTGGATACTTTAGCTCTCCATTTCTTGCAGAAATTTGAGCTTTTCTGTGCCCATCTTCCAGTGCCTACACCTTTCTCATTGCCCACTGTCTCATCATCTGTTGTTCCTGTTCAACTCTGGTCTATTCTCACACCAGTAAATGATCATGCGATGAAGAAAACCTTTTCATGATTAGCAAAACAACCTGTACATTGGACCTCATTCCATTAGCTCTTCTTCCCATTGCACAATTCATCATTAATCACAGTTTTACATATGTGCAAGTCTTGTCAGTCTGGAAACAGGCTGCAATCTGCCCATTATTGAAGAATTCTAACCTTGACCCACTTGCAACAACAAGCTATTGCCCCATCTCCAACCTTTCTTTTCTGTCCTTACTTGCAGAGCGCCTGGTCTTTACACAGCTCTCCAACCATATCAAACATAATCATATGCTACATCCCCAGCAATCAGTTTTCAACCCAGTACAGAAATAGAACACAGTACAGAAACCATTCTCACAGCCTTTCTAAGTGAACTTCATAGTTCCGTAGTTTCTGGAAAATTTGCTATAGGTGTGTCTTTAGATGTCTCCTCAGCTTTCAACCTTGTCAACTATGATCTCTTACTGTTCCACCTTTACTTGATCAGGATCCATGAGCAAGTCATTAGCTGGTTTCAGTCATTTCTCTCAGGTTGCTCCTTCTCCATTGTTACCAATGCCGGGGTCTCCCACACTTGTGGGATTCCTCAAGGCTCCCTCCTGGCCCCATTATATTCAATATCTTCCTGAGTCCTCTTCCTATCCTTACTCAGAGTACGGGGATCTCCACATACTGTATATGTACACCAATAACATTTTACTTCTTTCTCATACCAACAGTTTGGACCCTGACCTCAGTCCCATCAATCACTGTCTTGCCCTTGCCTCAGACTGGTTAAACAATAGCTGTCTGCAACTCAACTCCATAAAAACTACTGCCATATAGATCCACCACCTTTAGCTCCCCACTTCCTTCAGGGCACCCCATCATCTTGACCTCATCATTTAGATACTTAGGTGTGACATTTCACACTGACTTAAGAACATAAGATATGTCATACTGGATCAGACCAAGATCCATCAAGCCCAGTATTCTATTTCTAGCAGTGGCCAATCCAGGTTACAAGTACCTGACAGGTTCCCAAAAAGGCACACAGGTCCCACAATGCTTGTCCCAGGGCAAGCAATGGATTTCCCTGGTCCTCTTTAATAATGGTTTATGGACCTTTCCTCCGGGAACTTGTCCAAACCTTTCTTAAACCCTGACTGCTTTTACTACATCCTCCAGTAACAAATTCCAAAGTTTCATTACGCGTTGAGTGAAATTTATTTTTTCTTATTAGTCTTAAATGGGTTACAATGTACTGTAGCTTCATTGCATGTACCCTAGTCTTTCTACTTGTTCATAGCATAAACAATCAATCTGCATTTACCCATTCCACTCCATTCATTAATTTATAGACTTTTATCACATCTACACTCAGCCGTCTCTTTTTGAAGTTGAAGAGCTGTGACTTTTTAAGCCTTTCCTCATAGGAATATCCTTCCATCCCCTTTACCATTTTGGTGGCTCTTCTCTGTACTTTTTAAAATTCCGCTATATCCTTTTTAAGATATGGTGACCAGAATTGCACATAATATTCAAGGTGCAGTCACACTATGGAACGATACAGAGGCATTATAATATCCTTTGTTTTATTCTTCCATTCCTTTTGTTATGATTTCTAGCATTCTATTTGCTTTCTTGGCCACCCCTGCACACTGGATGGAGGGTTACAACGTGTTATCCATGATGACCTCTCTATTTCACAGCACATTAGTACTGTGGTGAATTCCTCATTTAATGCCATGCGGAAATTTCATTCTGTTCATCCCTTCTTAGACATGTCTAAAAGCACTCTTATTCTCAGCACAGTGATCTCCTGTATAAACCACTGTAATTCTGTTTATGCCAGCCTACCAAACATCGCACTCAAACGCCTACAGTCTGTACAAAAATGGCCGTCTGACTCCAGTTTTCCACTGGGAGATTCGATCATGTCACTTTACTCTTGATCTCCCATCACTGGCACATAACGCTGTTCACCAGATGGCTCCAGAATATCTCTCATCTTTAATCACACCTTACTGTCCAACCCATCTCCGGCCCTCCATCCATGCCAAGCAACTTTGCCTTCCTTCTTTAATGTGGGCCCACTATAAATACACCTGACATTCAGCGTTCTTCTTCCTAGCCCCAACACTATGGAACAAATTGCCAATTGACCTCCATTTCTAGCCTTCATAACCCAGATTCAAGTCTCACCTAAAAATCTATTTGTTCAGGTGGGCTTTTAATCTCCCCTGAATCACAAAGTGCAGTCCATTTCTACTTAGACTTTAAAGGGTGCACTATGTGCTCTCTCCCCAGCTGTATGCACTTGTTTTCTCATCCTATGTTATATTCTATCTCCTTGTCTATGAAATGTCTCTTGTAAGTCTCATCTGTTCTCTCTCTCCCTTTCTTGTCTATAGAAATGGATTTCCTTTTCCTCCTTTAAATTGATTATTCTGATTTTATTTTATTGTAAGCCATTTTGCCTAACCTGAAAAAGCAGTATAGCACGTATAATAAACCGTAAACCATGAATTACTTTGGGGAAGATTGTGTGTGTTTTGGGAGTATTGGAGATGAGGTTGAGGTTGTGAGTCTGAGGAAGTAATGGATGTGCAGTGGGTCAGTGTGTGTGTCTGTGTGCGAGTTGGATGTGGGAGGGGTGAGAGGGGGAATGTGGAAATATGTATGTGAGCCTCGTGGCTATAGGCTTTCTGTCCCCCTCTCATGTGTTCTTCACTGCTCCTTCATAGTCACATTCTGAATCTCCCACTCTCTTGTACTCTCACCCCTTCCATCTTCCTGCTCCTCACATCTCCATTCCTCTCTCCTTCACACAATCTGCTCATTCTATTTCTCTTCCCATTCCACTCCCACTTTCAGCTCCCCTTCCTCCACCCCCTTCTCTGTGCTCTCCATCCCCTCTTCCCTCATCAACTCTCCTCATCCTCCCTCCCTCATCCCCCGTCCTCTTTGCACCATTACGACTTTTCTGCTCCCCCGATCTCTTTCCCTTTTGACCAGGCTCTCCATCAGGTTCACTCCCTCCTCTACTTATTCTCTTCTGCTGCATGTGGTTCGGAACACCAAGCAGGGCCAGCCCTTCCATTAGACAGATTAGGCAGCCATCTAGGGCAGCAGACCATGGCAAATGGTATGGCGGCTTTGTGCCACCCCTTTGATGCCTAAGGCAGGCCATGTTTTTCAGTACACATGGCCTGATGCTTCTAAACCCCCTCTGATGCAACCTCCTGTTAGAGGGAGGTCAGAAGTGGCAGGCCATGTGTGCCAAAATGCATGGCATGCTGCAGACACCAAAGCAGCAGCACCAAGCCACCGCTTTTAAATGCCACACCCACCACCGGCCCCCCAGAAGACTGAATCAGTCGCAATGGCATAGCTTGCCACGGGGGAAGGAGGTGACTTGGTGTGGGGAAGCAGCATGGCTGGGTCTCCTGCATGGGGCAGCCAAAATCCTTTCCCTGGCCTTTACCCAACAGCAGTGGCTCCACATTTCACAGCCTCAAAATCTCTGGTATTTTGCCACTGGAGGAACAGGGGCTGCCATTGCTGCTAATGAGGCTGATGTGCCTCTCCTCTCCATCCAGTTCTGCTACTGCTAATACTGCTGACACGGCTCTTCTCTCTCCTTTTCTACCACCCAAAGGTGGGTCTCTGAGGGATGTTGCTGCTAATGAGTGGTTCCCCTGAGGTTCCTCTTCTGCTGCTGGGGGTTCAAGACCCGGAAGCAGTAGCAGGCTTTCTGTATGGTGGGCCTTTGTTGGGCAGTGGGAGGGGGGATTCACCATTCTCTCTAAGTGCTGTGGGCTGGACTTCCCCACTATACAACTGTCCACCATCCACTCTGAGCTTCGCCTTCCTCCTGTTAGAAGCATAGGTTTATTTGCGCAAGCGCAAACAAACTGACATGTATGGATGGTTGGTCAGATAGACAAACAGATGAATGGACTCTTCATAACAGGCTCTATCATGTGAGTGGAATACATCTAAAAAGATTAGAAAGAAGCAGCTGTTTTTCATATGAGAATTACAGAAACCTACTTATATTTGTTTAAGCGTCAAATAAAATCTTCAATGCAGAAGTTCAGAAAAGGGAACTTAGAAAGGGTAACTCTTTACACATTTTCCCATCCCCCCCCACTCAAAAAAAAAAGCTAAGCAACCAATAAGTAATTCAGGGAAATGAATATCATTTTCATAGCCATGATGATTTTTAAAAGAAAAAATGTTTGGAAAGAAAATGGGGAGGGGAGGGGAGAGGGATGCCAAGATGGCATAGCTGCTAGGTTTTTTTTATTTACCTTCTGCAATTTACCTTTCCTATTAATGTGGCTTAAAAGGAAAGGCAAGCAGCACTTGACAGCCAAGAAAGTGTTGCTGGTCCAGGGGCTGATTGACTTTTTTGCTCAGTCTAGAACTACAGTGAAATCTCCGACATTGGAGACTGTTAGGGGTGGAAAGCGAGTTGGATATCACCTTAAGCCTGGTGGACCAGATTTCCCCATTAAAGCCCCTGAAATGTGATGCAGAGAGAGCAGGCATCAGAGCACAGAGCAGAGAGGCATGTCCTGGCCAGAGCCTCAGCGCTTACAAATTTGAAACCTCTGAAACTGTAGGCAACCTTGTGAGATCTTCTTTGTTTAACTTTGAGACACTCTGAGATGGTCTATGTGTTTAGAACTTTCTTTGAGAACTCGGCTTGCTTCAGTTGTAGATATATTTCAGGAAGCTCTTCAGGGGAAAGACTTGGGGAGCGAGTGGTGGCTGTTGAGGATAAGTGTGTCGAAGTAGCTACCTAAACTGGAACATTGATAAAAGATTCAGTTGTGATCCATCAAAATTTAAAGCTTTAGAGAAAAAATTGGCACACATTGTATTTGCAGAGAACAAACTGATAAACTAAAGAGCAGCAAATCACCTGGACCAACGGCATACACCCAAGAGTGCTGAGAGAACTCAAAGATGAAATTTCAGAGCTATTATTAGTAATTTTAAACCTATCATTAAAATTGCATATGGTATCAGAAGATTGGAGGGTGGCCAACATAATGACTAATTTTAAAGAGAGCTCCAGGGCCGTACCAAGCTATAAATGCCCTCTGTGCGACTTGCAAGCCTGTTTGTCATTTGCCCCAACCCCCCCACCCATGCCCAGCATCTCCCCATCTTATTCCACACTTCTTCATGTCCAGCTGACTCCCCCTTGTGCTACCTGCCCAGTCTACCCTTGCCCGCCGCCGCTTTTCCTCTTCTCTTAGCAATGGTAGTAGCTGTGGTGGCAGCAGCGGACCAGATTAAGAACAAATAGACAGGTCTTTCCAACTCCACGCTTGCATGGCTGGGGCGATCCCTCCTCCTCTAAGGTATGCTTGTATCAGAAGAGGGAGGGATCAGATAAACCATACAAACGTGGAGTCGGAAAGACCCATGTGTTTTTTTTTAAATTAGAGGTCTGCTACACTGCTGCCATGGGACCAGGAGAAGCGGCAACAGGGCAGCGGGGGGGGGGGGGGAGCTGAGGCCAGTGGTCGGCCACCCTAAATGCACAGGCCTAGGTATGGCACTTCAGGGATGATCTGGGAAGCTACAGACCTATGTGCTTAATATCAGTGCTGGGCAAAATAGTAGAAACTATTATTATGAAGAAAATTACTGAACACATAGACAGGCATGCTTTAAAGGGGCAATGCCAACATGGATTTAGCCAAGGGAAGTCTTGTCTCATCAATCTGCTCCATTTTTTTTAAAATTGTGAATAAATTCGTGGCTAAAAGTCATCAGTCGATAGAGTATAATTACACTTTCAGAAGGCATTTGACAAATTCTCACAGCAGAGACTCCTGAGGAAATTAAAAAAATCATGGCATAGGAGGCAAAGTCCTACAGTATTTTGGATTGCAAAGTTGTTGAGAGATAGAAAACAGAGAGTAGGGATAAATGTTCAGTTTTCTCAGTGGAGGAAGGTGAATAGTGGAGTACCCCAGGGATATGTACTGGGATCAGTGCTTTTTAACATATTTATAAATGATCTGAAATTTGGAACAGCAAGCATAGTGATTAAATTTGCAGATGACATCAAATTATTCAAAGTTATTAAATTGCATGTGGATTGTGAGAAATTGCAGGAGGACCTTGAGAGACTGTGAGACTGGGTCTTGAAATGGCAGATAAAATTTAATGTGCCTAAGTGAAAAATAATGTGGGATTTGAGCCAAATGTGCTCGGCTGAGCAGGCACAGAATGTAGGTTGCGAGTTTTAGAGGATAGCCAGGCTGAGGTATAGTACATATCGTAGGAAGTGGAATAGGAGGAGCGAGCGTATCCAGAGAAGAGGAGAGGAGAATGCATTGTTATAGGAGGACACTGCCTCATCAACAGGATCAGATGACGTAGTGGAGGAAAGAGGTGATGAGACAGCAGTAAAGAGAAGTGATATGTCAATAGCTTAAAGATTCCTGAAAAGGTTAGAGGAGATTGGGTGAGACTGAGATGGGGGGTGATGGTGAAGCTTAGCAGGTGATGGTCAAATAAGGGAAGAATTGAGGTGCAGAAGTTTGAGGGCAATTAGAGAAAAGACAAAATCAAGACAGTGGCAATGCTAGTGAGCTGGGACAGTAAAGCACAATTGGAGGTTGAATGGGGATGAAAGAGAAAGGACCTTTAAGATATAAGGTTCAGAGGGGTCATCAATATGAATGTTAAAATCCCCAAGAATAAGGGAGGGGGAAGAAGCATTCTGAAAGAAAGACAGCCATAAGTCAAAGTCAGAGAGAAGATAGAGATGGATTTATCAGAGGGTTGATAAATGACAGCTGTCTGGAGAGGTAGTGGAGTGTAAAGGCAGATAGAATAGACTTCAAAGGAAGCAAAGGAGTGAGAGTGAGGTAGAAGGAGGTGTTGAAATTGGCAGGAATGAGAGAGCAGAAACCCAACACCACCACCACCAGGGCCAAAGGGACTTAAAAAATTTAGACAGCAGTTTGGAGAGCTGAAAGGAGGTGGCATAAAGTTAAATCATCCTTTAATTGCCTGGATTACATGATTCTATTTCATCCTTGCCATGCTCTGTCAAAGAAGGATGAAAAGGATTCATTTTCTAGTCTTATTCAAAAGAATGATTCATTATTTAGACAGTTATTCCAACTCACCCAAAGGTTAGCACTGCTTCCCAAAGCTAAAGGCTTTACTATAAATACCACTCCTGGACTATTGGCCATTTTTTTTAGTGCAGAAATCTTCTTGTCCTTCATTTCCTGATGATCAGGCTGATAGGCCACAATCTTTAAATGGCTCTTCCACAGCCTCCTGGATAATGATTCAATCTCAGTCTGAGATCACTTCATCTCACTTACATCATGTTCCCTGTAGCACACGGAGGACTTTTCCCTTTCTTACTAGAGTAGCCTTTGAGGAATTAGCTAGTGCTAGCATTGTAGTGCTAGCATCAGAGTGGAGGAGCAGCCTAGTGGTTAGACCACTGGCTTAGTAACCAAGCAACTAGGGTTCAATTCCCACTAGCACACCTTGTGGCCTTGGACAAGTCACTTAACCTTCCATTGCCTCAGAAGAAAGGCCTGGTAATCTACTTCCAGTGACACTGCCAAGAAAACCCAGGAGCTTCTGGGTCACCAGGAATCAGGACTGACTCAAAAGCACACATTGCAGCATTGTAAAATTATCTCCATCAGATACTTTTTCTCCCACTCTCTTGAAAAAACTCCTTCACTAGCTTTCAAGTGGGATCTTAGACTTAGTTAATAGCAGCTTATATATCCACGGGCACATTCCCCTCCTCTCGGCAATGTGCGTCCATTAGACTGCGGCTTAACGATTCTAAACATTATCCAGAAGAGGAGGAAGCAGCAGGCAGCAGTAGATAGCAGAAAGCTGAATAATGCTACAAAAAATGCAGATAAGACAAATACACTGGCAATAAACAAATAAAATATGGGATATGCACAGAGAGACAGACAGGCTCAAAACGCTGGGCAAGCACAGGCAAACAGTCAGCTGAGTGGAGATATAATAGAGTCTGTGTTGTGGTAATTGGAGAAGTAGCC
Source organism: Ichthyophis bannanicus (assembly GCA_033557465.1). Classification (NCBI taxonomy): domain Eukaryota; kingdom Metazoa; phylum Chordata; class Amphibia; order Gymnophiona; family Ichthyophiidae; genus Ichthyophis; species Ichthyophis bannanicus. The sequence goes on from CM066031.1 coordinate 648,415,644, forward strand.
AAATGGTTAAAGCAGCTACTTACTATCCAGAAGCTCAAGAGTTTGATTCCCACTGGCACTCCTCAGACAAGTTACCTTACTTTCCATTGTTTTGGAAGAAAAGGCCTAGCAATCTGCTTTGCCAAGAAAACCCAGGGGCTGCTGGGTCACCAGGAATCAGCACTGACTTTATGGCACTAAAAAAAAAAAAGAAATATTCAGTGAAGTGGAATTTGGTAAACACAAACAGATTCTTTACTCTTTCAAAAGATAGGACTAGGGGTATGCCATGAAGCTACAAGCTAGTATATTTTAAAACAGATAGGATAAAATAATTTTTCTCTCAGTTTATAATTAAGCTTTTGAACTCATTGCTGGAGAATGTGGTAAAAGCTGGTAGTGTTGCTGGGTTTAAAATTTGTTTGGACAAATTCCTGGAGGAAAAGTCCATAAACCAGTGGTTCCCAAATGAGTCCTGGGGGCTCCCCAGCCAGTTGTCATGCAAGCGCGGAGTTGGAAAGACCTGTCTATTTGTTCTTAATCTGGTCCGCTGCTGCCACCACAGCTACTACCATTGCTAAGAGAAGAGGAAAAGCGGCGGCGGGCAAGGGTAGACTGGGCAGGTAGCACAGGAGGTAGATTTGCATGCTGTGGAGGCAGTATATGCAAATCCCTCTCATGAATATTCATAGTGGATATCCTTAAAACCCAACTGACTGGGGAGCCCCAGGAATAGATTTGGAAATCTCTGCCATAAAGAATAAGCTCAGCCAAAAGAAAACCATTGCTTATCCCTGGGCTTAGTAGCATAGAACGGATTGCTTTTCGAATACAGTATGTCAGGAACTTGTGACCTGAACTAGCCACTGCTGAAAACAGGACACAGGCCTTGATGGACCTTTGGTCTGACTCATTATGGCCGTTCTTTTATTGTGTTATGTTATGTTATTGGGAAAAGAAACCTCCTGCTTTTAAGTTTTCCTCGGGTACTTTCTATTTCCCCTTCTGAGATGTTTTAATGGCATGCCACAAGGGTATTAAAGATTTCCCATTTGCCAAGAAAAAGGCTGCTGATGGGTAAAACCTCTACTCTACAGTTATCTTTTGATTCTTTGGACTTCACTGCATTTTTGGAAAAATCTGAGAGGGAGCAAATGTTGATGGAAGCTTTACTTATAACTGGGGCTCTAGAACCAGACAGTGACTGAATATTAAGGTTATCCTAAGGGCAAGGGATGGATGGTTTATGGCTTCATGCGTTAAGAATATTTCTTGATGTCTCCAAATTCACATAGAGGTGTAAAAAGCAATTCCCTTTATCAAGACCAAAGATCACCCAGTTAGGCTGCCCTTTCTTTCTGAGCTATCCATGTAAGTTCTTGATAAACCTTCAAAGGGTAAATTGTTTTCTTTGAGCCCAATCAGCTTACTCAGTTTATAAGTAAGAAGAAAATGTAGATGTTGACCTAGGGGCCACTAGGAGACTCTCCCATGAGATCTAATGATGGACTGCTGACTGGGTTATTATTTTATTTATGTAGCATCTTTTATACGCCATTTTCTACAAGTCAAAACAGTTTACAATGAACTCAGTGTGCAACGAACGAATGTGCAAGTTTAACAGGTATACAAGAGTGATTTACATAGAACAAAATGAATGTAATATTGAACATAATTTAACTGAGGGTAAGAATAAGGCTATGGTACCATGAGCAGTGCAAAGGTTTAACATATTTACAGTGTCCTAGATATAAAGATGGAATGGGTGAGTAGTGAGATGGACTTGATGATAGGTTCATGATTATACTGTAGTGTTTCTCATGTTTTTTTCTATGTTAATTATTGTCTATGATTTTGTCTTGACTTTCCATCCATGCCCTGTACACATTCTTGTTCTGTATAAACCACTTTGAATTGTAGAAAGGCAGTGTAGAAAAAATGTTAAATAAATAAATAATATTTAAGAACTAATGGAAGTTATTCTCTGAGTAAAGAGATTGGCCATCGCTGTTTTAATTTAGACCCGGATATTCGATGCCGGGGTCATATTGTGGCAGGTGTAGGCCTGTGATCCACAGTGTCTGACATAAGCAAGCCTAACTAGCTTGACCTGTAAATGAAACTTGTGAAGAGGCCCATAGGAATTGCACATCCCCCAATATGCTGCTATAAAATTAAGAACTCAGTAAAAGTATTGAATTAGCTTAGACAAGCAGAACAGATGGAAAAATACAGAAATTCATGTTTAAAACTGCTGACAGAGAAGTTCTAGAGCCCTGCTTCACTGCACGTAGCAACTAGCCCAATAGCCTTGAAAGTAGGAAAGTAACAAGTTAGTGAACTGACCATTGTAATTGGGACTAGAAGGGGGGTGAGCAGGTGCTGAGCCCACTGAAAGAATATAATTGGATAATCATATCAGTACCGGGACCAATAGAAGGGGTACGGGAGGTTACCGGGACCAATGAAATGTTGTTCTATACCTAGAATGAAGCTAAAGTCTATAAAAGTTGTATCGCCAGAGAACTTTGCTCAGCCATTTTGAATTTGATTCTGCTTGAGACTTGTGCACAAATAAATGATTTGGACCTTCTGAACAGACTCCTGGTATCATTGGTTTGTCTGCGCTCTGCTGCTACATATTCTTGGTGCGTTGGCCGGGAAGTTGTGGAATCAGAGTGTATATAGGGCAATATACCACGACATTCCGCCTCTATAGGCTTGGTCCTGCCGGGATCGCGCCCTACCGACGGGGGCTGCTTCCTGGCGCCGCCGGTCCATTGCATCGGAGGAAGTTGGTCGGACCTCGGCGGGTGCCGGGCCCGGCTGGAGCCAACGCCTCGAACCCGAGTGAGGGGAGTCCGAGGTCCAACTCATGCGCCTGCTTGGGAAGTTTGAGGACCGGATCCGGTGAGTATAGTTTTGATTTGTTGTCTAGACAGATATAGAAAGAGCAGTGCTGCCATTGGAACTTGGAACTTGGAATTTGTAATCTCGAGAACTTGGAAATTGGTAAGAGAGCTTGATCACCTCTCAAAGACGGACCGAGTACCCCCGCATGAGTATTCGCAGGGCGAAACTCCCGTCTTCTTGTATTTTGGTAATTGAACAAGACTAGTCAGAATAGATAGAAGCAAATGCATTCTGGGATACGTTGCTAGCATGATTGTGTGAATGAAGTGTGTATGAGAGGTCTGGCAGCACAGACCAAGCGAAGGCGGACCCCTGATTAGCGCATTTCCTGACCGGGCGACCACGTTCAGGTCGCGAAAAGGGGGAAGCGATTGTCGTCTTGTCCTGTTATTTGTTTCCCTTATATGTTTCCAGGACCGTGAGGACCCCTTACCCACGGTCCGACTTCCTTTTTCCTTCTGTCTGTTGTTGCGCGCACACATCGAAATGGGAGGGGCGGGGTCTACTAGGAACACTCCATTAGAATGTATGATCGCACATTTTAAAGAAGGATATTCAGGAGATTATGGTATTAAAATGACTGCGGCCCGTTTACAGATTTTGTGTACTAGGGAGTGGCCCGATCTAGACCCTACCTGGCCCCGAGAGGGAACCTTCAATGTAGGAATTATCCAGTTAGTGCACCGTAGAGTGCGAATAGCGCACCCCGATCAGTACCCTTATATAGATTCTTGGTTAAGTATTTGTGAAGATCAGCCCCCTTGGGCGCAGCGCTGCTATGAAGAGCAGTGCAGAATAATGTTAGCGAAAACAGATCATAGTCAGAAAAAAGAGAATAAACAGCTTAGTAAGAAAGGGAAAGATGAGAAGTCCAGGAAGAAGCCCATCCTGGTCGATCCTGATTCCCCTGAAGTAATTCCCCGACAGCCCAGAACCCCAGGCCCAGTAAGAGTAGCCCGGCGTCCTACCCCAGAGCCCCAAAGACAGCGGGTGCGGGACCCAACCCCCGAGCCATCTCCCGAAGAGCAGGAAGATGAGCTCCCTTTAGTTGAAGAAGATGATTCTACAGAAACAGAGACAGAGAAAGGCGAGTCAGATTCAGGAACAGAGAGGGAAGAAACTGAGAATTCCCCGAGTGAGACTGACAGTATAGAAGCGACTGCCAGTGTTAGTCTGCCAGTAAAGAGTAAATCCAAGATGAAACATATAGAAAAGAAAGTAATTCATGATAAGCCTGTAGAAAAGAAGAAAAAGAGCCCTGATAGGAGAAGTACGAGAATATCACATAGATCCCAAAAGACCTCTACTGCTAAGATGATGCCCTTAAGGCAAGTCCCGGGAATACCTGTGAGAAATAAAGATAATGAGGTGGTAGCGGGACCCCTAAGCTATGTGTATGTCCCTTTCTCTACAACTGATTTGTTAAATTGGAAGTCGCATTATGCTTCCTATACCAATAAACCCCAAGAACTTACAGAATTAGTGAATACTATTATGGAAACTCACCAACCCACATGGGCAGATTGTCGTCAGCTCCTGTCCACCTTATTTACTACGGAGGAGCGGACACGAATTAGAAAAGCAGCTTTAGACTGGCTGGCAGATAATCCTGCAGCTCCAGAACGAGGAGAAGATAGGATAGACCATCGGGAGGCGGCCCAGAGGCAATTCCCGAATGAAGACCCCCAATGGGATCCGAATACTGAAAGAGGATCCAGAGCCCTAGCCCGTTTTCGCCAAGGCTTGTTACAAGGCCTGAAAAGGGGGGGCCAGAAAGCTATGAACCTTTCCAAAATTACTGAAGTTAACCAAGGCATAGATGAGAGTCCAGCAGTGTTTTATGAAAGGTTAACTGAAGCATACAGAATGTATACTCCCTACGATCCCGATGCACCAGGAAGTTTATGCATGGTGAATTCTGCTTTTGTAAATCAGTCTCAACCAGACATTAGACGTAAATTACAGAAATTAGAGGGGTTTGCGGGCATGAATGCAACACAGTTATTGGAAGTCGCTCATAAAGTGTATGTGAATCATGATAATGAAAGACAGAAAGAATGTGATCGAAAGATGAGGAAGAAAGCTGATTTTTTGGCTGCAGCCATAGTTGAACAGAAAAGGGGAGGTGTCCCTAGTCGAAGGAGCAGAGGAAGGGGGCGGGGCCGAGGTGGAAGCCGGTCCCAGCAGCTAGGCGTAAACCAATGCGCCTATTGCAGAGAAGAAGGACATTGGAGAGATGCATGCCCGCAACTTGAAGACGCCCACGAAGATGACGAAAACAATCATCAATGGAGAGAAGAAAGACGAGGCCGTCCCCGACATCGTGGAGGAGCCAATCGAGAACAATTCCAGCGAGAAAGAGGAGAAGCCGTGCAAGCATTGGCGGCAACAGCCTATGATGAAAATGACGTGGATTAGGACAGACCGGGCTCCGAGTTTGCTTTAGGTCTCCAGGAGCCTATGGTCGGAATACAAATAGGAGACCAAGTTGTGAACTTTATGGTTGATACTGGAGCAGAACATTCAGTAGTGGACAGGAAGATAGCCCCATTTTCCACAAAAGCAGTCACCATTATAGGAGCAACTGGTGCGAAAGCTACAAAACCTTTTCTTCAGAATCGCATATGCAGTCTAGGAGGACAGCAAATAACTCATCAATTCCTTTACATGCCAGAATGTCCAGTACCACTACTGGGACGAGATATGTTAGCCAAGCTACAAGCCCAAATATCCTTCTCCGAGAGAGGAGAAATGCAAATGACAGTAAATTCGCAAGCCAAACCAGCAGGAATAATGCTGCTCACAGTTCCCCGAGAAGAAGAATGGAGATATTACAGTGATGATTCTGTCCAAGACACTTATTTTGAACAAACCTTGAAAAGTATTGATGCCCCACCTGGAGTATGGGCAGAAGGCAGTCCTCCAGGCCTAGCCAAACATATAGCTCCAGTAATTGTGATTCTCAAGCCTAGTGCTACACCAGTACATGTCAAACAGTACCCTCTCCCAAGAGCCGCAATTGAAGGCATTCATCGCCACTTGCAAAGATTATTGGAACATGGTCTACTGAAAGTATGTCAATCCCCATGGAACACCCCACTCCTGCCAGTGAAAAAGCCTGGAACAGATGACTACCGCCCAGTGCAAGATCTAAGAAGAGTGAATGAAGCAGTTGAAACTATACATCCAGTTGTACCCAATCCTTACACTCTTCTAGGACTGATTCCTGCTGAAGCCACCCACTTTACTGTTTTGGATTTGAAAGATGCATTCTTTTGCATAAGACTAGCCCCCGTGAGTCAGATATTATTTGCATTTGAATGGCAGGACCCCATCTCTGGAAGAGGGGGCCAACTTACCTGGACACGATTACCCCAAGGATTTAAGAATTCACCTACCATCTTTAGTGCTGCACTGAATCAAGACCTTTCTAGCTATCCAGTGGCCCCGGGGAAGAGAGTGCTTCTCCAATACGTGGACGATCTGCTGATAGCTGCTGTATCAGAAAGTGAATGTATACAAGCCACCAAAGACCTCTTGCAGTTACTAGATGAAGCTGGATACAAAGTTTCCAGAGCAAAAGCACAACTATGTCAAAAAGAAGTGAAATACTTGGGCTTTCGTATAACCCAAGGAAGTCGAAAATTAGGCAGAGAGAGAAAAGAAGCAGTATGCAGAATTCCAACCCCAACAACCAGAAAGCAAGTCAGAGCCTTTCTGGGGGCAGCAGGATACTGCCGAATCTGGATACCCAACTTTGCCCAAATTGCCAAACCACTGTATGAAGCCACAAAAGGAGAAGAAAAGTCGCCACTGGAGTGGGGATCTGAGCAGGATACAGCCTTCAAGACGTTGAAGGAAGAATTGATGTCATCACCAGCCCTTGGACTACCAGATGTTCACAAACCTTTCCACTTGTTTGTACATGAAGCACAAGGAAATGCCTTAGGCATGTTGACTCAGAAATTGGGAAATTGGGAACGACCTGTAGCATACCTATCGAAACAATTGGACACTGTGGCAAAAGGATGGCCACCTTGCCTGAGAGCAGTTGCAGCTACAGCATTGTTGGTGAGTGAAGCAGACAAGCTCACACTAGGACAGAATATACGAGTCACTGTGCCACATGCAGTCCTTGCCCTTATGGAACAGAAAGCAAATCATTGGCTCACCAATTCCCGAATGTTGAAATATCAGAGCATGCTATGTGAAAACCCACAGATACAACTGGAAGTGAGCCATGCCTTGAACCCAGCCACATTGATACCCATTAGTGAAGAACTCCCAGAACATGACTGTATAGAAGTCATGGACACTGTTTTCTCAAGCCGACCTGATCTGACAGATGTGCCCATAGACAATCCTGACCAAATCTATTATGTTGATGGGAGCAGTCTCATCATCAATGGACGACGCTGTGCCGGATATGCAGTAGTCACTCAACATGAAGTTGTTGAATCATCAGCCTTAGCCTCAGGCACATCAGCCCAGAAAGCAGAATTGATAGCACTCACCCGAGCACTACTATTAGGTGAGAAACTTGTGTTGAATGTATATACAGACTCTAAGTATGCCTTCACCACCTTACACGCCCATGGAGCTCTCTACAAAGAAAGAGGACTCATCACATCCGGAGGAAAATCAATTAAGTATGGCCCCGAGATACTGATGCTACTTGATGCAGTATGGGCCCCAACTCGTGTAGCTGTCATGCATTGCAGAGGACATCAAGCAGGAAAAGGAGAAGTTGCCCGAGGAAACAGATTTGCAGATGCCTCAGCACGACAAGCAGCTATGACAGGACAAATTTTGCCAGAAGTTACGCCGATGCAGGCAGCATTGTTTCCAGTACCCTTGAACTCATGGACACCACGATATACCACCAAAGAATTAGACTACTACTGTGACAGAGAAAATGGAGTACTGAAAGATGGGTGGATTGAACTGCCACCAACAGAGGGCAGTCAACCCCCAGGACAAATAGTAATTCCTGAATTGTTAGGACCAGCCTTTGTCAAAGCCTTCCACGAAGCCACCCACTATGGGAAGACCGCTATGGAAAAAGCACTAAGACCACATTTCTATATTACCATGTTACCAGCAATATCATCCTCAGTAGCACGCCAGTGTCAAATTTGTACCAAAAACAATGCCAAGCAAGGTCCTACACCACCACCTCGAGTTCAGTCAGGAGGTGTAACCCCCATGCACCACCTGCAGATTGATTTCACTGAAATGCCAAAAGCCAGTGGAAACCACTACCTATTAGTATTAGTTTGTACTTTCTCTGGGTGGGTAGAAGCCTTCCCAACCAGAACCGAAAAAGCCAGAGAAGTCACTAAAGTTCTGTTGAGAGAGATTGTCCCTAGATATGGAATTCCAGCAGTAATAGGGTCAGATAATGGACCCTCATTCGTTTCCCAGGTTACCCAACAGTTAGCAAAAGCCCTGCAGATACAATGGAAACTCCACACTGCATACAGACCCCAGAGTTCAGGGAAAGTTGAGCGAATGATTCGTACCTTGAAAGCCCAAATGTCTAAGCTTTGCCAGGAGACACACTTGAAATGGCCCCAAGTGCTCCCAATAGCTTTACTTAGAATACGCTCAGCTCCTGTGAAGTCAACAGGTTTTTCTCCTTTTGAAGTTCTGTATGGTAAACCCCCACCAATAGTGCAAGGGATTAAAGGAAGTTTAGCCCAAATTGGTTCAGAAATAACCAGGCAAGAACTCCTAGCTCTTAGTTTTGTTCTGCAGACTCTCCATGCGTGGATCCAAGACCAGTTGCCTATCAACTTGCTTGAACCCCTGCATCCCTACCAGCCTGGGACTTCGGTGTGGATCAAAGATTGGAAGAAGACACCGCTGGAACCCCATTGGAAGGGACCATACACCGTCATCCTGTCTACCCCAACTGCAGTAAAGGTAGCAGAGATCGACGCCTGGATCCACCACAGCCGAGTCAAGCCCGCAGCAGCTCCAGAACCTGAGCAGTGGACAGCAGAGCAGCATCACGATGCACCTTTACGAGTTACTCTGAGACGGCAACCAGTAACGTAGACACTTTGTCACAGTGCCTTGCAGTAGCCAAGTCTTTCGAAGAGGATTGCTGTTTTCCATACAGCAACAGTTTTGTTTCAATGAACCCAATCTACGTGTGATTTTGCACACTGCTTTGATTAACCATACTTCAAAAGCCAACTGAAATTGCTAAGTTGGTTACTGTGTGATGGACAATTTGAGGATCTTCAATCAACATTCAGCACCTGTTGAAATTGCTTCATTAGCGCACGGGACGAAGAAAAGATCGTCGTAGTCAAGATTTGCAAGCTGAGGATTCAGAAGAACTCCAATCAACATGTATCTTTATCTTTGCTTGGCCCTGGTTGCCTGTTTTGGAGGTTTTGAAATGACTCATGCTTTACCTCCATGCACTGCTTGTGTTACGTCTACTCGAACTGGACTGAAAGTAACTCAGACTTTGGTTTACCATTCTCACTATAAATGCACTGGAAAAGTGACTCGGTGTATTTATAACACCACTGAACTAAATATTTGCATTAAAGGTAGCTCTAGAGTATGCTATAACCCGCATCAGAACCCATCATATTATACGTTGGAAATACGATGGAAAGATGCAGACGGACCTATAATTAATGCTACCCGACCACTTAAAGATGCTAGTATACATGCTGTTTTATATTTTGATGCATGTGATGTTATAAACAGAGATAGTCGTTCCAGATGTGGTACTTGGGAGAAAGCCTATCGTAATGATCATAAGTATATGTGCCCAGAAGGTGCCACGGGATGGAGAAAGTGTACTGGTAAGAAAGAGTCATATAGTACTGCCCCAGCTGCAGATTACTATTGCCCAAACTGGGAGTGTGTTTTTTATGCTACATGGAATGCTGGTATTACAGATGAACAGAGAGATAAACGAGTTGCCACTTTGACTAAGTCAAAAACAGATGACAAATGTAAGAAAGGTGCTTGTAACCCTTTGCAATTAAGGATTCGTAATCCTTATGCATGGAAACAAGGATATAAGTTTGGTTTACGTATTGCAGGAGGAGCAGTAGATCCAGGAACTATTGTGTATATAAGATTGAATACCCAAGCTTACAAATCATCCAAGTACCAAATCCATAACACTTTCTATGAAGCTATGCATGTAAATAAGTTTGAAATTCCCCATCCATCCCAGAATTTGTTTCTAGAATTAGCTGGAGCAGTAGTATCCAGTCTAAAGATTTCAGACTGTTATTTCTGTGGCGGAACCCAGATGGGTGACCAATGGCCATGGGAGGCCCAAGAATTGAATTATTCTCTGACTTACAATCAGACTAAATTACACAAGACTACTAGCGAATGGGTATTAGCACACTCAATTGTTGGACGTCTTTGCTATGCTAGAACTGGACCACAGTTCACCCAACTGGTAGGACAGCTGGTCTGTCTTGGCCAGAAGTACTATAATGCCACTACCAAGAAGACATTATGGTGGTCAGGAAGTAAAGAGCCTGAGCCTCCTAACCCATTAACCAGATTTCCTGAACTTGCTAGTTTATGGACTAACCTTGCCAAAACTCATGCTTGGCAAGCCCCACCTGGCCTATATTGGATCTGTGGAAACCGAGCGTATGCTCAACTCCCATCACACTGGGGAGGAGCATGTGTCTTAGGGACCATCAGACCTTCTTTCTTTCTCCTACCCACAGAGCATGGAGAACGATTAGGATACCCAGTGTACACTACCCACAGACACAAGAGAGCATTGCGACAGAAGAGAGCACCCCTCCAAATAGGTAAATGGGAGAAGTGGGAGGGTGATGATTGGCCACCAGAGAGGATTATTGAATATTATGGACCTGCCACTTGGGAGCAAGATGGCACATGGGGATATCGTACCCCAATTTATATGTTGAATAGAATTATACGTTTGCAAGCTGTTGTAGAAATAACTAATGAAACTAGCCATGCTCTCACACTTTTAGCTAGACAAAGTACTCAAATGCGCACTGCCATATACCAGAATCGACTAGCACTTGATTATTTGCTAGCAGCTGAAGGAGGAGTATGTGGTAAATTGAATCTAACCAATTGCTGTTTAAAAATAGATGACAAAGGTCATGTAGTTGAAGAAATTGCTGAAGATATGCGTAAACATGCTTATGTGCCAGTACAGACTTGGCACCCACTAAGGTTACCTAACTGGTTTGCTAACCTTTTCTCATGGCTAGGAGGACTGAAGACTTTTCTAATACTGGTATTACTGATTGTTGTTGTTATTTTTCTATTGCCATGTATAATCCCATGCTGTATGCGTTCCATACACAGTGCTATTGATAGTACAGTAGAGCGGAAGACCGCAACTAAGATAATGGCTTTATATCAATCTCGTCCTCCTGGATATAGCCGAGCTCCTCTAACCACAGTATAGTTATTTTAAAGTGATTTAATCCTCACACCTTATTAACTAAAAGGGTGAGATTAATCAAAGGGGGGAATGTGGCAGGTGTAGGCCTGTGATCCACAGTGTCTGACATAAGCAAGCCTAACTAGCTTGACCTGTAAATGAAGCTTGTGAAGAGGCCCATAGGAATTGCACATCCCCCAATATGCTGCTATAAAATTAAGAACTCAGTAAAAGTATTGAATTAGCTTAGACAAGCAGAACAGATGGAAAAATACAGAAATTCATGTTTAAAACTGCTGACAGAGAAGTTATAGAGCCTTGCTTCATTGCACGTAGCAACTAGCCCAATAGCCTTGAAAGTAGGAAAGTAACAAGTTAGTGAACTGACCATTGTAATTGGGACTAGAAGGGGGGTGAGCAGGTGCTGAGCCCACTGAAAGAATATAATTGGATAATCATATCAGTACCGGGACCAATAGAAGTGGTATGGGAGGTACGGGAGGTTACCGGGACCAATGAAATGTTGTTCTATACCTAGAATGAAGCTAAAGTCTATAAAAGTTGTTGTATCGCCAGAGAACTTTGCTCAGCCATTTTGAATTTGATTCTGCTTGAGACTTGTGCACAAATAAATGATTTGGACCTTCTGAACAGACTCCTGGTATCATTGGTTTGTCTGCGCTCTGCTGCTACAATATCTGGCCATCGGCACTGAAAATCCAGTCTGCCTGGATAGCATTTTAGTTAACCAAGCAGTGGCGATATTCAGCCTCTTCTCAGTTAACTAAAACAGTTAAAGTTAGGGCAACCTTTTTGTCCCTAACTTTTGCCGGTTTGCATTAACTGGCTAGTGGGTGAATATCGCCGCTGACCGGTTAATGTGGAATGCCACGTTGCTATGTCATTAGCATCAGGGTGTTCAGTGGAATTAGGAGGTGATATTTAGCGGCACAAACCAGCTATGTGCTGCTGAATATCCCAGTCGCTGTGATTAACACTCCACAGAATTTTTTAAAATTATTCGATAATACCTGGGAATTTTCCTTTGCCGTTAGCAAGAGTATTTCTTGTGAATGTATGTTTGAAAATTTAGAAATGAAAAGAAAAAAAAACTGGGTGGAAAAGGAAATGTAGACTGACAGTGTCACAATATCACATAGCAACAAAATAAACAAAGATAACACACAGCCAGTGATTACATTGCCTCGGAAGTATTCAGAGTGAAGATTAATGTGCTATGCAGTTAAGGAAGTATATAAGAAAGACTGCTGCAGTATGAATTGCGATCTAATTTAAACAGAGGAATAAATAAGACTCAGGAGCACTGATCTGAATCGAAGGATAGCTGAGGAAAAAGTAATCCCAGAATGCTTGTCGCTCATATATTATTATTCTTTTCTTTTAAATGAAGCTTTTTCTGTTCCACAGATCTTGATAGCATTGGTCATTTGTTTAGAAGTATTCTAGAAGAGTGTTGCAGAAAAATCCCAGGCATACTTAGGAAAAGAAATACAGTGTAGCGGTCTCAAGCCAAGTTGCTCAGAGAAGGCCACCAGGGAACTTCAACAGTGTCATTAAACTGAATGTCCACATTAAAGCTGAAGCTAATGATAATGAATTGTGAAACACACTAAAGAGGTTATCTTTAGTGTGAATATGAGAAGCATCTGTGCATTGACTGATTTTGGATACAATATGATTTCAGTGCTGCTCAGAAATGTTCAGTGTATAATTACACAGGTACACTACCAAAAAACTGCCTCCAGTTTTGCAACTGATTCCTATAGATTTTGGGGTGCTGAATCCAGGAAAAATAGCCAAAATGTTCCATCACGTCACGTTTTCTTGCAAAATTAGATTTCTTACCCATATAAGGAATGTTCACATAATTTCTTTTTAGCCGACTGCAGTTTATTTTCTTGGCCCAAAATAGAGGTTGTAATGGTTAACTAACTAGAAACACTTCCTCATGATATTTTAGAGTGTTTTGTATTCACTTTATACATTAACAGGACAATTGGGAGGCGGGGGCTAAATCCAGTACTCGCGCTGGCGCATGTTCTTTCCTGTTCGCCTCGCCTCGTTCGCTCTCTCTCAAACACGGTGGTTGCGACATGAACGTTCCTGTCAAATTTCAGTTTCTTGCAAGTTCATTATTACCTTTTGTTTGCTCAGTCGTAATCCAGCTTTATTCCGAAGTGGTTCACTACAGTTGTAGTTTGCAGTGCTGTGTATTTGTAATGGCTCACAGAGCCAGAGGTTGCGTCAACTCTCCGGACAGTTTTTGTTTTATTTGTGGGGAATATACCGTGAAAAAGCGGCAGAGGAACATTTCTGCATTTATTAAAAAAGTATATTTCGCCTATTTCGGTTTGAAGTTAGGCGATCAAGACAAACCGTGGGCTCCTCACAAAGTGTGCAAGACATGTGAGGAAGATCTACGCTTATGGATGAAAGGTAAAAAACAAGCATTTCGTTTCGGAATACCTATGATGTGGCGTGAACAAAGAGACCACAGCAGTGACTGCTATTTTTGCTCTTGCATTGTGAAGGGATACAACTTAAAAAATAAGAACGTAATAAGTTACCCCAACCTTCCCTCAGCAATTAGGCCTATGCCTCATAGCAACGAAGTACCTGTGCCTGAACCACCAAAATCTTTGGATCATATTTGTGTGGACGGTTCTGATCATGATGAGACTCATCAGATGGCTTTTCCCGATGAGTCCAGTACTTCCGAGTTTGAAACTGAACCAGATCCGAAACCTGAACTTTTCTCTCAAGCTGAATTGAATGATTTAGTCCGGGATTTAGGACTCCCATAAGATGCTGCCCAACTGCTAGGTTCTCGGCTTAAACAGAAAAATCTATTGTCACCAGGAACAACTTTTTATTGGTACCGCAACCGCGAGACACAATTTTTGAAGTATTTCAGCAAAGAGGAAGATTTGGTATTTTGCAACGATATATACGGAGTGATGGAAAAGTTTAAACTCAAGTATGATCCTGCTGAATGGCGGCTGTTCATTGATTCGTCAAAAGACAGCATAAAAGGTGTTCTTCTTCATAATGGCAACACATTCGCTTCAGTTCCTATTGCTCACTCTGTTATTCTCCAAGAAAAATACGAGAATTTGGCCCTGATTCTTCAGAAGATTCATTATGATGAGCATAAGTGGATGATTTGTGGAGACTTTAAAATTCTATCCATGCTGTTAGGGCAGCAATCCGGTTTCACCAAATATCCCTGATTCCTTTGCTTGTGGGATAGCTGGGCCCGCGACCTACACTGGGGGAAAAAAGACTGGCCAATTCGGGAGTATTTGAGACCCGGTGAGAAAAATGTTCTTCATGAGAGCTTGGTACCGCGTGATAAAATTCTATTACCACCTCTCCACATTAAGTTGGGTCTCATTAAGCAATTCATCAAGTCCCTTCCAAAAGATGGTGAGTGCTTTCGGTACCTTTGCTCAAAGTTCCCCCGACTTTCTGAAGCAAAGCTAAAGGAAGGAGTGTTTGTTGGCCCTGATATAAGGAAACTCATTTCAGATGGAGCATTCGCTGAAACGATGTCTGAGAAGGAAAAAGAAGTCTGGGATTCCTTCAAGGATGTTGTTCTCAAATTCTTGGGGAACAGGCGGGATGAGAACTATAAGGATATTGTTGCCAGGATGCTCAATGCCTTCAAAGAACAAGGCTGTAACATGAGCCTGAAAGTCCATTTCTTGCACTCCCATGTGAACTACTTTCCCGAAAACCTGGGGGCGTACAGTGAAGAACAAGGTGAAAGGTTTCACCAGGACATCAAGGACGCAGAGAGAAGGTACCAAGGAAGATGGAACACCACTATGATGGCTGATTTCTGCTGGTTGCTGCTGCGGGAAACCCCAGATGAAAAATACGCCAAGCAGCGCACCAAGAGAAGCATTCGGGGGAAGAAGAAACGGGCCCACCAGGAGATTGATTGACCCAAGAATGACTTTAAAATCTAAACTGTGTTGACAAATATCGTGTTTTTACTAAACTTTGAAATAAAAATTTGCTAGTTATTACCACAGTGTCGGATCTCATTTATTAGAATTTTATTTTCACACCATCGGGTGTTTGTCTTCATGTATTGCAATGGTGCGGTTTGCGTTTTCTATTCTTACATACATACCTGTATAACATTTTTTGCACATTTCTTTGCTTTGCTTTGTGTCTAACCTCTCTCTTATATGCTCAATGTTTGTGCACATGTATGTGGCTGTTTTAAGTGCAGACAATTTTGCTACCATCACAGTGTGTTTTGTTGACATTACTCTATTCTTATGTGCTGCCTTGTTACAATTTTCTTTATTCTTATTTGAATAACTACTAAACAATTAGTATAAAGAATTCATCCAAGAAACTTTTATCTCGATCGCACTCAATCTGAAACGTTCACCTCAAACTGCTAACCCAATGTAGCAAAAAATCTGTATGTGATGGAGCAAATTGGTTACCAGATTTGGATTCAGCGCACCAAAAAACGTAAAAATCAATCGAAACATTAGAGGCAGTTTAAAAAAAAATTTTTTTAGTGTACCTGTGTTACATTTCATCCTAGCCATTAGGAGACATGTCACTTGAAGACCATGTCAAGGACGGGTAAACCTTCCTTAATAATTATTGTTATTGGGCCCATTATTTAAAGGCGTTATACATTCAGCAGTTGCTGCTAATTGTATTAACCCCTTAACCGAGAATTTTCAGCGGCACTATTGTAAGCAAGGCAGGCTAAAGATGTGGGGGTTTAGATACAGCTATAAAGGCTAATGACATCTCTAGAGGTGGAGTTGAGGGAGACAAGATACATACGTGCTAAGAAGGAAACCTGTGCCAGGTGCATACAGGGGTCTTGGGCTTCCCCATCTAGGAGGTTTAGGACACATGACTTGGATGACATGATACTGAGAATCTCTTTTTCTCTCTCTGTCTCTCAATGTGTACACCAGGAGTGCACTAGTTTGGTCTTTGAGGTCCACAAACTGGCCAGGTTTTCAGGATATCCTTAATGAATATGAATGAATTAAATTTACATGAAAAGGGGGTAGAAGGCATGCGGCTCTATCACATGCCTATTCATTAGGGATATTGTGAAACCCTGGCCCTTTGTGGCTCTAGAGGACTGAACGTGCATGCTGTTGGTATAGGCAGAAGAAGGCATGATACCTACGGCTTCATCAGGCTGATTGGTGGGAGAAAATATATATGGAGGTGGAAAGGCATAAAGATGATTACACCACAGTCAGTTGTTACATACATTTCCCTATCCACATCTCTTTTTACATAGACAATACTCACCATCTAGGAGTGCTGTCTCACTTTGCTATGACTGCTCTCTGAAAAGAGCAGGGGCCATACGGTGGACGACATTTGGGCTGATCTCACTATTTCAAGTCTCATGAGATCAGCATGACAAACTTCCTGCACTTCCTTATAAAGAACTGATTGTGGTGAGCAGGAAGAACAGCCTTTTTGATGCAGCATTGCAGGAAATATTTATTCTCTCAGCAGGAATGCTAAAAGACATGAGGAGGGAATGAGAGAGAGGCATGTAGGGTGATATCTGGGGAGTAATGAAAGAGAGGCACTGTTGATGCCTTGGAAGGCTATAAGAGAGACACACACAATAAGTAATGACTGGGGGAGCTATGTGTGTGTGTGTGTGAGAGAGAGAGAGAGAGAGAGAGAGACTGGGTGATGATGGAGGGGAGCTATAAGAGAAGAAGACTAAGTAAAGGCGGAGTATGGGGGCTATGGGAGATTTTTTTTTTTGCTTCACATATTACCGGATGCAATGACAAAAACTTGAGGGCCTCTTCTACTCCTCAGATGGTTAAGGGAAACACCCATCATTTTTAATCCACTTAAAAATATTATAGAGGTGAGACCATCAGCTTGAACCACTTGGTCAATTACAAATACATCAAAGATCAAAAGCTCATCTTATCAGTCATCGGTCTCATAAACCGCACGCCAAGTCCATCAATGTCCAATAATGTCCTTTATTTATCAATTTCTATGTATTTATTTATCATTCTTACTGTTTTTATCATATATTGTTTGCATAAAAATACTATATTCCAATACTTTTCTCCACCACAACTCATTTAAGGACAGGCTGTCACTAACTGAAGCGTAGGAAAGCATTTCAACCTTTAACATTCAACTTGGAAAAATTACATATCTGAAAGCTAAATAAGCTCTTAGATAGTGCTGGGGAGGAGTCTACTGTCTAGGTACATGTTGGTACCAATGACATAGGAAAATGTGGTAGGGAGGTTCTGGAGGCTAAATTTAGGCTTTTAGGTAGGAAGTTGAAATACAGAATTTCCAGGGTAGCATTCTCCAAAATGCTTCCCATTCCACCCACAGGACCTAAAAGGCAAGCAGAGCTCCGGAGTCTCAATGCGTGGATGAGATGATGGTGCAAGGATGAGGGTTTTGGATTTGTTAGGAACTGGGGAACTTTCTGGGGAAAGGAGGAACTCTTCTGAAGCGATGGGCTTCACCTGAACTGGGATGGAACCAGGCTGCTGGCATTAACCTTTAAAAAGGAGATAGAGCAGCCTTTAAGCTAGATACTAGGGGAAAGCCGACAGTCGCCCAAGAGCGCATGAGTCAGAACAATGTATCCATGAAGGATACTACCAAAAGCAGAGAGGTTCCAATAAAGAGTAAAATAGCCCAAATGTCCTTGAGTATGGAGCAGACTGAGCTTAAAGATTCCAAATTACCCATGCCTACCAATCGCCAGATTAATATGAATACAATACAGTTTCTAAAATGCTTGTATGCAAATGCTAGAAGTCTAAAAAAATAAGATGGGAGAGTTAGAATATATAGCATTAAATGAGAGGTTAGATATGATTGGAATCTCAGAGACATGGTGGAAGGAGGACAACCAGTGGGACACTGTGATACCTGGGTACAAACTATATCATAATGACAGAGCTGATCAAATTGGTGGAGAGGTTGCACTCTATGTTAGAGAGGGCATTGAGTCAGAAAGAACTAAAATTTTGCAGGAAACAAAATTTTCTGTAGAATCTCTATGGATTGAAATTCCTTTAAAAAGGAGAAGACAATGGCAGTGGGGGTGTACTATCGACCACCTGGCCAGAATCAACAAATGGATGATGAAATCCTCAAAGAAATCAAGGAAGCTAACAAAGGTTACAGCAAAGTAATAATTATGGGTGATTTCAATTACTACGGTATCGACTGGGTCAGTGTCATGGCAGGACATGCTAGGGAGATAAAGTTCCTAGATGAAATAAACGACTGCTTCTTGGAGCAGCTGGTTCATGAACCGACCAGAGGGGAAGTCATATTGGACATAGTCCTTATTGGAACACCAGATCTGGTGCAAGAGAAAAGGGTGTTGGGGCCACTTGGTAATAATGATCATAGCATGATCGTGTTTGATTTGATTAGTGGAGGAGGGATGGTAAGGAAATCCACAGTACTACCTTTTAATTTTCGAAAGGGAGACTATGATAAAATGAGGAAAATAGTTAAGAAAAAACTAAAAGGAGAAGTTCAAAGGTGAAAGACTTACATGAAGCTTGGGTGTTGTTGAAAAATAATATTTTGGAAGCCCAGACCAGCTGTATTCCACGCTTTAAGAAAAGTGGAAGGAAGTCCAAACAACTGCCAGCATGTTTTAAAGGTGAGGTCAGAGAGGCTGTTGTTGCTAAAAAAGCATCTTTCACGAAATGGAAAAAATAGCCAAATGACGAATACTGGAAACAGCACAAGTACTGGCAAGTTAAGTACAAGGGATTGATAAGGCAGGCAAAGGAAGAATTTGAGAAGAAGCTTGCTGCAGAAGCAAAAACGCGTAATAAAGACTTTTTCAAGTACATTCATAGCAAAAAAACCTGTAAGAGAGTCAGTTGGTCCATTAGATGATAGAGAGGCAACAAGGCGATAGTGGAGAGACTGAATAAATTCTTTGCTTTGGCCTTTACTGAAGAAGATGTAGGGATGTTACCCATGACTGAAGTGGTATTTAAAGGTGCGGAAGAATTGAAGGAAATTTTGATACATCGGGGAGATGTATTGCAACTATTTGATAAACTGAAGAGTAGCAAATCACCTGGACTGGATGATATACATCCAAGGGTGTTGAAAGAAGTAAAATATAAGATTGCAGACCTGCTATTAGTAATCTGTGAATTATCATTAAAATCATCTGCAATACCTGAAGATTGGAGGATGGCCAACGTAACGCCAATTTTTAAAAAGGGTTCCAGGGGTGATCCGGGAAACTACAGACCGGTAAGCCTGACGTCAGAACTGGGAAAAATGGTAGAAACCATCATAAAGAACAAAATTGCTGAACATGTAGATAGTTATGGCTTAATGGGAGACAGCCAACATGGCTTAGACAAGGGCAATCTTGTCTTACTAATCTGTTATCTTTTTTAAAGGTGTGAATAAACAGGCAGACAAAGGTGAGTCAGTTGATATAGTGTATCTGGACTTTCAGAAAGCCTTTGGCAAGGTCCCTCATCAGAGACCTTTGGCAAAACTAAAGTGTCATGGGATAAGAGGCAGGGTACTATTATGGATCAGGAACTGGTTAAAAGATAGAAAGCAGAAGGCAGGGCTAAATGACCAATTTTCCCAATGGAGAAAGGTGAATAGTGGTGTACCTCAGGGATCTGTGCAGGGTCCACTGCTTTTTGACATATTCATAAATGACCTGGAAAAGGGAATAAC
The DNA here is from genome assembly GCA_033557465.1 of Ichthyophis bannanicus. NCBI lineage: Eukaryota > Metazoa > Chordata > Amphibia > Gymnophiona > Ichthyophiidae > Ichthyophis > Ichthyophis bannanicus. The sequence goes on from CM066031.1 coordinate 648,435,706, forward strand.
AAATGAGGTTATCAAATTTTCAGAGGACACAAAACTATTTAAAGTTGTTAAAACCCATGATGATTGTAGAAAATTACAAGAAGATCTTGATAAATTGGAAGACTGGGCATCAAAATGGCAGATGAAATTTAATGTGGACAAGTGCAAAGTTATGTACCTAGGGAAGAACAATCCAAACTATGGTTACACGATGCAAGGTTCCACATTAGGAACCACCACCCAGGAAAAAGATTTAGGCATCATCGTGGATAATTGCAGCGGCGGCCAAGAGAGCAAATAGAATGCTAGGTATCATAAGGAAAGGAATGGAAAATAAAACAAAGGATATTATAATGCCTCTGTATCGTTCCATGGTGCGACCTCACCTTGAATATTGTGTGCAATTCTGGTCGCCGTATCTTAAAAAGGATATAGCATTATTAGAAAAGGTTCAAAGAAGAGCCACCAAAATGGTAAAGGGGATGGAAGGATACCCCTATGAAGAAAGACCCAAAGGATTAGGGCTCTTTAACCTGGAAAAGAGACGGCTGAGAGGAGATATGATAGAAGTCTATAAATGAACAGAGTGGAACGGATAAACGTAGATCAATTCTTTACATTATCAGAATCTAGAAAGAATAGGGGACATGCAATGAAGCTACAGGGTAAATTATTTAAGGCAAATAAGAGAAAATATTTTTTCACTCAACGTGTAATCAAACTCTGGAATCTGTTACCGGAGGATGTAGTAAAGTCTGTTAGTGTAGCTGGGTTTAAAAAAGGTTTGGACAAGTTCCTGGAGGAAAGGTTCATAAAACATTATTAAAAAGGGACCCAGGATATCAATGCTTGACCCAATATAAACACTGTGGAACCTGTGTCTTTTGGGGAAACTGCTAGGTACGTATGACCTAGATTGGCTACTGTTAGAAACAGGATACTGGGCTTGATGGACCTTAGTCTGACCCAGTATGGCATATCTTATATTCTTAAGCTGTTGAATTTTCAGCAAAACATTCTTAGCTAAAACAACACCAGATTATAAACAGCTCCATCCACCTCCTCAACTTGAACTTCACTTGACCAAAAGGTTTCAACTTCTTCGTCAGGGGCTAATTACTGAATCAAATTCAGACATTAAAGTGTCCTTGTACTGCGCTTTAATGGATCTTTGCAGAGCTTCCAAAATTGACGTAACATGATCTTGCACCTTTTTAAATGTTATCAAAAGGGCAGCTGTAATCTCAACCAACTGTAAACAATGAAGTTGGTAGATTGTAATAATCCAGTAACATTGTAACAAATGCATGGACTAAGGTAGCAAGATCATGTAGTGACAACAATGGCCTTATTTATTTATTTAGCTGCATTTATATCCTGCTTTTTACTGGGTCAAAGTGGTTGGGGGGATGCATTTAACACAAGACACATATACTAATACTTAAGGGCAGGGCCGGATTTACCTTGAGTGAGGCCCTACACCAGCAAAAATTGTGGGCCCCCAGCAGGGGCGGCCCAAGGGGGGTGCGGGGCCTCATTTGCATAAGGGGCCTCATTTGCATAAATATTTGCATAATGTTACCATATACTAACTTTTAGTAAACGTGCCTCTTAGAGTGTATGGATAAAGAAAGACTAAAAGATTTCTACATTACTATAATCCAGTGCCAACCCATAGCAAACCCGCCGTATCCTAACAGCACTACCAGGACTCACAAAGCACCATACTCTACCAATCAAAAGGCAACACTGCAAATATTAAACCAATACATTTCAGAGAACAACAATACATGACCTACTGGGGAAAGAGAACAAGTGGCAATGTCAAATAGGAATTATATAAACAGAACACCTCAGCTCAGTTACACATGCAGAACATAGACCATCACCAAACAAGTAATCACAATTTAGAAACAGGAAGACAATAATTAAACTGGGAATCCCAAAAGCCAAACTTGGAATGTACAACACTGTAGAAATAAAACTATACATTAATTTGCTCTTGTACTAAACAAAGCGCAGACGCTAATGATGCACACTTACCAGAGCTGACATATTCCAATTAATAAATTCAAAATAAAGAGATATTTTTCTACCTTTTGTGCATTTTTTTTCAGCTGCAATTGCTCCAGCCACTTTCTTCTGGTTTCTTCGTGTCTTCTGCTAACTCTCCATCGTCTGCTGTCCATTTGTCCTTTCTTCTCTCTCTTCTAGTTTTTTTCCATTCTCTCTACATCTGCTTTAACATACTAATCTTTCTCCTTTTGCTCTTTCCTCATTCCTATTTCATCCACTCAAATTTTACCCCTCCATCCTCAATCCCCACTTACTCTCCCAATACCCGGCCAATTGTAGATTTTTTATCCCTCCCACACAAAATATTTTTCCCTTCTCCATTTTACTCTTTCAGCCCCATCCCATTCTAATCCTCCCCCAACATCAGCTCCCTTCTAGTTCCAGCCTCACCCAGCATCCATTCCCTTCTATTCCCTGCATCAGCCCATTTCCAGTCCTAGCCACCCATCAGCCCATTTCCAGTCCTAGCAACCCCCCAACCCAATACCAGTCCTAACCCCCCATCAGCCCACTTCCAGTCCTAACCTCATTAGCCCACCTCCAGTCTTAACCCCCCCAGCCCATTTCCAACCCTAGCCCCCCCCATAGCCCATTACCAGACAGCCCCATCAGCCCACAGCCCATTATCAGTCTTAACCCCCCTCATAGCCCATTACCAGTTCTAACCACCCCAACAGCCCACAGCCCATTATCAGTCTTAACCCCCCCCCATAGCCCATTACCAGTTCTAACCCCCCCCACAGCCCACAGCCCATTAACTGTCCTAACCCCATCAGCCCACCTCCTGTCTTAACCCCCACAGCCCATTTCCAGTCCTAGCCCCCCCCCATAGCCCATTACCAGACAGCCCCCATCAGCCCACAGCCCATTACCAGTCTTAACCCCCCATAGCCCATTACCAGTCCTTAACCCCATCAGCCCACCTCCAGTCTTAACCACCCCCAGCCCATTTCCAGTCCTAGCCCCCCCCATAGCCCATTACCAGACAGCCCCCATCAGCCCACAGCTCATTATCAGTCTTAACCCCCCCTCATAGCCCATTACCAGTTCTAACCCCCCCCAACAGCCCACAGCCCATTATCAGTCTTAACCCCCCCCAAAGCCCATTACCAGTTCTAACCCCCCCAACAGCCCACAGCCCATTACCAGTCCTAACCCCATCAGCCCACCTCCAGTCTTAACCCCCCCAGTCCATTTCCAGTCCTAGCCCCCCCATAGCCCATTACTAGACAGCCCCCATCAGCCCACAGCCCATTATCAGTCTTAACCCCCCCCATAGCCCATTACCAGTCCTAACCCCCCCAGCCTATTTCCAGTCCTACCCCCCCCCCCTCCATCGGCTCAAGTAAAATGAAATTTTAAAAAAGCAAAACCGCTGGCTGCTACCAAGGCCGCTGCAGCATAGATGGTCCCGCGGGGCCCCCTCTGCCCTGCCGAATCCCTCCCTCCGCGACGGCTTTGAGAGGTGCGAAGGGAGAGTGTCTCCCTCGCGTCTCTGTTAAGCCCGCAGGGGCTGATAAAGCCCCTGCGGGCTTAACAGAGACGCGAGGGAGACACTCTCCCTTCGCGCCTCGCAAAGCCGGCATGGAGGGGCTCAGCCGGGGATTCGGCAGGGCAGAGGGGGCCCTGTGGGACCGTCCATGCTGCCGCGGGAATGTCCATGCTGCCGCGGCAGCTTTTTGTGGGCCCTTGCCAGCTGTGGGCTTTACGCCATGGCGTACATGGCGTATAGGTAAATCCGGCCCTGCTTAAGGGGAACATGGGCAATGGTGGTTTAAATGGCTTGCCCAAGACCACAAGGAGCACCTGTGGGACTAGAAGCCCCAGCCCTTCTGGCCCAAGGTTGCTGTCCTCTAGTGGGATTTGAACCACAGACCTTCTGACCTATGGTACTTTGCCCCAACCACTATGCCACTCCTCCCTTCCCTTAGCTGATGAAACAGCCGTAAACTAGAAAATGAAGCCCAAACCACCAAGGAGACTGACCAAAAGTCAATCCTTCATCAATAATCATACCCAAATTCTGTACCTTCTGCTGATGAAGCAACTGGATCCCACCCCAGTCTCTGGCACAAAAGATAATAGCCTAGTCAGACAACTAACCCAAAGATATTCAGACTAATGGATATTCAGCTTCAGTATATGCATGTTCCAGGTAATGTTGCAAAGGACTATACCACACAGATAGTGCTATAGCATCCATGGGAACAATGCATGAACATGCAGCTGTAGCACCCTAAGGGGGCTTAGCAATGGCCATCAGTGCTGTACTTTTGTAACATCCTCTCCCACAACACACATAGTGCTGATAAGCAGAGGAATACCATTATGTAACAGATCTGTACACTTTCATCACCATCCACACTGCCTGCAGCAGCACTCAAGCAGTACCACCACCAACAGGGCAGCTGGTGGTGTCAGCAGCAGCTTCACCAGCACTGGCTCCGCAGCAGGGGAGCAGCCAATATTAGAGGGGGAAAGGGAAGAGGAGGAAGGACCTCTCTGAGGTGACCCTCACCCTCTACATGGAGGAATGACAGGAAGGAATCACCATCCCTGCCAGCCAGGATCCCAAAGATAGGGGAATGTCATTGGGGACCCCCATGGTGTGCAGGAGAGACAGGGGATGAAGTGGTGCAGGAAGGGAAGGTGTCATAGGGAGGGGGAGGGGGAAGGGAGAGGCAAAGGATGGGGGAGGAGATATGGGAAAAAATAAACATGTCTTCCTATTGGCATCCTTGGGGAGGTGAAGAGGGCTATTGGTGGGGGGATGGGAAAGGGTAGAGAGTTGCTTCATGGGGGAAGATGGGGCAGTGGGGGTAATGGGCTCTTGGGGGGAAAGTGGTGCTGCTACTGGGCTGTTGGTGATGGGGTTTCACAGATCAGTTGCTGGGGTAAGGGTAAGGGTAGAGAAGGAGCTGCACAGGCTGGTGCTGGGGTAGGGGTAGGGGTAGGGAAGGGGTTGCACAGGCTGGGGCTGGGGTAGGGGCAGGGGGTAGGGAAGGGGTTGCATAGGCTGGTGCTGGGATAGTGGTTGGGAAGGGATTGCACAGATCAGGTGCCGTGGTAGGAGTAGGGAAGGGGTTGCACAGGCTGGTGCTGGGTAGGGGTAGGGAAAGGGAAAGGGTTGCACAGGCTGGGACTGGGGTAGAGGTAGATGTAGGAAAGGGGCTGCACATGCTGGTGCTGGGGTAGGGGTAGGAAAGGGGTTGTACAGGCTGGTGCTGGGGTGTGGGGGTGGTGATATGGTAGAGAGGAACATGGAGGTAGGTGGAAGGATGGTGAAAGATGGGTCAATATACTGTTCATATTTTGTTTGTTAGCTACTAAACATCTACCTCAGATGAAGTTCCTGTGTATGAAATTGTTTCTTGCAGCCACACAGTATGGTTGGACAATATCCTCCTGCTTTGACCCTTTTGCATCTGCATCAATGTCTGGGCCTGCTGTGTCCTGATAGTCAGTGAGGGATTGCTGGTGCCTCAATGCCAGATTATGGAGCATGCAGCAGGCCACAAATATCTGATATAACCTAGCATGGCTGTAGAGCATTTCATCTCCAGATCAGTCAAGGCACCAAAAGGGACTATTAAGCTGGCCAAATGTACTCGCAATGATGTATGCTGTGGGCTCTGTAGTACTGCTTCTCTGCCTCTGTGTGTGATGCTTCAGTGGGGTTCAGGAGCCATCACCCCAATGGGTAACCTCAATTACCTGCATAGGTAGGGGAAGAGTTAGCACATATTAGAGTATTACATTAGGTTGTTTCATGTGCTGTGAGGGCACCGCAGCCTTGGGATCTTTTGGCCAAGTGCTGCAACTCCCTTGGTACAGTGCAATCTCCAAGCATGTGCATGTCTAGGTGAAACATAGGAACATTAAGGTAGAAACAGACCATATGGTCTATCTAGTCTTCACTTCCATACCAACTACTATATTTCCTTTTTTACCTATAGAGATCTTCTGTGTTGGTCCCATGATTTCTTGAATTCAGATACCATCTTGGTCTATACTATCTCTGTTGGGAGACTATTCCATGCATCTATCACTCTTTGCATAAAGAAATATTTCCACATATTACTCCTGAGTTTATCCCCTTTCACCTTCATGGAGAGAGATGATATGGGGCTTAACTAGCAGCCTTCCACTGGTAATTTCTCTGCTTTAAACCTGTCATAGATTCCAGAGTGTTTGAGGATATATGAGTCATGACAGGAAACTGGAAAGTTTTGGAAAGCCTCTCTCCCTTATGGAGGTCTGAGGGCCACGTGTGTGCAATTGATGATGCCCAGTACTAATGACAATTGAGCCACTTCATAGAACCGAATCATGGTTTGCTGTTTCTGCTGCACAGTCTGTGGGAAGGCAACATATTATACAGTGTAGATTAGAAAGGCCTTTAGGAACTGTGAAATGCTGTATGAGACAGCTGATTGGCTCATCCCCGCAGTGGCAGCTAACATAGACTGGAAACTGCCAGTAGCTAGGAAGATGAGGCTGTTGTGACATTGAGGTGAACGGGCATGGTCTGGCCTCTCTACATGGTAGAATAAAGGAGTAGCTCTAGCTCCTGGCAGAGATGGTGAATGACTGTCTTATCAAACTGGAACCAGGTGAGAATAACTCATCTGTGAAGTCTAGGAATTAGGTCCTGGGCCTGTAGATCTTCTGATATGGGTACCTCCTGGTGGTTCTCCTATGCTCCCTGTGAGTCTCATGCAACATGCCCAATGAAAACCATGTTTTCATCTCATGTATGGCTCCAGTGACTCCTACCACCAACATCCACAGCACTGCATATGCACTTACACAAATGCGCTCACACACTCACACATACAGACAGGCTACAGTGACACACACAGAGACACAGATGCTGCAGAGAACACTGGAGCACATGAACAGGCAGCAGTGAACCACACAAAACATAGAGGTTGCAGAGAACACTGTGACTCACACATACAGTAGGCAGCGGGGAACTGGGCAACAGGAAGATAGATGCACCAGTAGCCAAGGAGTGGGTCACTGGAGGATTGGGATTACAACAGCTAGAGGGAGGAGGGAATGAGGGAGTGGGAATCTATAAGGGTCATGGAAAGGGAGAGGACAGCTTTGAGGAAAGCACAGAATACATTACAGAGAAACAAATGGTAGCTCAAAAGACACCTGTGTGGACACAGATGAAAGTCATGCCAAAAACTTGCAAGTCAAGTTCTTCTAGTCACCAGCACCACAAGCAGTCCCAACAGACAACAAAGTCCCATCCTTATTCATGATTTACAACAGCTGTAAATTGGCATATTTAAAAACACCACCCTGCATGTCCCTAGCCTATGTTAAATATGGCATAGATATGCAGGTACCTGCACCATCCAGGCTGAGACTGGAAAGACCCCTGGAATGCCCCCATGGAGACATACAAAGATCAAGGTGCTCAGTGCAGAAACCTGAATCTCATGGCCTTTCTAAAATGGCGTTTTATATATGCGCACATCTTCCATGTTTTCATGACATTGCATCCACATTCAAAATACAAATAGGGCTTCTAAAATAACTCCTATGGAGTCTGATCCCAGATGGGGCATGTCCAGGCTGTCTGAATGACCCCAAACAGAATGGGTCTATCAGCACCCGATTCTGCACCATGGGAGCAAGACGTTCCCATGGGTGCAGGATTGGGCACTGAGAGACGGGCCAGCATGCCCCTGCATCACCACGGGGACATCCTCCATGCGGCACATCCCATCCATTGCTGTGGAGGAGCCAAGGACCAGATCAGGTGGCAGGGACTCAACTAGCTTGCCGCTTTTGCCGCTGGTGACTGACAGGCTGATCAAGAGGTGTGCTCAGTGCTTATTCCACCTCTGTGGTGGAATAAGCTGACAGTCCCCCTGGTGCTCCCTGGAAGTACAGGGATGTGGCCAGAATTGGCCCTGTACATACAGGGGCTGGTCCCACTCATGCTCCACCCACTCTCTGCCCCCATGCTGCTCCCATCCCCCACAGCACACACAGAGGCTCTGTGCATGTAGGGGGGCCAGGAGGCAGAATACGGTGCAGATGGCTAGTGGGGCTGAACATCCCAGTATGGCATATCTTATGTTCTTATGTTCTTACAGAATCAGGCTCTTAGTAAATAATCAAGAAAAAACTAAACCTTTTTATACTCTGTTCATTGTGCCCGGAGTACACTTAAATAGTCTGTAATTCCCAAACCTCTTAACACTTTCAGATCAATGCACCCTGTCCCTTTTCAAATGGTACCCAAAATGTAACAGTTTCACAAATGATGCTTTTGTTCTGGACAACAAGCAGGAAATTTTAGACAACCAAAGCCACAAATACCTTTAGCTTCACTCTACTTTCACGATACAATCAAGGTACCATAGGCAGTCACTTCAGACTGTAGAAATGATGTTTCCTCTACATTCTACAACAATCCTACACAGCTTGAGATGGTTAACTTAGGAAAGCCAGATGATATACAAATATTGCACAATTGTGCTGCAAAGAGTCATGGCCCAACCTTCCCTTTTGAGTGTGCCAAATAATCACTCAGGTGATGTGAAGACAGAAAGGGACAGATTTTCGAAGCCCTAGGTGCGTGCTACATGTGTAAAAGCCGGCCTTACCCATGTAAAACCGCCATAACTGTGTAAACCAGATATTCAACAAGGTGGCTTGAATCGGTGAGGACCAGCTTCCCACACAGTGCCAAGCGCTGAGGCTGAGGGGCAGAACAGCAGCGTGTCACTGTGAAATCCATGTAAAGTGGATTTCCAAAAGCTGTGTGCACTGACATTGGACGTCACTAACTATGTAAGCCTAAGTGATGTTTCCCGACGCATACGACTGCTAATGGTGGGTAGCGAACCCGTATAGTGACATTACAGTGCATAGTAGAGAGGAGCGTGTGCAGGCCTATACCCAAACCATGCAGAGGTAAAGAGTCACTGGATCAACAGAGAAGCCTTGCGGGCCATGTGCATGGTGTTCCAGAGGTAGAGATGCATCCGCTATGCCCAGGCACAGCGGAGGATGAAGCAGGCAGTGCGTATCCATCAGCAGGCTATAGCCCAGCACCTGAGATGCAGGTACCATGCTCCACATGTACAAAGGCCCAAGGTGAGCTACCTGCAATTGATGGAGGAGGAGGTCTACCAGAGATACAGACTGGATGGGGCAATGACAACTAAGTTGTGCAGCATACTTAGTGTGGACCTGGAGCCTTCCACATCCAGAATTCAGGACCTGCCAGTGGCTATAATGGTGACTACTGCCCTGGGATATTTGGCAACTGGCAGATTCCAAAATGTGATAGGGCAACTGTTGGAATTGTGCAGTCCACTGTCAGCCACTGCATAAGTACCTTCACTAGGGCCCTGTTGTGGAGGATGTGCCACCTTATAGCCTTCCCCCAGACACAGCAGATATAGCAAGAGACAATTCAGGCATTCTACAATGTTGCTGGATTCCCACTGGTACTTGGAAGTATAGACTGCACCCACATGCAGGTCATTGTGGATGCCAACATGATCTTCACTGATGGGTGTACTCGCTACCCAGGGTCCTGCACAATGAATTTGTCCTCTCCCAATTCAGCCTGGGACAGGCAGCAGCCGGGCATCAGCTCAGAGATGCATGGCTGCTAGGTGAATGCGCACATGCGTGAGCCCCAGGACAAGCCCAGAACAAATGGTTGCTATAGTATGATGCTAAGTGTAATGCAAACAGGAGGGGATATATGTGTTACGCATGTATGGCAACACATGATACCCACTGTGTGCACATGAGCTGCCGTTCCACAGATCTATGCACAAAGTAGTACATGACGCACATCATGGAGACAATCAGGGGAAGGCCCTTGGCTGAAAGCAGGCAGCACACACCAACATGTGGCATATGAAAGAGCACGGGCTGGTGCCATGTAGTGTAGCCACACAGCAGGAGCACATCTAGGGCCAGTCATGTCTGCCCCCATCCCAGCCAGCAGACCCCCCAACCACATCTCCATGCCATGCCCCTACCCTGCCCCCAACAGGCCAACCCATGTCACTATCTCCCATTGCCCTGCTCCAAATGTCTGACTGCCGCACAAACCATATGTTGGTATCCTCTCATTGCCATAGTGTTGCTCACCACTAGATATTGCACCCACCCTGCTAGTAGATGATGTGTTGTATGTTGTCCGTAGCAGCCCATATACCATACCCAATGGATGTCCTATGCTCATGTGCACATCTCACATTACCCCAACAGGTGACCGTGGATATCCCCTGAGGACATGGCTGCTGATCCCAGTACGTGACCCCATGAAGAGGAGTGGTACAATGTCACCAATCAGCAGACATGGATGGTTGTGGAACAAGTAATAGGAGTGCTGAAAAGGCACTTCCGGTGCCTCAATAGGAGCCGTGGGGTACACCTCTACAGCCTGGAGCATGTATGCCAGATATATGCATTGTGCTGCCTACTCCACAACCTTGCACAGAAGCATGGATTGCTGGAGTCCGAGCCAGTAGTTGCAGAAGAGTGGGAGTCTTCAGAGGCAGCAGATGGTGATGGGGCAATGGTTGGGAGCCAGCAGCAGGCCTGGGCACTGACCCACCATGCGTGGATGATATGTGACAGTTTCTGAGGTGACTAGCCCATGCTAGCACCTGGATAGGATACACACAATCACCAATAAAGTGTCCAATGCTACTCTACATGTGCAGAGTGATTATTTACTCCCCCCCCCCCCCGCCCCACGTGTGTCAACTGCCCCTGGGCTCCCCACTGGCCAAGGGTGCTTGCTGACATGCACACTGTGATGCAGTGGAGCAATGTCCGATGACATGCTAACAGCGTCATCTCCCTCCCCAGCAAGGCAGGCCGACGGACATGAGACAGGGCTACCAGGTGGTGTGCAGGTATGCTAGCAGCCCCAGCACCCACCCTCTGAGCCCCACGAGGCCCACCAAACTGTACAGGGAACCAAATGGCCACCAGGCGTGCACCCTCCTGCAGTAGCTCCTGCTCTAGATCAGTGCCTTCTGCATCCACATGGTCAAGCAGGATGGCAAATTGTAGCTCACTGAGTGGGGCATCATCCGTCTCCAGCTCCCCAGCACTGGCAGACATTCTGGCCTGCTCTCCTGCCCTGGGTGGTGCATCGGACTGCTCCTCTGCCCTGGGTGGTACAGCGGACTGAACCTCTACCTGACAGGTACATCGGCCCCTATGGCTATACTGCATCCTGGCTGCGCACTGACATCCTCCATGACGGGTGGTGAGGCTCCCCCTGATGCATCGGTTACAGGCTGTGAGGTAGGATCCTGGCAGGTCTATGGGAGAGCAAAATTGACAGAGGTTAGTGACATGGGTTGCCAGATCAGCCTATGGGGTGACACCAGGCCCACTATGGAACTGGAAGGTGGATTCCCGGTCTGCACCGTCCCCAACCCATGCAGCACTCAAGGTCTGACAGATAGACAGGCAGGCCCTGGGTGGACAGAACCATGGTAGAGACACATACATGGCCATCATGATGCCACCCAGGCCATGGGGCCTCCCGACTCACCCTCCTGTGTGTCTGGGGTGGAACTATCAAAGCCCACAACCCCTGAGACATAGACTTCCTCCATGAACTGCAGCACCTGTTCCTCCAGAGGGATGAGTCTGCACTGCTGCGCAGGTGACAACCTGCTGTTGCTGGCCCTCTTCTCCTTCACAACCTGCCATACCATCCACCACTTCTTGATATCCTCCATGTTCCTATTGTGGTAGTGGATGGCATTGACCCTCCTGACGATGTCACACCATGCTGTCAGCTGTGAGTTGGAATCCTCTGCCACAAAGAGGGTAGTGTGCTGCTTTGTGACAAGTCCCAGAGCCATAGCGGGTCTTGGATGGTGTGAAGTTTGCTTTCTAGGTTTGCTTTGCCCTTTTCAGTGTTGTGTCTGTCATTGTGTAGCTCAGGCGCTATGGCAGTGTTAGGCTACCCACGTAGGCCCTTTAACACATATGTGATTACGATGTGCATCCATGCCACACCCCATCCAAAGGCATATCTGGTACCCGCGTAGGTTCCTGAGCGCTGATGGTAGGAAAATTTGTGTGACAGTTAGCCAGCGTAGGATGCCATAGCCACATACCACTCTGTGATGGTAACATATGCGTGCATGGACACCCAGACAGTAATACCTGGGTAGGACAGATAGCACAGTATGTGGGCATTGCTGCCATGGTGTGCGGACAGGCACACAGTGCTGCTATGACTGTGTGTCTCCATGGGGTAGGGAGTGCTCTGCGTATGTAGCACCGCTGTGTCACACCCATGCTGACCGTTGCCATTCTGCGTGGGTATAGCAAAGGCTCTACTGGGAGCAGCCACTCTGTGCAGTTATGGCACAGAGCACTATTCATGCTAGGCAGTAGCTGCAGCCACACTGTGGGGGTATGGCACAGAGTCACTACCCATGCAGATTTGAGACCTCCGGTGTTCTGCACATAGTAACATAGTAAATGACGGCAGATAAAGATCAATATGGTCCATCTAGTCCAGGGATCTCCAACTCCAGTCCTGGAGGGCTGCAAGCCAGTCAGGTTTTCAGGATATCCCTAATGAATATGCATGAAATATATTTGCATGCACTGCCCCCATTGCATTCAAATTTATCTCATGCATATTCATTAGGGATATCCTGAAAACCTGACTGGTTTACTGCCCTCCAGGACTGGAGCTGGAGACCACTGATCTAGTCTGTCCAGTAAGATGGCAAGAATAGGTGTACCTGCCACTCTGTGCAGGCCACCCCTCCACATGTCTCTGTTTAGGGGTGAACCCACCGATCCGTGTAGGACACCCTGTTAGTTGAGAAATTAGATAGTTAAGTTTATTTTGATTTTATCATGTTGCTGTAAAGGGATCCACTGTGTCTGTCCCATGCCATTTTCAATTCTGTCACTGTATTTGCCCCACCACTTCCATCGGGAGGGCATGCCAAGCATCCACCACCCTTTCAATGAAAAAGTATTTCCTGACATTGCCTTTCAATTTACTCCCTTGCAGCTTCATGTTATGCCCTCTAGTTTTACAGCTTCCCCATCTTTGGAAGACGTTTGTTCATTATTTCTCTTTAAGTATTTAAAGGTTTGAATCATATCTCCCCTATCCCTCCTCTCCTCCAGAGTGTAGATATTTAGGTCTTCAAGTCTCTTCTCATAAGGCTTCTGACGCAGGCTCCAAATCATTTTGGTCACCTTCCTCTGAATAGTTTCCAGTCTTTTTACATCCTTTGCAAGATATGGTCTCCAAAACTGAACACAGTATTCCAAGTGAGGCCTCACCAATGACTTATACAGTGGCATTAGTACCTCTTACTTTCTGCTGGTAATTCCTCTTTGTATGCAACCCAACATCCTCCTGGCTTTTGCCACTGCCTTGTTGCACTGTTTTGCCACCTTGAGATCCTCAGAAATAATCACACTAAGGTCCTTCTCCTGGTCTGTGCACACCAATCTCTCGCCCCCTATCATGCACATTTCCCTTGGATTTCTGCTTCCCAAGTGCATGACACTGCATTTCTTTGCATTAAATCTTAACTGCCAAACATTAGACCATTTTTTCAGCTTTTGTAGATCTTTCCTCATGTTATCCACTCCCTCAGGGGAGTCCACTCTGTTGCAAATTTTGGTGTCATCTGCAAAAAGACAGACTTTTCCATTCAGTCCTTCAGCAATATCACTCACAAATACATTGAACAGTGGCGGGCCCAGGACTGAATGAACCCTGGGGCACCCCGCTAATCACCCTCCTTTCATCCGAGTGAGCTCAATTTAACATCACCTTCTGTCATCTTTCAGTCAACCAATTTCTGATCCAGTTCACCACCTTGGGACCCATCCCCAAACTACTGAGTTTATTGATAAGCCTCCTATGAGGAACAGTATCAAAGAAATCCAGTTAGATGACATCCATTGCATGCCCCTAATCTAGTTCTCTGGTCACCCAGTCAAAGAACTCAATCAGACTTGTTTGGCAAGATAGTCCTTTGGTAAAACCATGTTGCCTCGGATCATGCAACCTGTTGGTTTTGAGAAAGTCCACTATTCGCTCTTTCAGGAGCGCCTCCATTACTTTTCCCGCCACCGAGGTAAGGCTCACAGGCCTGTAGTTTGTCACTTCTTCCCGGTCACCACTTTTGTGAAGAGATACCACATCAGCCTGAGGAACTTCTCCTGTTTACAAGGATCTGTTGAAAACATCCTTTAATGGCCCTGCAAGAACATCTCTGAGCTCTTTCAGTATCCAGGGATGTATCCCATCTGGTCCCATGGCCTTGTCCAATTTCAGTTTTGCAAATTGTTCTAACACATCATCTTCTGTGAATGGTGTGGTATCTACTTCATTCCCATTTTCATATTTGGGAGTCACAGGTGATCCTTCTCCAAGATTTTCTTTAATAAAAACAGAGCAGAAGTATTTGTTTAGCAATTTCACTTTTTCAATGTCACTTTCCATGAGTCTGTTTCCATTGCTTCTGAGTCCTGCAATTCCATCTCTGATTTTCCGAATATACCTGAAGAACGTTTTGTCGCCACACTTCACATCTTTAGCCATCTTTTCCTCTGCCTTTGATTTTGCTTTCCTTATTTCTCTTTTTGTCTCTTTTAGTTTGATGCTGTATTCCTTTCTGTGTTCCTCTGTTTGCAAGCTTTTGAATTTTGTGAAGCTGTGTTTTTTGCCTTTATTTGAGCAGTCATTTCTTTGGAGAACCAAATAGGTTTCCTTCTCCTCTTCTTTTTATTTACTTTCCTTACATATTTATCTGTTGCCCCTTTTATTGCCACCTTTAGTTTAGCCCATTGCAATTCCACTTCCCTTATCCCCTCCCACTCTGCCAACTCCTCCTTCAGGTACTCGGCCATTTTACTGAAGTCAGTGTTTTTGAAGTTTAGGACTTTAAGCTTGCTATGATTGGACTGCACCTTGGTTTTTATCTCAGACCACACCGTGTGATGATCGCTGTTGCTCACAGGGGCACCCACCCAGACATTTGACACGCTATCATCTTTGGTAGCACTAAATCCAGCATTGAGCTTTCCCTGATTGGTTCCCTCACCATTTGTCTAAGTAACGCATCTTGGAAAGCATCCACAATAGTTTTGATTCTTTCCATATTTGCAGAAGGAGTAATCCAATCCACAATGGGTAGATTAAAGTCACCCAGTATGATCACTTCCCCCTTTGTGGCTATCTTGGCAATATCTATAATCAATTAGTTATCTATTTCTTTGATTTGAGTCGGAGGTCTGTAGACTAGAGCAGTACAGATGACAGTGCCATCTCCTCTTTCCAACACAATCCAGAGTGCTTCTTCTTTTCCCCATGCTCCCTGCATTTCTGTAGTTTTTGACACACAAGGCTACGCCTCCTCCTTTTCCACTTTCTCTGTCTCTTCTGAATAGATTATAGCCAGCTATGGCTATATCCCATTCATACAATTCATTAAACCATGTTTCTGTAATGGCCACAATGTCCAAGACCTTTTCCACCATTAGGACTTCCAGGTCCGGAACTTTGTTGGCTAAGCTTTGAGCATTTGTGCTCATTGCTTTCCAGCATTTAACTGGCTTGCATGTATTTTGCATTGATTTTGTTGTGCCCACTTCTTCCCAGGTAAGGCACATGTGGTGCCCCTGTGCCATACCTGTACACAGGGCCGGATTTACCTTGAGTGAGGCCCTACGCCAACAAAAATTGTGGGCCCCCAGCAGGGGCGGCCCAAGGGGGGTGCGGGGCCTCATTTGCATAAGGGGCCTCATTTGCATAAATATTTGCATAATGTTACCATATACTAACTTTTAGTAAACGTGCCTCTTAATGAGTGTATGGATAAAGAAAGACTAAAATATTTCTACATTACTATAATCCAGTGCCAACTGCCAGACACATTAGGACTACTACAAACACTGCCCATTTAGAACCCATAGCAAACCCACCGTATCCTAACAACACTACCAGGACTCACAAAGCACCAATCTACCAATCAAAAGGCAACACTGCAAATATTAAACCAATACATTTCAGAGAACAACAATACATGACCTACTGGGGAAAGAAAACAAGTGGCAATGTCAAATAGGAATTATATAAACAGAACACCTCAGCTCAGTTACACATGCAGAACATAGACCATCACCAAACAAGTAATCACAATTTAGAAACAGGAAGACAATAATTAAACTGGGAATCCCAAAAGCCAAACTTGGAATGTACAACACTGTAGAAATAAAACTATACATTAATTTGCTCTTGTACTAAACAAAGCGCAGACGTTAATGATGCACATTTACCAGAGCTGACATATTCCAATCAATAAATTCAAAATAAAGAGATATTTTTCTACCTTTTGTGCATTTTTTTCAGCTGCAATTGCTCCAGCCACTTTCTTCTGGTTTCTTTGTGTCTTCTGCTAACTCTCCATTGTCTGCTGTCCATTTGTCCTTTCTTCTCTCTTTCTAGTTTTTTTCCATTCTCTCTCTACATCTGCTTTAACATACTAATCTTTCTCCTTTTGCTCTTTCCTCATTCCTATTTCATCCACTCAAATTTTACCCCTCCATCCTCAATCCCCACTTACTCTCCAAATACCCGGCCAATTGTAGATTTTTTATCCGTCCCACACAAAATATTTTTCCCTTCTCCATTTTACTCTTCCAGCCCCATCCCATTCTAATCCTCCCCCAACATCAGCTCCCTTCTAGTTCCAGCCTCACCCAGCATCCATTCCCTTCTAGTCCCTGCATCAGCCCATTTCAAGTCCTAGCCACCCATCAGCCCATTTCCAGTCCTAGCAACCCCCCAACCCAATACCAGTCCTAGCCCCCCATCAACCCACTTACAGTCCTAACCCCCCATCACCCCATTTTCAGTTTAAGCCCCCCCTATAACCCATTACCAGTCCTAACCCCCCATCAGCCCACTTCCAGTCCTACCCCATCAACCCATTTCCAGTCAGCCCCCATAGCCCATTGCCAGTCCTAACCCCATCAGCCCACCTCAAGTCCTAACCCCATCAACCCATTTCCAGTCAGCCCCCCATAGCCCATTGCCAGTCCTAACCCCCCCCCCCATCAGCCCACAGCCCACTTCCAGTCCTAACCCCATCAACCCATTTCCAGTCAGCCCCCCATAGCCCATTACCAGTCTTAACCCCCCCATAGCCCATTACCAGTTCTAAACTCCCCCCCTCAACAGCCCACAGCCCATTACCAGTCCTAACCCCATCAGCACACCTCCAGTCTTAACCCCCCCAGCCCATTTCCAGTCCTAGCCCCCCCATAGCCCATTACCAGACAGCCCCCATCAGCCCACAGCCCATTACCAGTCTTAACCCCCCCATAGCCCATTACCAGTTCTAACCCCCCCAACAGCCCACAGCCCACAGCCCATTACCAGTCCTAACCCCATCAGCTCACCTCCAGTCTTAACCCCCCAGCCCATTTCCAGTCCCAGCCCCCCAATATCCCATTACCAGTCCTACCCCCCCCCCCATCGGCCTAAAGTAAAATTTAATAAAAAAAATAAAACGCTGGCTGCTACCGCTGCCGCCGCGGCAGCATGGACTGACCCGCGGGGCCCCCTCTGCCTGGCTGAATTACTCCCTCCCTCCCTCCCTCCGCGACGGCTGAGCCCCTCCCTGCCGGCTTTGAGAGGCGCGAAGGGAGAGTGTCTCCCTCGCGTCTCTGTTAAGCCCGCAGGGGCTGATGGGATTTCCCATCAGCCCCTGCGGGCTTAACAGAGACGCGAGGGAGACACTCTCCCTTCGCGCCTCTCAAAGCCGGCACGGAGGGAGGGACGGACGGACGGATTCAGCCGGGCAGAGGGGGCCCAGCGGGACAGTCCATGCTGCCGCGGGAGCAGAGGGGGCCCCGCGGGACAGTCCATGCTGCCGTGGCGGCAGCCAGCGTTTTTTTTTAATATTTAATTTTAAGAAGGCTAACAATTTTTTCAATTTTTGTGGGCCCTTGTCAGCTGTGGGCCCTACGCCACGGCGTAGTTGGCGTATAGGTAAATCCGGCCCTGCCTGTACACATGGATGTGACCCCCAGGGCAGACACCCATGCCCACAACCCCCGGGTCCCCTCCCATGGTCTCCTACACTACCCATGCAAACATGCTGCCCTGCCCCCACAAAACAGACAACATATTGTGATTGCAAACTGGGAACAGTTTATTTGCAAACCTGTCACAAATATAACAATGGGGGCAACAGCAGTATAGAACAAACAGTGGTACAAAATGCAGTTTACCCCATTACAGCCCATCACAGGGCAATCCCTAGCTTGGGGATGGCCTTTGGTGCAGGGGGGCCCTACTTGTACCCTGTCACTCCAGCAGTGAGGGCATCCATGTACATGCCAGTGGTCCATGCTGTGGTCCGCAGGTCCTCCTTGAAGAGCTGCACCTCCGCCACTAGGGCAACCAGAACCCAGTCACTGGGTGGATGAGGAGGTGGTGGTGCAGAAGGGCCTGGTGCAGCATAGCCATGGTGTGCCCATGGGTGCTGGGGTGGCTGTGGGGGCCCACGGCTGCAGAAGATGGACCAAGACTCTGCTGCCTGTTTCACTCATTCTATGCCAAACAATGTGGAAGGCACATGGCCCCATGGTAGAGATGTGGGCAGGCATGGCTGTGGGTTGAAGGGTACAGCCGGGGGGTGCAACTCCTCCTCTGGCCCCCCTGTTGGGTGCCTGCTGGCTGTCCACTGCACTGCACTGCCATACCTGGGGCACTTAGAGGGTGGTACCTGCATCCCCCCTGCTACCCATTTTGATCCCTTCTCCTTCTCCTCAGACTCCCTGCCTTGTCCCTGGCCCTCTGATCCCTCTCCCTCCTCAGACACCTTGCCCTGCTCCTGGCCCTCTGATCCCTCCTCCTCCTCTTCAGATTCCCCACCCTGACCCTGGCCTTCTGATCTCTCTTCCTCTTCAGACTCCCCACCCTGCTCACGACCCTCTGATCCCTTCTCCTCCTCTTCAGACTCCCCACCCTGCCTCTGTCCTCTGATCCCTCCCACTCCTCAGACCCCTCGCCCTGCCCCTGCCCCTATGATCCCTTCTCCTCCTCAGACTCCCCACTCTGCCACTAGTCCTCTGATCCCTCCTCCTCCACAGACTCCCTACCCTGGCCCTGGCCCTCTGATCCCTCCCCCTCCACAGATTCCCCCCCCCCCTGTCCCTGGCCCTCTGATTTCTCCTCCTCCTCAGAATTCCCGGCCTGCCCCTGGCCCTCTAAACCCTCCTAATCCTCAGACTTCCCATCCCACTGCTGCCTCCTCACTGCCCTCCCCCACAATGGTGCTTCCTCTGATGCAGTGTTGCTGGACTCTTCCCCGTCACTGCTGGACTGGGCTCTGCACCTCAGGTCAGCTGTGCCTTCACTGGAACATGGTGTCTGGGGCCTCCCTGGAACCGGCTGTGGGGGAATAGGAAGGTGGGGTTAATGGTACGTACAGGTGTGGCCCTGGGTTAGGACTGGCACACCTCCAGGGCCTACACATGCATTGTGCAAACCACTTTCATGCATTGCCACCCCTCAGTGCATACTGTATACTCTCCCCTTTTGTCCACCTCCAGACAGCTCTGTTTTCCTGCTCACATACCCAGCTGTGGCTTGCTGACTCCCCTGGGCAATAGGCACCCACAGGGGGCAGTGTGGACAGCTGCACAATATTCACCCTGGGCCATCACTGGTGGTGTGTGTCCCTAACTGCTCATCTGTGCTGTGCCCGAGCCATGTGTTTGTGTGTGCACCTGCACATATTGGATGCCAGCTGGTACACATGTCGGATAGTGGCAACGGGGGATGGATCAGCTGCTCATGCACATTCCCATCATTGTGTACAGAGAGTCCACCACCAGATGGTCTGCCTGCACCTGTCCAGCAGGCATGGCTGCAACCCCCTGCATCTGCTGGGCTCTACCACATATTCCACTGACCTTCCTCGACTGCCAGCTGCTCCTTGATGCGTAATGTCTGATAGTGTCACTTCAGGGCAATGTCCGATAGTGGCACTTCAGGGCCTCCAGGGTGCATCACATGCCATATTCTCTGTGTGAGCGAGGGGGAAGGGACACACATGGGCTCAGTTGGGTGCTTCCATAATGCCTGTTGCATATACCTGTATCTTGCCTCAGCCTGATGACCTGCCCATCCTAGGGCCAGGGGCATACCCATGGGTAGCAGATGTGGGGTGCATGTGATGGTACACCTCTGGTTTCTTCCACCAGATTCCTACTCACTGCTCCCCTGGACGTTTGACATGTGCCCCGTGCCAACACCAACAGTGCCATTTGGGACACTGATTCACCTATGTCACCTGTCTAGTCACTTTGGCCACTTCTGCAGTCCTCCTTCCTTCCCTTGCTCCTACCTGTTACATGCAGGCTTGCCTTGGCACTATAGTACATGGTTGTTGGCCACACATGGCCTTGGCTGTAGGCACGTGTCATATCTGGGGGCATCTACTGCCTCAGGAGCCACATCACTGCATGGTTTGTTAGGCACTATGCAGGACAGGGTGTCTTGGTTTGTGCATGCTCACCATGACACATCTGTCAGATTCTGTGGCATCACATCATCCACTATGCTGTCACAGCTGGACAGAGGGTGGTGGGCAGTGATGGCAGATCCACTTGCAGGGACAGATGGACAGAATATATGCGGATGCTGCCACTGGCCCCTGCTGACCCCTGGGCTGTGGTCACAGAGGCTGGTGGGAGGGGCATGTGTCAAGGGCATCTGCACTGGCCAGCAGGGTCCCCTGGGGTGGGCAACCTCACCACAGCTCCCCATGCATTGGGCATTGCCATTGTTGTGCGTGCCCTATAGTGTTGCTACCAACTACCACCAAGGGGTGCAGCGACCTCCCTGTCTGCTGTGTCTGGATATGCCTCCTGCTGTGGGCAGCCAGGGGTGGCACCTGTATCAATGCCTGGCCCGTCTCCCTGCTGACACCTGTTCTGCTAACATTGGGGCTGCTACCACCATGTGACTTGGCACCACAGCCCTGTCTTCCTGTGCAGACACACAGCTGTTCTTTTCAGAGTGTGTATGACCTAGCATGGTGCTCAGCCCCCCCCCCCACCCGTTCATGCCTCTTACTTGTGCAGGTAGAGTTGGATGGCCCTCCATATGGCCATGGCCAGCCACAGGTTCAGCCGCCGGCACCCCCTGGGGTATAGTACCCCCTTGTACTGCAGCACGGATCAGGCAAGGGTCTCAGACTCATCAGGGCTGAAGTTTGCTTTCCTCCTCACTGCAATGCCACTGGTATCTATCTGCCCAGCCACAGGGGGCTCTTGCACAGACAGCCCGCGGGGCCTGCATGACAGTGTCATCAATGCACAGGTGCATTGGATGGGCATTACATGGGTCCATACATTCTTGCCATCCTACTTCTCTGGCCACAGGTATCGTGGGCCAACCTTAGGCACCATCCCAGGTTCTGGTCCCTGCGCCTACCCATCTATGCCACGCTGGGCACCTGCTGCTGTGCTCGGTTTGTGCTGCATTTTCAATCCTTGGGTATTTTGGAGGTGCATTACTCACAATTTAAGCACTTTTCCTGAGAGGGTATCTTTCTGCAGGTATGGCATTCCTCGGCACCTTGTTGAAAATTGGACCCAAAGATTTTTTGCTTTGGGAATGCATACACAGAAGACTGGATGTCATTATGTTAAAACTATCAGCAGATTTGGCTTGTTACCTAGAAGTGAATGGTAAGAGTTGATGCTCCACTCTGTCCCAATGATATGGCTGGTAAGAAAATGTTAGAGGGAATTTAAAACTGCTAGTCTCTGCATGGAGTGGGACTAAGCCAGCACTGATGCAAAAAGACCTGAAATAGTGCAGTCTCTGGGTAAAAATAACAAATGTTCAGTTGCCTTTGGAGGGAAGGGGTAGCACAGGGCTCCTTTGGTATAAGGCAACAAACATACAGCTTAAAGGACACAGCTAGGTACTATAACTGAGGGAGGAAATGAGATGACCGAAAAGAAAGTTATATTTGCCTTGCTCTGCCTCTGCTGTATGGGGTCACTGGGACCCCTTCTTGATTGTGACCCCCACACTGAGAGAGCTGCATGGGCAGAATGTCTTGAATCAACCCAACCAAATGAACAATAATGAATATACATCCCTATTAAAAATTCCCTATGAAGAGCTCTGTTGAAGGTCTGGATGAACTCTAAGTATACAACATCTAGTGCTTTCCTCTGATCTAACTCTCTGATTACCCAAAGAAATTGATCCTATTCATCTACCAAGACCCACCGCTAGTTAAACCATGCTGACTTGGATCATGTCATCTATTGCATTCCAGAACCTCCACTATCAGTGCTTTAGTAGTATTTCCTTTAATTTACTCACCACAGAGTTCAGACTAACTATCTCTAATTTCCAGTCTCCTCCTTACTTCCATTTTCATGAAGAGGAACCACAAGTGCCAGTTTCTAGTTCCCCGGAACCACTCCTGCTTCTTAAGCCAAGTATGAGACCCATGTACATGCATCTACTACTCTGTAACCCTTTGTATATAGGAAAAGAAAGGGCCAGACCAGAGGAGACAGCATGTTTCTGTGGACATCTATTAGAGGCAAAGCAGAGTTAGGGTGTCATGCACACTGAACAAAAACCAGGCCTCATGGAGGAAATTTGCTCAAGAGCCAATAGGGTCCATTACCAGTTATGTTGTTGGTAAAGAGAAAAGTAGAAGATCTATTTCAGAAGCAGATAATGAGTAACATATGCCAGAAGAATCTCCACAAAGGGATGAGAACATCCCATGGTGTCATTATTTATCAACAGTGTCTCCAGTAAAGCACAGAGATAGAGGCCCTGATGGAGAAGGAAACAGGTGACCCAGTTGTCAAGTGTGCAGAGAACCTGATGCAGAAATATGCACTGATGCCAGTAGATATTATAGGTCTGACAGTTGACTTGAGGGCATTTATAGGCACAATGGATTGCCTCTTGAGAAAGATAATGGATCAGTTCCATCTGCCCAGTTTCCTTCTCCATCTCCCCTTTCTTAAATCTTTTTCTACTCCCTTTCCCTCTTCTTTCAACCCTAGGTT
Source organism: Ichthyophis bannanicus (assembly GCA_033557465.1). NCBI lineage: Eukaryota > Metazoa > Chordata > Amphibia > Gymnophiona > Ichthyophiidae > Ichthyophis > Ichthyophis bannanicus. The sequence goes on from CM066031.1 coordinate 648,458,884, forward strand.
TGACCAATGTCTAGTAGGACTTGGGCCACTTGTGTTTTCTAAAACAAAGCACACACAATCACAAGTATCAAAGGATCACTTGTGGAGCAAGGTAAAGGAAGCCCATAGAGGATAATGGAGATAATTCTAAAGGACTTTATTAGGGCATCTGGTGGTCCTACCCCATTTGTGCAGCGAGGTGAAGGAAGCCTACAGAAGACCATGGAGGTAATGCTAAAGGACTTTATTATGGTGTCTGGTGGACCACCAGATGCCCTAATAAAGTCCTTTGGAATTATCTCCATTGTCTTCTGTGGGCTTCCTTCACCTCACTCCACACATGACCCACTTGTGCTTTCTGACATTTCTGGAGCTACAAGGCATGCCTCTGAAGAAGCAGAGGAGGTAGGCCCCCTCGGAGGTCAGTATGGCTTCCTCAGATGTCACTCTATTGTGCCACAGCACAATGTTTGTAGCTATCCACTGTAAATTAAATTGTACTTGCCAATTAAAGATAACCAGGAATTAAGCATGCTAGGGAAATGTCACACCCTTTGCTGGGATGGTACAGGAGTTTATCCCCAGATTTGTCCAGTCACCTAATGCATGCTATTAAAAGCCCAAAAGTCCTTTCATTGACTGCTCTTAGTAAGTTATAACACTCCTCTGATTCACTATGAGGGGTGGCAATTGAGGGGGGGGGGGGTCATCAGTCAGGTTTTCTGGTAGTAGCCTCTACCACCTATAAGGAAGAATGCAGAAGAAAGGAAAGTAAATGGGACGGTGGTGATATAGGAGGCTGCAGTGCATTGTTGGGGCTTCTCTAGTGCTTCCTTAGTTGAACTGGTGAAGATCAGAGAGGGCTCTATAGAGAGAAAAGAGAAATGGTAAAGTCAAGGGTATATGTGAAAAGTGCTTGGTTATCTTAAAGCTATCCTCTAGTGATCTGGCTGCTTTCAAAACACAGAATGACAAAATGTAGGCATCGTGAGAGGAGCCTGGGAAATGTAGGCAGTTGTGAGACCTCTGGCATTGTAAGCCACCTGTATGTTGAGGGAATGAAAAACCTTGTAGTTTCTGTAACTGCCTCACTCCCTTACAGGTGGCTGATTGCAATGAGTGTGCAATCTAATACCTCCAAAACTGAAGGAAACTGTGTAATCTCAAAAAGGTTCCGTCATGCCTTGTTGTGTTCACTGTATCTGTTGCAGGAAAGCTTCCTACTGATTGGCTCTTACTCTAATAAGTCAACCCACTAGTACACCATGACCCACCATCAGTAGCAAGTAGAGAGGGAAGGGAGAGAAGGGGATAGAGAGCAGAAGGAGCAGAAAAGAAAAAAAGAGGAGCAAGAGAACAAAGAACCAAAAAAAGCAACAGTAACTTATAACTTGCAAGGAATTCTCTAGCACCAACCACTAAAACAAGCACCAAACCCCCAAAAGCCAAGTCATTTCTCTCTTAAGAGTCATTGAAAGTATGCATATATGATGACATAGGGGGGCATATTCAAATGTTTGCTAACTGGCTAAAATGCACTTACTGTGATATGCCCCACAGACTGCAGAAAAAGGCCTAGTTAAAACCTGGGCAGTCTGTGGGTGGAGTAGGTTGGTGACAGCAGCTATCCGATTAGCAGTGATAGTCAGCCGTTTACTGTTAAAGTTAGGACAGATGAATGAATGTCATCTGCTTAGCATATCTAGTTAAATACAAAATAAGAGCTACGATGGACTCTGCAATAGCAATAAACCCTGGGGCTTCTGGCCAGACAAAGAGAATATCTCAACTTCTCAGTGTCAAGGCTCAATTACCGCCTACTATGAAAGGCTCTATTTCTTATTCACCCCACACATACACTCTGAGATATTGGGATTGGCCTCAGTAGCGAGGCAAGGGGTTGCAGAGTCCATAGTAGCTCTTATTTTGTATTTAGTTGCATGTGGTGTGAGAGCTATTGGGAGTTTATTTTGTTCGCATTTCTGGTTAGCATCTGAATATCATCACTAACTAGATTGCATCTCTGGTGCCTGACCGACACTGATATCCAGTGGCGGAAACCAGATATCTTCTACCCCTAAATTTCTGGGTGCAACTAAAGTGGCAGCGGCTCAGTGTTTTATTTTGCCTGGTTACTGCCACTGAATATCTTTCTCACAGGCGCATGCTGATGCTATCAAACATGTCACACATGGCTGCATTGGTGGCACACCCAGAACACACCTATTGCATGACCCCTGTTCAGGCAGAGTTGAGTGCCATTAATTTATGCATATATCATTCCCTGTTACAAAATCACATGCACCATAATATAGGTGCATGTGAGCCAAATTTCTGCATGTGTGACCTTTCTAAAGATAAGCTTACTGTAAAGAAATATCTGGTATTACTAAGGAGAACAGTCTCATATATAAAGAGCTGAGAGCATAGACTGAGTCTCCAGTGTATGCAGACATATTTCTCTTATGCATATTCATGGTGGATATCCTAAAAATCCAGCCAAGTGCAGGGTCTTCAGGACAGTCGTGGGAAGCCCTGTATTATACCTAAAAGTAGTGAACCAACCACAAATGATAGAAAACGGAAAATAACTGCATTGTGATTGGCTAAAGCTAGGAATATTTTATACAAACATCACAAACCAAAAGAAGTTTTGTCAATCAGCACCAAACATCAGGCATAGCATTACCTTGGGTTAAATGAAAAACACAAAAAGATATGCTAATTTAACTGACAATTATTGTTTGAAATTAGGCTGTTAAATTTCAATAAGTATAAAATGAATTCCTCCAATCATTTGCCCTCTTTTTCTCCTGTTATTTTTACCTCCTCATAATTGATGCTTTATTTTCTCTGCCTCTCACAAAGTGGCCCACTCAGCAAAATGCATCGCCTTATTTCTCAACTTCTTAAGTTATGGAATTGCAGGAAGTGGTCCCAGTTGGCATCGTTATGCAAACTCTGGCAGCTTTACTTAGCCCAGCCACATGTAAATTGTGGTAGTTTGCCATGACTGGGATATTCAAAAGGCACAGGCAGACAGAAATTACAGTGTCTGTACATTATATATTGCCCAAATATCTTCCTGCCATTTGACCACACTAGAAAACCCAAATTGCTGTCTTACAGACTTTTCCTCTCAGGCAAGGTTTAATACCAGAGGGATGAAACAGGTTGTCAGTGTTCCTTCTAATTTTTTCTTTAGTGTATGTGATGTGTACCACAGTTGGGCAGATAAGGTTGACTTTGAGCAATGGGGAAGGCTCCTACCCATTGCACCCCCCTCTCACATATACCTTCTAATTAATTATGGGGGAGGGCTATTGTTATGGGCTGGTCCCTGTACATTAGCTGGTCCCTGTACATTAGCTCTCAGTAACACTTTCTCTTTTCCATAGATGAGATAAGATACTGATGTCATGGTTACAGATTTATTTACAGCTACAAGTGAAAGCTTCACCACTGCCTTCTAATTCACAACTTTCACAGCTACCATGCAGCTTCTTGCACAACTTAAACTAAAGCAGAACTTCAAACAAGCAATGTCAGTTCACCTAACTTTCAAAATCCTTTCACAGTATATAACCTGCCAGTTCCAAAAATTATAGCATCATTCTTTCCATTAAACAGCCCCATTTCATGGACTGGGAAGAGGGCTGGCATTACCATTATGTGAACTAGGTGGTCGCCTAGGCTGTCCAACATTGGAGGGCAGTCATGGTAATAAAGACGTGCTTAGCAGAGCCTGAACTACTACGTTCTGATGCTTGACTTTGAAAGTTCAGCCTGTCCTGCCCCTCCAACACAGACTTCCTGTTTGTGTGGGGGCAAAGCCGACTGACCTTTCAGAGTGCAACACCAGCACCTAAGCAGAGAACTGGGCAACGGCGCCTAAGCAGAGAACTGGGCACCGGCACCTAGGCAGAGAACTGGCACTGGCACCTAGGCAGAGAACTAGGTGGCAGTAAGAGCAGAGGCGGGAGTGAGAAGGCGGCAAGAATGAGAGTTCACTTAGGGTGCCTCATACTCTTGCACTGGCCCTGACTGGGAATCAAATCGATACATTCCAACTCTCCTGTCTTTACCTTATTGTTCTATTAATCCATCTGCCGCTATCCCTCCTCTGCCAACTGTACATTTTACAGCAGATTTCACCAACGGTCTTCCAAATAGCTTCAAATGCTCAATTAACGTTACCTGTGTTCCAAAACTGGGACAGATGGTAACCAAAAATAGGCCAGGGCATGAGGATCCTGTCCCCTTATTCTCTCTGTCCCTCTCCTGTTATTGCCTTAAGTGATGGAAACAGCAGAAGAGAAGAAAAGCAGAAATGAGCACCATAAATTACAAAATTAAACCAAGCAGGTTACTCTCAAAAAACGAAGAAAGAATTGCCTACAACAAATAATGCGTCTTTAGTAGGAGCATTAGGGAAAATCCGCCAATCTCAACTATGGCTGGGCAAAACAGTTTAATCATGTCAGGGATGGAATCAGCCCTATAGTGATGTTGCAATACGGGATCATCCAGGACATAGCACTGCATTTTGGGTCTATTCCACATTCCAAAGACCCTGCATCAGGCATATGATCCCTATAGTTCACAGAGAGACTTTTGTTTATGGATGAACATTTTGAAGAGGGCACTCTTCTTAAACTCTGGCATCTGACGTCATACAAGCAACCATAGTTGCTTACCGCAAAATTGATTGGGAGGCAAAAAACAACCATGTAGTCACCACATAAATCATCAACCAGTCCTCCTCACAGAAGACTATACCAATCAAATTCTAGATTTAACCCATTAGGAGAAACAGAGTTTAAAGTGAAAATCAACTTCTGCTCATGCATTTGTAGGTGGGCCTCACAATCTCCTCCTCTAATCAACAGAGGGATCCAGTCCAGTACTCACCATGAAAATTGATGGAATGAATGGCCAAACTGGACTCTATGTTGGACCATTCATGCAGTAAGTGTTCTTGTACATATTATTGCAGCGTACTCCGACAATCATTTCTTAAAGGAACGTGTGGTGCAACCAATGTATTTCAAACCACAAGGGCATAAGATCAAATATACCACATACAGAGATTTACAGGTAGTATGATATTTAGCATGCCATTTCTCGTTAGACACAATGTCTGTCCACGATTCACCTTCCAAAGTCCCAGAGCAGAATGAACACCTACCGCAAGGAAAGTGATCCGTCTACTCAATAGTTAGCTGGGGGTCTAGGGATCGTGTGTACCAATAATCCCCCAGATTCCTGCCTCTAGTATAGACAACACTCAAAGGCTTTGAAAGCATGCATGTATACTAAGGGTGTATGTTTACTAAACCATCTTAACGTTGCAGCGGTGGTATTATCGCACGATAAGTGATGTTATTGCACGATAATGTAACATTATCATGCAATAATGTCACTTATCACGCGATAACACAGCAACGGCGTTAAGGCACACTAATGCTGTGAAATACGGGTCTGAAGGGTGGAATAAGGCTTCCCAGAGGGCGGAGAGAAGGAGTCAATGGGCGGAGAGTGTGAGGGGAAAGGTTCCAGGCATGCTAATGCTGTGAAATCTGGGTCTGAACACTAACGCCAGTGAAACCCTCGCGTTAAGGCACATTTGCAGGAAAGAGAAACCATTTCAGTCAGCAATGTGCAGCAAATGCAGGGAAACCCAGAAACGTGATAGTTGTGATACATGTGCAGGGACCAAAAAGGCAAATAAACATATAAAAGGACCAGAACCACATCTAAAATCCCAATAACCAAGCTGGACAATAGTGATATCAATGATAAACATAAAGCAATGCTACTGACAAAGCATATAAATTAAGATATCATGTTTGGAAGGGTCTATACTCTGTCCCCCTACAAATTGAATGATCCCACATTGAAATAGCGCTGATCAGGGTTTCTGTCGTTTAGATTGGGCAGGTATGTTATGACATGCACATGTGCAGCAACAGCAGAGTGGGCACGTAGGTAACGGCAACTGTACTGATGCTGTAAATGGGATACAGGGGGCTGCAGGCGGCACATGCTGTGGTCCAGCTGGGGCACAGTGCGGGCTAGGCAGATGCCTAGGTGGCACATAGGAATTCTAAAACTGTAAAGCAGCAAGACAGCAACTGACAAGGGTTCAACATGGGCATGAGTGTGTGTCCCACAGTGTCACAGGGGATATTATCCAGCAGGTACCCCCAAGGGCACATAACATTGGCAGGCGGTGCTGGGGGGGGGGAAGCACACATGTCCATGTAGGCACCCCTACCCAAGAACCCACACCATAGGCAGCTGCTTACCAGCATACTGGATGGCCTGGGACTGCGCACCACCAGCACCACCGGCATAATGGCATGGCAGCATGGTGGCAGAGGGGTGCTGGTGGAGGAGGGCGCAGTGGCATCTGCCCACAGCAGACCATGGCCTAGCCCCATTTAGGTGGGTGCCGTGCAATGCAACAGACAGGGTCTGTCTGACGAACAGTCATGGTATCCCCAGGGACAACAGTGTGGTGCACTACACACAGCCAGTGTGTTCAGGAGCAGAAGGTCACAAGTTCAAGTCCCAGCTGTGGCTCCTGCCAACTCTTTCCCCATATTTTACCCAGTACTAAACTGTGGTAATAAAGACGGAACCTTTATTGCAGATAAAATAAACATATCTGAAATGCCTATATTTTACCCTACAGAGCACAGACACCATAAACATGTGCAATCCCTAGAGCATAGTATCCCAACTGCAGTCCTGGAGGGCCAAACACCATTCAGGTTTCATGCTGTCCCTAATAAATATGCCTGTGCTGCATTAGTATGCGCCACCCTCATTGTATGCAAATGTATCTCATGCATATTCATTAGGCACAGCATGAAAACCTGAACAGTGTTTGGCCCACCAGGACCGGAGTTGGGAACCTCTGCCCTAGAGCAGAGGCCAACAGGGACATAAACACCCACACCCACAGGCTCCACTATCCAAAGCCTCATGGAGTCAGGCTGTTGGGTCCTGCGCGCAGCAGCATCACCCAATACTAGCACTTGCATACCTTAGCAATGCTGCCCTAAACTTGGGAATACGTTACACATATATCAAAAGGTTGCTATGATTAATGGCAGATAACAATTCCTAAGTTAAGCACAATTTGCTGATAGAGCTGCATCATAGCAACCTTTCTGATATCTGTGGAGTATGTTTCAGCTTTGGTTTCTGACACTGTTTACCACCCAGGAGAGTGACCCCAGCAGTATTGCATACCATTTTATTTTATTTTATTTATTTACATTCTCTTATATACTGTGCTATTCTGCATCAGTGCGGTTTACATTGAACAAACAGAAATTACATTGAACAGGGCAGTATAACTTGGAGATAACTATTTTACAGGGAACATGGGCTATGGAGGGTTAAGTGGCTTGCCCAAGACCACAAGGAGCACCTGTGGGACTAGCAGGGCCGGCCCGTCCATTGAGCAAGAATGTTTTTTGCACAGGGCCCCGCGTTTCAGGGGGCCCCGCGCAAAAAACATCTTGCATCCCAGATTCCCAGCTAAATTTAAAAAAAAAAAACCAGAAACCGGCTGCTGCTGCCACTGCCGCCGTGGCAGCGGCAGAATGGAGAGGGGCCCATTTACCGTCCTTACCACCCCCCCCCCCACCATCAGCCCAGCTAAGTTAAAAAAAAAAAAAACAGAAACCGGCTGCTGCTGCTGCTGCCGCCGTGGCAGCGGCAGAATGGAGAATCCCGCGGGGCCCCCCTGTCCTGAAGTCTTCTATGCGGCCTCCGTCGGCTGTCAGAGCTGCGCGAAGAGAGAGAGCTTCTCCTCTCGCAGCTATTTTAATCACGCCGCGGGGCTGTTGGCAAACCCCAACAGCCCCGCGGCGGGATTAACAGAGCCGCGAGAAAGGGAAACTCTCCCTTCGCGCGGCTCTGAAAAGCCCGCGCTGAGGCAGCATTGAAGTCTGCTGGTGTGGGGGGCCCCGCGGGATTCTCGTTTGTGCCGCTGCCACGGCGGCAGCGGCAGCTGCAGCCGGTTTCTGTTTTTTTTTTTATACTTAGCTGGGCTGATGGGGGGGGGAGGGGTAAGGACTGTAAATGGGCTGATGGGGAGGGAGGGGGGGTAAGGACTGTAAATGGGCTGATGGGGAGGGAGGGAGGGAGGGGGGGTAAGGACTGTAAATGGGCTGATGGGGAGGGAGGGGGGTAAGGACTGTAAATGGGCTGATGGGGGGGGGTAAGGACTGTAAATGGGCTGATGGGGAGGGAGGGGGGGTAAGGACTGTAAATGGGCTGATGGGGAGGGAGGGAGGGAGGTAAGGACTGTAAATGGGCTGATGGGGAGGGAGGGAGGGGGGGTAAGGACTGTAAATGGGCTGATGGGGAGGGAGGGAGGGGGTAAGGACTGTAAATGGGCTGTTGGGGAGGGAGGGAGGGGGGGTAAGGACTGTAAATGGGCTGATGGGGAGGGAGGGAGGGAGGGGGTAAGGACTGTAAATGGGCTGATGGGGAGGGAGGGAGGGGGGGTAAGGACTGTAAATGGGCTGTTGGGGAGGGAGGGGGGGGTAAGGACTGTAAATGGGCTGATGGGGAGGCAGGGAGGGGGTAAGGACTGTAAATGGGCTGATGGGGGGTAAGGACTGTAAATGGGCTGATGGGGAGGGAGGGAGGGGGGTAAGGACTGTAAATGGGCTGATGGGGAGGGAGGGGGGGGTAAGGACTGTAAATGGGCTGATGGGGAGGAGGAGGAAGGGGGGTAAGGACTGTAAATGGGCTGATGGGGGGGTAAGGACTGTAAATGGGCTGATAGGGAGGGGGGTAAGGACTGTAAATGGGCTGATGGGGAGGGAGGGGGGGGGTAAGGACTGTAAATGGGCCTGATGGGGAGGGAGGGAGGGAGGGGGGGTAAGGACTGTAAATGGGCTGATGGGGAGGGAGGGGGGTAAGGACTGTAAATGGGCTGATGGGGGGGTAAGGACTGTAAATGGGCTGATGGGGAGGGAGGGGGGGTAAGGACTGTAAATGGGCTGATGGGGAGGGAGGGAGGAGGGGTAAGGACTGTAAATGGGCTGATGGGGAGGGAGGGAGGGAGGGGGTAAGGACTGTAAATGGGCTGATGGGGAGGGAGGGAGGGAGGGGGGGGTAAGGACTGTAAATGGGCTGATGGGGAGGGAGGGAGGGGGGGTAAGGACTGTAAATGGGCTGTTGGGGAGGGAGGGAGGGGGGTAAGGACTGTAAATGGGCTGATGGGGAGGGAGGGAGGGGGGTAAGGACTGTAAATGGGCTGATGGGGAGGGAGGGAGGGGGGTAAGGACTGTAAATGGGCTGTTGGGGAGGGAGGGGGGTAAGGACTGTAAATGGGCTGATGGGGAGGGAGGGAGGGGGGTAAGGACTGTAAATGGGCTGATGGGGAGGGAGGGGGGGGGTAAGGACTGTAAATGGGCTGATGGGGAGGGAGGAAGGGGGGTAAGGACTGTAAATGGGCTGATGGGGGGGTAAGGACTGTAAATGGGCTGATAGGGAGGGGGTAAGGACTGTAAATGGGCTGATGGGGAGGGAGGGGGGGTAAGGACTGTAAATGGGCTGATGGGGAGGGAGGGAGGGAGGGGGTAAGGACTGTAAATGGGCTGATGGGGAGGGAGGGGGGTAAGGACTGTAAATGGGCTGATGGGGGGGTAGGACTGGTAATGGGCTATAGGGGATTCGGACTGGAAGTGGGCTGATGGGGGGGGGGTTAAGACTGGGAATGGGCTATGGGGGGTTAGGACAGGTAATAGACAATGGAGGGGCTAATACTGGAAATGGGCTGTTGGGGAAGTTATGACAGGTAATGAGCTATGGGGGGCTACGACTACAAGTGGGCTGAGGGGGGGATTAGGACTGGAAACGGGCTATGGGGCGGTGGGCTAAAACTGGAAATGGGCTGGGGGGGCGGTAGGACGGGTAATGGGGTGTGTGGGGGGCATTAGGACTGGTAATGGGCTATGGGGGGTTACAACAGGTAATGGGCTATGGGGAGGTACGACTACAAGTGGGCTGATGGGGGGATTAGGACAGGTAATGTGCTGATGGGGGGTTACAACAGGTAATGGGCTATGGGGGGGCTAGGACTACAAGTAGGCTGTTAGGGGTTAGGACTGGTAAATGGGCTGTGGGGGGCGTTAGGACTGGTAATGGGCTGTGGGGGCGTTAGGACTGGTAATGGGCTGGGGGGGTTAGAACTGGTACTGGGCTATGGGGGGGTTACAACAGGTAATGGGCTATGGGGAGCTACGACTACAAGTGGGCTGATGGGGGGGTAGGACTGGTAATGGGCTATAGGGGATTCGGACTGGAAGTGGGCTGATGGGGGGATTAGGACAGGTAATGGGCTATGGGGGGGGTTAGGACAGGTAATGGGCTGATTTGGGGTTACAACAGGTAATGGGCTATGGGGAGGTACGACTACAAGTGGGCTGATGGGGGGATTAGGAGAGGGCTATGGGGGGGGTTAGGACAGGTAATGGGCTGATGGGGGGTTACAACAGGTAATGGGCTATGGGGGGGCTAAGACTACAAGTAGGCTGATAGGGGTTTAGGACTGGTAATGGGCTGTGGGGGGCGTTAGGACTGGTAATGGGCTTGTGGGGGGCGTTAGGACTGGTAATGGGGCTGTGGGGGCGTTAGGATTGGAAATGGGCTGATGGGGGACTAGGACTGGAAATGGGCTGATGCAGGGACAAGAAGGGAGCAGATTGCTGGGTGGGACTGGAACTAGAAAGGAGCTGATGTTGGGGGAGGATTAGAATGGGATGGAGCTGGGAGAGTGAAATGGAGAGGGAAAAATATTTTGCGTGGGAGGGAAGACAAATCTACAATTGGCCGGATATTGGGAGAGTAAGTGGGGATTGAGGATGGAGGGATAAAATTTGAGTGGATGAAATAGGAATGAGGAAAGAGCAAAAGGAGAAAGATTAGTATGTTAAAGCAGATGTAGAGAGAGAATGGAAAAAAAAAACCAAGAAGACAGAAGAAAGGACAAATGGACAGCAGATGGAGAGTTAGCAGAAGACACGAAGAAGAAACCAGAAGAAAGTGGCTGGAACAATTGCAACTGAAAAAAAATGCACAAAAGGTAGAAAAATATCTCTTTATTTTGAATTTATTAACTGGAATATGTCAGCTCTGGGAAATGTGCATCATTAATTTTTGCGCTTTGTTTAGTACAAGAGGAAATTAATTTATAGTTTTATTTCTACAGTGTTGTTGTATATTCCAAGTTTGGCTTTTGGGGTTCCCAGTTTAATTATTGTCTTCCTGTTTCTAAATTGTGATTCCTTGTTTGGTGATGGTCTATGTTCTGCATGTGTAACTGAGCTGAGGTATTCTGTTTATGTAATTCCTATTTGACATTGCCACTTGTTCTTTCCCCAGTAGGTCATGTATTATTGTTCTCTGAAATGTATTGGTTTAATATTTGCAGTGTTGTCTTTTGATAGTTAGGGTATGGTGCTTTGTGAGTCCTGGTAGTGCTGTTAGGATACGGCAGGTTTGCTATGGGTTCTAAATGGGCAGTGTTTGTAGTAGTTCCTAATGTGCCTGGCGGTTGGTACTGGATTATAGTAATGTAGAAACCTTTTAGTCTTTCTTTATCCATATACTCATTAAGAGGCACGTTTACTAAAAGTTAGTAGTGTATGGTAACATTATGCAAATATTTATGCAAATGAGGCACCTTATGCAAATGAGGCCCCGCACCGAGTCTCCGCACATGGCCCCGCACCCCCCTTGGGCCGCCCCTGGGGACTAGAAACCCCAGTCCTTCTGGCCCAAGGTTGCTGTCCTCTAGTGGGTTTTGAACCCCCGACCTTCTGGCCTGAAGTACCTTGCCCCAACCACTAGGCCACTCCTCCACTCCAGGTGCTGCAGACCTGGTGCTGGGCACCCCACCTCGCCCTCAGGGTGAGCACAGTACTCCCACAATGTGTCGGTCTGTAGCTACTCTGTGCCAGCACCACACACGGTCAGTTCCCCCTACCAGGCTGAGGTACTGTGGGGGTGTATACCCCATCTTGTGATCATCTGTAGACTGCTGATCTGCATGTGCAGTGCATCATGGGTAAGGGTGGGTTAATCCTGTCCTGGTAACCACAGCAGACAGTTTGTGTGGTGACCTGCAGTCCTTCTGTAGCCAGCCAGGGGTTTGTTAGTAGCTATAGAGATTTAGTCCACTGGTTGCTTCACTGACTGTGGAGGCAGAGGTCATGGGTTTGATCCCACAGTGATGTTATTTGATAGGGCTGTCTGAGGCATTTCCAATTTAAATTAGTGCTGCCAGCAAAAACACCCTCACAGTGCTTTAACCATAAGGTGCCCTATAGGGAACATTATAAGGTGCCTTGGCAGACAGTGCACTTTATAATGTGCCTTATGTGCCACCTTAGGTTACGGCACTGTGAGGGTGTGTTTGCTGGCAGCACTAATTTAAATTAAAAAAGAAAATGTCTCAGACAGTACTGATTTAAAGTAAAGGGTAATGCCTCAGACAGCCTTACTCATTAAGCCCACTGGGGATTGAACTTATGCCCCCTGTTTCATCAGTCAATGCATTAACCATTGTGCTACACCTCTGTTGCTGTGTTTCCAGGTCAGCGCGCCTAATTAATGCTAATGCGCGTCAACGTGCCATGGCTCCCTCTATCGTGATAATGGACTTTATTGCGCGATAACCCAAAATGCTACCTTAAGACTGGAACGCCCACTATCTTATATGGCATTCGTCACTGTATGACTGCAACTAACGCCAGTAACATTAAGACGGTTTAGTAGACATACCCCTAAGAACCTACCAAAGCTTATGCAGAATCTGCGTTACCTGAACAGAATGATCACTGAAGGGTAAAATGCCCACAATTTTATCATCTTATGCAGAAGAATTATTGGATTGATAATGAGGAGACAAGAACCATTCTCTATGATTGTTCAATGCACATTTGTAAGTGGCCTGAACAAACGAGCAGAAGTAACCCCCTTCATACAGCTGTTGACGTAGCTCTTGCGTGTGATCCTTGAAATCATTAATTGTAGAGCAAATTCTTCTAATCTTCAGGAATTGACCATGGGGGAAAGGCTTTGTCCCTTGATGAAAAATAGTAACATCCAGATATTCAATAGAGGTAGTGTGATGTTTAGCCGTAAACTTAATATAGTCTTGTTGAGAGTTCAGCCAATCCACAAATTGATAAGAGTTCAGAAAATGCTTCAGTTCAGACAAAAAATATGTCGTCAAGGAAATGACGCCACATCAAAATATTACAAAACCAATCTGAATAATAGATAAATGTATCTTCTATATGCACCATAAATAAAGTAGCCACCGAGTGTGCCACCGTAGCCACCATGGCAATTCCACAGATTTGTAGGTAGAAGGAGTCATCATAAAGAAAATAATTCTTATTCAAAACTAATTCTAATAAAGAAAGCACAAAATGTTTAGGTGATCGTGAAGGTAAATCCAAAGAAATAGCAGACACCACCGTCAAATGTAGGGGTTGTCAATTGTAGGAGTTAATTCTTCACAAAAAAAGCTTCTAGGTTTGCTTTGTGGCTGGATAGCTTCACAGTTGCTGATTTTTTGGGCTTTTCCAGCTCTGGCAAGGTTCAGTTCAGTCCAGTCCAGCCCAGCCTAGGAACATGATCTTGAATCCACAGCTACTAGGATTTTGTGTCTCATTTTATAATCTTCCCTCCTCATCACTAACCTGATCAAAATAAATTCAATATGCTATATTTATACAAACGAGGCCCAGTAGTTATGCAACTGAGGCCTCATAATTAGTTTCTGACATGGCCCCCATACCCCTCAGGCCACCCTTGAGTAAATACACCTCTGTGTTGTAGGCCTGCTGAAACCACCCCCTCTCCTCTCCCTCATCATGCCTCCAGGATATTTTGGATGTGGTAAGCATCCCCATGTGTGAAAAGCCTCAGTTCTAAAATGGCATTTACATGTGTATGCCTGTCTATATGTGTAAATTCTGCTTTTTAGTCATATGGATGCTTCTGAAATAACCCCCTTAATGTGTACAGATTTCAAATATTTCTTTGCAGTTCATATTCCACATTTCCCAGAATAGCATATAGCAGATTCCATATAAACATAAAAATACAATTGTACAGAAAAGGATCAATAACATATAATAACACCACTTCATAAAATCAGTATCACAAGAACAGGCAACACTAAAATGAAGTACACAGTAATTAACTTGAACAAATAACCAGTCTTGTGGGGGTTTTCCCTAAAGCGCACATAGAAGAGTAAATTTACAACAGGATACCTATAAAAATGTCCAAAAACTAACCTATTTTATGCCTTTTTTAATATCAACAACATAAACATCTATGTGCCTTTATAAAATAGGCTCCAAGAACAATGTCTAGTAACACAAAAATAGTCTCTGAAATATTTATATGTGCTCAGAGGTGTAAATATGTAAACATGTACATAATCATTTTATGAAACATATATATAAATGGAAACTCTACCTAGTTCTGCCCACATTAGGCTTCCTAGAACGCCTATAAACAGATCGAATTAATGTAGGTCCTATCTTGACATATGTCTCCTTTTTATGCAATTTTATAGGAGACATTTAACATTGCAAAACATGCTTTATACACAGAAAATATCTTATAAAATTATCGCCCTTAAGCAAACCAATAAAATAAAATAAAAGCAAAATTATACTCTGCTAAAATCTACTCTGAAATTTCCTTCCAGATAGAGTTAGACGAACAATTCTTCAAAACATCGAGGATTTTCCTGATTCATTGAATCATTCAAATAAACTCATTTTGAAAAAAATCAAGTGCCTTGATTGGTAAAAAAATGTGTACCATACGTCTAAGAAGTTGTAATGTTTGCTAAAGTTTTTTTCAGAGGAGTGCCCTTGAGGTTTTGCTTCAGTCATTTTATTATTGGAATCTCAAAAACATTTTGCAAATTAAAAAGAAGGAAACATAGAAATTATCCTATACAAAATCGTGAGGAAATGAGATTTTGAAAATAACAAAACAATTTGTGCTTTTGTGAAAAGTTCAGAGAAGCTGAGAAAGATCAAGGTCAGGTTGGTCATCATATCCATTGTGTAAAGCTCAATATGAAAGTAATTTAAAGAACAATAGGCATTCACAATTTAGCCTGGAATAAGAATGCCATTAGAAAATAATGCTTTTGTTAAGTTATTGACAACCACTATTTCTGGTTCCTGCAACCATTGTTTCCATAAAAGCACACCTATATTGTATATTATTGATATTTGGCATTGCATTGGAAAGGCTTGCACAGCTTTTATAGTTATACACATATGAATTCCTACACAGCAGGGTGGCGTTATTTTAGAAACAAAGAGCAAATCCAGTCCTAATTCTGGATTCCCAAATATAATTGTACTGTTTTCCTTATAAATAGTAGAGTGGTAACTGCAGTAGTCCACAGCTATGTGAAATAAAGGTGAAAGGTGATAATATTTTTCTTGACTAGAAGCTAAGATTTCTTCACCAGGTCCAAACCAAATGAGCAGGTAAAAGCAGCAGATGATGTTTTAATGTACTGTCCAAGTGAAGCGCACATTACATTACAGTGGTGGTGTGAAAAGTAGGGATGCACATGGCGAAAATTTTCATTTTGGTACATTTGTGGATCAGTCACCCTTACAGCCTTTTTCAGACCTCACAAATCTTTGTTTCGATTGCTTCATTCAACTCCATTAAAGTCAATGGGGGGAGAAACTTTGGACTGTACCTTTGCAGTTTTCCTTTCACTTTTAACGGAACTTGCATTTGCCACAGAGGCAATAGCACTCGAGACACAAAGAGGGTAATTTTGTAAGGCACACCTATGTTAATGCATATTGTGATGCATGTATTCCATGCCTATTTCATAAAGTATGCATATAAAATCGAGATGTAAATGGTAAGATGTGTATGCCAGATCTAGGTACTGTCACTTGCACCAATCCTAGACATGGAGTAGATGCCTGCACCTGAATGTGTAGAGAAAGCATGTAAGCTATAGTATCTTATAAGTTATGTGTGTAAATTTGTGCTTGCCTACACGCCACCCATGTCCTACCCCTCCACTCCGCACCAAAAGTACATGCCATCAGCCGAATGCATGTTCTTACATAACAGCACCCACCTAAAGTACGCATGTAAAGACTCATCTGTGTGCACAAGTCAGTGAAAATACAACATTTTCACACATTGATGGCCTATAACTTTATGCATCCTCTTATAAAATTATTTCTAAATACTGGCCCCAAGGGACCAAAAGAGATGCAAAGAGCACAAACGGTGGCTTGTGGACTCCAAGCCACTGTGTATTGGCAAAGCAACATCAATAGTAGCAGGAAGACTCCAAATCACTAGGAGAGTGGTAAAGGATGAAGACCCCACATCGTCTTGGTGTTAGGTACAGAAGCTTCAGTAGTGTTAGCCTTGGATCAGAGTTTTCTGTGGAAATAAGCTTGTTTTAAGGAGTGCCCCCAAGTAGAGAAGGGGGTGGCTTAGCAATTATTGGGGGAGTGCACAGACAAAAATATTTGGTTGGTTTTCATTTTTTTATGGTTCATTTCATACATTTGTTTTAAATGAAAAATTTTAACACGCATTACAGCATTTTAACACTATGGAGTATGTTTACTGAAGGATTTAACGCACATTAATGAAATTAACGTGCATTAATTGCCTAGAGCCTTTTTATTTCTATGGGCACAGTGGCATGTAATGCACATTTACCTTTAGTAAACATCTCCCTAATCATCTTAATGTGCGTTAATTTGTAGATGAGTGCATGTTAAATCAATTTGCCATGGAATCATTTTTTTAAGATACACTATCTTACTGAATGCTAACAAATGCTCTTTCCTAGCAATCATATAGAAGGAGTTTCTTGAAGTTTCAGTGATAAATTATTTATTCAACAGGGTTGGAGTGCATGTTTGTTACATTAGGAATCTCAAGGTCTGAAAAGAAGAAAGGAAATTTGCTATTTTATAGGCCGCCTGCTGACGTAGAGATAATGCTTACTAAATGAGACTTGGATAATATGCACCATTTATGCATTTACTTATTTACAAAATTTGCCATACCACCATTTGGTGCAATGACCATCAAAGCAGTTTACAATATCCAAATACATTTACTTATTTCAGTAAACACATCATACAATACAAGCACAAAAGGGGAGGGCTGAGTAATACAAGAATCAAAATACCAATAACATTATGCCATATTTCAGAAATAGAAAAGGAAAATAAAAGGTAAAGGGTGAAGAATGAAGAATGAAGCCAACCCAGGGCTATATTCCCTCAAATGCTTTATCAAATAGCCATTGCTTGAGACCCAGTTTAAATTTCTATGAGGATTTCTCCAATCTAGAGGGAGGGTATTCCAGAGTGACGCTGTCGCAAAACCAAATGCTGATATTTGAGACTTTTCAAGCTGAAATTGAGAAGGAGGGTAAATGGACAAAAGTTAACTTGAGATGAACTCAGCAATCATACTGGACAGTAAGGAACAATGATATTAAATACGAAGGGACACTGGTATAATACACCAAGGAAAGAAGTTTACATCAAAACCTACAGGCTACTGATAACCACAGTAATGACAAGGCTGCGGGGCAGGGTCCCTGGCGGCCGAAGGTAACCAGGCGCTCGGCCTGGTGCGGGAACCCTGCTCGTGGCCTCCCGAGGGGCGGTCATTCGGGGGCAGCATTTTAAATTCATTGGCTCGCCAGGGATTGACGAAGTGGCGAGCCAATGAGACAGGCTGTGCCTCGGGGGGTTTATGTGGGAGACACGCGGCGGCGGCAGTCTTCGGCGGAGTGGTCAGCAGTGGGGTTTGAGGGCTCTTGCTTGTTGGGCCTGTTTGACTTCGGCGACGGCAGCACGTGGAGCAGCACGGTTCCGGGCGGTGCTGTGGTGATCTGCACAGAGTTTTGCTTCGATCGGTGGGCAGAGTGGATCCGGCGGCTGCAGAGCGGCTCTGGAGGGGACATGTTGCCGCGGCAGCATTTTGTAGGCGGGGCAAGTGGGGCGTTTGTTGTGTGGCCCACGATTGTTTAAAAAAAAAAAGAAGAAGAAATATATAATAAATAAGAAAGGAGTTTGTGACGCCAAGGGTGTATTTTCATTGCTCCGTTCTATAATTTTGACGTGTTTTGGGATTCAAGTGGGCAAACGGGGGGGGGGGGGGAGAATGTCGTTGCGTAGGGGACGGCAAGGAAGAGTGGTGGGGCTAGGTAGGGGGAGCGGGCTACAGAGGGTCGGTGAAG
Source organism: Ichthyophis bannanicus (assembly GCA_033557465.1). Lineage (NCBI taxonomy): Eukaryota > Metazoa > Chordata > Amphibia > Gymnophiona > Ichthyophiidae > Ichthyophis > Ichthyophis bannanicus. The sequence continues at coordinate 648,477,182 of CM066031.1, forward strand.
GGGGCGGGCCGTGCCTTCAGGGGGGGGGGTGCCAGGAGGGGCAACCGGAGGGTCTGACGGGGGGGAAGGTGCATACGGTGGCTCCTGGTGCTAGGGGCAAGGGTACTGCAGGCAGCAGGGGGGCTGGGGTTCGAGGGGGGAGGGCGACAGCCCCAGCCAGGAAGAAGAAAAGGGGATCCTCTGTTAGAGGGCATAGAGGGGGGGGAGAGCTGGAGTCAGGGCAGCTTGTAGGGGGAACTGGGCCGCATGAGCAGGAGATGGGTGTGGCTGCTAATGGGATTTCCAGTGCGGCGGTTCCTGGTGAGGGGGAGGGTGGTAGGGCTGGTCAGGGGAGTTCTGGGAATTGGTGGGGGGGTTTGGGGTGCACGGTTGGGGTGGGCAAGGGTTGGGGGGGTGGGGCGGGGGGCCTGTGGTGGAGGGTTGGGCCACACCGTGGCGTGGGGCCCATAGCTTCGTCCAGTGACCTCCTTTCCGGATGGGATGGGAGGGAGGGGTGGGGTCACCGGGTGGGTCTGAGTCATGGGATCATTGGCGGGAGGGGGCAAGGCTCGTCTAGTGCCGAGTGGTTGGCGGCTTGGCAGCCTGTGGGTTCCCCTTTTGTCCCCTCCCCTTCTTTTTCTTCTCTTTTGTCTCCGCAGGTTTCGACGATGGCTCAGGCTGCGGGTCATGCTTCCGGCATACAGCACACCGTGGTTGAAAGGGGGGTTAGCAGCATCGGGAGGATCATGGAGACTCGAGGCCAGCTCAGTGGATGGCGGGGGAGCGCAGGCATCGGGCTTGAGGATGCAGAAACCGGAGGTACGGCCTGGGGAAATACAGGCTGGCGATGGGGGAACGGCGGGTGAGTTGCAAGTGGACGGTGGGGTCGGATCGGAGCAGGCGGGCGTGCAAGACGGGGGTGGGTGCAAGGCGAAAAGGAAGAGTAGGTATTCCCGCAGGCATCATAGAAACATAGAAACATAGAAACATGATGACAGAAAAAGACCACATGTCTGTCCTTCCATAACAACAACTACAACAGTCCACTTTTTACCTTTAGAGATCCTCTGTGTTGGTCCCATGCCTTTTTGAATTCAGTTACTGTCCTCATCTCTACCACCTCCACTGGGAGACTATTCCATGGATCCACTACTCTTTCTGTAAAGAAATATTTCCGCATATCACTCCTGAATCTATCTCCCTTCACCCTCATCCCATGTCCCCTCGTAGCAGAACTTGCTTTCAATTGAAAGAGGCTCTCTCCTTGAACATTTATGCCACAGAGGTATTTAAACATTTCAATCCATTTACTTGTACTCTTTGTCGCCTCCCACCCAACCAATTTCTAACCCAAGCGTCGCCACAGTTCGGAGTCGTCCTCTTCGTCCACTTCTTCCTTGTCATTCTCTTCACCTGAAACTGCCCTTTCAGGGCTAGGGTTAGGCCAGGCACAAGGTGGGTCCTCCGGTGGGAAGGGCATGCCTACGCTGGTGGCATTCGCGGAATTATGGGAAGGGGTGCCCAGAAGCTTACGTCGTAAGATTTGGAAGAGGCGATACATAGACATATTCAGATTGCTGGAGGGTAGGAAGCGGTCGGGTGAGAGTAGAAGGAAGAGAAAGGAAGATGAAAAGGCGAGACGGATATGGAAAGTCTCGTGTAATGTTGTCAATTGGGTCAGATCCTTTTTAAGGTCGGCAAGCGTTTGGGGTCATCAGATTCTGGAAGATTATGGAATGCTGTTGGTGTATGCGGACTCTATTTTGGAAGCAGCGCAGATGCATGACGGGTTTGCCTGGTTGAATTATGATGAGAGGTTTAGGGACAAGATGGAGGAGAGTAAGTGTTTGACTTGGGGTACGCAGGATATCAATTTGTGGCTGACCCAGATGTTGGTCAGGGCGGATGCGGGTGGAGGGGCTGGGGTGAGAGTCCTAGCGGGTAACGCGGCTGGATTGGGTCGGTCCTTTCATGCGGTGGGCAGTACCCCCCCACAGAAGGCAGGGGGAGGGGGAGGCGGGGACATCTGTTGGCGATTCAATAAGTTCTCGTGCCCATTCCCCGATTGTAAGTTCCGCCATGCTTGCTCGGCATGTGGGGGTGGAATTCAGTGAATAACTGTTTCAAAAAAGGCGGCGTGGCCCCCCCTCCCGGTTCCCAAGTAATATGGAGTTATTGGGGTTGGCCCCACCCCGATTTCTCGGGGGATTCTAGGGGAGTGGTTGAGATGTTATCCGCGGAGGCAGGATAAAGAGGTGTTGGAGTGGGGGTTTTAGTTGGTTTCCGTATTCCGGTGACGGGAACTATATTGGGTCGTCAGCACATAACTCACCTTTTGTGCGGCGTTTGGCATTGGTTGTCCACGATAAGTTGGCAGTTGAGCTGCGCTTGGGCAGAATAGCAGGTCCTTTTGCGGAGCCACCCTTCGTGAATTTGTTGGTTTCCCCGCTGGGGGTGGTGCCAAAGAAGGAGACGGGGAAGTTTCACTTGATTCATAACCTCTCTTTTCCGGTAGGGGACTCGGTGAACGATCATATACCGAAGGAGTTGTGTGCGGTTTGCTATGCGTCATTTGATGAGGCGGTTAATTTGGTGAAACGGTGCGGCCCGGGAGCCTGGTTGGCGAAGGTAGACATTGAATCGGCATTTCGGCTGCTGTCAGTTCATCCGTCTTCTTTTCATTTGTTAGGTTTTTCTTTTGATAATGAGTTCTTTGTGGACAAATGCATGCCTATGGGGTGTTCGGTGTCTTGTGCCTACTTTGAGATGTTTAGTTCCTTTTTGCACTGGAATTTAGTCCGGAGAGTGGACTGTGGGAACGTGGTGCACTATCTTGACGATTTTCTGTTTGTGCGGGAGGCACAGTCGGAGGAGTGCCTGCAGTTATTGGACAGTTTTATAGACATGGCTAGCGCTTGCGGTCTCCCGTTGGCCGCCGATAAAAAGGAAGGTCCGGCCACGTGTATTACGTTTTTGGGGATTGAGCTTGATTCGGTGGAAATGGTGGCGCACCTCCCGATGGATAAGGTGGTGAGGTTGCAGGTCCTGGTGGCTAACGGTCTGGCGTCCACTAAGTTATCTTTGCGGGAGTTGCAAGTATTGATTGGTTCCTTAAATTTTGCTTGCAGAGTCATACCGATGGGCCTTGTTTTTCTGCGACAATTAGCGGAGGCCACAGCTGGAATTCGGAAGCCGCATCATCGTATTAGAATGTCCAAGGTCATGAAGGCTGATTTGAGAGTTTGGGACGTTTTCCTGGCAGGTTTTAACGGGATCTCGGTCTTGATGAAGGCGGAGATATCAAGCACAGATTTACAATTGTACACTGATGTGGCTGGTAGCTGTGGGCTAGGTATTTATTTCGGGGGGGAATGGGGTGCAGCCAGTTGGCCTTCGGCATGGCACACAGTGGGTTTGACTAGTAACATTACGTTTTTGGAGCTGTTTCCCTTGTTGGTAGTGTTGCACTTGTGGCCTGCACGGCTTCAGAATTGTAGAGTGGTTTGGTGGAGCGACAATGAGGCTGTGGTTGCGGTGATTAACCGGTATACGCTATGCTGCGCGCAGGTGGCAGGGCTGATGAGGGACATAGTTTTGGCTTGTTTGCGTTTGTGAAGGCTAGACATGTTCCGGGATGCACTAATAGAATTGCTGATGCTCTTTCTCATTTCAAGTGGAAACTGATCCGGACCTTCGCGCCAGAAGCGAACGACGAAGGGTTGGCAGTTCCAGAGCACTTGTGGTGGATTGGCCAGCGGAGATGGTACTGTTGCTGAGGAATTCTGTGTTGGCAGCGACGTGGTCGGCATATCGGAGAGGTATTGACGCAGTGGTGGAGTACCTTGAGTCTCAAGGTTGGCGGCCAGGTCGGGCCTCCGACAGTTTGTTGGGGCAGTATATAGTGCTAGCAAAAAGCAATGGGGTGTCCAGGACATCGGTATGGAGTCGGTTAGCTGGCTTTACCTTCTTTGCTAGGGCTGCCGGATGGGGATGCTCGGTTCCCGGGTTTTTGGCCCGGAAGCTGTTGCAGGGATGGGAACGAATTTGTCCGTCTCCTGTGGTCTTGAGGTTGCCAGTGACACACGAGCTGCTGGTCAGGCTTTGTGCGGCACTGCCGAGTGTGGCGTCGTCACACTATGAGGCTATACTTTTTAAGGCAGTGTTTTGCTTGGCCTTTTTTGGAGCTTTTCGGATCAGGGAGTTGGTGGCTAATGCTGGTAGGGCCACGGGGGTTGGTGGCCTGTTAAGTAGTCATGTGCAGGTCAGGGGGGGAAAGCTGCCTCTAATGTTTCGATTGATTTTTACGTTTTTTGGTGCGCTGAATCCAAATCTGGTAACCAATTTGCTCCATCACGTACAGATTTTTTGCTACATTGGGTTAGCAGTTTGAGGTGAACGTTTCAGATTGAGTGCGATCGAGATAAAAGTTTCTTGGATGAATTCTTTATACTAATTGTTTAGTAGTTATTCAAATAAGAATAAAGAAAATTGTAACAAGGCAGCACATAAGAATAGAGTAATGTCAACAAAACACACTGTGATGGTAGCAAAATTGTCTGCACTTAAAACAGCCACATACATGTGCACAAACATTGAGCATATAAGAGCGAGGTTAGACACAAAGCAAAGCAAAGAAATGTGCAAAAAATGTTGTACAGGTATGTATGTAAGAATAGAAAACGCAAACCGCACCATTGCAATACATGAAGACAAACACCCGATGGTGTGAAAATAAAATTCTAATAAATGAGATCCGACACTGTGGTAATAACTAGCAAATTTTTATTTCAAAGTTTAGTAAAAACACGATATTTGTCAACACAGTTTAGATTTTAAAGTCATTCTTGGGTCAATCAATCTCCTGGTGGGCCCGTTTCTTCTTCCCCCGAATGCTTCTCTTGGTGCGCTGCTTGGCGTATTTTTCATCTGGGGTTTCCCGCAGCATCAACCAGCAGAAATCAGCCATCATAGTGGTGTTCCATCTTCCTTGGTACCTTCTCTCTGCGTCCTTGATGTCCTGGTGAAACCTTTCACCTTGTTCTTCACTGTACGCCCCCAAGTTTTCGGGAAAGTAGTTCACATGGGAGTGCAAGAAATGGACTTTCAGGCTCATGTTACAGCCTTGTTCTTTGAAGGCATTGAGCATCCTGGCAACAATATCCTTATAGTTCTCATCCCGCCTGTTCCCCAAGAATTTGAGAACAACATCCTTGAAGGAATCCCAGGCTTCTTTTTCCTTCTCAGACATCGTTTCAGCGAATGCTCCATCTGAAATGAGTTTCCTTATATCAGGGCCAACAAACACTCCTTCCTTTAGCTTTGCTTCAGAAAGTCGGGGAAACTTTGAGCAAAGGTACCGAAAGCACTCACCATCTTTTGGAAGGGACTTGATGAATTGCTTAATGAGACCCAACTTAATGTGGAGAGGTGGTAATAGAATTTTATCACGAGGTACCAAGCTCTCATGAAGAACATTTTTCTCACCGGGTCTCAAATACTCCCGAATTGGCCAGTCTTTTCTCCCCCAGTGTAGGTCGCGGGCCCGGCTATCCCACAAGCAAAGGAAGCAGGGATATTTGGTGAAACCGGATTGCTGCCCTAATAGCATGGATAGAATTTTAAAGTCTCCACAAATCATCCACTTATGCTCATCATAACGAATCTTCTGAAGAATCAGGGCCAAATTCTCGTATTTTTCTTGGAGAATAACAGAGTGAGCAATAGGAACTGAAGCGAATGTGTTGCCATTATGAAGAAGAACACCTTTTATGCTGTCTTTTGACGAATCAATGAACAGCCGCCATTCAGCAGGATCATACTTGAGTTTAAACTTTTCCATCACTCTGTATATATCGTTGCAAAATACCAAATCTTCCTCTTTGCTGAAATACTTCAAAAATTGTGTCTCGCAGTTACGGTACCAATAAAAAGTTGTTCCTGGTGACAATAGATTTTTCTGTTTAAGCCGAGAACCTAGCAGTTGGGCAGCATCTTTTGGGAGTCCTAAATCCCGGACTAAATCATTCAATTCAGCTTGAGAGAAAAGTTCAGGTTTCGGATCTGGTTCAGTTTCAAACTCGGAAGTACTGGACTCATCGGGAAAAGCCATCTGATGAGTCTCATCATGATCAGAACCGTCCACACAAATATGATCCAAAGATTTTGGTGGTTCAGGCACAGGTACTTCGTTGCTATGAGGCATAGGCCTAATTGCTGAGGGAAGGTTGGGGTAACTTATTACGTTCTTATTTTGTAAGTTTTATCCCTTCACAATGCAAGAGCAAAAATAGCAGTCACTGCTGTGGTCTCTTTGTTCACGCCACATCATAGGTATTCCGAAACGAAATGCTTGTTTTTTTACCTTTCATCCATAAGCGTAGATCTTCCTCACATGTCTTGCACACTTTGTGAGGAGCCCACGGTTTGTCTTGATCGCCTAACTTCAAACCGAAATAGGCGAAATATACTTTTTTAATAAATGCAGAAATGTTCCTCTGCCGCTTTTTCACGGTATATTCCCCACAAATAAAACAAAAACTGTCCGGAGATTTGACGCAACCTCTGGCTCTGTGAGCCATCACAAATACACAGCACTGCAAACTACAACTGTAGTGAACCACTTCGGAATAAAGCTGGATTACGACTGAGCAAACAAAAGGTAATAATGAACTTGCAAGAAACTGAAATTTGACAGGAACGTTCATGTCGCAACCACCGTGTTTGAGCGAGCGAACGAGGCGAGGCGAACAGGAAAGAACATGCGCCAGCGCGAGTACTGGATTTAGCCCCCCGCCTCCCAATTGTCCTGTTAATGTATAAAATGAATACAAAACACTCTAAAATATCATGAGGGAGTGTTTCTAGTTAGTTAACCATTACAACCTCTATTTTGGGCCAAGAAAATAAACTGCAGTCGGCTAAAAAGAAATTATGTGAACATTCCTTATATGGGTAAGAAATCTAATTTTGCAAGAAAATGTGACGTGATGGAACATTTTGGCTATTTTTCCTGGATTCAGCACCCCAAAATCTATAGGAATCAGTTGCAAAACTGGAGGCAGTTTTTTGGTAGTGTACCTGTGTTATTTATTGGAGCGCCTGGTTGCGGGTCGGCTCTTTTTCTTGCATGAGGATTCACGGTGGGTGACTCGTTTTCAAGTGGCAGCGGTACTAAGGAATGCCATACAGCATTTGGGCTTCGATCCTAAGCATTTTGCGCCACATTCATTTCGGATTGGAGCGACAACCAGTGCAGCGGCGGCGGGGCTCTCAGAGGTGGAGATTCAGAGCATTGGCAGGTGGAGATTGCAGGCCTTTAGGGGTTATGTGCAGTTATGAGGGGAGATATCTGTTTGTGGGGCTAACCTTAGCTTTCTTTTTCAGATGCTGTGCGGTGCTCGCATGGATGCTGGATGATTGGACATTCATTTGTGCATTGGGCGGGACTGCAGGCAGCTGAACGGCCGTTGGGGTGTAATTTAGGTCTCGACCTGGCATTGGTGTCTGTACTATGGCTGGGTGAGAGTGGTCTGCGTTGGCCGCAGCTTTTACCTTTGCTTTGGCACCATCGTTGGGTGAGGAAAGAGCCCTCTGTGATCCTTCTGCATATGGGCGGAAATGACTTGGCCGGATGGACTTGTAAACAGTTGATTCGAGCAGTAAAGAGGGACCTGGTTGAGGTTCTTCGGATGTTATTTTGTTGTGGTCGGACATCATTCCAAGGCCAGCCTGCCGGCAGCAGCGGCGTTGGTCTCGTGGGTTGGCGAAAATTAATCGGCAGATTGGGCGGTGGGTTGGTGATCACGGGGGATATCAAATTTTGCACCCTTGGGTTGATGTTGATTGTTCAGGATTGTATCGGTAGGACGGGTTGCACTTATCCGTGGTGGGTATGGATCTGCTGCTGAATGACTGTCAGGAAGCTTTGGAATGTATTGTTCAGTGGGAGTCTCGATGGTCGCAGCTTGGGGGGGGGGGTGTAGAGGCGTGAACGTCTTCTACGCCGGGTGGCGGGATCCCAGAGGTTTCTGGGGTCCGGAGCCTTATTCTGGAATTGGAGCGGGGTGGTCGCCCCCAACCCGGATGACCCCTGGCCGGTCTTTGCTAGTAATATGGCGAGGTCGGGTAAAAGGGGGGGTTGGCGTTTGCCGCTGGCTAGGCCACGGCGGGAGTGGAATGAGGTCACCTTGCTAGTGGTATGGCGGGTGAGGGCTCATTCCGCTCGTGGGTTATTATTAAGACGTTTATGTTTCAAGGAAATGTTTTGGAATGCTATGTCTGTTAATAAAGCTGCGACCATACGAGCCAAAAGAAGTGTGTCTGTGTTGGTTATTTTGAGGTCTTGAGGAGAGGTGAGGGATGGTGGGGTTACGGGGGGGGGGGGGGGTAGGTGTTGGTAGCGTTGGCGGGGGGGGAGGGAGAGCGGGGTACCACCGGGTCCGACCTGCCTTGGTTATTCCTTAAGTAATGGGATGGTATGATCCAAATGACTAGCCCCATATAATATTCTAGCTGTTATATGAATTAATTGAAATCTTTTTACGCTATAGGCAGGAATACCAATCAAAAGCAAATTACAATAATCAAGCTTGTTAAAGATCAACGCATAAATCAAAATGTTTGAATCCAATTTATCCAGACTGTCAAAGAGAACGAACTAGTCACAACGAAGCAAAACATTTCTTAACAACCATAGAAATGTGTTCCTGAAAAGAGAAATTGGAATCAAGTAAGACCACAAGGGAATGGATACAATCCTGAACTGGTAACACTATGCCTGATCCTGCTGGAGTAAAAACTGGGTGATTCTTAGTCCCAGTGAACCCTATTGCCTCAGACTTAGAGTGTTCAGTAAAAGCCTATTTTCCATAATCCAGTATGTGATTAGCTTAAAAACCGGGCCAAAAACAAAATCCTTAAAAGAACTGTGCCAAGTAGACTGGCTGATCCAAATTTGAATGACACCAATGAAAAAGCATGGACTGAAGCCAAAATTTTGTATCATTGCCCTCAACGGGGCCAAAAAATTATTAAATAACATTAAAGGCCTTTCTAGGAAAAACAGTGTGGCCATGATATACTGAAGCACTTTTGGTTGGGAAGCACAAATGCCACAGATTATACAGAAGTGGTCAACACTGAGGAACTGACATACGAAGTTGAGTGGGAAGTTGCAAATGAAATACAAAAATCCATTAATGAAGTTTAAAAAAGGTATTATACTACACTGATTGCAAATGGTCCAAACAGCAATGGGGAATTGTTTAAGCTGGATATCAAGTTCTACAAACTTCATCTAATATGATAAGAATTTTGACTTCATGGTCAAGAACTGAAGAGCTAGCTCTATACTTTCAGCATAAGGTGGAGAGGTTGAGCAGTTTATCAAATAGACATAATAAGCTGGTGGGATTCTTTTGATTCTTCCTTTGTTGTACCTAAGATGGTAAAATGTGAGAGAAAGGTCAATTTATCTTGGAAGAGAGAAAGAACATCACCCGTCCTTATCTTGCTGCTAGTATTTAGGAGCTGAGGAGGATAGTAACTACATACTGCAAGGGCTGTTGAGTATTTGATCCATGCCCCATGGCACTGATGAGGAACTACCAATAGGTAGTCTTCGTTGACTTACTATCTTTATTAATAAGGCTCAAGAGTGCTGCACAAGGGGGGCATTAACTGTGATTTTGAAAAGGGGGAGGTCTCGGTGCTGTGCAGTGCAATAATTATCTCTTGGTTGGTAGTATATCTATGTTGGCAAAAATGTTGAAAGTAGTTGTAGCAATCCAATTATAAACGTTTTAGGATAATTAAGGGTTTCTGGATCAAATGCAGGAAGGATTTGGAATCTCTTATGGCAAAGAGATTGTTTTATTGGTTTTGTTGACAGAACTGAGTTTGCTATTTGATCGAGGAGGAGAGGTGCTGGTTTTACAGTTACATTTACAATCTGCTCTTAACTTGGTAAATGCTAATTTATTATTATTAATATTATGTCATTTAGGTGTGTCAGGTAATGTGCTTTCATAGCTTTCTGAGTTTCTAGCTGACCATTCTCTGTAAGTAAAATGGGGGCGTGAGCTATCCGCTAAATGGAGTATGAAATGTGGGTGCTGCAAGGTTCCCTTCTTTCACTGATTTTGTTCAATATTTATCTTAGCCCATTAAGGTAAATTTTTATCAATCCTGGATATTGTTTTTTTTCTTATGCAGATGATATATTGTTAATTATTCCATTTTGGGAGGGAACAATACTAACTCTTAAGTTGTTGGGCACCTGTTTTGCACTAGTAAAACTGTGAATTGAGGAAAATTGCTTGGTTGTAAATCCAGAAAAGACTAAGCTCCTGGGGTAGGAGGTCGGAAAAATTGCAGCCATCGCAGAACAACTATTGGAGGAAAGTGTGATCCTGACATGTTCTTTGTTTTGGATTTTGGGTATTGTATTGGATTCAGAACTTACATTAGTAATGCATATTATCCAGATGTCTGAAGGGCACTTTGCAACATGAGATTGGCACATTCGACTAATGATTTTCTTGCTGAAGATGGTTTATGATAGGACATGTACAGGGCCAAAAGAACCTCATTCTAACTGAAAATAAACCAAAGATTTTTTTGTTTTATTTGTAATTGCATATCTATATGGGGGTTATTTTAGAAGCCCTAATTGTGCTTTGGACATTTGAAAACGGGCACTCAAATATCCAAATCACATGAACATTCTTAAACTCATTTTAGAAACTGCGTAAATGGATGTTGCCGGCACAATGATGACCAAGTAGAAGAGGGGCATGCCAGAGGAGTAGCCTGAGCAGAACAATGAAGATGCACATCAGAGTGTAATTTCAGAATGGAACAAGAATGTCTGGCCCTGGTTGTTGAAGCGTCTATGTCTATGCCTGTTCCTGACCATGAACAGGGTGCAAAACAATGCTTGTTTCATGGCGATAACATTTCTGGGGGTACAGCAATAAGCACTTTCACAGTTAATATTTTCTGGCTAACCAAACCACCATGCAAATACATCCTCTGAACATATTAGCAAGCTGCAGCCACACATTTGAGTTTCTGAAATGGCTGAACAGGACACATATGTCACTGTACATTTATTTAACAGGCTTTTTACACTGCTTTATCAATTAGTGAAAGTGGTTTACATTGTAATTTAAACAGGGATATTGATAACTTGGATTCTTCTGAGGAAAGGGAGGGTTAAGTGACTTGACCAAGGCTACAAGGAGTGCTAGAGGAAATCAAACCCTGGTCTCTTGTTTCCCAAACCAGGGCACTAGCCATTAGGCTGCTCCTTCACATGGATGTCTGTCTTCTGAAATATGCCAGCTAGGACATCCAAGCACGCATTTCTGTGGACATCAAATTCGAGGACATGCACATTTCTAAAATAGCCTATAGCTGTGCAGGTACCTGGCATTACTAACTGCACAGGCTCATCTCCAGACCTAGTTGCTAGGACAACCTTCTTCTGTGGCAGGAACAGAGCGATTTCAAACGGCACTTATATGTGCCTCCCTTCACTGCTGCAACTCCGCCATATTTTTGGACATTCTGCCCTGGACATTCCAGATTCACCATAGGCGTCCTTTCTGAAATGCCACTTCAAGGGCACTACAGCTTTTTTACATGCACAAATCGATTGTGCGTGCATTAATTCAAAAGTATATGTATTCATAAGAAATTTCCATGCACATTTCATTATTAAGTGCACAAATAAGCCTGAAATGCATATATCAAATAAGTAGTGGAAACTGCACTTCTCTCCTATTTGTTCTATTGTAATATTATTTACCTAGATTCGCCAGGCAAGCTCTCAGCTCAAGTGCTAGTTTTGGAAAATATGGCTTTGAGGATGGTATTTGGTGGTCCCAGATGGGAGAGAGCTTCCCTGTTTTTAGAAAGATTACATTGGCTCCGGGTTCAGCTAAGAATTCAAGTTAAATTATTGAGGGGACCTTTTACTAAAGTATGGTCATTTTTTGCAGTTACCGCACGTTAGTCACAACAATTAATATGTGATAACTGCAAAGCCTCTTACCAGGTATTTCCTGCATCTTCTCCTACAGTTACTGCACAGAAAAATCTGTAGTGCATTGTATGTGCAGTAACCTCATGGATGCACTTACCATCCTGTCATGCCAGGAGAGGGCATCTGTTACTGTGGCCTTGCACTAATTATGTGTATTATTTTGCATGGAAAGGCTCCAGGTTATATGAGTTTGTTGATACAGCTATATGTTCTAAGTCAGTGGTTCTCAAACTTTTTTGTACCGTGACCCCTTTTACCATTGGTCAACTTGAGGTGACCCCCAATGATAAAATCAAATGTGTCCCTCTTCCTTTCCGTTAACACATTGTCACTGTAATCATTTGTTGAATTATTAATATATTATAGGCCTTTGCAATATCTTTTTATTTATAAAACGTACTTATTTAAACCACCACAACAAGTAACAATATTTGATTTCAAAATTATGATGATTTTGTAGTCAAATCACTAATATGAAATAAAATAATTTTTTCTACCTTTGTTGTCTGACCAATTTATTCTCTGATCATGCTGGTCCCGATCTGAGGCTTCTGCTTTCCTGTCTTCTCTTAGCTCTCTTTCTGTAGTCTATGGTCCATCTGCCATTTCTTATCTCTTCTTTCATTTTCTTCACTTCTTTCCATCAGCCTATTTCCAGTCCCAGTAACCCTCCCCATTATCAGCCCCTTTCCAGTCCTCACTCCCAGTACCTTCCAATGTTAACTTGCATTCCCATGACTGCCACTGGTGTCCATTCCCTTCCAGTCCACCTCCTTCCCCACTGACCAGTCCCTTCTAGTACAAATACCATGGCAGCCCCTCTCAGATCCACTCTCTTCCAGTTCCATTCTCCCATCCCCTCGTATCAGCCCATTTGTAGCCTTAGCCCCCAGTTTTCTTCCAGGGCCAGCAGCTCTATCCTCCCCTCCACACAATCAGCCCATTCCCAGTCAAAGCCCCCAATCAGCTCGCTTCCAGTGCTAATCCCCCCTCAACCCCATTACCAGTGCTAGCCTCCCCTACTCAGCTCATTTCCAGTGCTAGTCCCTCCTCAACCCCATTACCAGTGCTAGCCTCCCCTACTCAGCTCATTTCCAGTGCTAGTCCCTCCTCAACCCCATTACCAGTGCTAGGCTCCCCTAATCAGCCCATTATCAGTCCTACCCCCCCCCCCCCATCAGCCCATTACCAGTCCAAGCCTCCTCTAATCAGCCCATTTCCAGTCCTAACCTCCCCGATCAGCTCATTTCCAATGCTAGCCCCCCATCAGTCCATTACTAGTCCTACCCCCTATCAGCACATTACCAGTCCCAACCCCCCTTGATCAGTCCATTCCCAGTCCTAGCCTTCCCTAATCAACCCATTATCAGTCCTAGCCCCCCATCTGCTCATTATAATCCTAATCCACACTGTCTCTCCCCTCTGTCCAGCATTTATCCCCCGTCTGTCCAGTATGTCCTCCTGTCTCTTCCCTTTGTCCATGTCAGCCCCCCGTCCATGTCAGCCCTCCCTCCATCTATCCATCCCTCCATGTCAGCCCCCTCCCTCCCTCCATGTCAGCCCCCCCTTTGTCCATGTCAGCCCCCTCCCTCCCTCCCTCCATGTCAGCCCCCCTCTGTCCATGTCAGCCCTCCATCCATCCATCAGCTCTCCCCTCCCTCCATTTTAGCCCCCCTGTCCATCTCAGCCCCCCTCCCTCCCTCCCTCCATCCAACAATCAGCTCTCCCCTCCCTCCATGTCAGCCCACCTCCCTCCCTCCATCCATCCATCCCTCCATGTCAGCCCCCTCCCTCCCTCATGTCAGCCCCGTTGCAGGTTTCCTGCCCCCTCCTCCCCTCTCCCTGTCTGCCTGCTACTGCCCTGTTCTTCTGCAGCCGCGACTCCCTGCCTCTTAGGAAACCGTGGCTGTGCCTCCTGTGAGTGAAGCCGTTGCAGAGCCTTTCTGTCTCTTGATGGGCTCTGTGCAGCATGCCATTGTCCCGCCTCCAAAGAAAGTGGTAAACAACTTCCTGTGGAGGCGGGACAATGCTGCACGGAGCCCATCGAGAGACAGAAAGACTCCGCAAAGGCTTCACTCACAGGCACAGCTGCGGTTCCCTAAGAGGCAGGAAGCCACGGCTGCAGAAGCTTGGAGTCTGTCAGTTTGCCGCGGCCAAGAAGCGGACTCGGAAACGGCAGCAACTTGTGCGCTTTTTCTTTTTTTTAACAGTGGAGTGAGGCGACCCCCCCTGAATCCTGTCGCGACCCCCATGGGGGTCACTACTCACAGGTTGAGAACCGCAGTTCTAAGTCATAATTTGCGATCGGTGGATGCATAAGATTACAATCACTTTCAACTAGAAGGACTAGAAGGACTAGAAAAGGGGGCTGTTACTTCTGGAGAGAGATCTGCAATTGTGAGTATATACTTCTGGGAATTTTCTGAAAGGAATTCTTTGTATTAAAGCTAATTAATCTGTGAACCCACTATTTTTTGTTAAATCAGTCAGGGTCTAGTAGCGGCAGTTTAAGTTTAAATTTAAAACACAGAAGAGAACTTTCTGGTTACATTTCATACCAAGCAGAGAGCATGTAGTTTAAATTTAATAGTCACTCAGGGCCTAGCATCAGCAAAGTACGTTTAGTTTAAATTTAAAACACAGAAGAGAGCTTTCTGGTTAAATTTGGAACCCAGCAGAGAGCTTGTAGTTTAAAGGCCTAGCATCAGCATAGTACTGTTAGTTTAAATTTAAAACACAGAATAGAGCTTTCTGGTTAAATTTAGAACCCAGCAGAGAGCTTGTAGTTTAAATTTCATATTAAGTTAGAGCCTAGCAGCAGCAAAGAGCTATAATTTAAATCAAATCAGAATATAGCTTAGCACATAAGGCAAAACAGGGTCAGTACTCTTTGAGCAACAAATAAAGTCTTCTAGAGACCTTTACAAAGAGGCCTTCTACCTAGGGGGCAAGAGACCTGTGAAACGTTTTCAATAGGTCTTAACACCAGGTGGCAGATCTAAAGGCCATTTTGAAAGACTCCTTCTATCCAACCAAGGACTGTTAATCACCCAGGAAGTTGGTCACAGCTTACCTCAGCAGCACAGGCATAAATAGCTCAACAAGAGCTCTGTGATCCTCAGTCTTGAAGAACTAGAAAAGGGGACTGTTACTTCTGGAGAGAGATCTGCAATTGTGAGTATATACTTCTGGGAATTTTCTGAAAGGAATTCTTTGTATCAAAGCTAATTAATCTGTGAACCCATTATTTTTTGTTAAATCAGTCAAGGCCTAGTAGCAGCAGTTTAAGTTTAAATTTAAAACACAGAAGAGAACTTTCTGGTTGCATTTCATACCCAGCAGAGAACTTGTAGTTTAAATTTAATAGTCACTCAGGGACTAGCATCAGCAAAGTACTTTTATTTTAAATTTAAAACACAGAATAGAGCTTTCTGGTTAAATTTGGAACCCAGCAGAGAGCTTGTAGTTTAAATTTAATAGTCACTCAGGGCCTAGTATCAGCAAAGTACTTTTAGTTTAAATTTAAAACACAGAAGAGAGCTTTCTGGTTAAATTTGGAACCCAGCAGAGAGCTTGTAGCTTAAGTTTCATAATAAGTCATAGCCTAGCAGCAGCAAAGAGCTATAATTTAAATCAAATCAGAATATAGCTTACCTCAGCAGCACAAGACAGGATACTGTGTAGCAGCTCTCTTTTAATAAGTGTTATTTCCCTCCCTCCCTCCCCAACACCCACCCCTGGGATAATCGTAGCTTTATAGGTACTTACACATCTTAAAAGACAGGAGGTGATCTCAGGTGAAGCTCGTTACCCAAAAAAGTCATAGGATCTGAGGACCTGAGATTAATTAAGCTTCAGGTAAACAAGGTATATTAAACGTATTAGGTACAGTTTTATTAGTATAAATATCCATAGCAACCCTTAGTAAGTAAATAACTTAAAGATATAAACACAAACTTAAAACTAAGATGCAGACAGCAGTCCAGCAGCGAGATGGGGGCTTTCCAGTCTTTTGCATTGAGTGTCACATGTATAATTTTCTCGCAGTTGGTGAGAGGTCTTACATGTGCACTAGGTGCAAGGAGCTCTTTGCTCTCAGGGAACGAGTCCATTCTCTAGAGGCTAGAGTAGCAGACTTGGAAAACATAAGAAAGACAGAGAGGTGCATAGATGAGACCTACAGGGATATAGTCCTGAAGTCCCACCTCTAGTCTGGCAGCATCCCTGTTGCCATGGAGGAGAGAGGTCACGTGACAGGAGAGCATCACCCTGGTTTGGCAGGAGGTGATCCTGAAACTAGGACCTGTCCTCCAGGTGATGTAAAACCCTCTTGCACCGAGGACATTTCTCCAGGGCCATGTGCCCCTGAGGGAAGGGTTAGGACAGCCGTTATAGTTGGTGATTCGATCATTAGGCATGTAGATAGATGGGTAGCTGGTGGACGTGAGGATCGCCTGGTAACATGCCTGCCTGGTACGAAGGTAGCGGACCTCACGCGCCACTTATATAAGGTCTTAGATAGTGCTGGGTAGGAGTCTGCTGTCTTGGTACATGTCGGTACCAATGACATAGGAAAATGTGGTAGGGAGGTTCTGGAGGCTAAATTTAGGCTTTTAGGTAGGAAGTTGAAATCCAGAACGTCCAGGGTAGCGTTCTCTGAAATGCTTCCCGTTCCACGCGTAAGCCACAAAAGGCAGGCAGAGCTCCGGAGTCTTAATGCGTGGATGAGACAGTGGTGCAGAGATGAGGGTTTTGGATTTGTTAGGAACTGGGGAACATTCTGGGGAAAGGAGGGGCTCTTCCGAAGGGATGGGCTTCACCTTAACTGGGATGGAACCAGGCTGCTGGCATCAACCTCTAAAAAGGAGATAGAGCAGCTTTTAAACTAGATAATAGGGAAAAGCCGACAGTCGCCCAAGAGTGGATGCTTCGGAAGAATGTATCCTTGAAGGATGCTACCAAAAGCAGAGAGGTTCCAAAAAAGAGTAAAGCAGCCCAAATGCCCTCGAGTATGGAGCAGACAGAGCTGAAAGATGCCAAATTACTCATGTCTACCAATAGCCAAATTAATATGAATAAAATACAGTATCTAAAATGATTGTATGCAAATGCTAGAAGTCTAAAAAATAAGATGGGAGAGTTAGAATATATAGCAATAAATGGGAGGTTAGATATGATTGGAATATCAGAGACATAGTGGAAGGAGGACAACCAGTGGGACACTGATATCCGGGTACAAACTATATCGTAATGATAGAGTTGATCAAATTGGTAGAGGGGTTGCGCTCTATGTTAGAGAGGGCATTGAGTCAGAAAGGATTAAAATTTTGCAGGAAACAAAATTTACTGTAGAATCTCTATGGATTGAAATTCCATGTAAAAAGGGGAAGGCGATGGCAGTGGGGGTGTACTATCGACCGCCTGGCCAGAATGAACAAATGGATGATGAAATGCTCAAAGAAATCAAGGAAGCTAACAAACGTTACAGCGCAGTAATAATAATGGGTGATTTTAATTACCCCGGTATCGACTGGGTCAGTGTCACGGTAGGACATACTAGGGAGATAAAGTTCCTAGATGAAATGAATGACTGCTTCTTGGAGCAGCTGGTTCATGAACCGACCAGAGGGAAGCCATATTAGACCTAGTCCTTAGTGGAACACCAGATTTAGTGCAAGAGATAAGGGTGTTGGGGCCACTTGGCAATAGTGATCATAGCATGATCGCCTTTGATTTCATTAGTGGAGGAGGGATAGTAAGGAAATCCACAGTACTACCTTTTAACTTTCAAAAGGGAGAGTATGCTAAAATGAGGAAAATAATTAAGAAAAAACTAAAAGGAACAGTTGCAAAGGTTAAAGACTTACAATACTATCTTGGAAGCTCAGACCAGCTGTATTCCACGCTTTAAGAAAAAGTGGAAGGAAGTCCAAAAAAGTGCCAGCATGGTTTAAAGGTGAGGTCAGAGAGGCTGTTGTTGCAAAAAAGCATCTTTCAGGAAATGGAAAAAAGATCCATATGACGAAACCTGGAAACAGCACAAGCACTGGCAAGTCAAATGCAAGGCATTGATAAGGCAGGCAAAGGGAGAATTTGAGAAGAAGCTTGCTACGGAAGCAAAAATGCGAAATAAAGATGTTTTCAAATACATTTGTAGAAAAAAACCTGTGAGAGAGTCAGTTGATCCATTAGATGATAGAGGGGTTAAAGGGGCACTAAGAGGCGACAAGGCGATAATGGAGAGACTGAATGAATTCTTTGCTTCGGTCTTTACTGAGGAAGATGTAGGGATGTTACCCATGACTGAAGTGGTATTTAAAGGTGTGGAAATATTTTTTTTATTTTTTTATTTATTTAACTATTTCTTTTATACCGCCCCTTCCAGAGATCAAGGGCGGTTTACATATAACAGGAAATATTGATACATCAGGAAGATGTATTACAACTATTAGATAAACTGAAGGGTAGCAAATCACCTGGGCCGGATGGTATACATACAATGGTGTTGAAAGAACTGAAATATGAGATTGCAGACCTGCTATTAGTAATCTGTGAATTATCATTAAAATCATCTCTAATACCTGAAGATTGGAAGATCGCCAATGTAACACTAATTTTTAAAAAGGGTTCCAGGGGTGATCCAGGAAACTACAGACCAGTGAGCCTGATGTCAGTACTGGGAAAAATGGTAGAAACCATCATAAAGAATAAAATTACTCAGCATGTAGATAGTCATGGCCTAATGGGAGACAGCCATCATGGCTTTAGACAAGGAAGATCTTGTTTTACTAATCTGTTATGTTTTTTTGAAGGTGTGAATAAACAGGTGGACAAAGTTGAGTCAGTTGATATAGTGTATCTGGACTTTCAGAAAACCTTTGACAAGGTCCCTCATCAGAGACTTTTGGCAAAACTAAAGAGTCATGGGATAGGAGACAGTGTACTACTGTGGATCAGGAACTGGTTAAAAGATAGAAAGCAGAGGGTAGGGCTAAATGGCCAATTTTCCCAATGGAGAAAGGTGAATAGTGGTGTACCCCAGGGATCTGTGCTGGGTCCTCTGCATTTTGACATATTCATAAATGACCTGGAAAGTGGAATAACGAGTGAGGTTTCAAATTTGTAGATGACACAAAACTATGTAAAGTTGTTAAAACCCAAGAGGATTGTGGAAAATTGCAAGAGGATCTTGATAAATTGGAAGACTGGGCATCAAAATGGCAGATGAACACTAATGTGGACAAGTGCAAAGTTATGCACCTAGGGAAGAAGAACCCAAACTATGGTTACACGATGCAAGGTTCCACATTAGGAACTACCACCCTGAAAAAAGATGTAGGCGTCATTGTGGATAATATGTTAAAACCCTCAGCCCAGTGTGCAGCGGCGGCCAAGAGAGCAAATAGAATGCTAGGTATAATAAGGAAAGGAATGGAAAATAAAACAAAAGATATCGTTCCATGGTGAGACCGTACCTTGATGATTGTGTGCAATTCTGATCGCCGTATCTTGAAAAGGATATAGCGATATTAGAAAAGGTTCATAGAAGAGCCACCAAAATGGTAAAGGGGATGGAAGGATACTCCTATGAAGAAAGGCTAAAACGGTTAGGGCTCTTTAACTTGGAAAAGAGATGGCTTAGGGGAGATATGATAGAAGTCTATAAATGAATGAATGGAGTGGAACGGCTAAACGTAGATCGATTGTTTATGTTATCAGAATATAGAAAGACTAGGGATATGCAATGAAGCTACAGGGTAAACTATTTAAGACTAATAAAAGAAAATATTTTTTTACTCAATGTGTAATCAAACTCTGGAATTTGTTACCGGAGGATGTAATAAATGCTGTTATTTTAGCTGAGGTTAAAAAAGGTTTGGACAAGTTCCTGGAGGAAAGGTCCATAAACCATTATTAAGAAGGGACCCAGGATATCAATGCTTGAACCAATACAAGCATTGTGGAACCTGTGTCTTCTGGGGAAACTGCTAAGTACGTATGACCTAGATTGGCCACTTTTGGAAACAGGATACTGGGCTTGATGGACCTTGGTCTGACCCATTATGGCATATCTTATGTTCTTATGTTAGGGAATTTTATGAAAAAATTGACTAGCATTGAAACAAATCACAGGGCAATACTGAGGGTATGTATAACTTGCCTAATGAGTTAGGATCTTCTGCTTTGCAGGTCTTTTAGATGAGGGCTAAAAACTTGGCTGTTTAAAAATGTATAAAAAATGGAGTTTGTATAATAATGAATTAATTTGGCTTTTTTAGATTCATTTTTATTAACACATCATTGGAATCAACTAAAAACTGGCATTACAACCACAAGCAGCATATAAAAATTCATTCATAAGACACAATGCACACATCTAACCAAGGTAGAACAGGTAGAGGACCTTTTACTAAAGTGCGTTAGGGTTTTGCACTTGACATGTGTTTAGCGCTAAAGCTAATGTGCATTAAGTAGAAAGCCTAGACAGCAACTTTTGGGGGCGTGGCCAGCATGTTCCTGGCAATTAACCCGTGGATGTGCACCTTAATGCATGGTGCAGTTACTGCAGGTTCACCTATTTCCACCTTTTAAGGGGGTATTAGTTGCATCCATGCTAATTGCAACATTGACAGCACATGACATGTCCCCCATGCTCACTGCAATCTGCTCTCCATGCCCATTCTCTGCCCCATAGGATCAGCTTCATCATAGCCCTAGTTTGCCTGCTTTGTTTGGGGATGGCAAAGGATAGGGAACTCAGAGTAGCGGCATGGGGAGATCTTCCCCCCTTCAGATTAGCAACTATTAGCTTTCTCCCCCTCCCCCCCCAACACTCGCCCTCTTTTCCACACATACACACTGACACACACATTCTAGTAGCCACATCCCACCTCCTCTCCTCCCAGGCCTGCTACCCCTACCACTGGCTTCAACCTTTCCACGTGTTCAGATGTATCTTCTTTTATTTCCATTTCTCTAGCCTTTTCTTATTAATTCATTTTACTTTTTTCCACTGTTCCTCTTCCTTCTGATTTCTAAGATTTTTTTCCTTTTACTCATGTTATTCTTTGCATTTCTTCTAGGGTTTTCGATCCTGTTGTTGTTTTTCTTTTGTTTCTATGATAGATTCCATTTTTTTCTTTTTCCCTTGTGTTTTCATTTATCCTAACTATACTCTTCCATTTTCCTCTTCTTCCATTCCTGATCTCTCACATACACCTTTTGCTCCTCGCCTCCCCACACACTCACCCTCTCACTTCTCCATAATTCTCTCATCTTTCACCTCTTTCTTGCATCTCGTCTTCCTCCATCCCTCCCTCATTGCTTGCTTCTCTCCACCACCCCACCCTCTCCATCCTTTTCTTCTTCTCTCCCTTCCCACTCATCTCTCCCTCTTACCTTTCCCTCGACTCTTCATGTTCTCCTCTTAACTCCTTTCTCCTTCCTCATCTTTGATCTCCTCTTGCTTTCATCAATCTCTCTTCCTTCCTTTATCTCCTCCTCCCCAAACCCTTCCCTCTTATCTCTCTCCCTTCTCTCGTCTCTTATTTTCCCCCCTTTTCCATCCCCTCCTCAACACATGTCCTTTCCCTCCTTTCTCCTAACTCTCTCTTGTTCTCTCTTCAACTCAACCTTTCCAGCATTCAAACACCCTCACCCTCCCTGGCACAGTCTCTCCACCTCTTGGCACACACTATCTCCCCTCTCTATCTCTCCCTAGCTTCTGTCTCTTTCTCTCTCCCCTCAACACACTTTCCCCCTTTTCATCCCTCTTGGCATTCTCTCCCCCCCCCCACACACACTTATCTGCCCACCAGGTCCAGCATCTGTTCCTCCTTTCCCCCTCAACCAAATCCAGAATGTATCCCTTTCTCTCTCCTTACTCCCCTATCCAGATCAAGCATCTCACCCTCTCCCTCTCCCAATCATATCAAGCATCTAACTCTCACCCTCTTTTCTCTGACCCCCAAGTAGGTCCAGTATCTATCCCTCTTTTCTCCCCACCATCTGCATCTCACTCTTTCCTTCTTCTCCCCTAACCAGGTCAAACATCTCTCTCTCTCTTCTCCCCTCTCCTCCAGTCTTGCATCAATCCCTCTTCGTCCCTCTCCTTGGTCCAGCATCTCTTTCTTTTCTCCTTCCTCCCTCTACCAGGCCCAACATATCTACCTCTTCCTCTTCTTCCACCCCCAACCAGTTACAACAATTCTCTCTCTCCCTCTTTTTCCCCTCTCCCCATCAGGTCCAGCTTCTCTTCCTCTCCCCTAATACTACTACAACTAATTATTTGTATAGGGCTACAAGGTTTACACAGTGCTATGCATATACATGCAAGAGATGGTCCCTGTTCTATAGAATTTATAATCTAATCAAGACAGACAACAAAGAAAACTAGAGACTAGGGTAAATCTGGGGGAATAATAAAGATACACATAGGTAGTGGGCAGGAGAAAGGGATTAGGATTCAAAAGCAGCTTTGAAGAGGAGCGTTTTTAATGTGGATTTGAATAGGACCAGAGATGGAATCTGATGCACTGACTCAGGTAGTTTGTTCAAGGCATAAGGAGCAGCAAGGTGGAATGAACAAAGTCTGCAATTGTCAGTGGCAAAGAAGAGTACAGCTGAAAGGGATCTGCCAGAGGAGCTAAGTTCCTGAGGAGGGATGTAGGGTGAGATAAGAAAGGAAAGATAGTGAGGAGTCGCAGAAGGAATGCACTTATAGTTCAGTAAGAGAAGTTTGAATTGCAAGCTGAAATGGATAAGGAGCCTATGAAGTGACTTGAGAAGAGGGGTTTAGTCAGCATAGTGACACTGGCTGAAGATTAGCTGTGCAGCAGAGTTTTGAACAGATTGAAGGGGAAAAAGAGGATTCATCTGGAGACCAGCGAGGAGCAGATTGCAATAGTCTAGATGAGAGGAGACTAGAGAGTGGATAAGGGTGTATGGAAAGGAAGGGACAAGTTGTGCTGCTGTTATAGAGAAGGAAATGACAGGGTTTTGCTATCTGGTGAATGTGTGCAGAAAAGAGGTGACTCCAAAGTTGCAAACTGAGGAAACAGGGAGGAATATAGTACTATCCACAGAAATAGAGAAAGGAGAAGGGGGAAGTGGGTTTATGGAAAAGGTGAAGAGCTTGATTTTTGCCATGCTCAGTTTCAGATGGCTGGGATACCCATACAGAAATGTCAGATAAGCAGGCTGAGATACAGGCCTGGATTCCTGGAGAGATTTCAGGTATAGAGAGGTAGATCTGAGAATCATCATTGTAAAGATGGTACTGAAAAACTTAGGATGAGATAAGTGCACCTAGGGACTGAGTGTAGAGCAAGAAAAGGAGAGGCCCCAAGTCGGAGCCCTGAGATACACCAACTGAACACAGGATGGCAGTAGAGGAGGATCCACCAGAACATACAGTACACTAAAAGTGCAGTGGGAGAGAGAAGAAAAAACCAGTCACTGGAGACTTCTCCCCTAGTCCAGCATGTCTTCCTATCAAACCTGACACAGGCCGTGTTTCATTACCCTTCATCAGGGGTTAGTCTGGCAAATATATAAGAACATAAGATATGCCATACTGGGTCAGACCAAGGTCCATCAAGCCCAGTATCCTGTTTCCAACAGTGGCCAATCTAGGTCATACGTACTTAGCAGTTTCCCCAAAAGACACAGATTCTGCAATGCTTGTATTGGGTCAAACATTGATATCCTGGGTCCCTTCTTAATAATGGTTTATGGACCTTTCCTCCAGGAACTTGCCCAAACCTTTTTTAAACCCAGCTACACTAATGGCCTTTACTACATCCTCCAATAACAAATTCCGGAGTTTGATTACACGTTGAGTGAAAAAATATTTTCTTTTGTTTTAAATAGTTTACCCTGTAGCTTCATTGCATGTCCCCTAGTCTTTCTATATTCTGATAATGTAAACTATCGATCTACGTTTACCTGTTCCACTCTGTTCATTAATTTATAGACTTCTATCATATCTCCCCTCAGCCGTCTCTTTTCCAGGTTAAAGAGCCCTAACCTTTTTAGCCTTTCTTCATAGGGATATTCTTCCATCCCCTTTACCATTTTGGTGGCTCTTCTCTGAACCTATTCTAATAAAGCTATATCTTTTTTAAGATACGGCGACCAGAATTGCACACAATATTCAAGGTGCGGTCTCACCATGGAACGATATAGAGGCATTATAATATCCTTTGTTTTATTTTCCATTCCTTTCCTTATGATACCTAGCATTCTATTTGCTCTCTTGGCCGCTGCTGCACACTGGGCCGAGGGTTTTAACATGTTATCCACAATGACGCCTAAATCTTTTTCCTGGGTGGTGGTTCCTAATGTGGAACCTTGCATCATGTAACCATAGTTTAAGTTGTTCTTCCCAAGGTGCATAATTTTGCACTTATCCACATTAAATTTCATCTGCCATTTTGATGCCCAGTCTTCCAATTTATCAAGATCCTCTTGAAAATACTAAAAATATAAATATATAAATGCAGAAAGTCATAAAAGAACAGATCATGAAAATAAACAAATATGTAAAAATCAAAATTATAAAACTGAACAAATTGTGATTATAATTGTCTATAAAACAAACTTTCTTGTATAAGTAAAAAGAAATCCTGGATAAAACATATAACAACATCAAAGATAAAATGAAAGGATGTGACATATAAATGTATAAAAACATGGATATAAATACCTCTGTTTCAGAATGTGAGACGATAAGATCCTGTAATGCTCTGTACTAATCATTAAATTCCTGTACAAACTAAAAGAAATGTAGATAACAATTAAGAACTAAAAATACAATAACAATTGTATCTAAAACATAAATATAAAGAGACTGAAGATAAGATAAATTTCTAAAAAAGGGGTGAAAGGATGGTAGCAGGAGCGAATCAGCAAGAGAGGAACAACACTGGGAATAGTATACTTTGAGTGATCACATTGTTAAAACATCATCAATAAACAAACATATATAAAATCTACTGCCCATTCAGGTAATAATTAGTTGGACCCGTGGTTTCTTATCGAAAAAGGACCAATGCTGCGTGCAAAACAAATGTTTTTTTAAACAAGAAAAGCCGCAGCTTAAAAAGTCACAATGATAGGTTTAAAAATAAAAGCGGCATCTAAAAGAAGAGACCACATATAATATATAAAACTTTTTAAAGTGAACAAGAAAAAGTTCTACCTCTGTATCAGTATGAAGGCTTGCACAAGAAACATCAACTCTACATGTTAAACAGCTAAGTACCAATGAAATGATTAACTGTATGGCACTACTCATAAAAGATGTTATCTAAAACATAAAAAAGCCAAACTTTAAAAACCACGAGGACGTGGAGATTGCACTTAAATGTAAAAACTGTAGTTTTACATATCACATGAAGTGAATTGTTCAAAACATAAATATGCCTTAAAACCTTACTCTATAAAAGTGTAAAAAACTATATATATTATATTATTAAAAAACTTGAATAAAGGAAATACATAGAGCCTTATTGAATGGATTGTATACAAAAGAAGTCTAGTACCTTTGCAGCGGCTAGCAAACTTGCACAACCCGTCAAAAAATTCAGTGTAGAAACTCGTATTGAAGAGACGCCCGCTCATTCACTCTTACTAATGGAGAGGAAAAAGGGGGCGGAGTCTGACAAACCGCGGGAAAAACAACGTCATCTGTGACAGGATTGAATTATTACTGCCGTAGAACACTGTATGTATGAGTGGCTAGTCTATGAATTGTGTACTTTAATACTAGATTGAAAGTATAAATTCATAACAAGCTGCTCCATCAGATGATAAAGAGTTTTTCACGTAGTATCTAATCATAAATGGCCCATACTGCATGTAAACCTAGTGTCATATAACTCGAAAAAAACCACGGCTTAAAATGTCACAAATGGTAGGTTTAGCCACATGATATATGTGTACAATAAAAAATCTTTAAAATAACTGTATGGGACTTAGGGGCATGTTTACTAAACCGTCTTAATGTGCGCTCTGCCACATTAACGCGCGATAAGGTACCTTATCGCCCGATGAAGGCGCCTTACTGGGCGATAAGGTACCTTAGCACATGATAACGCGTGCAGCAGCACATACGAACGCTGAAGGCGGAGAAAGGCTCCCGGAGGGCGGAGGAACGCTCCCCAGGGGCGGAGGAAGGCTCCCCAGGGGCAGAGAGAGAGGGTCAATGGGCGGAGAGTGGGAGGGGAGAGGCTCCCCGCACACTAACGCTGTGAAATCCGAGGCTCAAAACTAATGCCAGTGAAACCCTGGCGTTAGAGCCGATTTAAAGGGAAAAGAAACCATTTCCGTCAGCAATGTACAGCAAAACCAGGGAAACCCTACAAAAAGTGATAAGTGTGATACATGTGCACGGAACAAAAGGGGCAAATAAACAGTGAAAATGAACAGAAGAAAATGTAAAAAAAACATAAACAAGCTGGGCAATAGTGATATCAATGGGAAACATCAAAAACACTCCCAATAAAGCTCCAAAAAAAAGATATGAATTTTGGAAGGGTCTATGCTCCATCCCCATACAAGGTGAAGGAGCCCACAGTGAAATTGCGCTGAGCAGGGTTTCTGATTCCATTGGCCAGGTTTCCTATGGCATGCACATCTTCTGCAACAGCAGGGTGGGCATGTCGGAACGGGCAACTGGACAGATGCTGGAAAAGGGGATACAAAGGGCTGCAGGCGGCATATGCTGTGGTGCAGCTGGGCCACAGTGTGGACTAGGGTGATGCCTAGCTGGCCCATAGGAATGCTGAAACAGTAGTGCAGCCAGACAGCAACTGATGTGGGCCCAACATGGGCACGAGTGTGCATCCCACAGTGTCACAGGGGATAGTACCCAGCAGGTACCCCCAAGGGCACAGAACATTGGCAGGTGGTGCTGGGGGTAAGTGTGGACATCTACACAGGCACCCCCTACCCCAGAACCCGCACATAGGCAGCCGCCTACCGGCACACTGGATGGCCTGAGACTGCGCACCACCAGCACCACCAGCAGAAGGGCATGTCAGCATTGTGGCGGAGGGGTACTGGTGGCGGAGGGAGCAGTGGCTGCTGCCCACAGCAGACCGTGGCCTAGCCCTGTTCAGGTGGGTGGCATGCACTGCAACAGAAAGGCTCTGTCTGACAAACAGTCATGGTATCTCCAGGGACTGCACTGTCTGTGTGGTGCAGTACACACAGACAGTGTGTTCAGGAGCAGAAGGTCACAGGTTCAAGTCCCAGCTGTGGCTCCTGCCAACCCAGTCCCCATACTTTACCCACTACTAAACCCTGGCAGTAAAAACGAACCTTTATTGCAGAGAACATAAACATGGGTCAAACGCCTATATTTTACCCTACACAGCACAGACACCATAAACATGTGCATTACCTAGAGCAGAGTCCCCCAAATGCAGTCCTGGAGGGCCACAAATCATTCAGATTTTATGCTGTCTCTAATAAAGATGCCTGTGCTGCATTTCCATGCACCGCCCCCATGGTATGCAGATGTATCTCATACATATTCATTAGGGACAGCATGAAAACCTGAACAGTGTTTGGCCCACCAGGACTGGAGTTGGGAACCTCTGCCCTAGAGCAGTGGCCAACAGGAGCAGAAACACCCACACCCACAGGCTCCATTATCCAAAGCCTCATGGAGAGGCAGTATGTCGGGCCTTGCGTGCATCTCCCAATACTAGCACTTGCATACCTTAGCAATGCCACCCTAAACCCGGGGATATGGTACACATATATCAAAAGATTACTATGATTACTGGCAGATAGCAATTCCTAAGTTAAGCACAATCTGCTCATTGAGCTGTATCATACCAACCTCTCTGATGTCTGTGGAGTGTAGTTCAGGTCTGGTGTCTGACAGTGTTCACCACCCCGGGTAGTGACCCCAACAGAATTGCGTACCATAACCATGCCTGTGCTGTGCCCAGGACTGGTGAGGTGGCCAGGGCTGCCAAAAGCCTCTATATTTGCACAATGCTGACATAGGTATGGGAATGTGTGTCTGTCCATCCAGTGTGTGGTGGTTGCCAACACCTTACTCAGCCCACACTGTTTGCACTGTGTCCAGTGTTAGCTTGCCTATGTGCATAATGAGGAGCAAGGTACTGTGGGTATAGCCCGGACAGGGCGGCCTGGGCAGGATGCATCAGCACAGGGCATAGGGCAATGGCTGGGACATTGTAGTGGCCGGCCACCACCTGCATGGACAGGGTGGCCACAGCATGTCCCACTGGGAGGTCACTCTCACCCTGACTGAGCAGTGACCACGGCATGGCTAGGTTCCCCCATAGTGCTTGCATAGTATTTCTCTCAAGTGATATATATGGGTTTTCTTTTTTGGGGCCCAATCACTGACCTATCTGCTTGGTGGGTGTGCTCATATCCCAGTTTTGGGTGCACACATTTTCTCTAGTAATATGCACTATGGACTAGCTAGCAGACTGTTTGTAGTTAGTATGTGTATGGCTGGAGCACCTTGCAGGGTGAAGTGGCTGGAGACTCACTGTGCTCGCTGCTGGAGAAAACTGAGTTACTTACCTGTAACGTGAGTTCTCCAGGGACAGCAGGATAAGTCAGCCACAAGTGGTGATGTCATCTGACGGAGCCGTAGACGGAAGTACTCTCAGTATCCCAGAAGGCTTTAGCTCTCTGGGCATGACCAGTAGCCCCGCCTCCCGATCCGTCCCTAGCTGGCCAGATTTCTCTCAGCAGAGGCACGCCAAGAGCTAGGTGGCGGATTGAAGAGCCAGTGCCCTACACACTCCCCCCTAGCCGGGGAGGAGGGCGGGAAAGTGTGGCTGACTTATCCTGCTGTCCCTGGAGAACTCACGTTACAGGTAAGTAACTCAGTTTTCTCCCAGGACAAGCAGGATGAGTCAGCCACAAGTGGTGCCTCCCCAGCTGCACTTACTGCAGCGTGAGGGGAGAGGGCAGAATAGGCAAGGATAGCGTAAACAGGGCATTAAAGTGCAACAGGTTAGGTTTAATGTGCAACTCTGCAGGCAGTATAAACATGGCAATGAACAATGTGCAAGTAACATGAGTGGCAAGGCAACTAGCTGGGAACAATCAAACAGTGCAATAAGTTATTAGAGTCAATGGTCAACAGTCAACAATAGTCAACAGTGCAAACAAAAACAGTGCAATAGTCAACAGGGACAGCGACCAAGTTGGGGCGCTGATGTGCAGATAGCGGGTTCTTCTAGGCCAGGGGTCACCAACCTCCAGAGGGCCGCGGGCCGCACAGCCAACTACCGGGAGCCTCGCGGGCCGCATAAGACACGGGGCCTCATTTGCATAAGGGGCCTCATTTGCATAAATCTTTTAAATCTTCGCGCCATCAGGCGCCGTCACCAGCAAGCCCCCGCTACCACCAGAAGCTCTCCCCTTCCCTGGGGATTGAGCCGCCAGCGGCAGGAGGGGCCAGCGAGCACCGGAGCCCAATCCGGGCGAAGCAGACGCTTTTAAATCTTCGCGCCATCAGGCGCCGTCACCAGCAAGCCCCCGCTACCACCAGAAGCTCTCCCCTTCCCTGGGGATTGAGCCGCCAGCGGCAGGAGGGGCCAGCGAGCACCGGAGCCCAATCCGGGCGAAGCAGACGCTTTTAAATCTTCGCGCCATCAGGCGCGCCCGCGACTGGCGGGCCCGCGCCTGAGGGCCTCGCCAGAGGGCCCTTTGGCGTGGCCCTTAGGCGGAGCACGATAGGCGGCACAACAGAGCCCTCATCTACTACCCAACTGCCCGAGGCCTGTATATCGATCCAGCGACTACCAACGTCTGAACCTTTCGGTATCGGCATACTATAAGGCGCGGCGTGAAGGGCCACTATCCAGGGCGTTCTCTCGACCAGTCCGCTGTGCCCTGCTACCTGCACAAACTCTACATAACTCTCTGCTTAAGGTACCCTCAGTAACTCTGTGTTTTGCACTGTCTGTCTTGTATATTTAACTGCTACATGAGGTTATAGAATAATCTGTTCCATACACTACATTGTTACCCCTCCTTATGTTAAACCCCACAAGTGTGTAATTAGCTGATCTTGCTTCTTGTTATCCTAAGCTCTTCCTAAACAACATTGTCATATGATAATTACCACTGTATGATACTATGTAATCATCTCCTTGTACTGCAGAGCTTTTCCTACAAACTGTCGGTAAGGTCCCATTGTACCTCTCTCAACACTGTCTCAACTGTAACTTATCCCAAGCAACAGCCACCATGGCCATCCCACTATTTACCCTCTCTACCATATTCCTCCTAGCAAACACCTTTCAACACTCAATAGCCCTCTCGGCTGGGCAATATCACATCTCTGCCATACCCTACTTGGGCAAGAGGAATCATTCTAACCCCTTCCACCCTGATACCAGCCCCTCACACCACTCTAGACACTCTCATCTACTGTACGTAGCCCTCAATCATCCCGACAATCCCAAACAGAAACCAGAGTCACAACACTTTCTGAAATGTGCCCTTGTAAACTCACGCTCAGTACGCAAAAAATGGCCAGTCATCACTGACTTGATAGCTGTCCATGGCCTGGATCTCCTCATGGTGACAGAATCGTGGCTTAAAGACACCGATACAGCCCTCATAAACCAACTAATCCCTCCCAACTTCTCCATTCATACCTGCCACAGGGTCAACCGGAAAGGTGGCGGAGTCTTTATACTTGCAAAAACTGAACTCGGATTTCAACTACTCACAGCCAAGAGCACCATAGACACGGACATAATCACCATTGCCAACAAAGAAATTACCATAAACCTAATTTACAGATCCCCCTCCTCTCCACCGGAGGTCATCTCTACCTTTATTGACCTTGCCTGCAACCCAACTAACCCTCGCAACCCCAACTGGCTACTTGGAGACTTTAACCTGCCCTCCCTGCAATCCATCCAAGCAGATGCCTTCCTAGAAGCTATGCAAACACTTGGGTTTGAGCAAATAGTGAACACCTCCACTCATCTTAAAGGAAATCCACTGGATCTAATTTTTGCTCCCCAATCCGCTATCAACCAGAAGGCCAACCTAAACATGGAGATCACCCCCATTCCTTGGTCAGACCACAAGCTAATCACGTTCCAGATACCCACCCATCTTGCTCATTTCTCATCCAAAGACTCCAGTACAGAATCCAGACCTACTTCTCACTTCAGAACACTTGATAAAGATGAGTTCGTTAAACTTGCCTTACCTAAGCTTAATCCAATGCCTCTGAACCTTGAAGAAGCAATCACCAATTGGAACATCACGCTGAAAACATTTGCTCAACTACCAGCCATAGACAAATCATTAGCTCCTAAGAGACCTAAAGGAAGGAGACATCCAGCCCCGTGGTTTACAACAGATCTTCGGTCATCCCTCCTCTCCCTTAGGAAGCTTGAAAGAAAATGGAGAAGATCCCGATCCGAAATCGACAAAGAAACATACCTATCCAGCCTTAAACTCCACCGTGAAACCATATACCTCAGAATGAGTGAATACCATGCCAAACTCCTTCTCCGCTCTCTAAACAAACCTAGAGACCTCTTCAGCCTGGTAAAATCCCTAACCAAGGAACCTTCACCTACCCAACTTGACTCTATCTCCCCCCAATCATATGCGGACTACCTCCAATCTAAAACTTCCATAACCAACACAGTTTCAGCAACCACTCCTAGCTATGCACCCACCTCAATTCCACCTATCACAATGTTCACAACTCCAACAGAGAAAAACATCCAAGACCTCATCGCCATCATCAACGCATCTACAGCTCCAAGTGATCCCTGTCCAGCATACTGGATCAGAGCTCTGCGAGTTGAACTTAGCCCAACTCTAATCAACATCATTAAACTCTCATTTAAAACAGGCTGTTTCCCCACATTCCTCAAACAAACATCAATAAGACCACTTCTGAAGAATAACAGACTTGACCCACTAAAAACTGACTCCTACCGACCAATCTCCAGTATACCTATAATGTCCAAGATAATAGAGAAGGTTGTTCAGCGGCAGATTCAACACCACATTGATGAGGTGGCACCTCTCGACCCCTGTCAACACGGATTCAGGGAGTCTCACGGTGTAGAAACTCTCCTCACCACCCTAACCAACGCTTTGAACAGAGGATTGGACAAGGTTGAAAACGGCTTCGCTCTCATTTTCCTAGACATCTCTGCCGCATTTGACTCCGTTAGTCACATTCAACTTCTCACTCGTCTCCAGGAGAAGGGCATCTGTGGCCTCGCCTGGGAATGGTGTAGGTCTTATCTATCAGATCGTTGGCAGCATGTCAGAGTTGGTTCCACCACATCCACGCCTTTCCGCCAACACCAAGGTGTTCCGCAGGGCTCCTCCTTGTCTGCGCTGCTGTTCAATGTATACATGCAGCCGATATGCGACATCATTCGCTCCTTCAATATCTCCACTCTAATCTATGCAGACGACGTCCTGCTGTTTACACCATTCAAAATCAAACAACCAGACTTCTCCACCCTTATCAATTGTTTCAACGCCATCACTGACTGGTTACTATCTCAAAATCTCCGCATAAACTTCAAGAAGACGGAAGTTCTCTTCATTTCAAGGAACAAAGATTTCTCACCTCCATCCTCCCTAAAAGTAAGAGATGCGGAACTCCCTAGCAAACCTTCCATTCGCTACTTAGGGATTACTCTTGACCAGCATTTCAACTTTAAGGAGCACATACGAAACACCACCAGAGCTGTTTACAATAAAATTAGAACGCTAAGACACCTCAGGCCCATGTTACCTCATAATGACTTCAGGACCATCTTCCAGGCCCTCATTCTCCCACATTTTGATTACGCAAATGTGGCTCTTTATGGACTCCCCAAGAACACCCTTAATCCGCTACAACTCGCCATGAATGCGGCCGCGCGTGTTCTCTGTGGTTTAACAAGATCAGACCATATTACCCCGATATTCAAGGAACTCCACTGGCTTCCTATTCACTGCAGGTTAACATACAAGATCCTTCTCATCATCTTCAAGATCATCAACAACCTAGCCCCCACAACACTCAGTGACCTTATCACCCTCACCCCGAAAAACAGACTCAGAAGATCAGTAACTGACAATACCTTGATCATCCCCAAAGAATCCATCAAGTGCACACAGACGACCAAGAAAAGAACATTCGCCTTCTATGCCCCAAAATGTTGGAACGAACTTCCACCTGAAATTAGATCCATCAAAGGCCTTATGCAGTTCCGTAAGGCAATTAAACACCACATTTTCCTACTTCACTTGCTCAAGCATCCACCCCACCTCTACTCGCCCACCTGCCAATGTCTACAAACCGCACCCTGTCACAAGTATCTTGAACCCGCCTTAGACCTCCTGTATATACAATCCAAATCTAATTATATTTTGTACATATGTTTTTAGTTTCCCTGTTGCTCCAAGTTTATGCTCCTGTTACAATGTATGTTCCAAGTTTAAACTCCTGTTACAATGTAAGCACAGAACAGACTTCTGACTGTGCACCCTTGTTGTATGTAAACCGCACTGATAACAAATAGCGCGGTATATAAAAGTTATAAAATAAATAAATAAATAATGTTGCATAATGAGTGCATGGATAAAGAAAGACTAGAAAATTTCTATATTACTATAATCCAGTGCCAACCGCCAGGCACATTAGGAACTACTACTAACACTGCCCATTTAGAACCCATAGCATATCATAACAGCACTACCAGGACTCACAAAGCATCAGACCCTACCTATCAAAAGGCAACACTGCAAATATTAAATCAATACATTTCAGAGAACAATACATGACCTACTGGGAAAAGAGAACAAGTAGCAATGTCAAATAGGAATTACACAGAATACCTCAGCACTGTAGAAATAAAACTATAAATTAATTTCTTGTACTAAAGCACAGAACTGGTAATGTGCTGTGGGCTGGGGGTCAGAACTGGTAATGTGCTGTGGGCTGGGGGGGGGGTAAGAACCATTTCCAGTTCTGACCCCCCCCCCCCAGCACATTACCAGTTCTAAACCCCCCAGCACATTACCAGTTCTGACCCCCCCCCCCCGCCCATTACCAGTGTGCTGTGGGCTGGGGGTGTCAGAACTGGTAATGTGCCGTGGGCTGGGGGGGGGTCAGAACCATTACCAGTTCTGACCCCCCCCAGCACATTACCAGTTCTAAACCCCCCAGCCCACAGCACATTACCAGTTCTGACCCCCCCAGCCCACAGCACATTACCAGTTCTGACCCCCAGCCCACAGCACATTACCAGTTCTAGTCCCCCCAGCCCACAGCACATTACCAGTTCTGACACCCCCCCCATCATCATCAGCCGCGGCAAAAATCGCATGTCCCGCAGGGCCCCCCCTGCCCGGCAGAGCCAGCCCTCCCTCCCTCCCTGCCTGTGTGCTTCCCTGCCTGCCTCAGTCCCTCTCCTCTTGGGCTTAGAACCGCGAAGGGAGAGTTCTCTCGCGACTCTGTTAAGCCGGCTGAGGCTTATGGGAAATTTCCCCTCTGCCCCCTCGAGCTTAACAGAGTCGCGAGGGAGAAGCTCTCCCTTCGCGGCTCTGAAAGCCGAAGAGGAGAGGGACTGAGGGAGGCAGGGCTGGCTTAATTCCGGGTGCTGGGCAGACTGCTTCCTTACCTGCCGCGGAGAGCTGTGCACCCTGGCGATCCTCCAAACAGGCGATCCTCCAAAGTGCGTGGTGCCTCGTGGCTGCTCAGACTGCTTTGGGGCCCGGCCCCCCTCTCCCCCCTCCTCCTTCTTCACCTCCTCCTGCCTGTCGCTGATTGGTGGAGGGCAGGCTCGTGACTCGGTCATGTGAGCAGACCAACACCACGCAGCCCCGGGAATCATGCTGAAAGAGAAAAAGAATACAAATAGCAAAACAATACTCGTGGTGTCGCGGGCCGCACAAAATGCTCTGGCCCGCGGGCCGCGTGTTTGAGACCCCTGATCTACAGTGTGTGGCGGGCCGCACGCAATGTTAACAGTGGTAGAGCCTCACGGGCCGCACGAAGGGACCTCGTGGGCCACATGCGGCCCGCGGGCCGCAGGTTGGTGACCCCTGTTCTAGGCCAAGACTGGAAGAAGGTCCCGCTTTATTGCTGCTCAGGTGCTGGTAACCGTTTGGTGGCTGCAGACAGCACCGCAAGGCCGAAGGTGGAGCCGGTATGCTCTGTCATATCCAGGCAGTAGTGGCGTTGAAAGGTGTGGATGGATGCCCAAGTGGCCGCTCTGTAGATCTCAGGAACTGGGATGGAGCGGAGATTGGCAATGGTGGAGGCAAGAGCCCGTAAGTGGTGAGCTCGGACCCCTGAAGCAGGTGGTGCTCCCGCGAGTGAATGGCATAATGAGATACAAGAGGAAATCCAGATGGACAGGGTGCGCTTGGACACCGGGCGGCCAGGTTTGTTGGGATCGTACGAGACAAAGAGCTGGGAGCCTTTTCGTAGAGTGGCAGTCCGCTCCAAGTAGCATCGAATGGCCCTGACGCAGTCCAGGGTGTGAAGCCGCTGCTGCTCTAAGTCCGAGTGCGGAGGGCGGTTCAATGGTCTGATTGAGGTGGAATACAGTAGCCACCTTCAGGACAAATCTTGGATGCGTCCGTAGACATGCACGGTCCTGGTGGAGAATGGTATACGGTGGGTAGGCCACAAGGGCTTGAAGCTCGCTGATCCGTCTGGCCGAAGTTATGGCAATAAGGAACAGAGTCTTCCAGGAGACGAATTTCAGATTCGCTAGGTGCAGTGGTTCAAAGGGGGCCCCCGTGAGTTGATCAAGAATGATGTTAAGGTCCCAAGGGGGCACTGGTTCACGGACAGGGGGGCGTAGGTTGTACAGTCCTTTCATGAAGCAGGTCACCAGAGGCAGAGCCGCAACCGAGGTGTCCCCGATGCGATGGTGAAAAGCTGCTATGGCAGACAGGTGGACCTTGATGGACTGAGTCTTTAGGCCAAGCGAGGAGAGAGAGGAGAGGTACTGCAGGAGAGAGGGGACTGGGCAAGAGAAGGGGTCCAGGCGCTCCGTCTCACACCAGATGCTGAACCGGCGCCACTTGAGGCTATAGGACTTTCTGGTAGAAGGGCACCGGGCCACCAGGATGACTCGCTGCACTTCAAATGAAAGGTTGAGTGGTGCCAGAGTTAGCCTTTCAGCTTCCAAGCCATTAGCGATAGCATCTGCAAGTTGGGATGGAGGATCGTGCCATTGTCCTGCGAGAGTAAGTCTGGCCTCAGAGGAAGGCGAATGGGAGGTTCCAGCGCCAGACGATGTAGGTATGGGAACCAGACTTGCCTGGGCCAGTAGGGTGCCACCAGGATGGCCACTGTCTTGTCCCTGATCAGGTGCTGGATAGTCCGTGTGATGAGGGGGATGGGTGGAAAGGCATACACCAGTGGCCACTGGTCCCATGTCACGTTGAAGGCATCTGCAGCAAGTCTGCGCTGCGTGGGTCTCTTGGAGCAAAACAGGCGGCATTTGGCATTCTCCCGAGATGCGAAGAGGTCAATATCCGGATGACCCCACTTCATGAAGAGGGACAATGACACCTCCTCGTGGAGTGTCCACTCGTGAGGGTTCAGTTGCCTGCTGAGGCGATCGGCTATGATGTTCTCCTCCCCTGGCAGGTAGCACGCCTGGAGGCTGCTTTGGTATGAACGGGCGAGGTGCCAGGTGCAGAGGGCTTCCTTGCATAGGGGTCTTGAACCTGTGCCCCCCTGCTTGTTTATGTAAAACATGGCCACTTGGTTGTCAGTTAGGATCCTGACAACTTTGCACTTTAGGCGTTCCTGGAAGGCCATGAGTGTGAGGCGGACAGCTCTGAGCTCGAGGACGTTGATGTGAAGGTCTTTTTCTGGAGGCGACCACGAGCCTTGAGTGTGGGAGCCAGCACAATACGCCCCCCAGCCCAGAGTCGATGCATCTGTGGTCACGGTGACTTGGTGCACAGGTAATCGTAGGTCTCTGCCCTGCGACAGGTTCTGTGGGCTGGTCCACCAGCGGATTGCCTTGGCAACGAAGGGGTCGATGGGAATCATAGTGGACAAGGGTTGTGAGTGCTGGCACCAGTGGGAGCGGAGGTGCCATTGGAGGACACGCATGTGCAGCCTCGCAAGGGGAATGACATGAGTGGTGGCCGCCATGTACCCCAGGAGACGAAAGAGGGTTCTCGCTGTGGACTGGGAAGAGTGGAACACCTGGAGGGCTAGGTGGATGATGGTGCCCATCCTGTTCTGTGGGAGAAAAGCCTTGGCCTGGGTGGTGTCTATGTAAGCTCCAATGAACTCCAGCTGACTGGAGAGAGATGAGACTTCCCGTAGTTGATCAGAAAGCCCAAAGAGGTTAGCAGTGACGTGGCTCTTTTGACTGCTCTCCGAAGATCTGCGGGAGAGGTTGCGGTGAGCAGCCAGTCATCCAGGTAGGGAAAAACGCACACCCCGAGCTTGCGGAGGTAAGTGGCTGCTACTGCCACACACTTAGTAAAGACTCTGGGAGCAGGAGAAAGCCCGAAGGGGAGAACCCTGTATTGGTAGTGGTTCTCTGCTACCTTGAAGTGCAGGAATTTCCTGTGGTGCGGGTGTATGGGAACGTGAGTGTAGGCATCTTGAAGATCCAAGGAGGCTAGCCATTCCTCGGGTTGGATGAGGGGAAGAATGGATGAGAGAGAGTGCATCCTGAACTTCTCCTTGGTGATGCACTTGTTGAGTTTTCGCAGATCGAGAATTGGTCTGACACCCCCCGATTTCTTGGGGACGAGGAAGTATCTTGAGTAGAAACCCGTATTGACCTCGCTGGGTGGAACGGGTTCGATGGCTCTGGATTGTATGAGGGCTGTGATCTCGGAGTTCATGGCTAGAAGGTGCTGAGGAGGGACGCTGCTCGCCGGTGGGGGGCATTGAGGCAGGAGCGATGAGAATCTTATTCGATAGCCCTGCTTGAGGATGGTGAGCACCCACCGGTCCGTCGTTATATTCTTCCAGGAGCGCTGGAAGGCAGACAAGCGACCCCCCGTCGGAAGATGCAGGCAGGGTGGAGAGTCAAAAACTGGGATTGCTCTTAGCCGGTCCAGATGTGGCCTTCTTTTGTGTGCGCTCCCGCTGCCGCGGTTATTGCTTGTAAGGTTGCTGGTAGGATTGATGTTTGTACCGTGGTTGTTGCCATTTCCGGTACGAATTGTAACGCTTGTGGGTCGAGTAGCTCTGTGAGTTTCCCTTGCGGTAAGGGCAAGGGCGATCTGTACCCTCCTCGAGGGTTTGGAGAGTGGTATAGCGTTCGTGCATGTCATTCACGGTGTCCTTGACTTTGTCACCAAAGAGTGAGTCCCCAGTGCAAGGGGTATCCGCAATCTTGTCGTGAGAGTCCGTCCGCAAGCCTGAGGCCCTGAGCCAGGCCAGACGATGGGCGGAAATGGCAGATCCTGCAATTCTTGTGGCTGTCTCGAAGGCGTCATGGGCAGCCCGTCCCTGATGTTTGGTGCAGTCTTCGAGTTCTTCCAGGGTTGTGAGAAGAGCCAGTGGGGCTTTGGCAAGCTGGGCGATGGAAGACCTAATGTTGGTCACCAGCAAATCCTGGTAAATGGCATGTTGGAATTGGTGAGCCGCTATCCTTGCGTTAAGCGTGGCCCCTTGGTAAACACGCTTTGCCACGTCATTAAGAAGTTTGTTGTCCTTACCCGGTGGTGCATTGGTGGAGATGCGTGAAGTTTTGGAGCATTTGAGAGCCGACTCGACCACAATAGACTGATGTGGGAGTTGTGGCTTGTCAAACCCCGGCAGGGGCTGAACTGCATATTTAAGATCCAGTTT
Organism: Ichthyophis bannanicus; assembly: GCA_033557465.1. Taxonomy (NCBI): domain Eukaryota; kingdom Metazoa; phylum Chordata; class Amphibia; order Gymnophiona; family Ichthyophiidae; genus Ichthyophis; species Ichthyophis bannanicus. The sequence goes on from CM066031.1 coordinate 648,516,034, forward strand.
GTGTGGGCAGGTCTGATTGGAAGCGGGGGTTTGCCACATCTTGGAGAGAGTGTCTTGGAGGAGCTGGTGCACAGGCAGTGCGGTGACGGTCTTGGGAGTGTCCACGAATTTGAGGGCGCTTTGGACTTTGTTGCGCTGGTCCGGGGCATCCAAAGGAACGATGGACAGTGAGGAGATGACCTTACGGATGAAGTTGTAATAGGTCAGGTCTTCCGGAGGGTTAGGAAGTTCGACGGGGTTATCGGAGACTTCCGTGGAGAGAGAATGCCTGTGAGATGAAGCCTGTGCTGGAGGAAATAGCTCCGTAACGCTTCCCCTGGGAGGCTCTGAGGCAGCAGCCTGCATGGGAGGTGCTGCTTCGGGAGCTGGTGCCGCAGACTGGGGCGATGTCAGCAATAGTTGACTGGAAGCCATGCTGGACAGTTTGGTAGCCCACTCCTGTAACATGCCTGTGAGGAGTTGAAGAGTCTCAGGGGCTGATGCGGTGTAGTTGTAGACTTAGCAGCGGGAGATGGATTCTGTCCATCATCCTCTGGAGAAGGCAAGCTTGCTATGACTGAGGAGGAGGAGGAGGAAGATAGAGAGACCGCTCCATAGCTGGAGACTGAAGAGCTAGAAGAATGCCGTGTTCTCTTCTGTAGTGTAGAGAAGGATTCCTCACTTGAAGCTCTGCTTCTGCTTTGTTTGTGTCCAGTACTGCTTCTGTCATGGCTTGACGAGCTGTTACTGCGCCGAGAAGGAGATCGGCCGTCTCTTTGCGTTTTTCTCTGCTTGTGCTTGCTGCTGTGCTGGTGAGAGGTACTTCTAGCTCTGCGCCGATGACCCCTGCTATCCCGTTTTGACGATCTGCGCCGACTCCGTGATCTGCGCCGCCTCCGTGATCTGTGCCGGCTCCTTGAATCTCATCGGCTCCTTGATCCACGTCGTCTCCTTGATCCGCGCCAGCTCCTTGATCTGCGCCGGCACCTTGATCTGCGCTGGCTCCTTGATCTGAGCCGGCTCTGACTCCGGGACTGTCTGCTGCGGCTGTGGGAAGATCTGCGCTGCTGCCCATCGCGTAAGCCGGTAGCGCAAAGTGATCCAGAGCTGCGCTGCCCCTCAGAGGCCCTGTGGGAGCCGGAGTGCCTGTGCTGGAGCCTGTCAGCGCTGATCTGATCTTCGGGGTTGCAGGTCAGGAGGGCCGGAACCGGAAGAGAGGCAGGGAGCAGGGAGGAGTCACGTCGATTAGAGATGGCGGCTTCCATAGGCAGACACGAGGCAGGCAGGGACTCACCCTCGCGGCAGGGAACGGAGGCCGAAGAAGGCTCGTCCCCAGCCGGAGTGGGAACAGAGGGAGTTCTCAGAGCCGTGGCGCTGGAGATCGAGGCAACAGCGGGATCCGCTGAATCGAGAAGGGCATGCCTACGCGATTTTAGGGCCCGGGGAGACATGCGGGCACAGGAGAGGCAATCTTCGACGGGGTGCTCCTTACCCAGGCAGCGGACGCAAAATTGATGTGAATCGGCATTGGCCATCTTCCTGGAGCACTCCGGACATTTCTTGAAGCCTGGTTTCTTCATAAGGTCGTAGAGGTTGGTGAGAGTAGTAGAAACACGTCTTGCTGGCAAGGCGGAAGACAAAATCTGGCCAGCTAGGGGCGGATCGGGAGGCGGGGCTACTGGTCATGCCCAGAGGGCTAAAGCCTTCTGGCCTACTGAGAGTACTTCCGTCTACGGCTCCATCGGATGACGTCACCACTTGTGGCTGACTCATCCTGCTTGTCCTGGGAGAATGTCAGATAGTGGTGGGGGGCAGCTGAACATTCCTGGCCCTACTGTCTGTCTGCTATTGCCTTATGGCTGTGTACAGGACTGCATGGACTGCCCTCTAAGTTGTCTGTACCCCAGCTGGACTGAGGTTGATGGTCCCCTCTACCGCCACCATTGCAAGGATGTAGAATGTGGATCTGTTGGTGGGAGATCCTGAGCTCCAGAGGGCAGGTTGGGTGGTACTTCATAATCCACCTATGGGTCTAAACAGCCCCCCCCCCCCACTGGTCACATAAATCATGTGGCCATGGCACCCACACAGGATATGCACTATTCTAGGTGCATCATAGTCCACAAGGGCTAGACGTGACTGGGAAATAAAAATGGACACAGGTGTATTCCTAGGTGTGTCTGCAAGGACTACCTACCACACACTGGCACTGATGGCAACCTGCAGCATAGCCTGTCTCAGCTAAGTCTGGTGCTGTGGGCGCCCCACCTCACCCTCGGTCTTTAGCCACTCTGTGCCAGTAGCACACATGGTCGGTACCCACTACCAGGCTGAGGTGCTATGGGGGTGCACACGGTCAGTTCCCCCTACCTGGCCGAGGTGCTGTGGGGGTGCATACCCCATCTTGTGATCATCTGTAGACTGCTGATCTGCATGTGCAGTGCATCATGGGTACGGGTGGGTTAACCCTATCCTGGTAACCACAGCAAACAGTTTGTGTGGTGACCTGCAGTCCTTCTGTAGCCAGCCAGGGGTTTGTTGGTAGCTATAGAGATGTAGCCCACTGGTTACTTCACTAACTGTAGAAGCAGAGGTCATGGGTTTGATCCCACAGTGGGGTTATTTGATAGGGCTGTCTGAGGCATTTTCTTTTTTAATTTAAATTAGTGCTGCCAGTCAAAACACCCTCAGTGCTGTAGCCTGAAGGTGCCTCATAAGGCACCCTCGAAAGCGCTCTATAAGGTGCCCTATAAAGCGCCCTATAAGGTGCCCTATAGGCAACATTATAGGCTGCCTTGGCGGACAGTGCACTTTATAATAAAACCCTCTGGAGTGTCTTATAAGGGCGTCTTATGCGGCACCTTATGTTACGGCACTTTGAGGGTGTGTTTGCTGGCAGCACAGATTTAAATTAAACTGGAAAATGCCTCAGACAGCACTGGGTAAAAGTATTGTTATTCATTAAGCCCACTCAGGAATCGAACTCATGACCCCTATACTATCAGTCAGCGTATTAACCATTGTACTACACCTCTGTTGCTATGTTTGAAAGTCAGCGCGCCTACTTAAGATTAACGCGCATTGACGCACGCTGCTCCCTTTCTTGGGCAATAATGTGCTCAGCGCACATTATCGCGCGATAACGTGTGCTTGCTACATTTAGACCGGAACGCCCACTCCTTTTATGGCATCCTGCACACTAACGCCGGGCGCACATTAAGACAGTTTAGGAAACATACCCCTTAGTCTCTTATGATAAAGAGAACAGTGCTATGTATAAACGAATATTATCTTAACCATAATAAAGCCATAGCTTATTTCTAAAAAAATGCAAGAAATGAGTATTAAGATCAGGGATTGCACTTTAACATGCAAACTAATTTACACATTGCAAGGAGTGGATTTTTCAAAAATTGAGAGTATTTTCTTTATGTCTACTGTATTAAATTGTGAAAATCAAGTGACCTTTGCAAAATCTTGCAGTAGAAAAGGATCTGCCAGAACATACAGTACACTAAAAGTGCAGTGGGAGAGAGAAGACAAAACCAGGACAGAAGAGAGCCCCTAAATCCAAACATGAACAGGGAGGAGAAGAAGGAGAAGGTGTCAACAGTGTCAAAAGTAGGTCAAGAAGGATGAAGATCAATAAAGGCTAGGAACAAATCACTGGAGACTTCTCCCCTAGTACAGCTTGTCTTCCTATCAAACCTGCCAGGAGTCCTTCTGAGTGGGGCAGCAACAGCAACATTAAAAATAATAATGAGTAGCACAGAGCCTTTGCACTCTGTGCTGCTGAAGACTCTGCTGTATCCCATCCAGTATGTTAACAGGAAACGCATGTTAGAAGGGGCGAGACACGTCGCTTTTCTGTGGCACAGGAGCAGAAAGGCACCACACTGCTTGTTACTGGCACTGCTCATTATTGTTTTGCATTTTGCTGTCAATGACTTGCCAAGAAGGAGACCCGGCAAGAAGGAGAGATGCTGGGCCATTGGAAACTAAGGAATAGGAAATGGTGGAAGGAGCAGCAGCAACAGCAAGAGGAGGGGTTTTAAGCAGAGATAGGCTAGGGTCTGTGTGGCCTTTCCATCACCAGCCTGCATAGTGTGGGGATGGAGAAGGTCCGCCTCATCCTTCCCCCAATTGCACCCTTCAGCATCATAGTAAATGTCACACATAAGCCACTAGGAGCAAACGTTCATTTAAATTCATACATTCTGAGTTGCACTAATGCAAAATCATGCAAATGTATTAATTGTTTATTTTGCATAAATACACAAACTTTCCCTGGAAAAGATCATGAACATGTGGAAAATTCTTATAAGGTCCAAATAAATATCCCATTTAAAAAGGAAGAAATTAAATGCATTTCTCTAAGATACTGATGTTAATCATTTTCCTCTTCGGCTATTAATTCTCTCTAGCTGACCTGTGGTTTCCCGAGTTTGTCAGGAAGCATGTGTTTGGGGGTGAGGCACGGAAATGTTAAGTGGTATTTTCTGACTGAAACTTCCCCAGTACTGGCACTTACAGTAACTTGTCACTGCCATTGTGTAAAGGAGTAGCCAGATGATAACTATCTTCACCCTTTCATTCAGAGGTTTAACCTACTTTTTATCGCACATGGACAAAGAAATTATTGACTGCTGAAGAAAGAGATCAAAAAGGTTGTGAGCAGTAAAAAGACAGAGAGAGAGAGAGAGACTAGAGAAAGACAAAAACAGTTCATGTGATTATTTTACTACAGGGTGTTTGTGATTTGCAAAATACCATCATTTCAGTGCAAACCTTCTGCTCTATCAATCAATGCCATAGAGGAAACTAGCATATATATTCGAAACTGTAAACCTCATCCCCTTAGACATCACTCAAAGCACCATACATGAAATCCAGTCTCCTTTGACATTTTAACTGAATAAGGATGCCAGATTGTTGTTGGGTAAATCTGAGATACCTACCTTGAGACTAAGTATTGGGGGTGGAGGTAGGACATCCCTTGTGAGATTAAGGATTGTAATGGAAGCCCAAGAAAGTTTCTTCTAGGAAAGGTTTTACCAAATTATAAATCAGACACCATGAAACATTCTTTGCCACTTCTGGCCAAAATCTCATATTATTCCTGATGTGGTGTTGAAAATCATCACTATCCAGATAACTCAAGTCTCTACCCCAGCTCCTCCCTTGCAGTATTTGGGTACTATCCAGATAGAGACCCATTCCAAGGGGGGCATGTCCGGGTTGTCGGTCCGTCCAAAATCTGGACGGCTGAACTCTGTACCAGATTCTGCACTCACGGGAGCTAGATGTTCCCGCAGGTGCAGAATCGGGCACTTAGATGGGCCGGCTGTGCCCCAGTTCTGCAATGCTGGATATCCAGCAGATTCCCCAGCTAGCCCTCCCTATGCTCCTGCTGGATCCCCGTTGCCATGGCATCTCATCGCCATGGCACCAGCACATCATGCAGGAGCTCAGGCAGGCCGACACTGGTCCCATTTTTATTTCCCTGCAGCCCAACCCCCGGCAGGGGCAGCCAGGGCCAAGAGTCCTACCTTGCTGCTGCCATGCCACTTTGGGGGTCTGCGTGTCCCAGTCTCCGTAGCCCCAGGGAGTTATTCCACCTCTGAAGTGGAATAAGTTCCCCATCCTTCCTGCTTCCTGTGAACATACAGGGCCGTGACCGGAATTGGCCCGGTACATTTGGTTGCTTAGGCTTGCCCTCACTCTGACCACCCTCCGCCTCCAGCCCTCCCCCTCCCGCTCCCGTCCAGCGCTCCCCATACACCAGCACAGTAAGTGCAGGGAGCTGCTGCTACAGAATAGGGCAGTATGTCCCCAAGGGTCAGGAAGTACAGGAAAAATGCTCTCAGGGACTTCTTGAATGAAATCAGTCACCCTTCCTCCTCGGGCCCAAGTCATCCTTCTCTGTCAAGCATCAACCCGGTCCTGCCACTGAAGAATGCAGTAAAATAACCCTACCCCGGACTCTCCAGATGGGGAAGACAGTGGTGACAAAAAAACCCCTCACCACGTCTAGAAGCAGGTACTGGCAGAGCCCTCTGTTGCAGCTGAAAACTGCTGATTTTTTGGTTGCAAGGGGGGAAGGTGCAGAATCTCCTCAGCATGCTCGGGTAAGGCTAGTTTCATCTGGTTTCTTAAATAATGGTATTTTTATTACTGAATCATATTAATGGATTAATATGTTTTTGTTGAATGTATTCTACTGTTTTGTTATTTTTTTTACTGAAATGTAATTTATTTTAGATCAATGTGGGTCATGTTTACTAAATGGCACTACAAATTAGCATCCTAGCATCAAATATTAGCATGGGAGGTGTGGCCAACCTGCACTAACTGCACTAACATTCCCAGAAAGTCCCTATATAGTTAGCACCGAGCAAATGTGATTATCATGAGTGTATTTACCACCACCCATTGAGGAGACAGTAAGTGCACCTGTGCTAACTTCAATATTGATTAGTGTACACTAATGATGTCCATGATAATTGCATGTGCAGGCAACACCCACTCTCAATCCATAATGCCGTCCAATCACATGCTAAGTAATTTTACCACGCTGGCATTTATAGCACATGGTAAGGATTACCCAAGTCCCACACAAACTATTTACTTCATGTTAAACCCTGTGCTAATCACTAGCACACTGTAGTAAACACGTCCCCGTGTTAGGTTTTTGATTGATGTATTACTGTATTGTTTTATTTTATTGTAACCGAGGTATCTGGATGCCCATCCCTTGCCTACAAGCAGCCTTGCCTCCCTTCCTCCAACCTCCCCCCCCCTGCTTCCACCCAAGCTCAAAATACCTTGAAGAACACCCCTCTTCTCCCCCCCCCCCCCCCACCGTCTCACCACCTTTAACTCCCAGAACAAAACGCTCACACAACAAAACTTTGGTGAACAATTATTTGGTTGCAGCTTTATTCATAATTTTGCAAACCGGCCCAACATGGGCCAACTGAACATTCTCAAGTCAAACTTACCCCCCCCCCTTTCATTTCCGGATGATGCCCCCACCATCCGTTATAGCAAAGTGGTGCATCATCCACCCCCCATTCCCCTACCACCCGCCTCGCCATGTTATTAGCAAAGGCCGGCAAGTTGCCTTCCACCGGGCAGAGACCACAACCGTGATGTCTCTCCCAACCTAAAGAGCACTGCCGCTCCCCTGCCAAGTGGCATCCGCCTCAAATGCCCCGCCAGGTCAGCGAGCGCCAGCTCGCTACCCCGCGCCACAACGGCAAAACAAAGAACTCCCCTACCCAGCTGCGACGACCCCACCTTATCAGTGATGCCAAAACACGAGGGAGGTTGGGTAGGCCACCTTTTGTCAGCAGCGATCACACTGGAAAGAGGGAGATCGCACGCCGGCGATCTCCCTCGCACGCCACTGCTCCACCCCGGTTACAAGCCGGCCTCGGGACCCTGCCCAGCGGCTCGGCGGCATTAACCGAGGTATCCGGATGCCCATCCCTTGCCTACAAGCAGCCTTGCCTCCCTTCCTCCAACCTCCCCCCCACCCTGCTTCCACCCAAGCTCAAAATACCTTGAAGAACACCTCCTCTTCTCCCCCCCCCCCCACCGTCTCACCACCTTTAACTCCCAGAACAAAACACTCACACAACAAAACTTTGGTGAACAATTATTTGGTTGCAGCTTTATTCATAATTTTGCAAACCGGCCCAACATGGGAGAACTGAACATTCTCAAGTCAAACTTACCCCCCCCCCCTTTCATTTCCGGATGATGTCCCCACCAGCCATTATAGCAAAGTGGTGCATCATCCACCCCCCATTCCCCTACCGCCTGCCTCGCCATGTTATTAGTAAAGGCCGGCAAGTTGCCTTCCACCGGGCAGAGACCACAACCGTGATGTCTCTCCCAACCTAAAGAGCACTGCCGCTCCTCTGCCAAGCGGCATCCACCTCAAATGCCCCGCCAGGTCGGCGAGCGCCAGCTCGCTACCCCACCACCGGCACAAGGTAGCCCACTATCCTTGCGCCGCCCCCACCCCAGAAAGCTGCGACCAACACCAAAATTCGAGGGCCTCCTGCCAGTCATTCAGCAACAGATCCTGCCCCACAGGGGCCAGGTGAACCCCGTCCAAGTGATACAAACCACTGCACCTGACCTCCGCCCAATGATGCAACACCTGCCACCCACCTGTTTGCTGGACCCATCGCCCTATCTGCCTATTGATCTTGACCAGGCCCCGTGACCACCGCCGCTGCGCCCAGCACGCGGGGCGTGGAATGATGTCTGACCAAATGATGGCCACATCTGGAAGTAGCTCCCGCAGGAGACCGATGTCCCTCTGAACCGTTCTGATGATCTGCCGGCATGACCAGCTCGCCAAATCGTTGCCACCCAGGTGTATCAGGAGCCCGACTGGCCGCCGCCGCTGCGCAATCTGCGCCTGAACGAAAGCCACGAGTTGCCACCACCGCATCCCACGTTGTCCAATCCAGCAAAGCTGAACTCTGGAATCTGCCAGCCCAAGGTGAAGTCCCAGCGGCCGCGTTGCAGCCCTTCGTTCGGCCCAATAGAAAAAGGAATGGCCGATGATCCACCAGTCACCGGAGCACCCAGCATCTGAAAGGACAAATCGGACTGCCACCAGCGAGCAACTCTGCAATAGTAAGAAAACAGTTAGTACCCCCCCCCTTCTCCCTTTTCTCCTCCATCATTGCCACCAAGGGACCCCTCACCACAGGCTGAGAGCAATCGGCCTAAGGGTGAACGTACCCTTCGAACGTACCTGAACGCCACCTCCCTATCCGCTGAATCACCCGCCCTTCAAGACCCGCTGCCGCTGCACTCGTGGCCACTCCAATCTGAAAGGAATGTGAGGCATAGCTCAGTTCGTCATGGCCCAAAGACCGCAAAACCAGACGCAACACAGCCGTAAACTGGAACTGCGTTACCGGCCTGCTGTCTTCATGGATGAATAAATAAACACCTGACAAACCTGAGTGCCACTGCAAATATCTCCTTAAGGCATGCACCGGACACGAGGGCACGGGGAAGATAGCGCTCAATACCACCCAACCACCTTTTCCCACCTGATCCATCTTTGACCGCGGGACGAAAATAGGCGCCTGAGACGCTTCCACCGTTACGTGCTCAAGCTCGATACCACCGAACGCACCCAGCCTAGCAGACCGAGGCACAAGTTCGCACACGCGAAATGCCCTGAAGAAGGCAGTCACGAACAAGGCGTGGAACAAAACGGACTCAAAACTCGAGGCCTCGACACCAGGTATCGCCTCGCAAATCTGCAGCAAACGTTCATGGGAAACCGGGTGCCGCCAGTCCCGTAGCCTGGGGTGCGCCCTGGCCCAGCCAGAAAACATGCGCCAGACTAAAAACGACACCCTAGGATTCCCCCATCCTGCCGCCTTACAAAAGAATGAAACCCAGACACTGCGGACGCGACCATCATTCGGGCCCAACCTTCCTGCTTTGCCCAAAGCACGAATTGTCCAACCAACCCATCCAGAACCCAGCCCCCGCCCCAACCCAAAGCGCTCAGAAACATACTCACCTGAGAGTATCCTCGCCTATACAGGCCCCAAGTACCACGCGACACAAAGGCAGACAAGAGCACCATCAGGTCCGGATCCCAACCTTCCAAAGATGTTCCGGGAACGGGGAAGCCGCCTGATCCGCCTCTGGAGCCAACAGTCAGAATTGCTCCCACTGGAAATGGGAAAGAGCATCAGCAATGGAATTCTGGAAGCCCGGCACATGCCGGGCCCTAACGGTGACATTCATGCGGAGACAGGCTAGCACAAAAATCCGCATCAAGGCAGCTACCATCGGGCAGCAAGGCGCCTGCCGGTTAATAACCTTCACCACCGCTGCGTTGTCACACCAGAAAACAACCCGCCGATCCCTCAGGCGCTCCGGCCAAACCCAAAGAGCAACAACTATGGGAAAAAGCTCCAGAAAAGTAATGTTACGACTCAAGCCAGACTGCACCCATTCGCCAGGCCAAGGCTCCGCACACCACGCTCCCTGACAATAAGCCCCGAACCCGGCACTGCCCGCCGCGTCAGTAAACAAATGCAGGTCCACATTAGACAACTCCAGTAGCTGTAGAACAGAGCGACCATTGAAATCCGTCAAAAAAGAGTTCCACACTCGTAAATCCTCATGCATCCCTGCCGACACGCGAATCCGATGGTGCGGAAGCTGGACCCCCGCCATGGCAAGCGATAACCACCGCGCAAAGGGACGCCCCATGGGCAGCACTCTGCAAGCAAAATTGAGATGCCTGACTAACGACTGCATGACCCGGAGTGTGGTCTTGCTCAAGAATCCTACGTAAGCCACCATCTGCTTGAGATGCTCGACCTTCTGCTCCGGCAAGCACACAACCATACCCTCGGTATCTATCTCAATCCCGAGAAAGGTGAGGCGGGTAACGGGCCCAACAGCCTTGTTAGCTGCCACCAGAATACCGAAATCACCCGCCACGCACAAAAAAGTCTCCAGCAAGATGAAACAAGTGCGCTCCTGTCCAGGCCCAACGAACAGAAAATCATCAAGGTAATGCACTATATTAGTGACACCCGTCTGCCTCTCTAACACCCAGTGCAGAAAGGTGCTAAAGGCTTCGAAGTAGGCACAGGATATCGCACAGCCCATAGGCATGCACTTGTCAAAATAATACCGAGATTCGAACATGAAACCTAACAAGGGGAAAGCCGAAGGATGGACAGGTAGCAATCGGAATGCAGATTCAATGTCAACCTTTGCCAACAAGGCACCGACCCCACACTGCTGTAATAAAGCCACAGCTGCGTTGAAAGAAGCATAACGCACTGCGCACTGCTCCCGAGGGATGTGATCTTTCACGGAATCTCCAATAGGGGAAGATAGGTTATGTATTAACCTGAACTTGCCTGGCTCCTTCTTGGGCACCACCCCCAGTGGCGACACCATGAATGGAGAAAATGGGGGATCGCAAAATGTCCCCGCAACTCGGCACAGCGCACACTCCTCTGCAATCTTCCTCCGCACAACCTCAGCTAAGGAGCTCACCGAAACAGCGTTATGGGAGCCACCCCCCGCCAGCAAACCCTGACCCGGAATCCGAAAACCCACCGAAAAACCTTCCAATAACAATCTCCACGCCCCCCCCCCCCAGTTTAACCCGCCCATACTCCACTAACCAGGGGCGCATAGCCTCCACTCTGACAGGTGTAGGCGCCAATGCCCTGAGAGCTCCCTCACTTGCCCCCCGCTGGGGCTCTGTTGCACTTATGCGACTACACTCAATCTGTAAATATGTATTATATAAATGTAAATATGTTTACCCCCAAAACTTTAACCATGTGTGCCGTGACCCCCCAAGTCCTCTGTGTATATACTCCCCCACCCTGTCCTGATCGACTTCCCCAAAAGAAGAATCAAACCGCTACTGATCGCTGGAAGCAGCGGTATATAAATGTGTTCTAAATAAAAATAAAAAAAAATAATACACTTAATGGCAGCATGCCCACTCCTGCACAAGGAACAGACGTGCTTAAATTTGCAATCAGGGAATGGGCAGGACGATTTGTTAAAACGCCAACAGACGTCTGCGGCCGCAGCGCCGCCTCTGGGCAGAGATGCAGGGGTAATGGATGCCCGAAAGGACCGCACACCCGCAGCCGCAGTTGACGACACCGGCTTGCCGCCTCCTCCACCAGCCCCCCCAGCACGGCTCCGCATGGACATCTGTGTTAACCATAAGTTAATGTCCTTTGTACCCCACGATAACTGCCAGTTCTCTTCCATCATGTCTCTGAACTCCTCATCATAGTTCAGCCAAGCCCACCCGTCATGGGCCTGCAATGCCGCTAAAATCGTATCAGCATACGCTAGCAACGCCCCGTACTGCTCTGGGAAATAATGTCCCCAAACACTAGCCAATCTCAAAAAGGCACGAGACCAATTAAGGGTGTTACGGGAGGCCTTCCGCACTCTACCCGCTTTCTCGTCCTCTTTCCATTTCTTCTTACTTTCCCCAAAGTGCTTCCTACCCTCCAATAGACGAAAAATGTCGATATACTTGCGACGCTTAATGCGATGACGCAGCTTCCGTGGAACACCCTCCCACAGCTCAGCGCAGCGCACCACCGCAGACCCCCCGCCCACACCTTTTCTCCCGCAGCCGCGATAGAGCTGACCGAGGAACCCGTCGACGAAGACGAGGATGAGGATGAAGAGGAGGCCCGCCGACAACGCCACCCACACTTTCGCTTCGCCCTCTCTTTATCGCCGGTCGCAACTCCCGCACCTGGGATTTGTACTCCCCCTTCCATGCTGCCAACACCCCCTGCACACTCACCAGCTCCACGAGAAGGCACCTCTGACGCATCGACATTCTGGACCCAAACCACCGCACTTGGCTGCTCCTCAGCCGGACTCAAGAGGACTGCACTGCCAGCTCGAACAGGGTCGACCAGCTCCATTCCCAGCCTGTCGCTCTGAGGAACCTGTGGCAAAAGAGCAGGATAAAAACCGGCAGGCACTGCCCGCAAAGTGCTGGGCGCAACTCCCAGCCCCCCGCCCAAACCCCATGCCGAGGACCCAAGACCCCCCACCTCCCAGGCTGCCAGCCCCCTGCTCACGGGGCTCATGCCCCCGCAAGCCCCAGCCCCTCTCTAGTCACCCCACCCCCCACTCTAATGCCCCGGATTTCCCCATGTACCCCCGCCAAAAGCCCATGGACCCGGGGCTCCGAAAAAAACAGCTTGCGAAAAATTCCCGCTCCCACAGCCAGGAGCATACCATCCAGACGACGAAGTAGGAGAGGCCAATTCCGTGTCATCGCCAGCCCTGGGGTCCGGATGCACATCCACCGGATCCGCCACTGCCCCCCTGGAACCGACCGCTGACCCTGCACCCCGAACCCCATCCAGACCGACAGCACCAGTGCCAGCCGCTGCCCCACCTGACACCAAACCGTCCAAACACGAAGGCCCAGCCTCTCCGTGCCCCGAGACTGCAGGAGGAACCACACCAGCACAGACCTGAGTGGCACTGCCAGCGCTACCGCTGGCACCCACCCCTTTCGACTTCCCCCTACCCCGCCCCCTTCAGGTGCCCCGAGATGCCCCCACTGCCACTCCTTCTCTTGTGGTGGCTGAACGCCCAAACCGGCCTGCTAGGTGATCCCTAACAACTGCCACTAGGGCCCCACCCTTTTCCCGGCTGTCTTTTTACCGCACCTACGAGCCATAATCCCAGCAACCCTCCAACCAAGTGGAAAACACCAGCTACCCTCCCAGATTAAATCACCAAATCCTCCCCCCCCCCCCGTCCACTTTTTTTTTTTTGTAAGGGCAACCACAACCTTAAACAATTACTCTGTACCCCAGCTTCTGCTATCAATTTATTTCACTGTTAGTGATTTTTTTTTTTATAACTATGTGCCACTCGTTTTTGTTTTTTTAAAGAAGCCCCCACGCGATGATTTTCAGGCCTCCCGCTGCCCGCGCCGCATGCAAGAACCACTCCCGCAGCCGGGGGACCTTATCGCCCAGCCAGAAAATGGCTCAAAACACCGGGGAAGCCTCCCGCCACCGCAAGGATGCAAAAGCTCCCCACGTGCTGCTAAGCCGCAATGCCTTTCACTAGATGGCCAGTGCCCCCCCCTCAATTATAGACCGCCGACTGCCGCCGTCCACTGCACCACCGCACCAGCCACCCACCGAAGCAAACCGCCCCCGTTGATCGCCCCACCAAGATAATATTGCCCGCTCCCAATGAAGAGCCCACTAACACACCTTTTGTCAGCAGCGATCACGCTGGAAAGAGGGAGATCGCATGCCGGTGATCTCCCTCGCACGCCACTGCTCTGCCCACCAAATACCGGCACCAGCCAATCTCCTTCCTCCAAGCCTCCTACATGGCTGCTGGTGCCGGCCTCCCCTCACGTCCGCACTTCCCCCCCCCCCAGCCTGCACCGCGCTGCTGCCGCAAGGAGTACAGGGCCCCGGGAACCCAGTTACAAGCTGGCCTCGGGACCCTGCCCAGCGGCTCGGCGGCATTTATCCACCTTGAAATTTGTTGGGTTAACTAGAGTATTAAATTAAATTAGTCTTAAAATCTTTGAATAGTCAATATTTTCCACAGCTCAGAGATCTCCGTAGTTCTTTTAAAGTAATCTTAGCCCTCACAATGACCTTCCTCAGAAGTTTCCTTAAACCATATCTATTGATTTTGGAGACAGTGCCCAATTAAGGCAGTGTCTTAGTGGTACCAAACAGCTTCTACTTGCAGGGCCGTTAAAGGATGTTTTCAACAGATCCTTGGAAACAGGAGTAGTTCCTCAGGACTGGAGAAGGACAGATGTGGTACCTCTTCACAAAAGTGGTGACAGGGAAGAAGTGACAAACTACAGGCCTGTGAGCCTTACCTCGGTGGTGAGAAAAGTAATGGAGGTGCTTCTGAAAGAGCGAATAGTGGACTTTCTCAAAACCAACAGGTTGCATGATCCGAGGCATCATGGTTTTACCAAAGGACGATCTTGCCAAACAAATCTGATTGAGTTCTTTGACTGGGTGACGAGAGAACTAGATCAGGGGCATGGGATGGATGTCATCTACCTGGATTTCAGCAAAGCCTTTGATACTGTTCCTCATAGGAGGCTTATCAATAAACTCAGTAGTTTGTGGATGGGTCCCAAAGTGGTGAACTGGATCAGAAATTGGTTGACCGACAGATGCCAGAAGGTGATGGTAAATGGAGCTCTCTCGGATGAAAGGAGGGTGATTAGCGGGGTGCCCCAGGGTTTGGTCCTGGGCCTGGCACTCTTCAATGTATTTGTGAGTGATATTGCTGAAGGACTGCATGGAAAAGTCTGTCTTTTTGCAGATGACACAAAAATTTGCAACAGAGTGGACTCCCCTGAGGGAATGGATAACATGAGGAAAGATCTACAAAAGCTGGAAGAATGGTCTAATGCTTGGCAGTTAAGATTTAATGCGAAGAAGTGCAGTGTCATGTACTTGGGAAGCAGAAATCCAGGTGAAATGTACGCGATGGGGGAGAGAGATTGTTGCGCACGGACCAGGAGAAGGACCTTGGTGTGATTATTTTTGCAGATCTCTAGGTGGCAAAACAGTGCGATAAGGAGGTGGCAAAGGCCAGGAGGATGTTGGGTTGCATACAAAGAGGAATTGCCAGCAGAAAGGAAGAGGTACTAATGCCACTGTATAAGTCACTGGTGAGGCCTCACTTGGAATACTGTATTCAGTTTTGGAGACCATATCTTGCAAAGGATATAAAAAGACTGGAAACAGTTCAGAGGAAGGTGACCAAAATGATTTGGAGCCTGCGTCACAAGACTTATGAGAAGAGACTTGAAGACCTAAATATGTACACTCTGGAAGAGAGGAGGGACAGGGGAGATATGATTCAGACCTTTAAATACTTAAAGAGAAATAATGAACAAACCTACCTCTTCCAAAGACAGGGAAGCTGTAAAACTAGAGGGCATAATATGAAGCTGCAAGGGGGTAAATTGAAAGGCAAAGTCAGGAAATACTTTTTCACTGAAAGGGTGGGGGGTGCTTGGAATGCCCTCCCGATGGAAGTTCTGGGGGCAAATACAATGACAGAATTAAAAATGGCATGGGAAAGACATAGTGGATCTCTTTACAGCAAAAGGATAAAATCAAAATAAATGTAACTAACTAATTTCTCAATATACAGGGGTGTCCTACACGGAGCGGTGGGTTCACCCCTGAAACAAAGACATGGGGAGGGTTCATCCCTAAAGCAAAGACATGGGGAGGGGTGGCCTGCATGGAGCGGCAGGTGCACCTACTCTTGCCATCTTACTGGGCAGACTAGATGGACCATACTGGTCTTTATCTGCCGTCATTTACTATGTTACTATGTTACTATATGCTCCAAGGGATATTTAACACACAGCAAATTTCTTACACCATTCCCCCAATCTGTACCTTTGAATAACTTTGTCACAGAATTCTTTCTTCTGCTCCATGTTCAGCATATTTAAACCTTTGTTTCAAAATCACTTCATAGAACAGAAATAGCTTGATTCATCATTCAGGAGAATTCAAATCAGCTCAATTATGATTGGATACTGGTGGGCACTACTTAACATGTGGAGGATAATTTTATAAA
The DNA here is from genome assembly GCA_033557465.1 of Ichthyophis bannanicus. Classification (NCBI taxonomy): domain Eukaryota; kingdom Metazoa; phylum Chordata; class Amphibia; order Gymnophiona; family Ichthyophiidae; genus Ichthyophis; species Ichthyophis bannanicus. The sequence continues at coordinate 648,532,177 of CM066031.1, forward strand.
CTCTCATACAGTTTCTATGCATTACCATGCGTGTAGTATTTGTGGTCTAAATAACATAAGTTCATGCTTTACTGAAAAAATGAGAATCATTCAAAACCTCCGCCCACTACTTGACATGAGTGACTTCAGATCCGTAGTCCAAGCCATTATAGCTCCTCACCTAGATTTCTGCAATATCACATCTATCAAGGCCACATGCTCTTTATCCCCTATAAATGGCCCAAAATCCCCTATAAATGGCCCAAAATACTGCAGCTAAGATGATTGCAGGTGCATCAAGGCATGAACACATCACCCCCATACTCATGAACCTACACTGGCTACCTATAGTCTCAATAGTGAAGCATAAAGTCATCACAACAGTCTTCAAAATACTACAAGACCTATCAGTAAACACTCTCAAAACTCTAATCAATATAGCCCCCAAATTCAGAGTACGAAGATCCTGCAATCAAAACTTACTCATGATCCCAGCACTCCGAACAAAAAGCAAGTAGACATGCAACAGGGCCTTTACCCTGTTTGGCCCCTCAATTTAGAACTCCCTGCTTGAACCCCTGTGATCTATGGAAACTCTTCAAAACTTTAGGAAAAAACTCAAAACATACTATGGGCATGATACCAATGATTAAACATAAAATGCACCCTGCTTCCAAAAGCTAATACCATGTTGTACTGTACCTACCTAGTTCATTGCCTGTTGCCTTATGTACAAAGTTCATCTTGTTATTCTCTTATACAATATCCATGTTGATTGTACCTACCTAGTTCATTGTATTGCCGAACTCAACTGAGTTCACCTTGTTGCTTTGTGTAAACCGCTTTGACTAACCAGAAAAGCGGTATATAAAAAATGTTAAGTAAATAATAAATAACTACTGGCTTATCTGAACCCAGTCGCAGCAGTTACACCTGCTCTACAGCAACTAGGTTGGTGAAGAAACATGCGTAATTATAATATTCTATAACATATATGTGCAAATTAAGGCCCTGTTAATGCTGTCCCCATATTCTGCACACCCCTTCAGAAATCACATCCAATGGGACTTAAGCGCATACCTACAGAAGTTACCACCCAAAGTGCATGTATAAGTTCCCATTCGAGAGTGTAAGTCATTGAGAATAGGGACACATGAGTTTCTAACGTGTATAATTTGCCCCACTATGGGCTTTATTAGAGTAATGTTTGGGAAACCGAACTAATTTATTTTATTTATTTATTTATTAATGATTTATATACCGCATCTTCCATAGTTCAGTTGCGGTTCACAATAAACAACAGATAACAAATCGGAGTTTGTTTTACATAAAACATCATATGAACAAATAACAATAAGATAAACAACTAGTGTTAATACAGAACAGTATAGAACAGTGTAAACTATATACATTATGTACAAATACACATTATGTGGGGCTTAAGCGTTATTCAAAGTACAGTATCAGCTATGAAGAATTGTATGTGTGGGTCATTTGGGATTTGTTAGATAAAAACTGGTTAGCCATTATCTAAGTCTATTGAGGGATGATCCGAGTTGTAATGTTTAGAAAAGAGATAGGTTTTCACTTTTTTGCGGAATTCGATGATCTCGGTTAGCATTCTTAGATCATCTGGGAGGGAATTCCAGATTGTAGGCGCTGCATGAGAAAAAGCTCTATTGTTTGTGAGTTTATTTGCTTTTATGAAGTCTTTGGGAGTTTTTAGTTTATTTGTTTGTCCTTTTCTTTGAGTAGATTTTGAGTGCTCTTTGCTGATTAGGTTACTTAGGGTGACTGGGGCCATGTCATTTAGAGTTTTAAATGTGGTTATCAATGTTTTGTATGCTATCCTACTTTGTATAGGCAGCCAGTGAAGGGATTCAAGTATTGGTGTTATATGTTGATGTGCGTGTACTTTCGTTATTATCCGAGCTGCTGCATTCTGGGCAAGTTGAATTCTTTTAATGTTTTGTTTTGTTATTCCCAATAAAATTAGATTAGCGAAGTCAAAGTGGGGGGTTATGATGGCTTGAATTATGCTGATGAAATCATGTATGTATACAAGGGGTCTTAGTTGTTTAAGGATTTTGAGTTTGAAATAGATTTTCTTTGTGGTGTTTCTAATGTGGGTGTCTAATGTAAGGTGTTTATCTAGAATAACACCTAGATATCTTACTTCATTTTTTATTTTAATTTCTTGGTTTTGAAGTGTTATGTGTGTAGGTGGAGTATAGGATTGGTTTTTGGTGACGATTAGCACTTCAGTTTTGGAGTGATTTATTTGGAGATTGTGGGTATTTAGCCAGGATGTGACTTCATTGAAGCAATCTGACAAAGTTTGCATCGGTAAGTTGGGAATCGTGAACGGAATGTACATCATGATATCATCTGCATATAGATGATAGAGTACACCAAATTTTTTAAAGATATTGCAAACAGGTTTTATGTATATGTTAAATAGGAGTGCTGATAACGCTGATCCTTGAGGTAAACCGGTTTCCAGTTTGTATGAATCAGAGGTTTGATTACTTATTCGTACATTTTGTGTCCTATTATCTAGATAAGAGGAGAACCATTTATGAACTGTGTCATTTATTCCTATTTGACTCAGACTGTTAAGCATTGTGGTATGGTGGACGCTATCAAAAGCAGCTGAAATATCAATAAATAATAGAATGAATGCTTGTTTGTGATTGTCGATTCCTCTTAATAGCGTATCTGTTAGAACTGTGAGGAGTGTTTCCACTCCATGCTTTGGGCGAAAACCATATTGCTGTTCGTCGAGTGGGTACGATGAGTCTAGGTGCTCCTGCGTTTGTATTTGTACTGTTTTTTCTATTACTTTTGCTAAGAATGGTATACTTGAGATGGGTCTATATGATTTTGGTGAGGTTTTATCAAGGGTGCTGTTCTTGAGAATTGGTCTTATTTGTACGTGTTTAAGTGTGGGTGGGAGGTAACCTTGGAGTAGTGAGAGATTAACAATGGGGAGTATGAATGAAAGAAGGATTGGGAGAGTGTTTTTATCCAGATTACTGGGCAAGGATCTAGGTAAGAGGTAGTGGTGTTTAGGTTGAGTATGATATTTTTTAATGATGTTTTGGTTATAGGGTGAAATTCTGACCAAACGTCTATCAGGTGATGAGGTTTGTGGAAAAAGTCTGGAGTCGTGAATTGTAGTTTTGTTTTGTTATGGTAGTAGTTAGCTAATGTTTGTGCTGAGATGTCAGTGATTTCCTTGCTGGAAGTTTGTGAGTTATTAGTTAGGTTACTAACAATGGAGAATAGTTCTCTTGGTCTATTATAATTTATTTATTTATTTATTTAACAGTCTTTTCTATACCGCCCCTTCCAGAGATCAGGGGCGGTTTACATTGAACATTAAACAGAACAATTGTATACTTCTGTATACATTTACAGGGAACATTATGCTTTAACTATGTACAGGTGTACTTACAGGGAACATATTTTGAACAAATTTTGAACAACAACATTTTGAACATACTTTGAACATTAACTATAACAGAGCTTTTCAAACTATTTACAAGTTATATACATGGAGCGCATCTTAGTTAGATACAGTTGCTGGCATAGTAGTTTTTCTTTGTGTTGTCTAAGGTTTCCTTGTATAATTTGAGGTGGTTATAATATAATTCTTTGTAGATGGTGGATTTGGTTTTACGCCATTTGGCTTCTAGTTTTCTTAGATCTCTTTTCATATGTTTTAAAGTACTGTTGAACCATGGGGTGATTTTGATTTTACTATTGGTTGGCTTTTTATTATTTTGGTTAATTGTGGCTGCTTTATTGATGGTGGTATGCCAGTTTTTGACTGCTTCATCTAAGTCTGTTGGAGATGATGAAAGGTGGGGTATTGTAGAGTCTAGGAATTCAGTTTCAATGAATTTCTTGAATTTTATAGTTTGGTCATTTCTTGTGTGTTTTATATCACCGATAATGTTGTAAGTGAAGTTTATTTTAATTAGATAATGATCAGACCAGGGTATTTCAGTACATTGTAAGGAGTCTGGGTTGAAAAGTTTAAATAGTGAATGAGGAAGGAGGACAAGGTCAAGTGTTCCACCTTTAGTGTGAGTTGGTATGTTTATAATTTGGTGGAAGTCTAAGTCAGTTATGGTTTCCAGGAAGAGGTTGGAATCTGTATTTGCAAGTGATGGGAGGTTGAAATCTCCTAGGATAATTAGAGGGTTTTGTTCTGTTGATGAATTAAGGAGATCAATTAGTGAGTGAAGACTGTCTGCGTTTTGGTTAGGAGGTTTGTATATTAAGCAGATTCTCAGCTGTCCGATTTCTATTATTAGAGTGTCAATGTTATTGGAGGTGTTAGATAGAATTTTCTTGGCTTTTAGGTTTATTTTTGTCATAATCAGTATACCACCACCTTTTTTGTTAGATCTATGTGTGTGGGTAATATCGTAATTTAAGTTGTCAAGTTGGTTTAGAAGGACCGTATCAGTATCAGAGAGCCATGTCTCTGTAATACATAGAATATCAGGTTTTAAGTCAGTTAACAAGTCGTTAATAATTGGGAGGTTATTTTTCAAAGATCGTGCGTTTATAAGGATGCACGATAATGAGATTGCTTGTTGAGGGGGGTTTGAGTGGACTGTGTGTTGTGAGATAGTCTGTTTTATTTGAATGAGTCTGTGGTAGTTTATTTTTGATTGGTTGTGAGGGTGATAGTGTCCAATAAGGAGATTGTTTCGATTGGATGTATGGATTATAGGGATTGTCATATGGTTTTTACTGTTGAGACTTAGAGTTAAGTCGATTAGGATTGTTAGAGATATGAAGAGGTAAGAAACTTTTAGTAGCATGGTGTTTGTTTGTATCATTATGGTGTATGTTGGTAGTTTGTAGGAGAATTTGATGTGAGCTACTGTTAGTAGAGTTATGCAGTTGTATACAAGGTTGGATAACTAATGTGGGTTTACTGTGACAAAGGATATGAAGTCTTATGCTAGTAAGACTTTTCTGTGTCTTTTTAATTACTTTTTGAATATTTCTATAATTGTTCTTTCATGTTGAAAGTGTAGCGTCTGTTGTGTAGATCAGTTAAGCAAGCTCTTACTTTAATGCATTTTGAATTGTACTTTCATACAGCAGAATGTGTAAAATGTACAAGCATGTGAAGTCTTTTTCAAGGCATTGTATGTGCTTTAGTGATATAAGTACCTACAAGATGCTCTATCTTTCTACGTATTCATCTATCGTTCTCTTATGAATCTGAAGCAGCGCAGCCTCTGTGTTCATCTACATAAGCAGAAGTAAAGATCAACATACATGCTATAAATGATACTTTCTCATAGATCTAGCATAATTCATGACTACTTTTCATGAGTTATGCTTTCTACATCAGGTCAGTGCAGAATGAGTTGCCTGAATATACAGGCAGGATTAGAGCATTAGGGGTCTATTCCGAGCCACGAATAGCGGGGATGTACGCCCTGCCTGGACATACATCCCCACTACTCATCCCTCTTGCCGTCCCATGCAAGACTCTCTGTATGAACGGCAGAGTTGCATGGAGAGCCTTAGATGGGGGCAGGAGGGGGCGAGCGGAAGGCTGAGCGAGGGCTGTGTGTGTGTTGTCATGAGGCTGGAGCTAGAGAAGAAACAGTGTTGAAAAAAACTCCTGATTTTCATGGAACTCAGAAAAGGCAGAGAGCACAGTTCCAGCGCAGCTCAGCCAGAGGGCGCATGAACAATTACACAGTACCTGAAGCAACGTGCTCTAGCACTGATCACATTAGTAACAAGCAGTTTCACCTGTCCTCAAACTCAGAACGTGCAAACCAGAAAGCCCTTTATAAAGGAAACCAGATGATCAGTGAGAGGGGCAGAGGAACAGGCAGGAGCAAGATCCAGAGAGGCAAGAGCAAGAGCTGGGGAAGTGGCAAGAGCGAGGTCAGAAGGACCAGCAGCAGGAGCAGTGAGAGAAGCCTGGAACAGGAAGGCTTCCAGGTGCAGCCAACTCAAGGAGACAGAATCCAAAAGAGGTATACTCAAAGGGATAAAGTCCAGAGAGGCCAAAGGTATTGGAACGGAGTCCAAAGCCAAGCAAACCAAAGAAGCAGCTTGCCTGATGAAAACAACTCTCCTAGCCCAAGTAAGTCTCCTATGCTAAACCAGAAAGGCACAAGGAAAGGAGATTCCTTCTACAGTGACACTTTTGCCAAGAAACACAGAGAGTGGAAATCCACGTCAGGTTTTCCTGGTAACTCTGATTGTAGAGCCGTGCACAGAACAGCTTGTCAGCCTGAGAAGCTACGTCACAAGCTGAGTCCTGGGTGTGGCAGCCTACAGAAGCCAAGGTATGAAAAGCCTTTCATTATAAGGGAAAGTTTAAGTGATGAAAACCTTATGCAAATAGATTAGCCTCAGAAAGTTAGAAGAAGTAAAGCTAACCTTTTAAAAGCACTTCCTAACAGTGTGCTAAGGAAGTTGTATGAGAAACAGAAGAACCCCTGTGAGGAGTTAACAGATACTGAAGACAGTCATAGCATTGAAGAAGGGAGTGACCCAGAGTCAATGGACTTTGATTGTGAAACCAGTGTTCCCATTCCTCAGAGTGAACCAATGGAATGTAACTTCTGTTCAAGAACTAGCTTGATTGCCTTGCTAGATGTATAGAGAAAAGAGAACTCTGCATATGGTGAAGTTGATAACCATTTGTTTCCTGATGTTAATTTCTATTGATTTGAAAGAAGCCCTAACCCAGATAAACAGTTAATTGTGAAGCCTACAACCCTTAACTGTTTATATAACGGTGGAACCTTTTTGTTAGAGGAAAGAATTACCTTCATTTTCTTTTGTGTCTTATTGAACCTAAGCGTTGACCGGGGAAATAAAGCCTTATTACCCTGCACTTTGGCGTAGATTGTTCTTTGTAAGGAGTTCTGCACTACAAGGACCAGAATCCTCCTGGTCCTTCAGCTCAACCACTCCTTAAAATAAATTAAATGTCACCGGACACCCTTATTTCCTACGCCAGTAGGGGCGCCTGGGGACAGTGTGTGTGTGGGCCGTCACTCTGGACGTATAGGGCCGATTCTGAGAAAATAAAAGTGAAGAGATATGTTTGTTGACGAGAAACCTAAAGCAAAGAGAAACAGCAGAACTTATGGTTATATTTATTTCTTAAAAGTCAATTGAAACAGATATGAATTTTTTTCAGCTGGGTCTGGACATGCCTGTGGGTCCAGAATCAGGGACATAGATGTGTTTAGCGTGGCATGCACAAGCCCTGGGACACAGGTATACATAGCAAGCAGTGTCAACGTCCCTGTCCATGGCTAATTCCAAAAAGATGTACGGCTCTGCTGCTGCCTGTCTCTGTGCGGCCATGTCTCCTCAGTTAAAACATGCATCCCTGAAGCTGTTCCTCACGCTGATGGCATGGTGCCCATGCCATCTACCCATAAAAACAGATGATACAGATGTCCTGATGCAAAACAGGCTATATAAGCTAGTCCTTTGCATGATCAGGACACTGCAAGGTGATCACTGTGCACTCAGAGATGTTACAACAGCAAGTAGATAGTGATATGAGTGTCCTGACATACCCTGCAGCACAACAGACATGGCAGTAGGCGAACATTTTAGTTGTTCTTGCATTGGTCATCTCTGACAACAGTCTATATATGCTATGCATGGGCCAGAAGACATCAGAAATGGTCCTCTGCAGCTAAATGTCAGAGCATATCCCTGACACTATATAGATTGAGGGCATGCATCAGCACAAACAGCACTACTAGAGCACCAACATCTGTAACATCTGTCTTTAAAAATGTGTACATTTGTGAGATCACTGATGGTGCTGGGTGCCCTGTTGCATGCACTCATTCTGAGGGTCCCTTATCGCTGACAGGGATATGCTTTGACATTCAGCCATAGAGACCCCTATCTGATGTATCCTGGCTGACACAGTGGCACCTGGTCACGCTGTGGTCGGTCTTATGGACTAGGTACTGGCCAGGCACTGATGCCCCCCTCCCCCCCCAAAATTGCAGTTGCGCACATCAGGTCCCCCGATGCATCCTTCTAACCACACACACACACACACACATACATACTCTCTCACTGGCAGTCATACAAAACATACGTCTGCAGTACAGATGCTCTGTACCTCTAGAAAACAGCTGGTATAACATGATGGCATAGAGTCCGAGGACTACTGATCTGATCTGAGCTTCTCCCCACACATGCATCCATCCTATACTCACCCACATACAATCCCTACATCAACAATCCCACTTCTTGGATGATAGGAATTGTTAGGGTGCCCTAGATCATCTCCTCTAGCTCACACAACAATTGTCAGTATAGCTGGAATAATCACCATTGCACCTCTGAATATTTCTGTAGGTGTATTTAGTAATGTGTCTTTACCATACAATCTTCCCCCATCTCTGCATTCTGTTTTTTACAACTGCATCTTGTGATCTTATAGACTCCAGACACACCAGTTCACAACATTCTTTGTCACAGCCATTGAACGCATTGCAGAGCAGAGCAGAAAAGTTTCTAAGTCCTGGTCTTATTCCATGTTTCCACTGGTATAACGTGCATGTCCACGAGAAACATGCAGAACATACATGTGCCTTTCCTGAATATGCACTGCAGATCTTCGCTGCTGACCACACTCCGGTCCCACCCACTCCCGCCCATGTTCTGGTGTTTTACACTTTCTACTTGAGCCCTGCCCCTCATCCTTGGTCTTTCAGTAATGTAGAGCTTCTGTTGGTGCCAGAGTCATAGCCAGGAAATCTGGTACCTATAGCCAGATCAGAAAGTGCACTCAGTCCCTCTATAGATATATATGTGATAAGTACATAAAACTAAGAAACACGAGAAGTAAGTCAAAGGAAGATTTTCTGGTCATGACATTGCATTCCACCACAACTGTTCCCTCTTATGATAAAAACACTTGAAAAGCACCTTTACACACAACCATCCACCTCTAAGAAACACTTTTTTAAAATGCCTAATATAAAAACCTCCCTCATTGTTCCAAGGGAATCATTATAGGCTGTGATACCATTTGAAGGTCCAGAGATAATCTTTGAACAATGAGACTGCAATCCCTATCTAATATTTCCTGCCTTCCTGTCAAATTTACAGGCCGATGCAGAAAAGCATTTTTCTGCACTTTTCCCGTGCTAGGCTTGCTCTCTGATCTAGAAAGCAAGCACTGGGCATGCAAATCATTGCATACTCAATTGTGCCCAATGTAAAAACTGTCTTTAATGCTGAATCTTCACACGAACTTCAGAAAGGCATACAGATCCTGTTGGGATAAAGAACATTATTTGAGGTGAAGTTTGACCACCTCAGATGATCCAGGCATTGGTGAGAGCCCTTGATATCATTGACACACTGTTGGTGGGCGAGTCCACCCCCAGATACCAACCCCCTCACAGAAATGAGAACACCTGGTGACCCAGTGGCCCTGATCTCCCCCCCCCCCCCATAAAACACAAACCTGGTGGCCCAGCTGCCCCAACCCCCCCCCTCCAAACACAGGCCAGGTGTCCCAGTGGCCCCAAAACCCTCCCCCCCCCATACCTTAAATGTTGGAGTGAGAACGTTGCCCTAACGCTCCCTCCCCCACCACCATCTTGCAAAATGGTGGGCCTGGTCCCATGCGTTGCATCCTCGGATGCAATGGGCTGGGTCAGACTACCATATAAGGGAAAAGATACCTTATATGGAAGAATTACTGCTCTGTGTTGCATCCTGGGACAGGTGATGCGGGGTCAGGAGCATGTGGGCAATGCTCCTGCCCCAACATTTAAGTACTGGGCATGGAGGGGTTTGAGGCCACTGGGCCACTAGAACTGTGTTTTTGGGGGTGGGGGTGGGAGGGACCAGGGCCCTTCGGGCCATCAGGTCTTTATTTTGGTTGGGTGGGGGGATCAGGGACCTTGGGCCACCAGGTTTATGTTTTGTGGGGGTAGGGGGGATCAGGCCTGCTGAGCAACCAGTTTTGTGTTTCAGGAATGGGGGGGATTGGGGCCACTGGAACACCGAGTCTGTGTTTCAGGGGATGGGACCTTTTCAGAACAACAATAAGGGACTGAACCAAACCAAAAAGCCGATTAGATTATATGGAGGAAATACAAGATGTTTGTATACCAAGGAAGTAAAAGAGAGCGTGAACCACAGCACAGTTTATAAAACTAAATTATAACTCATTTTTATTTTGGTGTTATAAACTGCGTTATGGTTCTTGCTTTTTCTTTTTCAACATATTTTTTGCATCCACAGAACCCCCTTCAACAGTGGGTGCAGAGCAGAACCAGGATACCCACCCACAGAACTCAATATCTTAAAAAACAAAATTCTGATTCTGATCATCTCACTAACAACAACAATAACAAACATTATCCATTACCAGGCATATTATGAACTAATACAAAACCCTACAACAAAGTCATTGAGTATCTATAGAGCAAATCTACCATTCCATACCATACCATATCAGCACCAACTTCCAAAACTCACATAAGGAGCCCATCCAAAAAAAGTGTCACTGTAAATACTACAGTGGGCCCTGGAAAATCCATACATCTATTTGAAAAGTTGAACAAGTCAAATTACTACAGTACAATATAGAACATTATGTACAAACTCCATGTTAACAGAACAGCTGGCCTAAGACACACACTCAGAACACAGACCCTCACCAAGTAAAGAAAAAGTGACTTACAATCTAAAGTAAAAATAAAAATATGTAGACAAAATTTAAACTGAAACCCCAAGAAGCCAGACTCCGCATGCAGTGCAACATCAGATAAATAAGAGGTGCAGTTCCCCCATACTGTGTAAAATATAAAGATAGCACAACGCCCAATCACCAAAATGAAATAAAATTATTTTTTCTACCTTTGTTGTCTGACCATTTTATTCTCTGATCATGCTGGTCCCGATTTGAGGCTTCTGCTTTCCTGTCTTCTCTTGGCTCTCTTTCTGTGGTCTATGGTCCATCTGCCATTTCTTATCTCTTCTTTTGTTTTCTTCACTTCTTTCCATCAGCCTATTTCCAGTCCCAGTAACCTTCCCCAGTATCAGCCCCCTTTCTAGTCCTCCACTCTCCCAGTACTTTCCAATGTCAACCGCCTTGCATTCCCAGGACTGCCTCTTGTGTCCATTCCCTTCCAGTACACCTCCTTCCCCACTGTCCAGCCCCTTCTAGTACAAATACCATTGCAGGTATCAACTCACATCCACTCTAAGTGCTACTCCTCCAGTCAGTTCCATTCCAGTCACCCTACCCTCTGTCCATCCCCCTTCCAATGCCATTCACACGTCAGCTCCCTTCCAGTCTCCTCCCCATTACCCAGCCATCTACCACTCCCATCCCTAAGTGTCAGCTCCCTTCCACTCCCCCTTCAGTACATCCCAGGTGTCAACTCCATTCCAGGCCCATCCTTCCTCCCCATATCAGCTCCTTTCCAGCCCCCTCCTTCCCCTGTGTCAGCTCCCTTCCTGCTCCCTCCTTCCCCTGGCAAATCCTCTCAGTATCCGCTCCCTTCCAGTCTTATTTCCCCCAAACACCCCTCCCCCTGCATCAGCCCATTTGTAGCCCTAGCACCTAGTTTTCTTCCAGGGCCACCAGCACTCTCTTCCCCTCCCCCATCAGCCCATTTCTAGCCCCAGCCCATTTCCAGTCCTATCGCCCTTATCAGCCCACTTCAGTATTAGCCCCCCAGTCAGCCCATTACCAGTCCTAGCTCATTTCTAGTGCTAGCCCCCCATCAGTCCATTACAGTCCTAACCCTCCCCATAAGTCCATTTCCAGTCCTAGCCCCCCAATCAGCACATTTCCCCCATCAGTCTATTTCCAGTAGTAGCCCATTTCCAGTCCTAACCCCACCTGATCAGCCCATTTCCTGTCCCAGCCCATTTCCAGTCCTATCCCCCTTATCAGCCCACTCCAGTCCTAGCCCCCCCCAATTAGCCCATTACCAGTCCTAGCTCATTTCCAGTGCTAGCCCCCCTGTCTCGCGGAAATGCCTATTTACAATCAGCCCTGGTGGGCTCAACTTTAACACATCTGCGGGAAAGAAGGGAAACACTCTCCCTTCGTGGCTCTGCTAAGTTGAGCCAGTACCAGGAAAACAATGGCAGGGCTCTTCCGGGGCAGCGGGGGGCTGTGGGTCACTTGATTCTGGCACTGCAGCAGTGGCAGCAGCTTCTCCAGCCGTTTTTGTTTACATTTTGAAGGCCAAGTTAGGTGGACTTTTTGGGGGCATTTTTTGCCGCCCCCAAAAGGTTGCCACCTGAGGCCACCGCTTCACTCGGCCTCATTATAGAGCCACCCCTGACTTTCAACCAGTAATGTGGTATCATCAGCATAGCGAAGGTTGTTGATGAGTCTTCCACCAATCTTCACACCTCGATTGTCTTCATACAGTCCTGCTTCTCTGATGATTTATTCTGCATATAAATTAAAGAGGTAGGGGGAAAGTATGCAACCTTGTCAAATGCCTTTGCTGATTTTAAACCATTCTGTTTCTCCTAATTCCATTTGAACTGTTGCTTCTTGATCAATGTAAAGATTGTGAAAGAGAACAATCAGGTGTTCTGGTATACCCATGCTTCTTAATGTGGCCCAGAGCTTCTCATGATTTACACAGTCAAAAGCCTTGCTGTAGTCAATAAAACACATATCAATATCTTTTTGGTATTCTTTTGTCTTTTCAAGGATCCATCTCACATCCGCGATGATGTCTCTCATTTCTCGCCCTTTCCTGAACCCTGCTTGCACTTCAGGCAGTTCTTGTTCCAGGTATGGTTGTAGTCTCTGCTGAATGATCTTGAGTAGAATCTTGCTGGCATGTGGGATCAGAGCGATTGTGCGATAATTTCCACAGTGAGTCAGGTCACCTTTCTTTAGTATTGGTATAAACACAGATCTTTTCCAGTCAGTTGCCATGAATTTGTCTTCCAAATTTCCTGGCAGAGCCTTGTAAGTATGGTAACAGCTTCACCCGATTGCTGTAATACTTCTATGGGAATGCCATCAGTGCCAGTGCTTTGTTCTTTGATAAGGCTTTCACTGCTGCTTTGACTTCTTCTTTCATCATCAATGGCTCCTGATCATAAAGTACAGGTTGAAACGGCTGTTGGTACACTTGATCTTTATGGTATAATGGTTATATTTTTTCCACCTTCTCTTAATCTTCTCAGCATCATTCAATATGGATCCTTGAACATCTTGTAGCATTCCAATTCGAGGCTGGAATTTTTTCTTTAACTCTCATAGCTTTAGAAAAAACGATCTTGTTCTTCTTCTAATAGCTTCAGATTCTATTCTATCCTTGACTGTGTCATTGTAGTACTTCTCCTTGTCTTGTCTTGCTGCACGTTGGAAATCTCTGTTGAGTTCTGTGATTACCTCTCTTTCTCTTCTGACTTTTGCTTCTCTGCACTTCTGGACAACTTTCAGAGTTTCTTCAGTCATACATTTTGGCCATTTTTGCTTTTTCACCTTATATAGAGACTTATCACTTTTTTCCAACACAATCTTCTTGATAATGGAGGCGCTCCTGAAAGAGCGAATAGTGGACTTTCTCAAGACCAACAGGTTGCAAGATCCGAGGCAACATGATTTTACCGAAGGACAATCGTGCCAAACAAATCTGATTGAGTTCTTTGACAGGGTGACCAGAGAACTAGATCAGGGGCATGCGATGGATGTCATCTACCTGGATTTCAGCAAAGCCTTTGATACTGTTCCTCATAGGAGGCTTATCAATAAACTCAGTAGTTTGGGGCTGGGTCCCAAGGTGGTAAACTGGATCAGAAATTGGTTGACTGACAGACAACAGAATGGTGATGGTAAATGGAGCTCACTCGAATGAAAGAAAGGTGATTAGCGGGGTGCCCCAGGGTTCGGTCCGTGGCCCAGCACTGTTCAATATATTTGTGAGTGATATTGCTGAAAGACTGAATGGAAAAGTCTGTCATTTTGCAGATGACACAAAAATTTGCAACAGAGTGGACTCCCCGAGGGAGTGGTTAATATGAGGAAAGATCTACAAAAGATGGAAGAATGGTCTAATGCTTGGCAATTAAGATTTAATGCAAAGAAGTGCAGTGTCATGCACTTGGGTAGCAGAAATCCAAGGGAAATGTATGCGATAAGGGGCGAGAGGTTAGTGAGCACGGATCAGGAGAAAGATCTTGGTGTAATTATTTCTGTAGATCTCAAGGTGGCAAAACAGTGCAATAAGGCAGTGGCAAAAGCCAGGAGGATGTTGGGCTGCATACAAAGAGGAATTACTAGCAGAAAGGAAGAGGTACTTTTGCCACTGTATAAGTCACTGGTGAGGCCTCACTTGGAATACTGTGTTCAGTTTTGGAGACCATATCTTGCAAAGGCTGTAAAAAGACTAGAAACTGTTCAGAGGAAGGTGACCAAAATGATTTGGCGCCTGCATCAGAAGCCTTATGAGAAGAGACTTGAAGACCTAAATATGTACACTCAGGAAGAGAGGAGGGATAGGGGAGATATGATTCAGACCTTTAAATACTTAAAGAGGAACGATGAACAAACAAACCTCTTCCAAAGATGGGGAAGCTGCAAAACTAGAGGGCATAACAGGAAGCTGCAAGGTGGTAAATTGAAAGGCAATGTCAGAAAATACTTTTTCAATGAAAGGGTGGTGGATGCTTGGAATGCCCTCTCGATGGAAGTGGTGGGGGCAAACACAGTGACAGAATTCAAAATGGCATGGGACAGACACAATGGATCCCTTTACAGCAACAGGATAAAATCAAAATAAACTGAACCATCTAATTTCTCAACAAATAGGGGTGTCCTACATGGAGCGGTGGGTTCACCCCTAAACATAGACATGGGGAAGGGTGGCCTGCACAGAGTGGCAGGTGCACCTACTCCTGCCATCTTACAGAGCAGACTAGATGGACCATATTGGTCTTTATCTGCTGTCATTTACTATGTTACTATGTTATCCCATAACTCTTCTGGAACTCTGTCATTTATATCTAAAGCAACAAATAGATTTTTCAGGCAGTCTTTAAATTACAGTGGTATATTCTCAAGGTCATATTTTGCTACATTCATGAGTGGCTTGCTGTTTTTCAACTTTAGTTTGAGTTTGCCTACTACTGTAGTAGTTGGTGATCTGTACCACAGTTGGCTCCAGGTTTAGTCTTTGTTGATGGGATGGAACCAGGCTGCTGGCATTAACCTTTAAAAAGGAGATAGAGCAGCTTTTAAACTAGATATTAGGGGAAAGCCGACAGTCGCCCAAGAGCGGATGGTTCGGAAGAATGTATCCTTGAAGGATACTACCAAAAGCAGAGAGGTTCCACAAAAGAGTAAAGTAGCCCAAATGCCCTCAAGTATGGAGCAGACAGAGCTTAAAGATCCCAATTTACCCATGTCTAACAATAGCCAAATTAACATGAATAAAATACATTCTCTAAAATGCTTGTATGCAAATGCTAGAAGTCTAAAAAATAAGATGGGAGAGTTAGAATATATAGCACTAAATGAAAGGTTAGATATGATTGGAATATCAGAGACATGGTGGAAGGAGGACAACCAGTGGGACACTGTGATACCTGGGTACAATCTATATCGTAATGATAGAGCTGATCAAATTGGTGGAGGGGTTGCGCTCTATGTTAGAGAGGGCATTGACTCAGAAAGGATTAAAGTTTTGCAGGAAACAAAATCAGCTGTAGAATCTATATGGATTGAAATTCTATATAAAAGGGGGAAGGCGATGGCAGTGGGGGTGTACTATCGAGCACCTGGCCAGAATGACCAAATGGATGATGAAATGCTCAAAGAAATCAAGGAAGCTAACAAACGTTACAGCACAGTAATAATAATGGGTGATTTCAATTACCCCGTTATCGACTGGGTCAGTGTCACGTCAGGACATGCTAGGGAGATAAAGTTCCTAGATGAAATAAATGACTGCTTTTTGGAGCAGCTGGTTCATGAACCGACCAGAGGGGAAGCCATATTAGACCTAGTCCTTAGTGGAACACCAGATCTAGTGCAAGAGATAAGGGTGTTGGGGCCACTTGGCAATAGTGATCACAGCATGATCGCCTTTGATTTAATTAGTGGAGGAGGGATAGTAAGGAAATCCACAGTACTACCTTTTAACTTTCGAAAGGGAGACTATGATAAAATGAGGAAAACAGTTAAGAAAAAACTAAAAGGAGCAGTTGCGAAGGTTAAAGACGTACATCAAGCTTGGGTGTTGTTGAAAAATACTATCTTGGAAGCCCAGACCAGCTGTATTCCACCCTTTAAGAAAAGTGGAAGGAAGTCCAAAAAACTGCCAGCATGGTTTAAAGGTGAGGTCAGAGAGGCTGTTGTTGTTTCAGGAAATGGAAAAAAGAGCCAAATGACGAAACCTGGAAACAGCACAAGCACTGGCAAGTCAAATGCAAGGCATTGATAAGGCAGGCAAAGAGAGAATTTGAGAAGAAGCTTGCTGCGGAAGCAAAAACGTGAAATAAAGACCTTTTCAAGTACATTCGTAGCAAAAAACCTGCGAGAGTCAGTTGGTCCATTAGATGATAAAGGGGTTAAAGGAGCACTAAGAGGCGACAAGGCGATAGCGGAGAGACTGAATGAATTCTTTGCTTCGGTCTTTACTGAGGAAGATGTAGGGATGTTACCCATGACTGAAGTGGTATTTAAAAGTGCGAAAGAATTGAAGGAAATATCGATACATCGGGAAGATGTCTTACAACTATTAGATAAACTGAAGAGTAGCAAATCACCTGGGCCGGATGGTATACATCCAAGGGTGTTGAAAGAACTGAAATATGAGATTGCAGAACTGCTATCAGTAATCTGTGAACTATCATTAAAATCATCTCTAATACCTGAAGATTGGAGGATCGCCAATGTAACACCAATTTTTAAAAAGGGTTCCAGGGGTGATCCGGGAAACTACAGACCGGTGAGCCTGACATCAGTACCGGGGAAAAATGGTAGAAACCATCATAAAGAATAAAATTACTCAGCATGTAGATAGTCATGACCTAATGGGAGACAGCCAACATGGCTTTAGATAAGGAAGATCTTGTCTTACTAATCTGTTATGTTTTTTTGAAGGAGTGAATAAACAGGTGGACAAAGGTGAGTCGGTTGATATTGTGTATCTGGACTTTCAGAAAGCCTTTGACAAGGTCCCTCATCAGAGACTTTTGGCGAAACTAAAGAGTCATGGGATAGGAGGCAGTGTACTATTGTGGATCAGGAACTGGTTAGAAGATAGAAAGCAGAGGGTAGGGCTAAATGGCCAATTTTCCCAATGGAAAAAGGTGAATAGTGGTGTACCCCAGGGATCTGTGCTGGGTCCGCTGCTTTTTGACATATTCATAAATGACCTGGAAAGTGGAATAACGAGTGAGGTTATCAAATTTGCAGATGACACAAAACTATTTAAAGTTGTTAAAACCCAAGAGTATTGTGAAAAATTGCAAGAGGATCTTGATAAATTGGAAGACTGGGCATCAAAATGGCAGATGAAATTTAATGTGGACAAGTGCAAGGTTATGCACCTAGGGAAGAACAACCCAAACTATGGTTACACGATGCAAGGTTCCACATTAGGAACCACCACCCAGGAAAAAGATTTAGGCGTCATTGTGGATACCATGTTAAAACCCTCGGCCCAGTGTGCAGCGGCGGCCAAGAGAGCAAATAGAATGCTAGGTATGATAAGGAAAGGAATGGAAAATAAAACAAAAGATATTATAATGCCTCTATATCGTTCCATGGTGAGACCGCACCTTGAATATTGTGTGCAATTCTGGTCGCCATATCTTAAAAAGGATATAGCGATTTTAGAAAAGGTACAGAGAAGAGCCACCAAAATGGTAAAGGGGATGGAAAGATACTCCTATGAAGAAAGGCTAAAAAGGTTAGGTCTCTTTAACCTGGAAAAGAGACGGCTGAGGGGAGATATGATAGAAGTCTATAAATTAATGAACGGAGTGGAACGGGTAAATGTAGATCGATTGTTTACCTTATCAGAATATAGAAAGACTAGGGGACATGCAATGAAGCTACAGGGTAAACTATTTAAGACTAATAAAATAAAATATTTTTTCACTCAACGTGTAATCAAACTCTGGAATTTGTTACCGGAGGATGTAGTAAAGGCTGTTAGTGTAGCTGGGTTTAAAAAAGGTTTGGACAAGTTCCTGGAGGAAAGGTCCATAAACCATTATTAAGAAGTGATCGAAGATATCAATGCTTGACCCAGAACAAGCATTGTGGAACTTGTGTCTCTTGGGGAATCTGCTAGGTACATATGACCTAGATTGGCCACTGTTGGAAACAGAATACTGGGCTTGATGGACCTTGGTCTGACCCAGTATGGCATATCTTATGTTCTTATGTTCTTATGTTGAGCTTTTCCATCATTGTCTTCTATAGATTTAGTCAATTTGATCTCTGTAAAATCCATTGGGTGAAGTCCACGTGTACAGTCGGCGCTTGTGTTACTGGAAGAAGGTGTTTGAGATGAATAGATCATTGGTCTTGCATAATTCTGTCAGTCTTTCTCCAGCTTCGTTTTTGTTGCCAAGTCCATATTTTCCAATCACTTTGTCTTCTTTGTTGCCAACCTTTGTGTTCCAGTCACCAATGACTATCAGGATATCCTGTTTGCATGTTCTGTCAATTTCACCTTGTACTTGTTCATAGAACTTATCAACGTCTTCCTCTTCTGCAGCTGTTGTTGGGGCATATACCTGAATTATAGATGTGTTGATGGGCTTTCCTTGTAGACAAATAGAAATTAAGCATTCACTGACTGCACTGTCTTTCATTACAATTCTTGCAAGTTTCTTCTTAATTATAAATGCGACACCATTTCTTCTTTGTCTTTCATTTCCAACATAGTAGACCATATGATCATCAGATGCAAAGTGCCCAAAGCCAGTCCATTTCAGTTCACTGACACCCAACAAATCGAGTTGTGCATGTTCCATTTCATTCTTGACCACCTCCAACTTCCCTTGGTTCATGCTTCGTACGTTCCATGTCCCAATATGCAAGACATCTTTGCAACTTCTGACTCTCTTTTCATGCGCAGCTACATCAGCAGATCCAACCACATCATAAATGCTGGCTTTACTCTGAGAAGTCTTCAGCTCATCCCCAGTAGCCGTTTGAATGCCTTCCAACCTAGGGGTTTCATCTTCCAGCACTATAGTGCAATTTGTTTTGTGACTATCCATTGGGTTTTTGTGGCAAGATACAGAAGTAGATTTGCCAAGCCTTTCTTAGTAGTTAATTCCAGTGTTGTTGGATTTGTCACAGAAATATGACCTTCTGCTTACAACACCGTCCCATTCTGCTGCTGCCCAAATGGATGGTTTGTCTTAGTTTGGAACTTCACTTGAGACCATAATACATTTACCTATTTAATATTGGGATAATTGAAATCTCTCATTCTTATTGCAATGCCAGCCTGAGTACTCTAGGGGCTCCCTTGCATTACACTTCTTTCATTCCTTCCTCTCTCCATCTAATCTTGTACAGCTGCACCCAACCTCCATCCCCCCTCACTTCCTCTCTTATGCCCCTTCACCTCCTCCCTCTTCACATACACCAACTAACCCCAACCCAGCTCCAAGCTTCCCTGGCATCCTCTCTACCACATAATATCCACCGAAGGATTCACCACACACACGCTCCAATCATCACCACCATGTGCTCCCTGACACTTCTCATACTCTCATCATATTACTTTAATTTCAAATCCCCCTGTTAAACACACATCATCAAAGCAAACCATCATCCTTATCACACATTCCTCTCAGAGCCTTACTGTATAAAATAGCACCCCAACCAACTTGACAACCCACACACTATTCCCCACAATCCTACAGGTCCAAAGTGAAGCTTTATGTGTCCACTGGCTGCCTTGAGCACAAAAATAATTAAATAAATAAAACTGCAGCCACCCCTGCCATTTAAACTTAGTCTGCTGCTAATAAGATATTCCCTGCAGCTGTACGACATTACCACCATGGCCAGTCATCACCTTCACCATGTCATCATACCCACCTGGTATGATACTGTCCTTTTCTTATAACATCTGGCAATGGCATTTTCCTTCCAGTTCTATAGCAGTCACTACCCTTTCCTCTTGATGCAGCTTCTAAAAGTACATTGTCTGTCATTCCCTCCAATTAACTCCAGAAGCACTGCATCATCATCATTAAATACCTCCAACAAAAACAATACAACTTTGTTTCTACAAAACTTCACAGTCTGAATGGTCTTTACCTGTACATGTTGAACTCTGCAAACCATTCTCACTTCTCAACCATTGGGTAGTTTAGCTGCTCCAAGAAGCTAATCATCATCTCTCCCACTGTAAAGTACCAGATCAACCATTATGCTACACTCAATGTCTGAGAGAAAATATCAAAGTGAACCCCACCCTTCTCTGGTACAGCTCTGACAGGGCGGGCCGCAGAGTGTGTGCAAGGTGTTGGCACCCCAATGCAAATCTTAAGTCTTATGTTCCTTCTGATATCATAACCTATTGTTTGTTTTGAATAAATTGCTCTTTGCTTCATCCCCCCCCCCCCAGAAGCTGCTGCCATAGGCAACTGCCTAGATTGCCTAGTGGTTGGGTCGGCCCTGAGTTCCGAGCCCACTGGTACAATCTTTCTTCAACTCATCGCCGTGCTGAATAATCATTTAAAAGCATGAGTTTATTGCCTTAGTAAGTTAAGTCTTTGATTCTCTGGTATGTCTTCACTATATGCTCCTTGTCCATCCAGTTCAAAATGCAAGAAATGACGGTTCGAAATGCTACCCTGCTAGACATCGCTGACTGCTTCTGGCAGTCCAATCGACCAGATGTTGCTACATCTATTGTAATTGTCCTTGTCATCAATGCTCTCAATTAGACTTGCATTTTCTTTTTGTAACTCTTTGCATTCAGATGCACAACATATTGTCTTGGGCTAAGATCCTGCTCTCCCAGTCAACATGGGGTGTATGTGTGTGAGTGAGTGTGTGGGTGTGTGTCAAACTTTTCTCAAATCTCATTTAGAGCAGACTGCAGCTTATTTAATTTTCCTCTAATGTGGCCAAAATGCTCTTGAGATTTCAGACACCAAACTGCCATCAGAAAGTGCCTTTATTTTCTCACCCTTCACCCGCCATGTTTTCCTCTTCACGTTCTCTTGCATGTGTCTCTGTGCCTTTGCTGACATTCCCTGCAAACGCTACCTCTATGAAGATCTGCCCATCTGTTAGGGTTTCACTGAATATATGTATTCAGTTACTGCCAAATTGTTCCTTTTAGATATCAGGCAAGGGCTATGCTGAAGCCTTTTCACCTCATTTAGGTTGGGGTACCAGGACAAACAGGAAGTTTTGCACTGATTGAATGGGGGAAGTGGGTTCTGAACCAGTAGGAAATCTCTTCTATCCTTTGCCATGTGCATCCTGTCTCTACTGACAGTTTGCAGCTGAGTGATTCCTATCATTCTCTATGTACATGTGCATGAATCTGTAATAGTCTTGTTTTATGCAGTGCCTGCCTTTGAGTGATAGAACATTAACTCTGAAACCCTTGTGGCCATAAGTCATTGTATCGGTAATCTGGAGCCTGCGTCAGAAAACGAACGAGACGAGACTTGAAGACCTAAATATGTACACTCTGGAGGAGAGGAGGGACAGAGGAGATATGATTCAGACCTCTAAATACTTAAAAGTATTAATGAACAAACAAACCTCTTCCAAAGACGGGGAAGCTGTAAATCTAGAGAGCATAGCATGAAGCTGCAAGGGGGTAAACTGAAAGGCAACGTCAGGAAATACTTTTTCACTGAAAGGGTGGTGGATGCTTGGAATGCCCTCCCAATGGAAGTGGTGGGGGCAAACACATTGACAGAATCTAAAATGGCATGGGACAGACATAATGGATCCTTTTATAGCAACAAGATAAAATCAAAATAAGCACAACTGTCTCTTATATCTGAACAAATAGGGGTGACCTACACAGAGCGGCAAGTGCACCTACTCTTGCCACCTTGCTGGGCAAACTAAATAGACCATACTGGTCTTTATCTGCTGTCATTTACTATGTTACTATGTTACTATGTCTGCTCAGACAGATAACCTCCCATATTGCTACATGCTAGTATCAATCCCTCTGAAGTATCCCTACTTGATCATTATGAAAGGGTAAGGATCTGTGCAGAGATGCTTTGAATACCCAAAGGTGAATGTGCATGAAAGCCTAATCAGCTGATGTATTCCTTCCCAATGATATTTTGAACTAGTCATCATAGTTTAGCCATGTCTATCTACGCATGTCCAAATATCTATGTTAGTTCAGGTATAGCTCTGGCTTTTATTTTTCGGCTTTGTCAGAATTATGAAGCTATGGGAAGGTATTTTCCAACTGTAAATTAGTTAAGCCATCTTTCATTTCCTTTAGATTAAGATTCCTCTCTTTAATTTCTTATATCTCATTTTGACCTATGAAAAGGAGTGCATAAATGTTTATGTAATTTCTATTCACATTTTCTCTTATATTTTTGAAGGAATATGAAGGCTAGGTGGGTCATTTACTACAAGTGTGTGCTATCCTTGCTAAAGCTTATTATTTAACTCAGAACCCATTTTATGCAATGGGTCCCATGGCAATAACATGCGTTAATGGTATTAGTGCATGCTGTTATTAAATGACCCCATACAAGAAATAACAGCACATAAGATTAGGTGTCTAGCATGTTGTCCTGTATTCCCAGGACCCAAACACACATTTCCTTGGAATCAGTTTCATATTCATGGAAGATTCCTTGCTAGATGGAGATCTGGAATCTTTTGAGTCACAACTAACTTTTTCTCATACACAATGGTGTCAGCCCTTTCAGATTGCTTTCTGTGACGTTCCTTTTGCCCATTACACAAAAGTGGAAGTAAGGATGTGGTTGAAAACTACAGGCCGGTTAGTTTAACTTCGGTGGTGAGTAAATTATTGGAAACGCTGCTGAAAGAGAAAATAGTGAAGTTTCTGGAGTCCAGCGGATTACAGGATCCGAGGCAGCATGGATTCACCAGAGGCAGGTCTTGTCAGACAAATCTGATTGATTTCTTTGACTGGGTGACCAGGGAGTTGGACCGAGGGAGAGCTCTAGATGTGGTGTATTTAGATTTCAGTAAAGCCTTTGACAGGCGACTTATAAACAAACTGAGCACCCTAGGGATGGACCCTAAAGTTATTGCTTGGGTTAGAAATTGGTTGGGTGGGAGGCGACAAAGAGTACAAGTAAATGGAGCTCACTCTGAGGAGAAGGATGTTACCAGTGGTGTGCCCCAGGGATCTGTCCTTGGTCCAATTCTTTTTAACATCTTTGTTAGTGATATAGCGGAAGGGCTGTCAGGTAAGGTTTGCTTCTTTGCAGATGATACCAAAATCTGCAATAGAGTAGACACCCAGGAAGGTGTAGATAACATGAGGAGGGATCTAGCTAAGCTTGAAGAATGGTCTAGAATTTGGCAGCTGGGATTTAATGTTAAAAAATGTAAGGTCATGCATTTGGGCTGCAGCAATCCAAGGGAGCAATAAAGTATAGGAGGTGAAGTACTTTTGTCCACTAAAGAAGAGCGGGACCTAGGCGTGGTTGTGTCTGATGATCTTAAAGTAGCTAAACAGGTAGAAAAGGCGACGGCAAAAGCTAGAAGGATGCTTGGGTGCATACGGAGAGGAATGGCTAGCAGAAAAAAGGAGGTGATAATGCCTCTGTATAAGTCTTTGGTGCGACCTCATTTGGAGTATAGTGTGCAATTCTGGAGACCGCACCTTCAAAAGGATGTGAACAGGATGGAGTCGGTGCAGAGGGTGGCTACTAAAATGATTAGTGGGCTTCATTATAAAGCATATGAGGACAGACTTAAGGATCTTAATATGTACACCTTAGAGGAAAGGCGGGATAGAGGTGATATGATTGAGATGTTTAAATACCTCCGTGGCATAAATGTTCAGGGAGAGAGCCTCTTCCAATTGAAAGCAAGTTCTGCTATGAGGGGACATGGGATGAGGGTGAAGGGAGATAGATTCAGGAGTGATATGCGGAAATATTTCTTTACGGAAAGAGTAGTGGATCCATGGAATAGTCTCCCAGTGGAGGTGGTAGAGATGAGGACAGTAACTGAATTCAAAAAAGCATGGGACCAACACAGAGGATCTCTAAAGGTAAAAAGTGGACTGTTGTAGTTGTTGATATGGAAGGACAGACTAGATAGGCCATGTGGTCTTTTTCTGTCATCATGTTTCTATGTTTCTATTTTTATGAGTAGTGTCCTTTGGCTACTTAAAGGCATCTTTTACTAAAGTGCAGTATGTAGTTCATGTGTATCATGTGAATTAGCAGGCGATGTTTAGTGCATAGCTGCGATAATAGCTATTGTGCTGGCATGCCGCTTAGCATGCATTAATTCAAGTGCTAATTGCATATTGTGGAATGGGGCAGGAATGGGGGTGCCTTGCAGTTAGTACACTGTAACTTACCGTGCAGTAACTAGTATAATGACAGAAAGTGCAGATCACGTAACCTCACCTCAATGGGAGCAGTAAGGGCATCCACTCTATGGATTATTGCTGTCAAGACACAGTAAAGGGTTTTCCTCAGAAGCCACCCCTGAGAAGCTTCTGGGAATGCCCCAGCAGTTACCACAGGGGCTTTGAAGATACCTTGTGGTAATCTAGACAATTTCCACACAATAACTGCAAAACTATAGTTTAATAAAAGGGACCCTTAGACTTTTATGGCTCTGACTCCTTGTCTTTAGCATCTCTACTTGCATATTGCTCCTCACCCTCACTATACCACCTCAGTATATATTTTTTTCAGCATGTACACTTGTAACATACTCATCCCCAAATCTGGCATAATGTTCCACTCTTTCTCGCATGACAGTGCCCTGAGTTCATGTCTTTCTGATAACTCACCCTCACAGAATATGCATTCTGGACCTTCTGCTGGTCACTATACTTAAGTGTGACTGATTTTGTGCCTTCCTGTTTCAGCCTGATTATGCTGTGATTCTATCACTGCTGCCTCTAGACGATTCTGGCAATTTCCTGTCAGACCCATGTTAAATCACAGCTCCATTGCTGTTTTGCTCCATGATCTGATGAGTCATTTGCCTGTGCTATAGCCAGTGGGGGGAGGTGCTGTGATATTGTATTTTTAGTAGTGAGGAGCAGGCCATGTCTACACATCGGACTACAGTAAAAATGCAATATCTCAGCACCTTCCCCCACTGGGGCAAGGCAGGTGAAGGATTCCCATGCATTTTCAGGGGAACGTTTTCCCAGCTAGCTCCCACCCTGCACACAACAGCAAATACTGTACACTGTATAGGAATAAGTATTGTATGGAAGGATTCATGGCATTTTGTATATTTATTTGTAGAGACTACTTGGATTTTGAATTGAGATCATTGGCACCATCCATTGTTCCTACTAGAAGTGGACTGATATTTTCCAGATTGTGAGAGGTTCCTCCTGCGATTCATTTTAAGATTGGAGGAGACTCCTTTGAGAAAGGAAAACCCACTAGGTATAAGAACCTCACCCCAAAGACAGTTACTTGTCTTTGGCTACTGCCACTGCACTGAGATGCTCTAGGTGGATAATTACCCCTAGGGAGCAGGTACAGAACCCACTAGAATGAGGATCTGCACCAACCCCTCTAAACAGCAATAAAGACAAAAGAGGCTTGCACCAAGGCATGAGGGTGCTCAGCCAGAAGATAAAGGCTGCTGAAGAGTATCTGACAAAGAATACAAGGAGGTGAAGGAACCAGCACAAAGAAGAAAACATCAAGGCACCAAGTGAGAGGTATGTGAATCTTCACAATGCCGGACAACAACCCTAATCCTAGTATGTTGAAGTAGAGAAGAAGTACGAAAGGAGAATTAAAGACAGCAATTACCACTAACTGGTCAAAGAACCGAATGGGATTGGATTAAACCAAATTATATAAATAGTAGAGTGCAGCAAGTGGAAAGGAGTGGGTAAATTACATTCCAAATACTACAAGAAGAATTAACCTTTTTTATTATACTGTAGTTCTGTTTTCTATTGCAAATTGCTAAATACTGAAATTGTTTATCAGTGTTCTTAAGGGGATCTTTTACTAAAGGGTGCTAGAGTGTTGCACCTAACACATCAAAAGTACCGAAACTATGATGAACAAAATACAACACCACCGTGTTAATGTTGGGGGTGTTGAAAGCATTTCTCTGTCAGTTAACGTGCAGCACTTTCCGCTAACACAAGTACATTAGTGTGGGTGCACTTAACTCCACCTATTGAGGTGGTGTCAGCACTAATGCAATTAGCACCCAGTGTGAACCCAGCACTAACTGCTCTAAGCTCACCACACTCAGCCTCCGCCCCAACCCGTCCACTCATGACCCTAACGAGATTGCACCGGTAGCATGGGAATTGTCCCGTTCTGTCATGGCCCCAAGCGACCTGGCAATGCGTGTCCCAGCACTCCTTCAGTGTGCACTAGAACACACACTACCAGCTAGCGCTGTTTAGTAAAAGACCCCCCGCCCCCTAAATTTTAGTTTAGAACACAGTTTTTCTGGTCCGGACTCTGTTGAGAAGGATGAATCTTAGAATATCAAGTGCCAAATCCGTTCTATTTCTATTTCCAATCTCCTCACAAGTCTGACCCCTGATACTATTAAATCCAGAAGCTCAAAGAAACTCTGCGAAACAGTTTTTTGGATTGGTGTGCTTTTTTATTTGCCAAGCAGTTTTGAAGCAATTGCCTAGAGAGACCACACGGAAAAGGGGTTACATATTTCTGAGGTCAAAATGAGAGAGAAGAAAAAAAAAGAACCAGTAAAGCAAGAAATTTTGCCTTTAAAGATTGTCTGAAAAAAGTGTACACTTACAGCAGTGCCTAAATGGGCACTTTTATATTGGAAGGTTTGTATAACCAAAGTACGAGTTCCTAAGTAAACAACATGTCACGATGCTATCTCTTGTTGATAAGAGATGAGGGCAATCTGACCAGACATCCTGTGTTGATGGGATTGTTTGCTTTTCTTACAAGATCGTTGGCATAGCTTTTAAATATATCATCGATCATTCACATAAATTTATTATTGAAAAATACAGAGAAAGGGGATAGGGAGACTTAGTGGAAAAGGAGGGAGAGGGGAGGGAAATAACTTTGACCAGTAAAGTTATTTTTCTTACCTTTGCTCTGCTTTGTTTATGCCCCCCATTGTAACTAGGTAGCCTGTTATCTTGGAAAATGCTATTTTAAAAGTTCAGTAGATTAAAATCATTATTTTTAGTTATTGAAGTTTGGTACATTTTTCTTGTGTTGTTGTTCCAGATAAGCATCTGTTCATCTGGATTTCTAATGGTAACAGTTAAACAGTAAACCAGTGCTTCTCATGCCCGAAGACTTTATTTCATAAGTGACTGAGCCACTGAAAGTAAAATAATTTGGGCTCTATTTTTACATCACTCCATGCAGATTACCCCCTTCTATTTCTTGATGTGTAAAAGCTTACTTAGGTTTACCATGATTCCATCCTCTTGCTATAAAGCGATCCTCTGTGTGTGTCCCATGCCTTTTTGAGTTCTGTCATAGTTTTTGCCCCCACTACCTCCAATGGGAAGGCATTCCAAGCATCCACTACTCTTTCCGTGAAAAAAGTATTTCCTGATGTTGCGTTTGAATTTAACTCTTTGCATCTTTATTTCACGTTTTCTTGTTCTACAGCTTCCCCATTTTTGAAAAAAGTTTTGTTTGTTCATTAATACCCTCTAAGTAACATAGTAACATAGTAAATGACGGCAGATAAAGACCAGTAGGGTCCATCTAGTCTGCCCAGTAAGATGGCAAGAGTAGGCGCACCAGCCGCTCAGTGCAGGCCACCCTTCCCCATGTCTTTGTTTAGGGGTGAACCCACCGCTCCGTATAGGACACCCCTGTTTGTTGAGAAATTAGATAGTTACGTTTATTTTGATTTTCTCCTGTTGCTGTAAAGGGATCCACTGTGTCTCTCCAATGCCATTTTGAATTCTGTCACTGTATTTGCCCCACCACTTCCATCAGGAGGGGATTCCAAGCATCCACCACCCTTTCAGTGAAAAAGTATTTCCTGACATTGCCTTTCAATTTACCCCCTTGCAGCTTCATGTTATGCCCTCTAGTTTTCCATCTTCCCCGTCTTTGGAAGAGGTTTGTTTGTTCATTATTTCTCTTTAAATATTTAAAGGTCTGAATCATATCTCCCCTATTCCTCCTCTCCTCTAGAGTGTACATATTTAGGTCTTCAAGTCTCTTCTCATAAGGCTTCTGACACAGGCTCCAAATCATTTTGGTCACCTTCCTCTGAACAGTTTCCAGTCTTTTTACATTCTTTGCAAGATATGGTCTCCAAAACTGAACACAGTATTCCAAGTGAGCCCTCACCAGTGACTTATAGAGTGGCATTACTACCTCTTCCTTTCTGCTGGTAATTCCTCTTTGTATGAAACCCAACATCCTCCTGGCTCTCGCCACTGCCTTGTCACACTGTTTTGCCACCTTGAGATCCTCAGAAATAATCACACCAAGTTCTTTCTCCTGGTCCGTGCACACCAACCTCTCTCCCCCTATTGCATACATTTCCCTTGGATTTCTGCTTCCCAAGTGCATGACACTACACTTCTTTGCATTAAATCTTAACTGCCAAGCATTAGACCATTCTTCCAGCTTTTGTAGATCTTTCCTCATGTTCTCCACTCCTTCAGGGGAGTCCACTCTGTTGCAAATTTTGGTGTCATCTGCAAAAAGACAGACTTTTCCATTCAGTCCTTCAGCAATATCACTCACAAATACATTGAACAGTGCTGGGCCCAGGACCAAACCCTGGGGCACCCCGCTGATCACCCTCCTTTCATCCGAGTGAGCTCCATTTACTATCACTTTCTGTTGTCTGTCAGACAACCAATTTCTGATCCAGTTCACCACCTTGGGACCCATCCCCAAACTACTGAGTTTATTGATAAGCCTCCTATGAGGAACAGTATCAAAGGCTTTGCTGAAATTCAGGTAGATGACATCCATCGCATGCCCCTGATCTAGTTCTCTGGTCATCCAGTCAAAGAACTCAATCAGATTTGTTTGGCAAGATTGTCTTTCAGTAAAACCATGTTGCTTCGGATCATGCAACCTGTTGGTTTTGAGAAAGTCTACTATTCGCTCCTTCAGATGCGCCTCCATTATTTTTCCCGCCACTGAGGTAAGGCTCATGGGCCTGTAGTTTGGTACCTCTTCCCTGTCACCACTTTTGTGAAGAGGAACCACATCAGCCATTCTCCAGTCCTGAGGAACTTCTCCTGTTTCCAAGGATCTGTTCAAAACATCCTTTAACGGCCCTGCAAGAACCTCTCTGAACTCTTTCAGTATCCTGGAATGTATCCCATCTTTTCCCACAGTCTTGTCCACTTTCAGTTTTGCAAGTTGTTCTAACACATCATCTTCTGTGAATGGTGTGGTATCTACTTCCTTCCCATTTTTATATTTGGGAGTCACAGGTGGTCCTTCTCCAGGATTTTCTTTAGTAAAAACAGAGCAGAAGTATTTGTTTAGCAATTTCGCTTTTTCATTGTCACTTTTCATGAGTTCGTTCCCAGCACTTCTGAGTCCTGCAATTCCACTTGTATCATCTGTATCATATTTCCCCTGTCCCTCCACTCTTCCAGTGTATACATATTTATAACTTTGAGTCTCTTTTCATACATCTTCTAGAGTAGGCCCCATATCATTTTGATTGCCTTTCTATGGTTTCAAGTCTTTTTATATCCTATGTGAGGTCTGGTCTGCAAAGGTGAACACAATATATCAAGTCATTAATACCCTCTTTATTCCATTAGTTATGCTTCTCTGTATGCATCCTAGCATCCTTCTGGCTTTCACCACTGTCTTCCCACATAGTTTTATCACCTTGAGATCCTCAGACACTATTACCCCAAGATCTCTCTCCTGGTCTGTACACACCAGCCTCTCTCCCCCTATCGCATACAGCTCCTTTGGATTTCTGTATCCCAAGTGCATCACTCTGAACTTCCTTGCATTAAATCTTAACTTCCAAGAATTGGACCATTCTTCTATTTTTTGTAGATCTTCCCTCATAGTGTCTGCTCCCTTCAAGGTGTACCTCTCTGCAAATCTTCATGTTATCCTCAAAAAGGAAAATGTTTCCTTTTAAGCCATTGACAATATCACTCACAAAGACACTGAAAAGTAGTGGTCCCAGGACTGATTGCTGAGGTACACCAATTCTCACTTTTCTTTTGAGTGAATTCCATTTACCACCGCTCTCTGTTTCCTGTCAAACAATTTCTGATCCAGTTTACCATCTTGGGACCCATCCCCAAGCTACTCAGTTTGCTCATAAGTCTTCTATTAGGAACAGTATGAAATGCTATGCTGAAATCTCAGTAGATCATATTTACAGTATTGTATGCCCTTGAACCAGATCTCCAGTCACGCACACAAAGAAATCAATCAGATTCATTTGGCACAATCTTCCTTTGGTAAAAACCAGTTTGCCTCAGATTCTGCAACCCATTGGATTCTAGAAAGTTCACTATCCTTCCTTCAGCAGTGTTTACATGGCTTTTACCACTATCAAGGTAAGGCTTACCAGCTTGTAGTTGACCACCTCTTCTCTGCTACCACTTTTGTAAAGAAGGACCACATCAACCCTTCTCCAGTCTCATGGAACCTTCTCCATCTCTAAGAATCTATTAAGCACATCTTGAAAAGCTGTGCCAGAACTTCTCTGAGCTCTCTCAGTATCCTGGAATGTATCTCTTCCAGTCCCATGGCCTTGTCCACTTTCAGTTTTGAAAACTGTTCATAAACACCTTCTTCTGTGAATGGTATTCCATCTACTCCATTCCCATTAGTATCGTTGTCCATCTTATGTGGGCCTTCTCCAGGATCTTCTTTTGTGAACACTGAACAGAAGTATATTAGCATTTCGGCTTTTCCTTGTCACTTTCCACAAATTGGTCCTCAGCATCTTTGAGTCTTGTAATTACACCTCTGGCTTCCTTCCTCTCCCCAATATACCCGAAAAAAGTCTTATCACCTTGCTTCACATCTTTAACCATTTTTTTCCTCTGTATGTGCATTTGCCATCCTGGTTTCTCTGCCTCTTTCAGCTTTATCTTGTATTCTTTTCTGGGTTTCTCTTTTTGTAATCTGAAATCTGTGAACACTGACTTATTTGCCTTTAATTTTGCTGCCATTTCTTTGGAGAACCTATATTGTTTCCTTTTCCTTTTGTTTTTATATACTTTCCTATTTACATTCCTTACATATAGAACCATTGCCATTTTATAGCCTCTATCAATTTAACCCATTGTCTTTCCACTTCTCTTATGTCCTCCCACCCTGCCAGCTCCTTCTTCAGGTACTTTTCCATTTTTGAAATCTAGTACTTTGAATTTGCTGTAATTGTACTCTGGCTTGGATTTTACATGAAACCACACTATGTAGTAATTACTGCTGCTGAAGTGGGCACCCATGAGGACATTAGACACACTGGGCCTGATATTCGAAGAGCTGGTGTGCGCTGGATGCAGAAATGAGGGACTTATCCGTGTAATAATGCTATAATCAAGTACACCAAATATTCAGTTGTGTACACCAAATATTCAGCTTGTTTTCAAAATCCTCCATAACCAGGTAATGGCAACTGTCGAGCCGTGAGGGCGATCTTGCTAAACAGTGGAAATCTCTGTTAAGTTCATGATTACCTCTCTTTCTTCTATAGCTTTAGTTTCTCTGCATTTCTGAACAATTTTCAGAGTTTTCTTCAGTCATCCATTCAGTCATCCATTTTGTCCATTTTTGTTTTTTCAATTTTTGCAGAGACTTTTCACTTTCTTCAACACAATATTCTTGATGTCTGGTGCTCTGCTAGTTATACTGTATCAAATGTGGCAATCAATTTCACAGGCAGTTTTTAAATTCCAGTGGTATATTTTTAAGATCATATTTTGCTACATTCATGAGTGGCTTGCTCTTTTTCAGCTTTAGCTTGAATTTGCATACTAGTATTTAGTAATGTGTTCCATAGTCAGCGCCAGGTTTTCTCTTTGTTTATGTTATTGAGCTTTTCCAATTTGATTTTTGTGCAATTTATTGGGTGAAGTCCATATATTCAGTCACCACTTGTGTTGCTGGATGGAGGTGTCGAAAATGAATAGATCGTTGGTCTTGCAACATAATTTGTGTTGCCAAGCTCATATTTTCCAGCCACATTATCTTCTTCTTTTTTTCCAGTGTTTGAATTCCAGTCACCAATGACAATCTGTATATCTTGTTTGCATGTTCTGTCAAGTTTGACTTGTATCTGTTCAAATAACTATTCAACTTCTTCCTCTTCAGTAGCTGTTGTTGGCATCCCTGAATATTAATTGGCATTTCTTGTAGAATATAATAGAAATGTGGATGGCAATTTTACATAGGATGTATTGGGCATGTGATGAATGTCCAAATGAGGGCATTCAGCAAATATAGGCAATTTTGGAGCCGGGCCTGGGGATGGCCAATGCAGGAGTAAAATAGGAAGCTGGACATGTGGTAAAATGGACGCACAGGCCGAAGAAGGAAAATGAACATCCATCCCATGTGAAATACAATGACAATGACAGTCTTAGTGCCCTTCAGTCATACGGTCCAATGGACATCTATGATATGTAAGCATTACGGCCATGTAGGGATTGAGCACAAGGACTCCTGGAGGTGATTGTTTCTGATGATCTTAAAGTGGCTAAACAGGTAGAAAAAGTGATGGCAAAAGCAAGAAGGATGTTTAGATGCATAGGCAAAGGAATGGTCAGCAGAAAAAAGGAGGTGATAGTGCCTCTGTTTAAGTCTCTGGTGCAATCTCATTTGGAGTATCGTGTGCAATTCTTGAGACTGCATCTTCAAAAAGATATAAACAGGTTAGAGTTGGTTTAGAGGGTGGCTGCTAAAATGGTTAATGGTCTTTGTTATAAATCATATGGGGACTGACTTAAAGATCTTAATATGCATACGTTAGAGGAAAAGCGAGATAGAGGAGATATGATAGAGATATTTAAATACCTCTGTGGCATAAATACACAAGAGAGAGCCTCTTTTGATTGAAAGGAAGTTCTGCTACGAGGGGACATACGATGTTGGGTGAAAGGGGATAGACTCAGGAGTAATATGCAGAGATATTTATTTACGGAAAGAGTGGTAGATGTGTGGACTAGTCTCCCAGTGCAGGTAGTAGAGATGAGGACAGTATCAGCTCAGGTGGAAGTTCACAGAATGGCAAGGTAAGGATATAATAAGTGAATGCTGATGCTCAAGTCTCCACTATGCATCTGTTCATGGCATGACAGTGACACGGGGAGGGGGGAGGAGGCGTAGCAGCAGACAGCAGCAATGGCCATGGTAAGAAAACACACAGGTGGCAGAACAGAGAATCATTGTAATGTTTGCCTCCCTTGACCTTGCAGTTGCAGATGCCGCAGAGGTGGATCCACAGAAGCAGGCAGAGGAGGAGCAGTCAGAGGAGCCTGCGGGCACAGATGGTGGAGGTAGACACTCCTGGCAGCATTATGAGCAGCAGCAATGGCAGGTTCATAATAGATATCTACGTACACCAACGGAGAACCACTACGTCCACGTGCTAAACGACGACCCAGTCAAACAAACGTGGATAGCAAGGAAGGATCGGTTTTATTGAATTAACTTAAAGCCATTGGCCCGACACAGGCCGTGTTTCATTATGCCTTCATCAGGGGCTAAGGTGGCTCAACTACAACTATAAAAACACAAATATAAATATAAACGCATTATGATTAAAAATGAACATGGAAAAATGAGAGACCCATCAATGAACCATTATGTTAATATCCTTATTCCAAATAATAAAGACCGTACATATATAAACAATTATCTAATACTAATATAAGGGAGGAGTAGCCTAGTGGTTGGGGCAAGGTACTTCAGGCCAGAAGATTGGGGGTTCAAATCCCACTAGAGGACAGCAACCTTGGGCCGGAAGGACTGGGGTTTCTAGTCCCACAGATGCTCCTTGTGGTCTTGGGCAAGCCACTTAACCCTCCATTGCTCATGTTCCCTGTAAGTATTAGTGTTTGTGTCTCATATCCCTGCATGTTAAATGTATCCCCCAATTGTGTTGTGACCACTTTGATTGAAGGATAAGGTGGTATGCAAAACTGTCTAAATAAATAATAATATTAAATATTGAATAAAAAAGAAAATAATGCTAACATTAACACAATAATAAAATAAAGTCAATACATATATCAACTAAGATTACAATTATATATGAAAACTATTAAAAATAATAAAAAACTACAAGTCCTGTTTATATCAAGGAACATTGTTGCATAATTAAAAGTGATATGAAATCATTCTGTAATATGAACATTGAACACCTACCTCAATATAGTCTTGCACATACACAATACCTTCTATATTATTGAGAGAAGAGGAAAAACAAAACAAAATAATGAGTATGTATACCCACAGCATGTGTAAAGACCTTTCAAATAAATACTCAACACTAAGGAAAATCCAAATGAAGGATTAAAAACATAAAAAGCATATAATTTAAAAAATATAAAAAATTATATAATAATATAATAAAGAAACTCACTAAAGCAGGAAAAGAATCAGTGGAAACAAAATGCCGAGTGATGCAACCCTTTATGTGTCTATCTATCTATAAATATTGCCTTAATGTTAAAAAAACACAAATTAGTGCTGCATGAATATAACCCTTTATTAAGTTAAATCCATTGTTGTTGTTTGTAAAAAAACAATCGTTAACACCACAAGCATGCTAAAGCGCCCCATTAAAGGAATAAAAGATGTTCTACCTGCGTGGTCCCAAATGGAAGCAGGCTAATATGATACATATTCTGTTTTATTGCTCATCCACTCTGGGATACATGTATGTATAAACAGTCTCCAATAGCCACTAGGGAAAGAAAATATCTAACCATTATACAAAACCGATGGCATTGCTATTATCCAAATTGCTCCAAAAGATTAGTCACAGAAAACTTTTGAAATTAATCAAAAGATATTTTCTATCCTAAGGTAGGGAATAAAGCATAATCATAATAGACCTTGCTACTTACACCTGGTATAATTACTTTATCCCATATGTATGAAATAGTACTGAAGCGCTATAACCAAACCGCCTATCGCCATCAAGGATCTACTACCTCTAAACTATATCAAACGCTGTAGCCGAAATGTTGGGAATACTTAAAAAACATAATATTGCAGTTACATACTAATCACACGTAGGTTAGAATGTTCTAACCCATAATTATAAACTAGTAATGAAACGCTTTGAACAAAAAGCCCATTACCGTTGGAATTCCACTGTCTGTAATTATCCAAACACTGTTGCCGAAATATGAAGAATACTTAAAAACAAAAGTGAAACTATCTTTTCAACTTATGTTCAAGGACCTAATCGTTAGCTCTTCGGTATAAAGTTCATAAAGCTGCACTTTCTAAAAACGAATGTTGAAAACGGCAGGACGCACAGCGTCTGCGCTTTAAAAAGGAGTTATTTGTGCGGGAAAAACATGACATGTAAAGGCGGGATTATGCAAATCTTTGCCAAACTTTTAACTAATATGCTGTGGAAGGACAAAAGACCCTAAGGCTTTAAAAATACATATATAAATAAATAAATATATTAAATATCATTCAAAGGAACTTAAAGAGCAAGTATATCAAAAACATAGTTTAAAACTGATACTAAGTAACTATCTATGTTCAACACTATGATTAAAAAAGTGGGCAGAATATACAGGTATAAAAGTAATTTGATGATTATACTTGTGTGATTACAAATGAAGTCAAAAACTCCTAAAAGGGTGCTAATTCACACAAGTAGTTGCACTCCATTTCCAGAGCAAAAAATGAACATAATAATTCCAGCCAAACGTGTTCTGAACCATAATCATATAAAAAACATTCCAATTTCATATTTACAAAGAACAACCAAAATTGTCATCACATCTTATACCATAAATCAGCTAAAGAAAAACAGACAGATCACTATCCATATTTAATCCATTCTAGTATAAACTATTTAAAGAAAAAATGTATCGTTCTTCCAGGCGCCGGATGGTTCTATCCATATCCCCCCTCTCCAATTTAATTTAACTTTTTTAATCACAAAGAATTTTAAATCAGATACTTTATGTGAATGCTCATGCCAGTGACTAACCAAAGGTTTATCAACCACTCCCCTTTTGATACAACTCCTGTGTTCTATAATTCTATTACGAACTGGGGGGGTGGTCATGCCAACATATAATTTTTTACAGGGGCATTGTATCATGTAGATTACATGACTAGTAAGGCAATAAGAAAAATCATCTATTTATTTATTTATTTAACAGTTCTTATATACCACGCTCTTTGTTATCAGTGCGGTTTCCACACAACAAAATTTTACTCAGACAGATAAGACCTGTCTTAAGTTTACAAATAACAGGGAGCGTAACATGGGCTTAAACTAGGGGAAAACTATTTATTTTTTAACAGATATCGTGAAGGTAATTCTATTTACATTACAGTACATCATGCATAGATACAGATCTATTTGGTCTGTGTTACATATTCTGTAGGAGGTGTATTTGGTTTGTCATCATGAGGGCTTGAGATCTTGAGGGTAGGCGGGGAGTCGTTGATGAGTTTATTGAAGTACATAGTGAACAGATGGTGTTTTATGGCTTTTCTGAATTGCAAAAGGTCTCTAATTGATCTGATGCTGGGAGGGAGTTGGTTCCAACATCTTGGGGCATATGATGAAAATGCTCTGTTATTAGTTATTTGGGTCCATTTTGTTGATTCACTAAGGATAACTAGTGTATTTTCAGCTGTTGACCTCCTGAGTCTATTGTTCGGGGTTTGTGTGAGTAGATCTGAGATTGAGGATGGCGATAATTTATTTATGGCTTTGAAAGTGGTGAGAAGGGCTTTATATGTGATCCTGCAGCTTATCGGAAGCCAGTGAAGCTCCATTAATATCGGTGTTATGTGGTCTCTTCTTGTTGCTCCAGACAGAATGCGTGCTGCGGTATTCATGGCTAATTGAAGAGGATATAGGGCAGGAATGGGCAAACTACGGCCCGCGGGCCGTATACGGCCCAGCGGACCTTTTAATCCGGCCCGCGGAGCGCTAGCACTGACACAAACGCTCACAAATAAATTCAAATCGGTTATTTTAAAAATCTCCAAATACTGAAATAAAAATAGTACCTACAAGTTCCACACACATTGCAGAGCACATCAATAAAAACTCTCCTTTCCGGCACACCCACCTGCCTGCTGAACAAATAGAAATGATTGAATGGCAAACCCTTCCTAGAGAATCTTGGGATTGTAGTTTATAGCTGTGCGCTATACATAATATATGCAGACCTACATACTACAAATCCCACAATTCTGCGTAGTCTACTTTGAAAGACTTCAAGCAAGACTGCCCAGAATTGTAGGGTTTATAGTTTTTGGGTCTGTATACAGAATACAAAGTGCAGGGCAACAAACTACAATCCCAAGATTCTCCAGAAAGGGTTTGTCATGGATGTCCAGGCATGCTCGGGAGGAACATGTGAGAGTAAAGAGTCCAGAGGGGAGGGGAATTGAAAGGTAAGACGCTGCCTCAGAAAATGCGTGTGATGAAAGGGCTTTTTGCTGTGAGTGTGAGAGTGTTCTCAAAACTGTGTGATTTGGCATATCTGCGATAGGAGTTACTAACCTGCATTACTGAGTTACTGCAGGTCAGTGACTTCCGTGCTAAATAATACCGCAATAAAGGGGTCTATTTACTAAGGTGCACTAACATTATCATCTGTTAATTCACCATTAAAGCGCATTATTCATAACTAAGTCTCATCGAAGAACATGGAATCTGTGCTAAAGTAATGCATATTAAAGGTAAATGAACACACATTAAGGCATCTTAGTAACTGGACCCCAAAGTTTGTTATTGTAACTGCAGTTTAGTAACTATATCTCTTAACCAGCCCAATATTATCCATATAATTTTTTGAAAATATATGGATAATGGATTTATGTGTTGGCCACCTAGCAACCATCGCAAACCTCCTTTTAAAAATCAGTCCATTTTTTATTATAAAAAATAAATTGCGTTTATACACAAACAAATTTAGTTTATGCAAATGTGCCACATATTTGCAGCAGAACTTCAAAAATCATTGCCACAGGAATCCGGGGGCTGTGATGAACAAACAGCATTATTGTCATTTTTGTGAATGACATCAAATACTGTTATACTGTAAGTACACAGAATTTATTAAGTCTTACAGAATGTCTTGATATTTTAAGCATTCAGGCAAACATATTTTGTAAACTTGTGCATTTGAGACTATGTGTGCATAAATTTGGAGGTATTATTGTAAACAAGCAATTTTCATGCACTGTAGACCTGCAATTATAATGAAAAAAAAAGTGTTTATTTGTGATGAAAATGGCACAGAAGATTCTGGCCTTGTTTGGCTCGACCTACGTGTGTGAGCAGACGTTCAGCGTCATGAACATCAATAAATCCCGTCACAGATCCCAGTTAACTGACCAACACCTCAGATCTATTCTGCGAATTGCAACAACAAAGCTATCTCCTGACTTTGATGCTTTAACAAAAAAAGGAGACCAACAACACTGTTCCCACTAAAATTGAAGGTACTATTTTATGAAAGAAATACATCGCATAAACGTTTTGTAAAATAACTCTTTTTATACTTTTCTACTTTAAATTAATCTAAACATTTAATGTTACAAATTTAAATTTAATTTATATTAATTCACACATACACACCGTCCATCTACTCTTGGTCCGGCCCCCGGGTCCAATATATGAACCCATTGCGGCCCTCGAGTCAAAAAGTTTGCCCACCCCTGATATAGGGTATTCTTTGGTAGACCATGTAGTGTGATATTCGCGTAGTCAAAATGGGGTGTGACTAACGCTTGGAATGTTGTGCGGAAGTCCTCAGGGTTTAGCATGGGTCTCAGGAGTCGAAGGGCTTTGATCTTGTGGTAAATGGCCTTTACTGTGTTTTTTATGTGTTCCTTGAAGTTTAGTTGTTGATCAATTGTAACACCAAGGTAGCGTATGGATGACTTGACTGGAAGTTCAGCATCTCTTACTTTGAGGGTTGGAGGAGGTGAGAAGCATTTGTTTCTTGTGATGATTAGGACTTCAGTCTTTTTGAAGTTTATTCACAGGTTCTGGTTAAGGAGCCAATCCATTATCGTGTTGAAGCAGTTGATTAAAGCTGTGTAGTTGGGATTTATGAGCTTTGCTGCCATCACCTGGCCCAAGGACCTTAAAGTGGGCCATTTGGAGGGCATCAGAGAAGAGATGTAAGCTCTGACACAGGCAGTGTTGAGTCTGTGGAGCTTCATCTTTGCCCTGATGCCATCTGCACCCAGGGGGAAGGATCTAGGTAGAGGGGGAGGGATGATTGTCTGTTGGGGGTATGGTCAGTTAACTTGCTGAAATAAATGTATGTTATTGATCAGTTCAACCACTGCTTACATGTCATCCATCACCCCCTCCTATACCTGCATGCTCCATGTCCTTGCAGTCTGTGGGCCTATGGATGCCTCCAGTTGGTGGATAGCTGTGGCCAGTCATCTGCACACATCTGCAACAATCAGCATCTTGAAGAGCAGACCACAAAAGGTTAGGCTGCAGATCTGAGTGTTCCATGCTGCGAGGGACTGACTGTGCAAGTTCCCTATGCAACAGCGGTATTGTATTGGAGGACTACAGTGCCCATGTACCCATTGCCCATGATGGCAGGAGAGCAGAGGCATGATTGGGACCAGCACAGCAACCAATGAGACATGAAGGTTGTGCAAGGGTCCATATGATCATAGTGACAGGCGTGTGAACACACAACCCCATCACCACCTGAACACATAGAGAACTGCAACTGGATAGTGGTGTCACAATCACCCACTCTTTCCTGCCCTTCCTGCCACCCAAGGGCACATGCTGATCAATGCATACATACACAAATGGCAACCATCAGTGATAGGGTAGAAATAGCCACCAAAGGAGGCTGAAGGTGATAGAAACAGTATACCAGATGGAATCCTCATTAGAGCTGCATAATCAGGAGTCAGGGCAAAAGATGTGTAGGACAGTCAGGCGCCATCCTAGGTCTGCCTCTGCAAATGTTGAGCTGACATGGTGCCTTTGCTCTTGGCTGGATAATAGCACCCTCACCCCTGAGTTATCCCACAATGTGAGCATTCCTAGACAGCAACAGTGCTATGTCATGGCTGTGCATGCCACAATGCAGCATTTGCATTGCTGCACCAGCACATCAAAGTGCTTGGCGTCCAAGTCTGCACTGATGCTCCATCGTTGGTAATTGTACCACCATTCATAGTCATCCACAAACACACTCAGCACTATAGCTTGCCCTAATATCCATGGTGTAGGCCATCTCGCATGATCTTCAGGAGTGACAAATGTACCGGGAGCTGTCCCCCTGAATCCCAGGGAAATATGGAAGCATGTACTGGATGCACACACCCATTGCCATCATGGCCTGCAGCCTCTGAACATATGTGTGTCAAGGGTGTCCATAAGTGACAGTCAAATGGCATGCTAACGGCATATCCATCCTATAGGCATCCATTACAAAGGAGTCCAGTGTCCGATAGTCCAGACTTATAGCATAGTGCCATAGCTGCCGTGTAATTCAAGCCATTTCCGCAGACATCCATGTAGCTGATCCATGAAATGAACATAAGAATGTTCTTCATCTGGAGATGTCTACACAAAAGGTCCATTTTGGATGTGGAAACAGATGTGTAGAGTGTGCAGATGGAAGCCTCCATAACATCCATAAAAGCACCAACATACATGCAAATAGATGATTTTGCAATGCGAGCCAGAGGCTGACGCCATATGATTTATGGTTTATTATGCTTTCTATGCTGTCTTTTCAGGTTAGATGAGGCAGTTTACACTATAAAAAACAACAACAACATTTAAATCAAAGGTAGAAAGGAACTCCATTGTAATTAACAGTAAGGAAAAGAGATAGGCAGGATAAAACAGATGCAAGAATATATCATAGACAGGGGGTTAGACATAGCAGAGGGCAGGGGAACAAGCACACATCTAGGAAGGGTGCCTATACATGGGTTGCCCTGAAAATTCAATTGGAACAGTCCAATCTCTATGACTCAGGAAGAACAAAAGCCTGTCTAAATAGATGTCTTCAATTCTGACTTAAATATGGTGAATAAAGCTTGAAGGCGAAGTTCAATAGGTAGTTCATTCCACAGTATTGGGATTAGGAAATGAATGCAGAATTTATGGTCAATTCATAGTGGGCTCGAACTAATAGTGGCAGACACAGTTGGTTCCCATGGATCGATCACAGGAGATGTGCTGGATAGTAGGGGGTGATTAAGGATGACAAGTATTCTGATGCAGCCTAGTGGAGGGCCTTGTGCATCAGAGTAAGGATCTTGTATTCAATGTGAGATTTGATAGGAACCCAATGATGCAAAATCAAGAGTGGAGTCACATGATCGTATCTTCTAGCAGATGCCAAAAGTTGAATGACCGTATTTTGGATAGACTGTAGACGTTTAAGTGCAACATTTGATAGACCAACATACAGGGCCGGCCCATCCACTAGGCAGGCTAGGTGGCCATCTAGGGTAGAAGATCTCTAAGGGTGGCAGGTCATGTGCTTTGGCATACATGGCCTACCCCCCCCCCCCCCCCCCCCCCGTGGCAAGCCATGCTGCCCTTCCCTCTTGTGCTGAGCTGTGCTGTGCTGCCACCCCCTGCTGCCGGCGAAAGGGGGGAAGCTAGGCTCTGTGGCAGGCCATGTGCTTTGGCACATATAGTCTGCCGCTTCTGAACCCCCAAAGTTATGTCAGAGGAGGATCAGACGCTTCATGCCATGTGTGCTGAAGCACATGGCCTGCTTTTGAGCTGAGCCGTGCCCCCCCCCCCCCCCGCCTCGACCCTACCTCCGGAATCAGCGTATCACAACTCAGCATGGGGGCATGGCTTGGCATGTGGGGCAGGAAGCACAGCTTGGGGGGGCAGCATGGCTTGGGAGGGGGGCACCATGACCAGGGCTTCTGTCTAGGGCAGCAGAAACCCTTGGGCTGATCCTGCTGGCATAAACCAAATTACAATAATCAACATGGGAGATCACGATTCCTAAGATGGCCGCGGAGTGTTTCCACAGTTTGAATGCCTAAGCGGAAAGGGAAGTTGCGGGCTGCTCCCTCTGAACCCCGACAGCCCACTTCGGGTCCTATGGACCGTTTCATCCATCTACCTGAGGAAAAGAAGCAGGGGATTAGAGCCGGCTTGGTTTCGCCTGGTGGTGAGGTTCGGGCACTTCCGTCGGATTCAGAGACTTCTCTCTCCCCAGCACAGAGAACTCCGCCGCCACGCCCAGCTGCGTCGGACCCTGGTTCAGCTACGGCAGCTTCGGTGTTTTCCGGGAAGGGAACCCCGAGTGCGGAGAGGGTGTCAGCTATTCGTGTGGTTCCTCTGACCCCCGGTGATTCCGGGGAGGCTTTGGGTGAGAATAGAGCAGCGGCTCTTCAGTCGACACTCTCTATGTGTGAGGAAGGATCCTCTGTGCTTGTTTCGACGCCTGTTTCGTTGAACTCTTCTCTTCTCCTTCGTCCTAAGGTTTTTACTTTGGAATCCATATGGGACGCTATTGCCACTTTATCTTCAGCGATTATCTCACAAACTATGACTTTGGCCTCTCATGTTCATGAAAATGATGTTGCTATCCAGAGGAATGCTGCTAATATCGACACTGTTATGACTGGTAATGAACAATTGAAGAGTCAGACTAATAATCTGGGATCCCAGCTAGATAATCTTTCTGC
The DNA here is from genome assembly GCA_033557465.1 of Ichthyophis bannanicus. Classification (NCBI taxonomy): domain Eukaryota; kingdom Metazoa; phylum Chordata; class Amphibia; order Gymnophiona; family Ichthyophiidae; genus Ichthyophis; species Ichthyophis bannanicus. The sequence goes on from CM066031.1 coordinate 648,575,206, forward strand.
TGTTTCTTCAGCTTTGCTGAAAGATCAGGGGATAATTAAGTATAAGCTGGAAGTGTTGGAAAACGCTTCCAGGGCTGTAAATATACGTGTTTTGAATTTTCCACGTGTGTCTGGTGTTACAGCGTTAGATATGTTTAAAAGATATATGTTGGAAGTCTTAAAAATCTCTGAGGGCTTGATTCCCCCTTTGGCTAAAGTATATTATCTCCCAATAGCTAAGAAAAATGCTGAGAACCCAGTAGCTGTATCTGAAGTTAATTTTGAAGCTCTAGATATTTCTGGTATGATTTCTGACGTTGAGGTGGAAAACTGTATTGCTTCTACATTGTTAGTTCAATGTGCTTTAATCTCAGACAAGGATTGGCTTTCGAAGCTGTTTTTTAAAAAACGCTTAGAATCCTTTATGGGTTTTACTATTTCAATGTTTCCTGATTTGACTAAAGAAACCCAGAAGCGGAGGAGACAGTTCCTTTTATATAAGGCAGGTGTGACTCAGTTGGGGGGATCCTTTTTTCTCAGGTTTCCATGCCGATATTTGGTGGTAATTAAGAATGTTAAGTATGTTTTTTCAGACCCAAATGATCTTAGTACCTTCATCAATGCTAGAATTTCAACAGCCGTGTCTCCAGAATGATAATGTCAACTGTAGTATGTTCTCTTAAGAAATAGTAGTACTCGGGTCCTCCGTGCCTCTTGAATTATCTATTAGTTACTTTATCTTATATACTTTGCTTCCAAAATACCTCTGTTTGGAAGTATTTTTCTTTTGCTTTTTCCACCACTATGTGGACTATTTGGAGTAATGTTTGAATTGTTATCTTTTATATTATGTTGGTGGATGATGGATATGTTGACATGTACTCTATTTTCTTGCAAGGAATTGTTTGTTTCTTGTTGGTTTTTGGAAAATTGCATAAATAAAAAAAAAAAACATGGGAGATCACTGTACTGAAGATAAGAGTAGTTTGTGCTGAAAATCCAAGAAAGGGCAAATGGTGCGAAACTGTCAAATGGCATTAAAGGAGGACTTTACCACGGAGCTGTTGTGTTGTGTTATGCAAAGGAGAGGTCAGTGTCGAGCGTTATGCCTAAGTATTTAAAAGAAGATGTCAAGGCAATGGATGTATCTTGGAGAAGTGGGGAATCCAATGGGGGTTGTGCGGTAGTTTTGCTGGGATTAAGCTGTAGGCAGTTACTGTGAAACCAATCTGAAACTAAGGCAAGACAGTAGTTAATGGGACTGAGATCAGTTTCAAACTGTGTAAGAGAGTAGCAGTAAATTGTCAGCCTACATATAGGTGGAAATCCCTGTGCTTTTGAAAGGGGTAGGAAGGAGACTCAGAAAGATTTTAAAGAGACTGGGGGCCAGAAGAGGACCCTTGGAGACCCCACATGGTAGTGGATAGGTATCTGAGATCTCATCATTAGTGATAACAGAGAATGAATAATCAGAGAGAAATTTTTGGAACCAACGTAAGACGTGACCATGGATTCTTTGGGAATCTCAGGTCAATTTTTTTGCAGATGACATTCAATTAATTGCTCATTTGAGACCTTTCCTCCTTAGATATGGAACTGTTAAATAGTTGTTTTTAATCAATGTCCATTGGCTTATGTCTAATCTGCTAAAATTGAACTCGTAAGGCCATGTGCATTTCAGGTAGGTCAGACCTGAGGGCCTTGGCACCCTTCTTGCAGACTCAACTTTATCGCTGCTTTTATTGGTGAGGATCTTAGGGTCTTAGGATGTATTTTGGATTCACAATTTTTTTTTACCCCTCAGATTTCTGGCTCTGCAAACAATTAAAGCGTTTCAAACAATTCTGGATAAAGTGGCTCTTTCCACGCCACTTCTTGCTGGATGATTTGTAGGCTAGACTATGGCAACTTTCTTTTCTCCTAGGACAAGCAGGATGCATCAGCCACACTGGTGACGTCATCCGACGGCGCCATGACGGACGTGCTCTCTAGCTCAGAAGCTTCTGAGCATGTGTGAGGTGCCCCCACCTCCCCGGCCCGCCCCTAGCCGGCCAGTTTTTTTCCTTCCGCCTTCGCCTCAAGACGGATTTCTAAGCTCTCCATACAATCTACCAGTTTAACATGCCCAAACCGGGTTTTAAAAAGTGTCCTATCTGAAGCAGAAAAATGAACATCACTGACACTCACCAACGCTGCATCAGATGCCTGGGATCTGCACATGACGTCGAAAACTGTGCGAGCTGCACTCGGATGTCCCCCAGGGCAAGGAAGCATCGGGAGCACTCACTGAAGGATCTGCTGTCCTCATCTGCGGCCTCGCGTAAGTCTCCTGCATCCCGGCACCCTGAGCCTCCCAGATCCGATGGACTGACCAAAGCCACAGAACGTGCCAGGACTGATACAGGGAACGCGCCGTCAAATCCGGCCAGCTCCGCTTCCCGAGGACGTAGCGCTTCTTTCCCTTCTGGGCAGGCTGCTCCCGCAGAGACCTCCACCTCCGTGGTAAGCCCCTCGGCGAATTTCAGCACCCCGGGCTGCTCTTTCTGGCCATGCGGTCTTCCTGCAGCCGTCCAAGATGGCGCCGCCCTCGTGGCCCCGCCTGGCTCCTCCCCCGGTCACGCCCACCAACTTCCTATTGGCCGGAGCACTTCCTGCACCTCCCCGGACGGCGATCGGCGCCAGCTGCCCTCCCCCCGGCCCAGCACGCCTGCCAGCCGTGCGGCTCGGAGCGGCGCTGAGGAGAGAGACCGTGCCGGGACGGATCATCGGCGCAGGAGCAGTCACCGCTCGGGTAGCAAAGATGACAGCGCCAACAAGGATGACAGCACTACAGTGCAGCATCGACGGGGGAGGCGCAAACACCGCTCCTCCAGCCGGGACTCAGACAAACAGCGCCAGAAGGGAAAAAAGAGTGCAGGCAAGCACCGGAGACGCAGGGACAGCCGGTCTCCCTCAGGACACGGGCGCAAGAGGAGCAGGAGGTCTAGTTCTGCACACAGCAAAAGCCACAGAAGCAGCCGGTCCTCTGATTCTACCTCCTCTGCAATTCTACACCTGCTCTCTCGCCTGGTCGAGCAGACTGCTCCCCCACATCTCGATCAGGAGCGGATTACACAGAGGAGCCCTTCTCCAGGGGTCAGGCCTTGTTTGGAGCGGGCCCCCTCCCCACGATCTCCTGGCCGGTCACCTTCCAGAGCACGGTCTCCTTCCCTGGCGCCTTCTAGAGTTCGGACCCCTTCCCCAGCGCTGCTGGAATCTGGGGGGAGCGACATGGAGGAGTTGAGTCCAGGTTCTGACACCTCTAAGAACAAAGCAGATGAGCCAGAGGACCCACCAGCACCGATGCCTGAAGACCTGACGTACCCCAAATTCCTCAGGAAGGTGGTTTCCAAGCTCGGGCTGGCAACGGAGGAGACGTCAGACGAAAAGGAACCGGAGGTCATGAAATACCTCAGCGGCCTGAGGCCAGCCATTGCCCTCCCCCTCCACCGCAAATTGAAGGACAAACAGCTTACTCTCTGGCAGTCCCCAGCGTCTGGACAAGCCTGCTCCAGGCGCCTGGACACCAAGTACATCCTTCACATGGCACCCGGCTTCAACAAACCTCAGCTCCCTCACCATTCAATCGTGGTGTCGTCAGCTCTTAAAAGATCCAAGTCTACACGTGCCCAAGCCACCCACCCGCCGGGACGGGACCCCAAGCGTCTGGATGACGTGGGGAGAAAGGCGTTTCAAGGGGCCATGCTCAGTGCCAAAATAGCAGCTCATCAATTTCAGCATGTCCTGTTCCAGGACGCCCTCTTGGCTGACCTAAAAAGCCAGCTGCAGAATCTTCCCAAGGACGCACGTACGTCTACCTCAACCACCATGCAGGAACTGGCCGAATGCAGCAAGCACCTGATGAGTACAGCTTTCGATGCCTTTGATACGGCCGTCCGGACAGCGGGTATGGCCATCTCGACCCGTCGCTGGGCATGGCTTCGTGCTTCGGGACTCTCGGACAGTACCCACGACCGAATTGCGGATGTGCCCTGCTCGGGTGACTCCCTGTTCGGAGATAAAGTTGCGGATACTGTGAAAGGGCTAAAAGAGGACCTCACCACTCTCAAGACACTGGCAGCCGACGGACTCGAACGCCCCTCCTGGTCACAGAAAGGGAGCTACTTCCGCAAGCCCTTTCCCTCTTCAAAGCAATATTATGGCTCCAACCGGCAGTGGCAGACACCAAAATTCAAGCAAAACTATCATAAGCCGTCCTTTCAGAGGCAGCAGCCGAGGCAACGCAAACAAACAGTCAAACCCTCCACATTCCGGTAAAGACACCTCTTCCTTCTGACTGCCCGACCTGGCTGGACCCGACGCTGGAATCTGTGGCGGCCCCCCCCCCCCCGTGGGGGGTCGTCTGTCCCATTTCCTCTCGGCCTGGCGGGAGATTACCACGGACAAGTGGGTCATTCAGATAGTCCAGTCGGGCTATCGTTTGCACTTCTCCTCCCCCCCAGGGCAGCACAAGCAGCCGACCAGCCAGTCTCCACTGCATCTACAAGAACCACTTTCGGAACTCCTGCAGCAACTTCTCCAGTCCCGGACGATAGAGCGGGTGCCCCCGGGCAAAATCAACACTGGCTTCTACTCCCGGTACTTCCTTATTCCCAAGAAGTCAGGGGGCCTCCGTCCCATCCTGGACCTCCGAAAACTGAACAATTACATCGCAAAGGAGAAGTTCAGGATGTATGCACTCAACTCCATCCTTCCCCTCATCAGAGCGGGGGACTGGATGGCTACACTGGACTTGCAGGAGGCCTACTCCCACATCCCAGTCCACGCTTCCCACAGGAAATTCCTGAGGTTCATAGCCCTGGGGTGCCACTACCAGTATCGAGTCCTGCCCTTTGGCCTATCCCCAGCGCCCAGAGTCTTTACGAAGTGTGTGGCAGTGGCCGCTGCACACCTCCGCAAGCAAGGCGTCGCCATCTTTCCCTACCTGGACGACTGGCTTTTGTCGGCGAACTCTGCCCCCGAACTCCGGAGAGCGGTACGCCAGACTACATCTCTACTAGTCAAGCTGGGCTTCCTCCTCAACAAAGACAAGTCCCGATTGGAGCCGGTACAGCGTACAGAATTCATCGGGGCGATAATCGACACCAATGCCTGCAAGGCCTTCCTGCCCGAGGTCCGGATCAGAGCAATCATTCAACTGGCCAAGCAAGTGTCGGCGACACAGCTGTCCTCGGCCCACGAGATCCTACGCCTGCTAGGCCACATGGCTGCAACAACATCAGTCCTCCCCTTGGCGAGACTTCATATGCGCACTCTTCAGTGGCACCTGCGGACTCATTGGAAGCAACTCTCCCAACCACTCAGCACCCGCATACCGATCACTGCCAGGATTGTTCAGAGCCTGCGTTGGTGGTTGAACCCAGCCAACCTCTCAGTGGGCAAATATCTGCAACCCCGCATTCCTCAACTGATCCTCACCACGGATGCCTCCTCCAAGGGATGGGGGGCTCATCTACTAAATCTCAACACGCAAGGAGCATGGACCAAAGCGGAGCAATCACTACACATCAATGTCCTCGAACTCCGGGCTGTCAGGTATGCTCTCCAGACCTTCATGCCTCACCTGGCGGGGAAAGCGGTCTTGGTGCAGACAGACAACCAGGTGACCATGTTCTATATAAACAAACAAGGGGGCACGGGATCCCATTCACTATGCAAGGAAGCCCTCAAGACATGGGCCCTAGCAATAGACAACAACTGCGTCCTGCAGGCGACCTACCTCCCCAGGGATCAGAACGCCTTGGCGGACAGACTCAGCAGACAACTACAACCACATGAGTGGATGCTTCACAAAGAGGTGGCGGACAACCTGTTCCAACGCTTGGGAGCTCCCCAAATCGACCTCTTCGCGACCGAAGCAAACGCCAGGTGCCCCTTGTTCTGCTCCAAGCACCCGTCACAGCAGAGAGTGGCCACGGATGCCTTCACCATCCCGTGGGGGACCTGGGAGTTGGCATATGCCTTTCCCCCAACACCTCTCATGACAGCCACAATACAACGCATCATCAAAGAGAGAGCGCACGTGATTCTGATCGCTCCCTACTGGCCACGACAAATGTGGTTCTCCCTGCTTTTGCAACTCGCTCAAGAACCCCCAGTTCGACTGCCACCGAGACCAGACCTGCTAACCCAGAATGGCGGCACTACCTGGCATCCCAACCTCCAGACGCTAGCCTTGACAGCCTGGAGGCTGAAAGGATAACCTTCAACGACTCACAACTATCCTCTGAGGTACAGCAGATTGTCCTGGCTTCACGGAGACCATCAACCAGAAAGGCATATGGCCTCAAGTGGAAGCGTTTCAGTATTTGGTGCAATGACCACGGAGTCCGGCCAGCCTCTTGCCCGGTACCCACTATCCTACAGTACCTCGCTTACCTCTTCAGCTCAGGCTTGAAACCACAATCCATCAAGGTGCACCTTGCGGCCATTGCCTCTTTGCATGAACGCTCAGGGGACCCAACTCCGGTCTCCATAGCCACTCTTCCCATTGTACTGCGCTTCATGAGAGGACTCATGAATTTGCAACCACCGGTACAAAAACCGGTACCCTCGTGGGACCTCAACGTCATCCTGCAACAGCTCATGCAGGAGCCGTTCGAGCTGCTCTCCACAGCTGCTGGAAAATATCTGTCCTGGAAGACTCTGTTTCTTGTCGCCATTACCTCAGCTCGCAGGATTAGTGAATTGCAGGCTCTAGTGGCGCACCCGCCATACACAAAACTCCACCGCAACCGGGCGTCCCTCCGGACCCACCCCAAGTTTGTGCCAAAGGTCTCCTCCACCTTTAACATCAACCAGTCAGTGGAGCTGCCATCCTTCTTTCCGGCACAGCACTCGTCCCCGGAGGAGCAACGACTCCACTCCCTAGATTGCGTGCGTGCCCTGCGCATCTACATTGACAGAACTTCCGCTATTCGGCTGGGGACCCAGCTCTTTGTCTCCTTTGACCCGAACAAACCAGGGAGACCCGTCACCAAACGCACGCTCTCCCACTGGATTTCGGACTGCGTCGCTTACTGCCTACAGAAGGCGGGCGCACTCCCTACGAACAGGGCGACCGCACACCAGCTCCGGGCCCTAGCCGCTTCTCTGGCCTGCACACAGGAGATTCCGGTGAGCGAGATTTGCAAAGCTGCCACCTGGTCCTCTCAGCTGACCTTCCAAAAACACTACTGCCTTGATTTCCACGCTGAGACTGACAGCTCTTTTGGTCGAGCGGTCCTATCGGTGGCTACGACACACTTGAGTGGGGACCCAAGGGAAACAGCCTAATACTGAGCTGAGGACTAAGTACCGGACTCTTGCTGCTCTTGCTGGGGAGGAGTAGCCTAGTGGTTGGGGCAAGGTACTTCAGGCTGGAAGGTCGGGGGTTCAAATCCCACTAAAGGACAGCAACCTTGGGCCGGAAGGACTGGGGTTTCTAGTCCCACAGATGCTCCTTGTGGTCTTGGGCAAGCCACTTAACCCTCCATTGCCCATGTTCCCTGTAAGTATTAGTGTATGTGTCTCATATCCCCACATGTTAAATGTATCCCCCAATTGTGTTGTGACCGCTTTGATTGAAGGATAAGGCGGTATACAAAACTGTCTAAATAAAAATAATTTACCAGTCGCCGCCAGGCCCTGGCTGTATTTGCACATGCTTGTTCTTGCACTGTTGTTCTTGCACTGTTGTTGCACTGTGTTGTTGAATTGCACTGTCAATGTTGATTGCACACCTAATATTCTACCTCGCAATTTTTGCACAATTGATATACCCTGTCTCCTGGCACGCTGCCTTGGAGCTTGCACCTTGTTTTGTATGCTTGTTGTGTTCTTAATAAACACTATTGCTCTTCTACCGCATGCCTCCCTCATTCTCCACAGCGTGGACTCCTAGCTTGGGAGACACCAGGTGTGGCTAACGCATCCTGCTTGTCCTAGGAGAAAACAACGTTACTTACTTGTAACAGGGTTCTCCGTGGATAGCAGGATAAGTCAGCCACACGATCCCTCCCACCTCCCCTGCATGAGGGTGGCCTGCGTGTCCCGCATCTAGCCGCAGGGGCACAGCTAGTCACTCACTGGCCGGCTAGGGGCGGGCCGGGGAGGTGGGGGCACCTCACACATGCTCAGAAGCTTCTAAGCTAGAGAGCACTTCCGTCATGGCGCCGTCGGATGACGTCACCAGGTGTGGCTGACTTATCCTGCTGTCCACGGAGAACCCTGTTACAGGTAAGTAACGTTGTTTACAGTGACTGTCCTTCTTATTCTTTACAATGCCTGCAATGAGTGCAGAATGAAGCAATTAAGCTTATTTCAGGTTCTCAATCCTGGGATCACGTTACGCCTCTTTTGCAAGCAAATTATCGGTTGCCTATAGCCTATTGTATTAAGTTTAAAGTACTTTTGCTAACCCACAAAGCCTTTTATTCCAGTTTTCAAGGGTTTCTTTCGAATTTGCTTATTCCCTATGTTCCAACCCAGCTGTTGCACTCTAAATCTCATTATCTATTGGTGGTACCCACCATTAGCTGTGCTAGGCTTGAATTTACATGCTTTTCAGTGTTTTATTTTCTTCCTCCAACTTTATAGAATTCCCTTCCATTATACAGTATATATCATCAAGATACTGTATTAAAGCCCTTTCAAAAAAATCTTAAAGCATATTTTTTTGAATTAGCTTTTGGGGATTTTGAGAATTGAGGAGGGTTGATGGCTTGACTGCACTATATTGGGTTTTATTTGTTTTTTCTTCAGAAATGTAGGCAATTTTATCTTTGATGTAATGTTTTGTGTTTTATTGGTTGTCAATTTGTATATATATTATAAGTTGTTTTAATTTATTTTCTTTTTTATTGTGAACCACTTTGTATGTCTTTTTTAAAATAAAAGGCAGTATATAAAGTGACAAATAGTAAACTAAACTAAACATACCTACTGAGTGGAGTCGAGACAGCAGATCATGATTTACAAGATCAAAGGCCGAGGAGGGATAATGATATGGCTGAGGCGAAGTTTCCCGAGTCCAAAGAACAGTGAAGTTCACTTAGAAGAGATGTGAGAATGGTTTTGGTACTGTGTTTGGGCTGAAAGTCAGATTGCCAATGATGTAAGATATGGTTGTGTTTGATGTGATAAGAGAGCTAGGTAAAGACCATATATTGTTCAGCATGACACTGAAAGGCAAGCCATCAAGCAGGAAGGAAAACATCTGTGCCAGAGAAGTAGAGCTGTTGCTACGTGAGGTTGTTGATAAATACCATATCCTCTTTGACAATACCGGCACCAACTATACAGACTGATGAAGAAAACTAGTATGGCCTTTAAACGTGGATATCACCACTTTTAAATACAATTACTGCTACTGCTAAATGCAGAAAAGAGACAGATGCGCGAGTAAACAGCAAAGAAAAAAACTAGTGCACAATTAATGCCAAGAGTATTTAAATGTATTTAAATCATAGGCAAATGAGCTGCACATAATGAAATAGAATGTAAATATTGGCTGTGCCCGATGCAGAAAAATGCATAGAGGATTTCACAATCAGCCTTAGCACCAATATCTCTACACCTGGATCTGAGGTGGCTTAAACATCTAGCGCGTGCCCCTAACAGTATTTTGATGGCATCGGGGGCTTTCCCTGATGTCTGGATCATCTGAGGAGAAATGTCAAAGATGATCCATACATCAAGGAAAGCCCTCAATGCCATCAAAATACTGTCAGGGGGCCAATGTCCATGACAGAAAACAAATCCCTGGTGGCAAGGTAGCCCCGATCCTGCCACCCCCTCCAAACCAAAAATAACCCTGGTGGCCCAGTGGCCTCAACCCCCCCTCCCGGTACCTTCAGAAATGAGCGGGAGTGCGCCCTTGCCCTACCATCTTGAAAAATGACTGCGTCTTGCCCCATGCGGTGCATTCTGGGATGCACCGGTTGGGGTCAGACTGTCATATAAGACCTTATATTGCAGTCTGATCCCACCTGGTGCATCCCAGGATGCTCCGCAAGGGGCCAGGCACTGACATTTTTCAAGATGGAGGGGCAAGAGCAGGAACGCATGGGCAGTGCGCCGGCTCATTTCTAAAGGTACCGGGAAGGGGGTGAGGGGTTCGGGGCTGCTGGGCCACCAGGGTTATTTTTAGTTGGGAGGTGTGGGGGGGGTTAAGGGTTGCTGGGCCACCAAGGTTATTTTTGGTTGGGCGGTGGGTGGGGGTTAAGGGCTGCTGGGCCACCCGGTTTATTTTTAGTTGTGTGCGGATGGGAGGTTAGGGGCCACTGGGCTACCAGGTTTACTTTTAGTGGGGTGGGGGTTTCAGGGCTGCTGGGCCACCAGGGATTCACTTTCTGTCAGGGGCATGGCAGCATTTTGATGGCATCAGGGGCTTTCCCCAATGCCTGGGTCATCTGAGGGGAGTTTGACATTTCCCCTCAGATGATCCAGTCATTAGAGAAAGCCCCCGATGCTATCAAAATACTGCCAGGGCTCATATACAAATTAGCCATGCAGTGCCCCTGTTTCTCTAGGCCAAACTAGCTCCATCTTCTTTGCGCATGTGTTTGGCTTGCTCTCCCAGTTAAGCAGTGCCATTTTTCATACAGTTTAACACATGGCTCATTTGCATATGAGCCCCTTTCTGCATGCTGGTGCTGAAGTCATGCGCTATTGGTGTGCTGCAAATAGGCATAAAAGCTTGATAGAGCAGAACTTCAGTGCTTGCATTCTGCATTGGCCAGATAGTGCTCACTAAAAAGAGCGGCTCTAGCATGCCATCAGCATCAATCTGAAAGCTATCTATGACCGTAACCAAGACATACATGATTGTAAGTGCAACTGTGGGCAATGAAGTGCAGGGTGAAAGCTAAAGCAGCTGAATATGGTACAGATGGGAAGCCACTAGTGCTCTTCAAACTGGAGGAAAGGGTCCTGGGCACTATGGATGATTGACTGGGGGTTGGCGATCTCGACATCACGATCTCGAAGCAACCAGATGGGTAGCACTCCCCTGCAATGTAATATGTATAGTGAGACCCAGTTGTTCCTGTTGCAGCTGTACTAGTGGGCACAGTCATGTGGGATAATACATGGTTGGCCACAATACTGGTCTGTGTAGAGCATGCATAACACCCCCCATGGGAGTCATGGACACCCATTGCACAGCTCTGCAGCTTCACTTGTATGACACATGACCACTATACCCCATATATGTGGCCTGCCATGGCATTGACATGACATGACAAGGGGATGGCAACAGGGAAGACCCACCACCAAAAACTGCATTCATCTAAGGTGCCTGCATCTGTGGGAGACAAATGGCAGGTCTGAATAGCTTTGCAACAGATTCAGCCAGCCAGGGGGAGGGGCTGGTGTACATTTAGCCCTGGGTGACACCACCATGAGCCAACTCTGGTGCTGGCTCTAGGTGGTAGGCATTTGTAGCTGCATCTAGAGCACCCTAGTACTTCATGGATGGTGGGAGGGCCAAGGGCAGCTGTCCACATGGGGATGGACATTACACAGGGTGGGTGGCAGAATGATACAGCCGCATTCCTATTCACCTTTCTCACTGAGGATCAGTGCCCATGTACCCTGGATTGCCCATTCTCCTGTGCATATCTGGCCCTTAGCCTGTGGTGATTGTTCTTGCCTCACATGCACTGTGATGGTGACATCAACATACCTAGCCTTGTCCAGTCTCACAAAGGTCATGCACAGAGCTAGTGGGTTCCCTACTGTCATGGCACCAGTGTCAGCAACATCTGATCAACAAGCTGGATGTTCTTCACTCATTTTCAGGTGATGGTGCTGGTGTGGATGGATAAGAAGCCTTCATGGATGAAGGGGAATAGACAGAGGGATAGCCCCGAGTCATGGCCTGGCACCTCTGAGGCAGACATGATGCACAGCCAGAGGGAAGTGGAGCATGGCACAGCTGTGGACAGGCCAGCAGAGGTGGAGATATAGTATTACCTGGATGAGAGTAGCAAGGAAGAGCTCTTAGATGAGCCAGAACTACATGAAGTGCCATGACAAACACCCAACAGTGCAAGTTATCCACATGGATGGTGAGGGGGCACCACTGGATCTGCCAGGGGAGGGGCGCCAGGTGAGCCACCAAAGAGAACAGCTGATAAGCTGTGAAGCGCTCCTGCTCTGCCAGAATGGAGAATACCTGATGATGGATATGGAGAGAACTTCAGTCCTGAACAACATTCTTCAGGTGCAAAGAGAGAGAAAGGAGACAGGAGATCAGTACCTGCAGACACTGGTGCACCTAAGCCATTCAATGGACACACTACTGGCACTTGTGGGCTGTCTTTTCTCCCAGGCACTCCAACTATGGGGTGACCTTGGCAGTGTGCCCTCTTCCCTTGCCCCTGCTGCCAAAGACTGCACACCAATCCGAGGCACAAAAGCAAGGCAACACAAGACCGAGAGCCCACCCTTTCTAATATACTGAGGACATCATCATGCAGCAGATGCTCCCCCTATGGATCCCATATTTCAGCGTTCTGGAGGGACAGAGTGGTGAAGGGATGAAGGCAGTGGAGGAGAACTTGTCAGTGTCTTCGGACAGTGGTGAAAAGGCCTCTTCCATCTCTGCAAAGTTCTTACTCATCTAGAAACATAGAAAAATGATGACAGAAAAAGACCACATGGCCTATCTAGTCTGTCCTTCCATATCAACAACTACAACAGTCCCCTTTTTTCCTTTAGAGATCCTCTGTGTTTGTCCCATGCTTTTTTGAATTCAGATACTGTCTTCATCTCTACCACCTCCACTGGGAGACTATTCCACGGATCCACCACTCTTTCCATAAAGAAATATTTCCGCATATCATACCTGAATCTATCCCCTTTCACCCTCATCCCATGTCCCCTCATAGCAGAACTTGCTTTCAATTGAAAGAGGCTCTCCTCCTGTGCATTTATGCCTCAGAGGTATTTAAACGTCTCAATCATATCACCTCTATTCTGTCAGGGACAAGGCAGGAGGGGATGTAGAGTAAAGGAAAGGGACAAGAGCAGGGGGCAGTGGGCAGTATAGGCATGTCTGACGAGATGTGCTGGGCTGCTGCTGGGGTTGTGTGCTGGTTTGTGTATTGACTGCCACCCAGTGATGCAACAGGGCTGTCTATGGTGTGTCCTGGGGTGTTACTGGTTGTTTGCAGGGGGGAGTTTGTGTGGTTGGCACACAGGGCTATGTTCAGCTTGGAAAGTGTTGGACGGGACAGTGGGAGATGGCAGTAGTGTAATGGGGAGCACAGTGGGTGCTGATATGTGAGCTATGGGGAGGGGGGGGGGGCTGGCAGACAGGCAGGCAGGCAGGCAGGCAAGTGAGCAGGTGGGTATGGCTCCAGTGTAACATGACTGCTTGCCAATAAAGAATTAGCTTATGTAAAGTGGTTTGGTATTAGTTTTTTCCTTGCTCGTTCTACCTGTGTGTTGATGTCTGCTGTGCTCATTAGGCCCTCCTCAGTGTCTTCCTCCTCTGATGTGTTCTCTGGGGGGTGGAGCAGGGGCAGGTGATTCCTCTTTGCCTGGTTGTGTAGTATGCAGCTTGCCATAAATATTTTGCATATTTTCTGTGGGCTACACAATAGCTTGCCTCCTGATCTGTCCAGACAGTGAAAGTGGGTTTTCAAATGGCCAAATGTTCTCTTGATTACCAAACAAGTGGTCCTGTGGGCCCTGTTGTAGTGCTCCTCTCTCTCATTGTGGGGTACAATAATGGGGTCATCAGCCAGCTCCTCAGAGGGTAGTCACAATCTCCTGTAGGACAGGAAAAAAGGGGAGGAAAGGAGGGACCTTGTTGAGTAGCCCATGTCACAGACTGTGCTGTCATTGTCCTAGCTACAGCTCTTAGCTATTCTCATAACCCCCTCCCTTGCTTCATGGACCCTGATCTGCTTGCGGTCTGCTAGTGCCTGCCTTTGCAGTCCACTGTGGCCTCATACCCAGATTGCTCCAGCTAGGGTACTGTTTTGCACCCTGTTGTGCCCTCCCCTCCATGAGGAATGCCCAGCCTTCCCCTATCCTCCTTCTTCCATTGCTGCATGGCCTACAGATCTCCTTGCTGTTCCCAGAATCTAGCAGTGCTCACAGCTGTGGTTCTCATGGCACCCCCCCCCCCATCCCCTTATCCCTTTCTGTCATATGGTGTCTGTACAGCTTCCTCCATTCCAAGCACTGGGACATTGCACAGTGACCATCACTTTCACATCACACCCTTAGCTCCTTGCATCCTGCCTAGAGCTAGGGGTATGATTTTCACACTAGCCCTCACTTGTCAGCTTGTCTGCACTCCCCCTGCCCTCACTCACAGTAGCAGTGCCCACTTTGCTGTCAGCATTGGCTGCTCCCTGCAGTTACCACCCTCTAGCTGTGCTGTCCTAAGTGTTGGAAACACATGGAGAGACTTGTGAGTGGTTGTCACTTACCGAGGAGCCAGCCATCCATGATTTCACCATTGCTGAAGTGCTCGTGAATGTCTGATTATGCCAGGATGTGGACATCATGGTATGACCCTAGAAAAAGGGGAAGCACATCCGTTATTTTGCTCTCACCATTGCAGACCACCTGCATATTCATGGAATGGTAGGACTTCCTATTCCTGTATGCGGCTTCCTGCGCCCACAGGGGCAGCAGAGCCACATGTGTACAGTCTAGTATACCTAGTACTGCAGGAAAGCCTACTACTCGATGGAAGTGTAATATGGTTTGTGGACACTGCTCTACAGTGCTGGGAAAACTGATTTACTGTATCATTCTAGGGAGTAATACTGTGAGACACAGCAATATGGCAGACTCGCTGATACCTGCTGAAGCAGCCAACATGGCCTGGAAGCTGCCAGTCACCAGAAATGCAAAGGCTATCATGACCTTAAGGTGCACAGGGATAGGATAGCCTCTCTGTATGTTGACACTGAGATCTGGCTCCAGATCTTGACACAGCTGATGTATAGCAGCTTTATCAAATCTGAACACGTCAGGCAATGTTCATCGGTGATCTCCATGTACTGGCCCCATGGTGTGAATACTCACTAGTAGGGATGCCCTCTACATGACCTCCTGCACTCCCTGACCAGCTCCTCCTCTATGACTGTGGCAAACCACATGCTCATCCATTTCATTGCTGCGAGTCTCCACCAACACCCATAGGGACCACCAACAACACCCTCACACAACCACCATCCTTGTACAACTATACCATCAACATGCAGTGCTTTAGAACGCCCCTAACCATACCCATGTTGGGACGCCTGAACTTGCACGTCCCCATTCAGATCTACATGGTTCTGTAATCACACTTTATACTTCCCTGCCATTTGCATGTCCAGATCATTCATTTCGGACATCCATGCCATGTCCATCTCTTAATAAAAGTTACCCCCTAAGCATTCACTGATTGCACTTCATTTCATTACAGTTCTTGCAAGTTTTATTTATTTATTTTATTTTATTTATTTTTCTTATATACCGCGCTCTTTGATATCAGTGCAGTTTACATGAAACAAGAAGAGTTTACAGTGGGGGTTACACCGTAATTACATAGAACAGGTATAATAACTTGGATAACAGTGTTAACTATTTACATCTGAATGGCTAACAGAGGGTATTTGCATGTATATATGATACGTTGAGGGTGGTTATATGTGTCCGTGAGGGATTGTTGTGGGTGAGGGGGTTGTTTTGCCATCTTCTGGGTAGCACTTGAGGAAGAGGTAGTGTTTTAGTGTTTTCCTGAATTTGGTCAGGTCAGGGATTGCTCGTATGTGTGGTGGGAGAGCATTCCAGCATCTGGGTGCACAGAGACTGAAGACCCTGTTTATAGTTGCTTGTGTACAGTGGATCATTGCTTTGGGGACAGTCAGGGTGTTTATTGCAGTGGATCGTCTGGTTCTGTTTGGGGGGGTGACGTGGGTGAGAGCAGCAAGTGATGAGGGGGCGAGTCCGTTAATGGATTTGAATGTTAGCAGTAGAATCTTGTTTTATCTTAATTATAAATGCAACACCATTTCTTCTTTGTCTTTCATTTCCAGCAAAGTATACCAAGTGATCATCAGATTCAAAGTGCCTGATTCCAGCCCATTTCAGTTCACAGACACCCCAGATCAAACTGTATACATTCCATTTCATTCTTGACTATCTCCAACTTCCCTTGGTTTATGCACTGTATGTTCCATTTCCCAATATGTAAGACATCTTTGCAGCTTCTGACTCTCATTTTATGTGCAGCTAGAGAAGCAATGAGATGCTCCAAGGGCTATTTTAGTATTTAGCTCACACCTTTCCAGTAGTAGTTCAAGGCAAGTTACAATCAAGTACAATAGATACTGCCTGTCCCTGCGCGATGCATCCTGAGATGCACTGGGTGGGCAGAACGAAACTGTTTCCCCCCCCCCCCCCCGGGTTGCATCCTGGAACAGCTAAACTCACATCTTGCATCCCAGAATGAAATCCAGGGGGGTCACTGCCATTTATGGCAGTTCCTTATATGGCAATCTGACCCCTCCCAGTGAAAACCAGGATTCACTGCATGGGGCCAGGCACCACCATTTTGCAAGATGTTGGCACAGGGGCAGGAGTATGTGGGCAATACTCCCACCCCATTACATCGAAAGTACTCTGAAGGGGTCAGGTGGTGGGGGGTTAAGGTCTACTGGACCACCAGATCTTTTTGTTGGGGGGGTGGTGAGCCACTAGGACAGCAGGTCCTTTTTGTTTCAAGGGGTGGGGTAATGGAGGCCACTGGGCCACTAGGTCCTTTTTGTTTCAGGTGTGTGTGTGGGGGGGGGGGGGTGAATCGGGGACACTGAGCCACCAGCAATTTTACTTCTGTCTTAGGGTTGGTGTCTGGGGGGGGGGGGGGGCACGGCCCCCTGACATTGTGCCAATGGCATTAGGGGTTTTCTCTGATGCCTGAATCATCTGAAGTGAAGTGTCAGACTTCACCTCAGATGATCTTTCTGCTCCCAACTGGATCTCTATGCCTGCCAAAAGCTGGCATTAAGATCCAGTGCAGTTTTTTACATTGGATGCGATTAAATATGCAGCACTTTGCATGTGATTTGTATGCCCACTGCTCTGTAATTTAGCCCGGCCATTTTTCTGACATTTTTCCTGCACTAGCTTGCTTTCTGCATTGGAGAGAAAGCCTAGCATGGGAAAAGTGCTAAGGTTTTCTGCATCGGTCCTTGAGCTTTACTAAACTTCCAATGACCCGCGTGATTATTTAAGCAGAGATACCACTGCTGTTTGCCAGTGTGTGATGAAATGGAAAAGGGAGAGATTTTGCAATTGTTTCTCCCTATTGAGAATGTCTAAGGGAGGCAGAGATGATATCACATAGTTCAGAAACTGAAGTGTTTAAAAGGAAAAGTTATTTTTGCTTACTTGCTGCCACACTGACATGAGAGAAACCCAAGTTGCTGATCAAGGGCCCTGGACCAAAGAAAAAGTGAGCAGGTTACTGGTTTTGCCTCCTTTTTACCAAAAGAATGTCAAGAGGTTGGCTGGATGTCTCCAACCAGTGAGGGTATTGTCCTGGGGAAAGAACATGCAGCCAGGATCTTTGGCTGTCAAACTATGATGAGTGTGGAGAATATGTACCCTTGAGTGGTAGGCTGGAGGCTAGGACCAATAATAGAGTGTACTAGAGGAGAGGTTGTCCAGCAAGTGTTTGTCGCAAGCCAGAAGAATTTTGGCTGTAACCTGGAGGAGTGTAATATTTTGGGAAATTACGAAAGCAGATTCCTCTAGGTTTAGGGAGTCCATTGAGAAGAGAGGAGAGAGTGTGTGTGGCTTAGAGATATCTGAACAAGCTTCCTGAACAAGAGTTAGTTAAATAAAAAAGAGGAGTCCCAAAGGAGGATCCCATAGAGTTTGATGAAAAGAGTCTAAAAGGAAGAGAGAACAGAGAAGAAGTTAGAAGATATAACCCAATGTCATTTTGTATTTTCCTGTGGATTTTGATTTTGCTTTGTCTTTGAAGCTCAATAGTTCATTTGCTTTGAAGTTTGTCGATTTATCCAGTAGATTCTATTTTTATATATAGTCTACTGGAGTGAACATTGTACTCTTCTGTAGTAAGAAGAAACTAAAAGAATGAAGAGAGTGGCAACGGGAGCCCACGTAAAGATGTCTTGGAAGTAGGGCCCTGCAGCCAGTCTTCCCTTACCCTTCAAGACCCATCAAAAGAAAGTAATGAGAAGTCTTCACTTTCATTCCTGTAGCCTGTGGAGCTAACGAACACACAGACTACCGAGCTATATGCCATAGGGTAAAAAATATCCGCATAGTTCACAGTTCTATTACTTTTGCCTGTACTGGAGGGGATGGAACCTTTTTCAGAGGAGCTTTTTACATGGACAAGCAACTGTTCAGCCATGTAAAAGTTTAGCCTCCTAATTTGCTGATAAAACAGTTTCGTTTGACTTTGATGCAAACTAGAAGAGGACGAAAGGAGGAAATAATAATATTTCTATTCAAATGGCCAGGATCCTTCATGCATAGCTGACAGTCTTAGATACAGTAAGTGACTTATGCATTGGGGTTGGGGGGGGGGGCACACAAGGAGACCAAAACAGTTTATACTTTAATAGATTTATTTTCTAATCACTATGGTGCATCACAAGTCAAACACCACATATAGTTATATCTTCCGTGCCTTTATTTTAATTCTGCTTCTTTTGAAAACAGAATATTTTTTATCAGGTAATGTTGGAAGTCTTCATCAAGTTTTCCTTAATTCGCTTGTAGGAAGAGCCATTTTGACAAATGCATTGACAGCTTCACTAAAAAATTCAGCTAGCATCAGCAGTACATTCTGACTTCACAGGCACAAAGATAGGAGAAGCACTTTCTGAAAGGGAAGTATTGTATAGCACGCTTCTCTGATCAGAGATGTGAGTAACAGCACCACATGTTGATCTGTTTCTATTTCTACTGCCCGTTTGCACCTCATTCATCTCACTCAGCAAACAGACTGAGTCATATACCCTGAAGAGGTCCTTCAGCTGAGTGTCGGCAGGCATGAGAGTGTCAAATGATACATGCTCAGCTGTTTGAAGAAAATCACTGATTGGGTAATGAGTTAGCTCTAAAGATGGAAAGAAAAGGTTTTTGGGGGAAAACAACCATCACAAACATCAGGATAAAACAACTAAAAGAAGAAGAAGCAGAAATAAGAGCAACAGGAAACCCCTCAAAAACGTTGTGTAGTAGTAAAAGTAAAATGTACTCCAAAGGCACTTTTTGCATTGTGACAGTGACCCACGCCAGCATTTGTCATTATTCATAGGATTTTATGGTGGCGTTTCTATGGATATTCCAAGGGTTCATTGGGTTTGTTCTAGAAAAGATTGATTTTATTATGTATTGTATTTAAGCTTCGATCTCAGATCTTTCAAGACAGACTTATACACAACAGAATGAGTATTCTATAAATGATGGATATTCCAGGTTTGGGGATTTTTTTCTTTCATAATTTGATCAAAGGCATTTTTGGAATACCTGTGAATAGAGCACTTTGGGCACTGGCAAAAATTAGAGATGTGTATGACTAAAAGATTTCTAGTTTGTTTTGGGATTTTTATGAATTTTTCCAAATATTTATGTTTTTTTAGACATTTATTTCAATAGAAACGTAGAGTGTTTTAATATGTCATAACAAGTCTATGCATACAAATTTGTAGGTTTATGCACCTATACTTGATTTTGGGTGCACTTTTATTTTTTTGGTGCACACATGAATGGAATGTGTGCAAGTATACATCCCTAACATATGGTTCAAGTGCATAGAATTCAGCAGAAACCTGTTCTGTTCTGTTCATATCAGTTTCTGGCAAACCATAAATAGTTGTCCATAGTGTGAATATCCCCTCATTTTTCTTTCCAACATGCAACTGGAAGTAGATTTCCAGGTCTTTCTTTCACAGTGTGCCTACAGCACCTGGATTCTAAGGTGGTCTCCCATCCAAGCACTAAACAAACCTAATTCTGCTTAGTTTTTGAGATTATGCAGAATCAGGCACACTCAGGGTGGTATGACTGTAACTTAACTCACCCTACATTTTACTCATTCCATGTCCAATCTTGGGCATCTTATGAGTCGAGAGCATCAAATGTTTGCAAATCTTTTGGTGTTTTATAAAGGAGATGAATGTCTAGCAGGAGTTTGGTTGGTGATATTTTACTTGGACTGTGAAACAGAATGTGAAATGATATCTTCAAAGTAAGAAAACAGACCACTTAGCTCAGATCAACAGTATCAAGGCTTTGATGCTATACTTAGCACTGAGAGGTTATTCCTAGAGGGTCTCCATTGCAAGCAAGGTTCTTCTGTGGCTCTTGAACACAAACTCTCTGCTCGAGTGCTCTTAAAGGGGGTTGTTTAATTTTTAATTGCAAACCTTTTCTGCTGCATTGCCTAGTGAATTGTAGCTGTATTGCAAAAGGGATATTTTTGTGTTCTTAGGAAAAGCTTTTTTTCTGCTGTTCTAGCTTTTTTTCTTTCTCCTCTAGCCTTCAGATTCAAAGAGTGAGGCAAGTTCTTTGAAGTCACTGCTTTTCTCAGGTGTTAGATCCCTTCCTTCCCACCTCAGATCCTACCCACCCCATGTGAGAATTCTAACTATATAGGGCAACTCACTAATACGTTTGTTAGCAAATATAATAGATTTTTCATTGGTTTGTAGGGAAAATCTAGGAAGTAACTAGTTCCACATTTGGATATCTAATAAAAGTAAACAATTTGATATTTTTGAAGGAGCTTTGATTAGGTGATTTTACACATTAAACGATATACCTCAGACGCACAATATCAGTATTTAGTAGTATAAAATAATAGCTGTTTTAGTAAGCTAGCAGGACTATACACAGATGTATATATATAATAGAACTATTAGAACAAACAAAAAAAGAGGCTAGTTGCTTTTTCTCCCTGGGAATTTGGCAGATCTTTCTCATCTCCTTCAGCAGGTACCAAAACTCCAACAACTGAACTGTGTCTGGGAAGAATCATGTTGCCTAAGCTGCTGCCTCTGTTACAGCTTCTGCCTCTGTCCAGATGCCTGCAAGCTGAAGCTGTCATGAAACAAGTGGAGGAGCTCAGAAAAGAGGTGGCAAGGCTGAGAAGCATTCATGACAGTGACTTTTTTAATGCTTCTTTAGAGTCAGGAGTGGTCTCAGAGGGCTGGAGAAAGGTGCATGTGGTCCCTTTACACAAAAGCGGAGGTAAGGATGAGGTTGAGAACTACAGGCCAGTTAGTCTGACTTCTGTGGTGAGTAAATTGATAGAAATGCTGCTAAAACAGAGGATAGTGAGGTTTCTGGAGTCCAATGGATTGCAGGATCCAAAGCAGCATTGTTTTAATAGGGGCAGGTCTTGTCAGAGAAATCTAATGAATATCTTTGACTGGGCAACAGGGAGTTTGACAGAGGAAGAGCACTGGATGTGATGTACTTAGATTTCAGAAAAACCTTTGACACCGTTCCACATAGACGACTTATAAATAAACTGAGCATCCTAGGAATAGATCCTAAAGTAACTGACTGGCTTAGACAGAATGGCCAGCAGGAAGAACGAGATGATAGTGCCACTGTATGTGATTGGTGAGACCTCATTTGGAATATTGTGTGCAGTTCTAGAGCCACACATTCAAAAGGATATAAACAGGATGGAGTCTGTGCAGAGTGCGGCTGCCAAAATGGTTAGTAGACTTCTTCATAAGGCATATGGGGACAGACAAAGATCTCAATATGTATACTTTGGAAGAAAGGCGGGATAGAGGAGATATGATAGAGATGTTTAAATATCTCCGTGGCATAAATGCTCAGGAGGAGAGCCTCTTTCAATTGAAAGAAAGATCTATAATGAGGGGACATAGGATGAAGGTGAAAGGGGATTTATTTAACAGTATTTCTATACCGTCTTATCCTACAATCAAGGCGGTGTCACAACAATACAATCAAAAGTAGTGGATGTGTGATTCATGCAGTGTAAGAAGTGTTATAATTTGCGTGTGGGGAGAGTGTGTTAGATTAGGTTGAGCTATGTACAGGATAGACTCAGAAGTAATATGTGGAAATATTTCTTTACGGAGAACTTGGTAGATGCATGGAATAGACTCCCAGTGAAAGTAGTAGAGACAAAGGGGCTTGTTTACAAAGCCGCGGTAGCGGTTCGCTGTCGTTATCGGAGCCGCGGCCCCATTGAAATCAATGGGGTGGCGGCTCCGATAACGATCGCGAACCGCTACCGCAGCTTTGTAAACAAGCCCCAAAGACAGTATCTGAATTCAAGTAGCATGGGACCAACACAGAAGATCTCTAAAAGAAAAAAAGGGGACTATAGTAGTTAGTATGGAAGGGCAGACTGGATAGGACATATATTTTTTTTTCTGCCATCATGCTTTTATGAGATGTGAGTACTTAAATACCGTTAGAATTGCTTGTCCAACATTAGTGAAAATCATAGAACATTTTGAAGACGGGCACTATATAGTCCAATTTTAATCACAAATATTAAAATAAATATGTTGCGTTAAGCTGTTTATTATACAGTTGCATGTGCTGAGGAATGGTAGATAGCCACAAAGGTGTATCACTCGTGTCCACTAGCAGCTCCCAGTATTGCCTGCATCAGATCATCTCACAATTTGTAAGATTGCCACTGTGTGCAGTTTGTTCCCAAATTAATCCAGGTGTTGATCTTTGATACAAGGTCACAGTTTTAACATATTCTAGGCAGAGGCTGAGTCTCAGTGGTCAGCCTATTTTTTAAAACACCAGCTGAAAGAAATCCAGATATTCAGCGCTATCCAGATTCAGCACCAACCACCAGCACTATGAAGATTCAGGATGTGCTTTCATTTAAAATGAAAGGGGTGATGTAAGCACTAGTGTGTGCACTATGGCGCAATATCATGTACTATTCATGCATGCACGGATAGAGCATGCTATTGCATAATAGAGTGCAGTATTGAAATGAAACAATATAAAATGAAAGTTATTGGTCTGCACACACCTAATCCAAGTAGCAGTGATATTAAGCCTATTATCTGGATAGCTGACCAGATAAATTTAGGACAACCTTTAAGGTGGCCTACATTTATCCAGAACAATTCCAGATAGCCACGGAATATCTCCAGCATTCGGATAAGTACCATCTCTACTGAAGCTCTGCCTCTGGACTGCTCTGACACTATCCAGACAGTGCTATGGTGGTTTGATGAAATATTCAGCAGCAGAACCAAGATAGTGCCGTTGATTATCTTGGTGGCCAGCACTGATCTGATGATCAGGTGCTGTTAAGTATATAAGTGCTTTTGAATATCAGCCTCTTCATTTTTATTGAAAATGCTTCTAATATCCAGAAAATATCGAAGATGACATCATAAAAGTCTTGCAGTAAGATTCTGTGTCAAATCTTAGCATGAAGCATTTTATGCTGTTTTAAATTCAGCTCAGCTGAGCTCAGCTCAGTCTTCATCTAAAACATTTTCAGTGGTCTGTATGAGTTAGTCTCTCAGTCCAGTTTCTCATGGATAAGATGCCACATCACTAAGAAAAAAAACCCTACGATGATGAAAATTCAATCACAGGGTAAATTTCCTAGGTATATGTGCACCAGTAGAGGGTAATTTTATAAACTTTTGTGCAGTCACCACATCTTATCACACACGTATTCAGGGCCAAGTTTATAAAGCGAAGCATGCGTGTACTTTACTTTATAAATCAGGGACACACAGCTGTACCTTAACCTAATCAGTCAGTTCCACTACTCTACAGCATGTCATAGGTATCTATAGCTAGATTTGCAGAGCATGTGTGTAAGTTACAGTATTCAATAGCATACACAGGTATATTGAGGCCCCACCTAGGCTCTGCCCAAGCTACCCCCCCCCCCCATGCACACCCCAACAGAAAGTATGCACGATTGGACCTACATATGCATTTAAAGAAGAGCAACCATGCCAAAATAGGGACTTACGTGCATAAATAGAAAATAACTGTCTACATGTCCCTTATGAAATCAGCCCCTTAAAGTGGATATGTTGAAACTAATAGAGATATGAACATTGCTAGTAATCTATTTTCAAAAAGAAACTACACAGGTAGTTTCTCTTTGAAAATTAGCGTACATTGCTTATGTACTTTTTATCCGTAATTTGTGGGGTAACTGAAAACAGGGCAAGAAGTATACTTTGGAAAATGAAGTTGATGCAGATTGCTTTCCTCCTGGCCTGGCAATTCCTAATTTTTACCTGGAGAAAATTAACTATGCTCTGGAAGTTTGTGCATAATATTATCCAGATAGAAGAGAGCAGTTTTCAACCAGTCCAATTTACTCAGGCTAGTAGCTTTAAAACTGGCCCTCACAGTTGTCATAGGCTTGTATTTGCAATAGTAGTTTTTACCTCATGGCTATACATTCACTGGCCATGGAGCTTGAGTTAGCCTCTCACCCTTAGGAGTTGTCCCAAAAGGCAAGGGATGAGGTGAAGAGGATACGAAAGTTTGCCTGGTCAGTGCTCATGCAGTACTTCTTTAGAGAAGGAAATGCTAATGTCATATTAGTGCAAAGCTCCCCTGGCCCTTATGAGGTGCCTCTGCTTCCCTGCTGACTAGCATCAAGGGGGGGTGGGGGGGTGACCTTTGCTTCCTCTTAAGTCAGCATAAGGGTCATAGAGTGTAGGAAAGAATAGATAGGTTCTGGATCAGACCACTACAGGATACTCCTCTCAAGGAACATTCCTAGTGGTTGGATCCCAGGGATTTAAAAGGAAGTATGAGCCAAAATAGGAGGAAATGGAAAAAGTGCCGGGGAGTCATTCCCTCCTGTGAGATTGTGCAAAGTCAATATCTATACAGGGAGACAGTGGTGTAGCGTGAGTTGTCAGCACCCGGGGCAAGGCAAGTAATTTGCGCCCCCTAACCCGTGGATTTTAGCCGCCGGGGAGCTTCTTTGCGCGGCGGAGCCGACCGTGATCCTACCCCGGGAGGGAGCGATCGTCAGCACTGACCTCACTGAGCCGGAGTCCAGGGAAACGAACAGCACAGCAGCAAGAGCCCGACAAGCATGGTTAAACGCCCAACAGCAGGGAAGAGGAGGAGATCCGGAACCAGAAACTCGCGATGCCGCCCTGCAGCTCCGCCTTCTCGAGCGCACAGGGCGATCCGACCCCAACCCCAGCTTTACATTGAGATCGAGGGGCGACGACGCGATAAACAGTCCCCCTCCCACCCTGCCCCGGCAGCTTGTGTGAAATAGCTACCTAGAGGGGGTCAATCGCATCGCCTGCACTTTGTTGCCGAGGGTTTGCCAAGAACAATGCGACTCCCAGGACTGCGGGCTCGAGGGCTATAGCGCAAACCTCTTTGCAGTGCCACCACCAGATGGCGTACGCGCCAACATGTATCATAGGGACCTGCCTTTCCCCCTCATCGGCAACAGAGAGCTGCGAGTGCGAGCGCCCCCCCCCCATGTTGCGCCCGGTCCCCCCTGCACCCCCCACGCTACGCCTCTGCAGGGAGATTAGGTACAATGTGAGTTCCTGTTTCTTAGTCTTGTGAGATGGTTTGGAAAAGCAGTAGCCACCAGGCCTGATCTTAGCTCTCACCAGAGATAAGGATAAAAGAGCCAGGAAGAAGAATTTTGTCCTGTGTTCAAAGTTCAGAGGGAAGTGAAGACCGAAGAAGCAGAAGATCTAGTAGAGTAGTCTGTCTGAGGTGTCTCATGTTTTCCCCTAAAATTTCCCTTCCTCTTCCTCCTTTTTCAGTCTCTGTGAATGGCTCTGTTCTCTATCCTTTTCCCTCAGCTCGCAATTTAGGGGTTATTTTTGACTCTTCGCTGTCATTCTCCACACGTATTCACCTTGTCGCCAAGACCTGCCACTTCTTTCTCTTTAATATTGGCAAAATCCACCCTTTTCTTTCGGAACATACTACTAAAACGCTCATCCATTCACTTATCACCTCTCACCTTGATTACTGTAACCTGCTCCTTGCTGGTCTTCCACTGAGTCATCTTTCACCCCTTCAGTCTATTCAGCATTCTGCTGCTCGTTTGATCTTCAGCCAACTTTGTTTTGCCCATATCACTCCTCTCCTCAGGTCTCTTCACTGGCTCCCTATCTGTTTCCGCATCCAGTTCAAACTTCTCCTTCTGACCTATAAATGCATTCATTCTGCAGTTCCTCTTTATCTTTCTTCTCTCATTTCTCCTTATATCCCCTCTCGTGAACTCCGCTCCTAGCCAACTGCTTCTTGCTATGCCTTTCTCCTCTGTTGCTAACTCCAGGCTTCACTCTTTTCACCTTTCAGCACCCTACACCTAGAAAAGACTTCCTCTGTCTATACGTCAGGCATCTTCTCTGACCCTCTTCAAATCCAGGTTGAAAGCTCACCTCTTTGCTTCTGCCTTTGGTTCATGACTTACCTGTTCTCCTCCTCTTCTCTTGTCTTGTTTTCACATGTTCCTTTTCTTTTCCCTTGTTCTCACCTTGTTCCCTTGTCTTGTTTCTCCTTTTATCCTTCCTTTGCCTTTATTTTTCCTCATCCTTCGCTTTCTTTGTTTTGTCTTTTTAGATTGTAAGCTCTTTGGGCAGGGACTGTCTATTTTTGTCTTTTTTGTACAGAGCTGCGTGCATCTGGTAGCGCTTTATAAATGCTCAGTAGTAGTAGTAGTAGTAGTAGGTGTCTCTATCTGAATCTAGCCTGAGAAAAGAGGGTAAGCTATCAGTGCTGATTCAGGAGTCCAAGTAATTCCAGAGAAGGGGAGGGCTTGCAAGGCCTGTGCAGAGGAGATTCAAGTTGTGGAGTGTCAGGTACCAAAAGGGATTCTGGCAACACAAAATCTCGAGCAAATGGCTAAAGGCTCTTAAATTGTAACCACTGGAAGAAAGAAAGGTAGGAGGATAATATAGAAACATTAATGTATTTATTTAAGATTATTTAGCATACTGCCATTTGAATTGTACATCATGGTGGTTTGCATTTTTTTAGTTACATTTAGAGAGAGGGATTTCGCCACTATGTGGACAGCTTATATGTTTAGTTTGGGCCTATCTTAATGGACAGCAGCAGCAGCAGCAGCCAGGGACCAATTTGCATATTCAGCACTCCTAATTATATGCATAATGGGGCTGAATATATATATTAAATTAAATGCCATGGCCAGTATTTCAATTAAAACACGGATTTCTCCTACTGAATGATTTAATTTAATTCACAGATTTATACCTTGCTTTTTTCCAACTGAAGGCGGTACAGATTGGCTCACAATTTTTTAGATACAGTGTTTCAGATTCAGTGGGTATTTTCCTATCCCTTGAAGGGCTTAAAATCTAAGTTTGCACCTGAAACAACAGAGGATTAAGTCAGTTGTCCAAGGCCATGTTGAGCTACAGTATGATTTGAACCTGGTTCCCTGATGCTAGCACACCGTTTTAACCACTAGACAACTCCTCCTCTCCCGGGTTGGGTTGTGGCCAATATCTCAACTTTCATGAGTGCTAGATATAATAATAATAAAGAAACTAAACCTGGCATCCCTTCTTTGGCCTCGCTGATGGAGTTCTTTGTTACCCAAGCAGTGCTTGAGCTGTTGAATGCTGAAGCTGGAAGGGCTTTCTGTAGAGATCGTGTTGGTGGACTCTCTGGACCTGAATGTACTCATCACTAGAGAGAAGGAGGATGTGAGTGATCAGGTGGAGGATGTGAGGGAGTAAGAATGTTTGAAGGTTTGCTTCGAGCATGCGTGGCTGAAGGGTTTGAATTGGAGCCACAACAATCCGTAGTATCACTATTGTCATTTAAACCCTCTGTGGTAAGACCACATGAATTTGACTTGGAGAGGATTATTCCAAGTACTATAGCTCGGCTGGTAAAGACAATCTCAGCATATGAATAACTAGCTTGTTGCACAGCTATAGGGCTTTTCTGGATGAACTAAGACTCTGAAAGCTGATACAAGGAAACTGTAAAAAGAAGGGGATAATTTGGAGGTTAAAATGGAATAGAAGAACATAAAAACTGCCATACTCGGTCACACCAATGGTCTATCAAGTCAAATTTCCTGTTTTCTGGAAAGGCAAATCCAAGTCACCATTACCTGGTAGGATCACCCAGAATAGCAAGATAACTAGTTGTTTACCCCCTGGGATAAACAGTGGAATTCCCCAAGAATACCTTAACAGCAGATGATGGACTTTTCCTCCAGAAACCTCTCTAAACATTTTCTAAACCCAGCTACACTAACTGCTTTTACCACTTAACTCTGGTAATGAAATTCTAGAGCTTAATTGTGTGTTGGATGCATTGTTGATTGAAGAAATATTTTCTCCTATTTTTTTAAAATGTACTAAATAGTAACTTCATGTGTTGTCTTCTGCTCCATGTGTTTTTTAGAAGAGTAAACAGTTGATTCATGTTTATCAATTCCATTCCACTCAGGATGTTATAGACCTCTACAATCTCCTCCAAGCTGAAGAATCCTAATCTCTTTAGTCTTTTTCTCATAGGGGAGTCCTTCCATCCCTACTGTCATTTTGTTTGTCCTCTATATCTATTCTAATTCTACTATATCTTTTTTTTTTAGATGCGGTGACCAGAAATGAACCCAATACCACAAAAAGAAGAGCATAGAAGAGGGTTAATTAAAGAGCTGGTGGAAATCTCCACCTCCGGCCGGCAAAGATTGCCCGAGGGTTAGAGAAAGGGTGGAAGGGAGGAAACAGAGCATAAAGGATTGCTCAAGGGGGTGAGGTGGGTGGAGGGGGAGGAGCTTTATGGCAAGATAGGGAGGATAAGAGAAGAACATAAGGGACAAGTTGGGGTAAGAGGAGGAAAAAAATGAGAAGAAGAGGGCAGGACAAAGGAATGAGGAGAATGAAATGCAAAGGAGGATGTGCGTGGAGATGAGGGGAAATGGGAAAGGGCGAGATGGGGCAGGGAAGATATGAGGATTTCAAAATGGGCGAGAGAAGGGAAGGGAGTGAAAGGGTATGAAGGGAAAGGAGACGGAGTGCAACGTGGCAAGAGAACAGGAGAAGGGAGAGTGGCAAAGGGTAGAGAGGGGGAATAGTTCAATAGTGTGAGAAGTGGCAGTTTGTTTAGGAAGATGGGATCCTACATGCCTAGTGCGGGATACTCCCATGTTCTCATTGTCACACACATACATCCAACATATTGCTACATCCATCCCAATCCTACACAGTTTCATGACATGCACACCCACGTGTACATACACACATACACACAGCCCTTACGACACAGTACCAACACAAATATTCCCCCGAGCACACATACCCACTCATGCACACACACACAAAGACACATAAACAGCCTCCAACACGCATACACACACACACACACACAGCCTCAACCTCCAACACATACTGCCAGCCCACACACAAACATATATACACAGCCTCCAACATACACACACACACACACACACACAGCCCTTACAACACAGTACCAACACAATTATTCCCCCCAGCACACATACCCACTCATGCACACACACACAAAGACACATAAACAGCCTCCAACATGCATACACACACACACACACACACAGCCTCAACCTCCAACACATACTGCCAGCCCACACACAAACATATATACACAGCCTCCAACATACACACACACACACACACACACACACAGCCCTTACGACACAGTACCAACACAAATATTCCCCCAGCACACATACCCACTCATGCACACACACACAAAGACACATAAACAGCCTCCAACACGCATACACACACACACACAGCCTCAACCTCCAACACATACTGCCAGCCCACACACAAACATATATACACAGCCTCCAACATACACACACACACACACACACACAGCCCTTACGACACCGTACCAACACAAATATTCCCCCAGCACACATACCCACTCATGCACACACACACAAAGACACATAAACAGCCTCCAACACGCATACACGCACACACACACACAGCCTCAACCTCCAACACATACTGCCAGCCCACACACAAACATATATACACAGCCTCCAACATACACACGCACACACACAGCCCTTACAACACAGTACCAACACAATTATTCCCCCCAGCACACATACCCACTCATGCACACACACACAAAGACACATAAACAGCCTCCAACACGCATACACACACACAGCCTCAACCTCCAACACATACTGCCAGCCCACACACAAAGATATATACACAGCCTCCAGCATACACACACACACACACACACATGCACAGCCCCTGTGACACAGTACCAAAGCAGATCTCTCCAGCATGCATACCCACTCACAAGCACACACACATAAATTTACACATCCTTATCATACAGTGCCACCACACATAGACGCACACACAGCCTCCAACACACACTGCCAGCACACACACATTGACACACAAGCATCTCACTTTTGACATTCCACCCTGACATGCCCACAGATAAACAGCTAAACTCTGCCCGTGGATATAAATATATACATCATACCAGAGGTTCACACACATGCATGTGCCTTGCATACACCATCAGTCACTACCCACACTATGTTCACCACCCAGACACCCACCACAAGCACAGACAAACCTGTGTGAGAACAGGCAGGAGGAGGTGCTGAAGGAAAAGAGCCTCAGTGGCAGTGAAGAGTCCCTGCATCCGGTCCCACCAGCTGTGCATGTGCTGGCGGGGACCCAACCTCTGCTTGCGCAAGAAGAAAAAAAGAAGATTCCAGCAGGCAGGAAAGTACTGCTAACTGCCTAAAAACTCCAGGGGCAGAGAAAGAACTGCCGTATCTACTGGCCGGGATGGGAAAAGGGTTTCAAATAGCTTGAAGGAGGGGGAGGGGGACGGGAAGGGGTAGACAGGAGGGTCCAGAAAGAGGGGCAGAGGAGATGGAGAGGACAGGGTATTCCTTCCCATCCTTATCCCCACCCCCACATAGTTATCCCTCAAACACCCAGATCCTCCACAGCTATCAGCACCTCGCACATTGTACACACACACTTTCCTGCTTATGACCCTCTTTCCCCCCCACACCACGCCTCCACTCAAACATCCATCCATCCACCTATCACTCATACTCCCCTCACATATCCTCATCCCTCACACACACATCCTCACTGTCATACCCCCATCAGCCTCCATTTCTAATACACACAGACACAATACATGCACACCCCCACCCACTCCCATCCCTCATACACACTCTCCCCATCCATCCTCACTCACACATATCCCACTTACCTGCAGCCTTCACCTCCCCCATTCCTCTCCTGCGCACTCACCAACCCATCTTTACACTTTCCAGATAATACACAAATATAGACACAATACCACTCAGACACACTCCTCTTACAGGCCTCTCCCCATGCAGAAATAGCACAAAAGGCGAGGGTGTAGATGGGCACTGGTTTATTAAATATAAAGCCCAAACGCTGAGCTGCTACTATGATGCTGAGTCTTTAAGCATTACATTTCTCAGTATCTTCACATGGAGTCTTTGAAAAGACTGAATGGTACACTTTGACTCCTATGTGTGTCCCCTGAAGAAGGCTTCTGTGCCGAAACACTTTGGGGCTTTATATTTAATAAACCAGTGATCCTCTATACCCTCGCCTTTTGTGCTATTTTTGGATTTCTGCTGCGAGGGCTATCTGTTTGCTCTCTTTGTGTTGCCCTCTCCCCATGCAGAGCCACATAGTCCGACAGGTGTGCCACCCTTAAAAGGCACATTTTAGCATGTCTCTCGCAATGATTCCCCCACCCTGAAATGTATAAATGTGCAGATGGATGAAGGAACATGCACCTTTGTATTATACTGTAAGCATACACTTTTCAACTTATTTTGCTGTAAAGTTTTGTTCAATATTTTTTCTCCTCTCATTCTCTCTGCATCTATACCTGTGCTTCTGTGCTCAATAGTTTCTTCTGGTTATCACTTTTCCTCTCATTCTGTTACCCGCCATACACATGTGCTCTTCAGATGGCTCTCATTTATGGAAACAATTGGCAACAGAGCTTCATAAAGGCTCTTGTCTAATTCTGCACTGTAAAAGCTTCATATTTCCTTCACTCATTACTTGCACAGTTATTATAAAGGGTGATACTGTAACCTGGTATAAAATGTTAAAGTAAGCACTAAGAGACATTTTTTGTCTACTTATAGCTCCCCACCTGTGGAATAGTATTCCTCAAGAGGTAGGGTTAGAATCTTGCTTTTTTTGACACAGAATGTTGTCAATTTTTAATAAAAGAGTTAGACTAATGTAGATAAATCAATATATTTTTATGTCTCTCTCTTTTTGTATATAGATAGAGTGAGAGGGGGGATACTAAGGTGCAATAAGTTTTGAAATTACCGAGCATTAGGAGTAAAACTCAATGTACTGTAAGTGCAGAACTCTTGCACTAGATCTCTGCATGTATTGCCCTGCATGACCCCTGAACTTACCAGAGAGAAATGTTCCTTAAGTTCATTCACAATTAGTTGAGGTGCACTTTGTGCCTCCTCTTTAGGTGGCATTAAGTGCACCCATGCAACATTGACTGCATGCGGTAATTACCGTGTGGTAACTGCAATGCAGTCCAAGCTCCATCAACCCACCCAGGCCCCAACCCATTTTGCTCTAAGCAGTTAGCAAGTGATTTAGAGCACACTGGCTGGAACAGTCAGGTGGTAGCTGTTACCATGCCCCTGCAGTAGCTGTTAATGTGGTAATTTGACATGTATCTGCTTAGCACACTTTAGTAAAAGGGGCCCATAAATGTATGTATTTAAAAATGCAACTTTCAATGTCAAAAAGGTGGCCCTGGATGGACTAATTGATTATAATAAGCGTCTTGAGTCTTTCCAGGAGGAGTGGAGGATTAGCCCAGTGGCTAGAGCACTGGCTTGGTAACCAAGAGACCAGCATTTGATTCCCACTGGGACGTCTTGTGGCCTTGAGCAAGTCACTTAATCCTCTATGACCTCAGAGGAAAGGCTTGGCAATCTATTTCTGGTCACACTGCCAAAAATACCCAGGAGCTGTTGGATCACCAGGAGTCAACACTGACTTGAAGGCACACATTGCGTTGTTGTCTTTCCAGGAAATGTAAGAGCATGTAGATACCACCCATTAGAAGAATGGGATACACAAATATTGACGATTGGTTGTTAAATATGAGAATACTCACATTTTTGTATTAAATTAAATTAATCATTTATACACTGCATTTCCAGAAGTTTTATTTTATTCAAGGAGGAAAAATATCAAAGATGGATTCAATGAAACAGGTTACATTGTATAATAAAATACAGTGAGACAGCAAAAGAATAAAATAAGTAGAAAAATAGAAAATACAACAATACTTGAAGCAGCTTAAGATCTAGAAAAGTGGGATCCAGTATATTATTATGATGTCTTTGGGGCTTTTGGTTCAGCTTAAGTAATCTGAAAGAATTTATTAAATCTTCAATTTTTTTCTATATATATCAAATAAGTAGATTCTAACATTAATGTCTGAGAGAGATTATTCCACGGTTTGGAGCCATGAGTAGATGAAAGATATATCTCCTTTATTGTCAGGCAAGTCCTGGCTTGATCTCAATACTCAAGATGGAAAATATTGCACAACTTATTGGGCTAGATACAAGGGAGCTTATCCCTTCACATTTTTGAAGAGCAGGACCAGAGTTTTGAAATGGTTTGAATTGACGGTAGACCTCTTTTTCAAGATCCCTTTGTGATGTGTTTTCTATTTTGGGTTTACTTATTCAATAATTTCCATTTAACTATAGAAACTATATTTGTCTGTAGATTAAGGCTTGCAATAGGTGTCTTACAGGGCATGTTTATTGCAATGCAATAGTTTACCATGTGTTAAGCCCCCAAACCTAGCATGAGGGTTGCACTGGAACTCTGCTAATGAATAGAGGCATGCCTGACATGTCCCCATGTAGTTAGCACAAATCAGGTGCCACCCTCACACTAAGCAGTTTGCCATGATTAACATGGGCGTACTTAATGTCACCCATTAAGGTGAAGATAAATTTACCTGCACTAACTGCAGCAATGCTGGTTAGTATGCGTTAAGTATGCCCATGCTAATTGCCATGTGCATGCTGCAGCCTGAACCACCAGTCTTCGCACCAAACCCACACTAAGCGATTAGCATGGGAATTTTACAGTGGCTGCATGTTTAGCACGTGATAAGTTACTGCAGCGTGCTTAGCGTACCATAAACCCCAAGGTTCCATTAGCACTCTTTAGCAAACATGCCCATGTGTTATCTAAATCACAGGGGTTTTTTTTGACATTGACATATAATTTTAATTGAAAACTGCTCTGATCTCAGTATAGAAAAATTAATATTTATTTAAATTAACTAAAATTAAATTACAAACATTTTTCATTTGTTTATTGGCATTTCAATCTTACTATTCCTATTGTAAGTGGAGCGTTTGGAAACTGATTTTTTCACACGAGCATATTAAAGAAGTAAACTTACGGAGAGAAATTTTATAACAGGCCACATGTGTGTGAAGGCCACCTAGGCACTTAGTTTTAGCCTAGTTTTTAAAGACACAGGCATCTCTGTGGGACTTATTCACTAGCTGGGCTAACCGTTAGCACGCATTATCTGTAACTAGGTCTCATTGAATAAAATGGGACCTAGTTACAAATCCCGCAAGCTACCTTTAGCACAGCGTAGTAAACAGGGCCCTATGTTTCTGCCCAAAATACTAGCACAAATTCTTTAGAAAGAGCAGCTCGACTGAAGCCAGGGATCTTTACACCAGCTCAGGAGCAGGCATACATGTTAGTGCATCAAGTGCATGTGTATGCAAATATTTTATAAAATACATGTGTAGACTGTGAATCCCCTGAGCACGCCTACTCTGACGTCACTTACACCAATTGCATGGTGCATACTTTTACATGCGAGATAATCTTATGAGACCTTTTATGTGTGTACACTGGCATAAATACATGAGAAATCCTTTATAAAATTACCCCCATTATGTACTATACATTGTCAAGGTTATTTAACATTTTCAGAGCCCTGAAAGTTCATATCTCAATAATTTGGTTAGTTGCTAGAGTAACGCACCACTAGTCTCTCTCAAGGTTATTTAAAGATAGGGTTTAAAGTTGTTATTTCTCCAAACAGAAGGCCTCGGTTTTTGCTTAGTACTTTTTCCTCCCCTTTAATTAAGCTTCAGCTTTCTATGCAATTATGTAAGCAGTCATTAGCTAATTAATATAGTAATTTCAAAGAACAACATTTTACTCCATTTCTTGTTTCCTGCAAGCAAACAGAAGTATAAGACTATTTCTTAATTTACTACTGGAAATAAGGCATACATATGCTTCTTTGAACCTAACATGTTAAAGCCAATTAAATGGGGTTAAAGGTGGAAGGCATGGAGGAGGATAGATAAAATGGAATAGGCCTAATCCATTTGTCCTTTTTGTGTTGACTCTCATATTATACATCTGCCACTCACACCATGAGACATTCAAGGTAGAAAATACATGCTATATAAAGAAAATGAGACTGCCAATTCAGGGTATGTTATAATTACCTAATCTAATCTAACCTGAGGTGTACATACTGTAAAGACTGGTTCAGCAAAGAACCATCCAATGTGGTTTACAATAACATAAAATCAGGGCCGGCCCGTCCATTGAGCAAGAATGTTTTTTGCACAGGGCCCCGCGTTTCAGGGGGCCCCGCGCAAAAAACATTCTTCATTGCACAAGTAGAAAAAAACCCCAAACTGGCTGCTGCTGCCGCTGCCGCCGTGGCAGCGGCAGAATCAAATGTCCCGCCGCGGGGCCCCGCCTGCCCGGCAGAGCCTCCCTTCACCATCAGCTCCCGAGTCCCTCCCAATGCGTGGGCTTTCAGAGCCGCGAGAGCTTCTCTGACCTCTCGCGTCTCTGTTAATCCCGCCGGGGCTGATGGGAAATCCCATCAGCCCCGGCGAGATTAACAGAGCCGCAAGAAGAAAGGGAAACACGCGCGGCTCTGAAAGCCCCCACATTGGGAGGGACTCGGGAGCTGATGGGGAAGGGAGGCTCTGCCGGGCAGGCGGGGCCCCGCGGTGGGACATTTGATTCTGCCGCTGCCACGGCGGCAGCGGCAGCAGCAGCCGGTTTGGGTTTTTTTAATCTATCAGGGCTGATGGGGGGAGTGGGGTTAGGACTGGTAATGGGCTTTGGGGGGGTTAGGACTGGTAATGGGCTATGGGGGGGGGCTAAGACTGGAAGTGGGTTGATGGGGGAGGGGGGTTAGGACTGGTAATGGGCTATGGGGGGGTTAGGACTACTAATGGGCTATGGGGGGGCTAAGACTGGAAGTGGGCTGATGGGGGGGTTAGGACTGGAAATGGGCTGATGGGGGGTTAGGAGGTAAAGGGCTGTGGGGGGCTAACACTGGAAATGGGCTGATGGGGGGTAGGACTGGTAATGGGCTATGGGGGGGGGTTAGGACTGGAAATGTGCTGATGTGGGGGTTAGGACTGGTAATGGGCTATGGGGGTGCTAAGACTGGAAATGGGCTGATGGGGGGTTAGGACTAGTTATGGGCTATGGAGGGGCTAGGACTGGAAATGGGCTAATGGGGGGTTAGGACTGGAATGGGCTGTGGGGAGGCTAAGACTGGAAATGGGCTGAGGGGGGGTAGGACTGGTAATGGGCTATGGAGGGGCTAAGACGGAAAATGGGGTGTTGGGGGGGCTTAGGACTGGAAGTGGGCTGATGGGGGGCTTAGGACTGGTAATGGGCTATGGGGGCTTAGGACTGGTAATGGGCTGGGGGGGGCTAGGACTGGTGATGGGCTGGGGATGGCTAGGACTGGAAATGGGCTGAGTGGAAGGAGGGCTTGAACTGCAAATAGCTGTAAGGGGAGGGAGCTAGGACTGGAAATGGGCTTAGTGAGGGGGGGCTAGGACAGGAAATGGGCTGATGGAGGGCTAGGATAGGACTGGAAATGGGCTGTTGGGGGGCTTGGATTGAAATGGACTAATGGAGGGGCTAGAACTGGAAGTAGGCTCAGTTGGGGCTTGGATTGGAAATGGGCTGAGTGGAGGGGAGCTAGGATTTGACATGGGCTGATGATGGTGGGGCTAGGAAAGGACTAGAAATGGGCTGATGGGGGTTGGGATTGGAAATGAGCTGATGGAGGGACTCGGATGGGGGAGCTAGGACTTGAAATGGGCTGATGGGGGTTAGGACTGGTAATGGGCTATAGGGGGGGTTAGGACTGGAAATGTGCTGATGGGGGGTTAGGACTGGTAATGGGCTATGGGGGTGCTAAGACTGGAAATGGGCTGATGGGGGGTTAGGACTAGTAATGGGCTATGGGGGGGCTAGGACTGGAAATGGGCTAATGGGGGGTTAGGACTGGAATGGGCTGTGGGGAGGCTAAGACTGGAAATGGGCTGATGGGGGTTAGGACTGGTAATGGGCTATGGGGGGGCTAAGACTGAAAATGGGGTGTTGGGGGGCTTAGGACTGGAAGTGGGCTGATGGGGGGCTTAGGACTGGTAATGCGCTATCGGTAGGTTAGGACTGGTAATGGACTGGGGGTGGCTAGGACTGGTAATGGGCTGGGGGGTGGCTAGGACTGGAAATGGGCTGAGTGGAAGGAGGGCTTGAACTGCAAATTGCTGTAAGGGGAGGGAGCTAGGACTGGAAATGGGCTGAGTGACGGGGGGCTAGGACAGGAAATGGGCTGATGGAGGGCTAGGATAGGACTGGAAATGGGCTGTTGGGGGGCTTGGATTGAAATGGACTAATGGAGGGGCTAGAACTGGAAGTAGGCTCATGGGGGGCTTGGATTGGAAATGGGCTGAGTGGAGGGGAGCTAGGATTTGAAATGGGCTGATGATGGTGGGGCTAGGAAAGGACTAGAAATGGGCTGATGGGGGGTTGGGATTGGAAATGAGCTGATGGAGGGACTCGGATGGGGGAGCTAGGACTTGAAATGGGCTGATGGGGTTTAGGACTGTAATGGGCTAGGGGGGGCTAAGACAAAATGGGGTGATGGGGGGCTTAGGACTCGAAGTGGGCTGATGGGCTTAGGACTGGTAATGGGTTATGGGGGGCTTAGGACTGGTAATGGGCTATGGGGGGGGGCTAGGACTGGTAATGGGCTGGGGGGTGGCTAGGACTGGAAATGGGCTGAGTGGAAGGAGGGCTTGAACTGCAAATAGCTGATGGGGACGGGGCTTGGAATGGAAATGGGCTGAGTGGAAGGAAGGCTTGAACTACAAATAGCTGATGGGGAGGGGGGCTTGGAATGGAAATAGGCTGTGAGGGGAGGGAGCTAGGACTGGAAATGGGCTGAGTGAGGGGGGGCTAGGACAGGAAATGGGCTGATGGAGGGCTAGGATAGGACTGAAAATGGGCTGTTGTGGGGCTTGGATTGAAATGGACTCATGGAGGGGCTAGAACTGGAAGTGTGCTAATGGGGGGCTTGGATTGGAAATGGGCTGAGTGGAGGGGAGCTAGGATTTGACATGGGCTGATGGTGGGGCTAGGAAAGGACTAGGAATGGGCTGATGGGAGGCTGGGATTGGAAATGTGCTGATGGAGGGACTCAGATGGGGGAGCTAGGACTGGAAATGGGCTGATGCGGGGACTAGAAGGGCGCAGATGCTGGGTGGGGCTGGAACTAGAAGGGAGCTGATGTTGGAGGAGGATTAGAATGGGATAGAGCTGGAAGAGTGAAATGGAGAGGGAAAAAATATTTTGTGTGGGAGGGAAGACAAATCTACAATTGGCCGGATATTGGGAGAGTGAGTGGGGATTGAGGATGGCGGGGTAAAATTTGAGTGGATGAAATAGGAATGAGGAAAGAGCAAAAGGAGAAAGATTAGTATGTTAAAGCAGATGTATAGAGAGAATGGAAAAAAACTAGAAGAGTGAAGAAAGGACAAATGGACAGCAGACGATGGAGAGTTAGCAGAAGACACGAAGAAACCCGAAGAAAGTGGCTGGAGCAATTGCAACTGAAAAAAAATGCACAAAAGGTAGAAAAATATCTCTTTATTGAATTTATTAACTGAAATATGCCAGCTCTGGGAAATGTGCATCTTTAACGTCTGCGCTTTGTTTAGTACAAGAGGAAATTAATTTATAGTTTTATTTCTACAGTGTTGTTGGGCTTTTGGGGTTCCCAGTTTAATTGTCTTCCAATTTCTAAATTGTGATTCCTTGTTTGGTGACGGTCTATGTTCTGCACGTGTAACTGAGCTTAAGTATTCTGTTTATGTAATTCCTATTTGACATTGCCACTTGTTCTCTTTCCCCAGTAGGTCATGTATTGTTGTTCTCTGAAATGTATTGGTTTAATATTTGTAGTGTTGCCTTTTGATAGGTAGGGTCTTGTGCTTTGTGAGTCCTGGTAGTGCTGTTATGATATGTCGGGTTTGCTATGGGTTCTAAATGGGCAGTGTTTGTAGTAGTTCCTAATGTGCCTTGCAGTTTCACTGGATTATAGTAATGTAGAAATCTTTTAGTCTTTCTTTATCCATACACTCATTAAGAGGCATGTTTATTAAAAGTTAGTGTATGGTAACATTATGCAAATATTTATGCAAATGAGATCCCTTATGCAAATGAGGCCCCACACCGAGTCTCCGCACATGGTCCCGCACCCCCCTTGGACCCCCCCTGCATAAAATGTATAATCAGATACAAATATATAATAAAATACCTTCCATTAGGCGAAACAAGGCAGTCATTTAGAGCACTGAGATTTGGGGGGAAGAGGGGCAAAATAGCAGGTAGCCTGGGCAAGCACTAAATTCTTCCCTCCAAATCAATGGCCAGTAGAACAGTGGGAATGAGCAGGCAAATTAGTAGCTACACCAGGGAGCACAGGACCTCAGCATATGCACTATGAAGAGCTGCTGTGTCCTTGCCCACTCCGATGTAGACTTCCTGTTATGGCGTAGATGAGTATGTTACCTTCAGCACTTGCATGGGCTGAGGCCCTATGCTTTGTGGGTTAGCTGCCAGCTTACTTGCTTATTCACAGTGGCAAAGGATAGTAGAAGGAAAAAGGGGAGATGCTGGACCATCAGGTATGGGTGACATAGGATGCTGGACTGCCAGCGGAAAAAAGGAAAGAGAAGGAGAGAATGATGGCTTGCAGGGAGAGGAAGACGCTGGATTATGGAAGGGAAGAGAAGAAGCAGCAGTGAGATACTGGATTGCAGGGGGGGAGGGAGGATACAAGATTAATGGTTCACCTAAGTGCCTGAGGTCTTTGCACTGTCCCTGTATGACTCCTATGGAGAGATGCTAACTCCTGGGCTCCCTCCTATAGTCTCATGAAGGATGTCAGAAAAAAAAACCCTAGATGTCACTGATCACTATCTCAAAGGTAACATATGAATATTTTACAAGTAATTAAAGAAAGATATTTTAACAAGGCAGGAATCCAGATTATTTCGGGAAACTGCAGTAACAGCTATTATGGCTACGATAACCACATTAAGGGGATGATTTTAGAAAGGACATCCAAGTTAAATTAGCGACATCTAGGGCAGAACGTGCAGAAAAATACCATGGATGTCTGTGTCTCCAGTTGATATCAGGAACATAGACATCCCTAATACGGACGTGCACGCAGGCTGCCACATAGACATCCCCATTAGGGACTCCTGGGTCAGAAATGTCCACCTCAGGCAAGCTAGCATAAAGGGAATGAAAACATAAGCTCCATTTCGCATCAGTGTTTGTTGACATAGTGTAAAATACAGGGGGTATCAGTGTAGTTCCTTCTCCACTCCTTCCAGACATTTCCCTGATAAACAAGCACTTTTCAGATGCCTGTTCATGCTTGCCAATCATATATGGTCTTAAAGCTTGCGAGTAATTGTACAGTTGAGCCAAAAAATGAATAAATTACTCTAATGGCAGAACATTCAATACCAGACCCAGCTAAACCTTGCCTGGTGTGATTAAATTCATTCAAATGGTCTATGCCACTGATTTAGTGCTTATTCCAAAGCGGGTCTCAGACTAGGAGCCACGGCAAAAACAACTGCCTTTTCTTACTCCTCTTTTTGCATCAATGACCCATTTTTTGTTTTGTATGTGTATAAAATTTTTTTGTTTTGTATGTGTATAAAATTTTTGAATCAGTCATCAAAATCCTAACATGTAGCAAAACATGAATAGAATCAGGCTTATCTTTAGTATTTTTCTTGCGTCCCAACGCCAGACACAGCGCTACTACGTTTCACGAACCCATGTCGTTTCTTCAGGGGCTCATCTGCCTATTCCAAAAGCTGTTTTTTTTTCACATGTGTTTACCGCTTGTGCATTCTCTACCAAGTGTCCAAAAAACGCGCGCGGCGTTTTTTGGACACTTGGTAGAGAATGCACAAGCGGTAAACACATGTGAAAAAAAAACAGCTTTTGGAATAGGCAGATGAGCCCCTGAAGAAACGACACGGGTTCGTGAAACGTAGCAGCGCTGTGTCTGGCGTTGGGACGCGAGAAAAATACTAAAGATAAGCCTGATTCTATTCACGTTTTGCTTCATGTTAGGATTTTGATGACTGATTCAAAAATTTTATACACATACAAAACAAAAAATGGGTCATTGATGCAAAAAGAGGAGTAAGAAAAGGCAGTTGTTTTTGCCGTGGCTCCTAGTCTGAGACCCGCTTTGGAATAAGCACTAAATCAGTGGCATAGACCATTTGAATGAATTTAATCACACCAGGCAAGGTTTAGCTGGGTCTGGTATTGAATGTTCTGCCATTAGAGTAATTTATTCATTTTTTGGCTCAACTGTTCATGCTTGCAGCAGATTTAACATTAGACGGTATGTGAGTCATCTAGGGCATTTCTAAGATCAGGCGGGGACATCCAGGTTCTTAGGAATGCCCTGGCCATAATACATATAGCGGTTTATGCTAGCAAGATCAAGGACACTTGACACAGGGCTACGGGCCTGAAACGTGCACGTCGTGGGATATGCTGCTTGATGTCACCGCTGTGAATTTGAATAAAACGGCGTGATAATTCAGGTTGAGAAGAGAAGTTCACTGGAATAATGCAAATAGATAAGTGTTGAGTTTTACTCTTAAATTGATTAAAAAGGACCTGGCTGTCTGGTGTGGCTAGATCAATTCTTGCCGCCTCCAGCCTGCTCCAACAAAAATCTTATTTGAATGAGGTGTGGGAAGTTTATTTTAGGTTTGGTATATCTTTTTTGGTTTAACATTTACTATAACCGAAACAGGGTTTTATTTCTAGTACTGGCCACACCTCCGGCATGCCCCCTTTCAGATATGGGCGTATTTGCGCTGGCGATTTCCAAAGACACAGCTTCTAAAATGGCTCCAGACACATCTCTGTGTCCTGAAGTCCCATTCTGGCAGCATCCCTGTTGCCATGGAGGAGAGAGGTCACGTGAGAGGAGAGCATCACCCTGGTGTGGCAGGAAGGAGTCCTGTAACTAGGACCTGTCTTCCAGGTGATGTAAAACCCTCTCACAACGAGGAAGTTTCTCCAGGGCCATGTGCCCATGAGGGTAGGGCTAGGACAGCCGTTATAGTTGGTGATTTGATCATTAGGCATGTAGATAGCTGGGTGTCTGGTGGACGTGAGGTTCGCCTGGTAACATGCCTGCCTGGTGAGAAGGTAGCGGACCTCACGCGCCACCTAGATAAGGTCTTAGATAGTGCTGGTGGGGGAGTCTGCTGTCTTGGTACATGTCGGTACCAATGACATAGGAAAATGTGGTAGGGAGGTTCTGGATGCTAAATTTAGGCTTTTAGGTAGGAAGTTGAAATCCAGAACTTCCAGGGTAGCGTTCTCAGAAATGCTTCCCGTTCCACACGCAAGACCCATAAGGTAGGCAGAGCTCCGGAGTCTCAATGCGTGGATGAGACAATAGTGCAGAGATGAGGGGTTTGGATTTGTTAGGAACTGGGGAACATTCTGGGGAAAGGAAGGGCTCTTCCGAAAAGATGGGCTTCACCATAACCAGGATGGAACCAGGCTGCTGGCATAAACTTTACAAAGGAGATAGAGCAGCTTTTAAACTAGATAATAGGGGAAAGCCGAGAGTCGCCCAAGAGCGCATGGTTCGGAAGAATGTATCCTTGAAGGATACTACCAAAAGCAGAGAGGTTCCAAAAAATAGTAAAGTAGCCCAAATGCCCTCGAGTATGGAGCAGACACAACTTAAAGATCCCAAATTACCCATGTTTACCAATAGCCAGATTAATATGAATAAAATACAGTCTCTAAAATGCTTCTATGCAAATGCTAGAAGTCTAAAAAATAAGATGGGAGAGTTAGAATATATAGCACCAAATGAGAGGTTAGATATGATTGGAATATCAGAGACATGGTGGAAGGAGGACAACCAGTGGGACACTGTAATACCTGGGTACAAACTATATCGTAATGACAGAGCTGATCAAATTGGTGGAGGAGTTGCACTCTATGTTAGAGAGGGTATTGAGTCAGAAAGGATTAAAGTTTTGCAGGAAACAAAATTTGCTGTAGAATCTCTATGGATTGAAATTCCATATAAAAAGGGGAAGGCGATGGCAGTGGGGGTATACTATCGACCGCCTGGCCTGAATGAACAAATGGATGATGAAATGCTCAAAGAAATCAAGGAAGCTAACAAAAGTTAAAGCGCATTAATAATAATGGGTGATTTCAATTATCCCGGTATCAACTGGGTCAGTGTCACGGCAGGGCATGCTAGGGAGCTAAAGTTCACAGATGAAATAAATAACTGCTTCATGGAGCAGCTGGTTCATGAACCGACCAGAGGGGAAGCCATATTAGACCTAGTCCTTAGTGGAACACCAGATCTTGTGCAAGAGATAAGTGTGTTGGGGCCACTTGGCAATAGTGATCATAGCATGATCGCCTTTGATTTAATTAGTGGAAGAGGGATAGTAAGGAAATCCACAGTACTACTACTTTTTAACTTTCAAAAGGGAGACTATGATAAAATGAAGAAAATAGTTAAGAAAAAACTAAAAGGAGCAGTTGCAAAAGTTAAAGACTTACATCAAGTTGGGAGTTGTTGAAAGCTACTGTCTTGGAAACCCAGACCAGCTGTATTCCACACTTTAAGAAAAGTGGAAGGAAGTGCAAAAAACTGCCAGCATGGTTTAAAGGTGAGGTCAGAGAGGCTGTTGTTGCCAAAAAAGCATCTTTCAGGAAATGGAAAAAAGAGCCAAACGACGAAACCTGGAAACAGCACAAACACTGGCAAGTCAAATGCAAGGCATTGATAAGGCAGGCAAAGGGAGAATTTGAGAAGAAGCTTGCTGCGGAAGCAAAAACGCGAAATAAAGACTTTTTCAAATACATTCGTAGCAAAAAACCTGTGAGAGAGTGAGTTGGTCCATTAGATGATAGAGGGTTTAAAGAGGTGACAAGGCGATAGTGGAGAGACTGAATGAATTATTTGCTTCGGTCTTTACTGAGGAAGATGTAGGGATATTACCCATGACTGAAGTGGTATTTAAAGGTGCGGAAGAATTGAAGGAAATATCGATACATCGGGAAGATGTATTACAACTATTAGATAAACTGAAGAGTAGCAAATCACCTGGGCCGGATGGTATACATCCAAGGGTGTTGAAAGAACTGAAATATCAGATTGCAGACCTGCTATTAATAATCTGTGAATTTTCATTAAAATCATCTGTAATACCTGAAGATTGGAGGATCGCTAATGTAACGCCAATTTTTAAAAAGGTTTCCAGGGGTGATCCTGGAAACTACAGACTGGTGAACCTGACGTCAGTACCGGGAAAAATGGTAGAAACCATCATAAAGAACAAAATTACTCAGCATATAGATAGTCATGGCCTAATGGGAGACAGCCAACATGCCTTTAGACAAGGGAGATCTTGTCTTACTAATCTGTTATGTTTTTTTGAAGGTGTGAATAAACAGGTGGACAAAGGTGAG
Source organism: Ichthyophis bannanicus (assembly GCA_033557465.1). NCBI lineage: Eukaryota > Metazoa > Chordata > Amphibia > Gymnophiona > Ichthyophiidae > Ichthyophis > Ichthyophis bannanicus. Next base: position 648,620,202 of record CM066031.1, read on the forward strand.
TCGGTTGATATAGTGTATGTGGACTTTTAGAAAGCCTTTGACAAGGCCCCTCATCAGAGACGTTTGGCAAAACTAAAGAGTCATGGGATAGGAGGCAGTGTACTATTGTGGATCAGGAACTGGTTAAAAGATAGAAAGCAGAGGATAGGTCTAAATGGCCAATTTTCCCAATGGAGAAAGGTGAATAGTGGTGTACCCCAGGGATCTGTGCTGGGTCCGCTGCTTTTTGACATATTCATAAATGACCTGGAAAAGGGAATAACGAGTGAGGTTATCAAATTTGCAGATGACACAAAACTATTTAAAGTTGTTAGAACCCAAGAGGATTGTGGAAAATTGCAAGAGGATCTTGATAAATTGGAAGACTGGGCATCAAAATGGCAGATGAAATTTAATGTCAACAAGTGCAAAGTTATACACCTAGGGAAGAACAACCCAAACTATGGTTACACGATGCAAGGTTCCACATTAGAAACCACCACCCAGGAAACAGATTTAGGAGTCATTGTGGATAATATGTTAAAACCCTCGGCCCAGTGTGCAACGGTGGCCAAGAGTGCAAATAGAATGCTAGGTATCATAAGGAAAGGAATGGAAAATAAAACAAAAGATATTATAATGCCTCTATATCGTTCCATGGTGAGACCGCACCTTGAATATTGTGTGCAATTCTGGTCACCGTATCTTAAAAAGGATATAGCGTTATTAGAAAAGATTCAAAGAAAAGCCACCAAAATAGTAAAGGGGATGGAAGGATACTCCTATGAAGAAAGGCTAAAAAGGTTAGGGCTCCTTGACCTGGAAAAGAGATGGCTGAGGGGAGATATGATAGAAGTCTATAAATTAATGAACGGAGTGGAACGGGTAAACGTAGATCGATTGTTTACGTTATCAGAATATAGAAAGACTAGGGGACATGCAATGAAGCTACAGGGTAAACTATTTAAGACTAATAAAAGAAAATATTTTTTTCACTCAACGTGTAATCAAACTCTGGAATTTGTTACCGGAGGATGTAGTAAAAGCTGTTAGTGTAGTTGGGTTTTAAAAAGGTTTGGACAAGTTCCTGGAGGAAAGGTCCATAAACCATTATTAAGAAGGGATCCAGGATATCAATTTTTAACCCAATACAAGCATTGAGGAACCTGTGTTTTTTGGGGAAACTGCTAGGTACGTATGACCTAGATTGGCCACTGTTGGAAGCAGGATACTGGGCTTGATGGACCTTGGTCTGACCCAGTATGGCATATCTTATGTTCTTATGTTCTTATCTACACGCTCATTTGCAGATATCCAAATTTTGAATAACGCTTTTAAAATTACGCCCTTGATGTTTCTTAAGAAACAACACTACACTGTTAGTACATGAACAAGGAAGTGGTTAAAATCATCATGTGGTGTAGGGTTTTACTGTTTTTGCATTTTAGTGATCAGTTTCTCGAACTTTCAAATAGATTTAGCAGGCTAAAGGATCAGTTTTGAAATTCCATGTATTTAGATACCCAGCTCTGGGAGTTATTGTCTAAATAAACCCCTTTGAAAAATAAGCCAGGCCAAGCATCTAAATACGGGCACCTGTTTTCTCTAAGCTCTTAAGACCTATATTTACTATGCTCTGCTAAATCATTGCAGTTAGCTTGTAATAACCAAAATGAGCATGTGGTAACTATAAAACCTCTGTGCTGTTGGCTGTGTTTTTTTTTCACCTTGTCATGGTTTATGGTTTATTAGTTACTTGATATACCGCACCTTCTACTAGCAGGGCGGTGTACAATTCAGAACAATAAAGACAACACCCCTACTGATACTACCCAATTGCTTAACCCTTTCCAGGCCGAGCCCAAAACTCACGGGATCCAAAATTCTGACTAAATATTCCTATCAAATGGTATATAATACGTGACCATAGCAGAAGGAAAATCACTATTAGAACATATTGAATAAGACGGGTACAATTTTCCTGAAATATGCAAAAATTAACCCGGCTGCAGAATGTGGATTAAAAATTTAAAGTAGGCCTTCAAAGGGTTAATCCCCTTCTATATTCCCCTCGACCTAATCTCCAAGTCCCTACTTTCCTACCCTATCCAAGCACCACCCAATCTTTAAACCCCATTCTCCTCCCAATCCCCAATTCTTGAGCACTTGCCCTCCCTCTCCTAACTCATTCTAAATACCTACTCTCTGTCCTCCCATCCCATAGTCCCCTCCCTACTCTTTCCTCTCTATTCAATCCTCCAGTCCCCATTCACTAACAGAATTCCTGAGGACTCACTTTTCAAACCCAGGCCTCTCTCTTTCTCCCACCAGTTCCCATTTTTTTCTTCTCACCAAGGTGACTGATTTTCTTTCTGCTTGCCCCTGGTCCCACCTACTATACCTCTACACCATCCAAATCCTTAATCACTCATTTTACCATCTCTTTCCCCACTCTCACCCCCCCCCCCCCCAAACCCCAACTCTCCTCCGCGGGTATACATTCCATGTGCTAGACTCTATTATCCCCTTTTCCCAAATCCAAGATTCCCCCTTCAAGTTCTCACTCATGCATAGGACTTCCCAGTCTCTGCTTAACCCTTTTCTCATGTGTCCTACCTCCCTCTGTTTTTCTCTTCTCTCACTCTTCCTCCTCCATCCCCACTTACCTGATACCCTTCTGCCTCAACCCTCCCAGCATAGTCTTGTTTTCCTTCCCCTCTCTTGTCCTCTGCTCAGTTTAGTCCTCTTCCTGCATGAGCATGCTGCAGACTTGCACATAGACACATTCCTGATGCTCATATCACAATGAATGGGATCAGCATAGGGAACTGCCTGCCCACGGGTTTCAGCATGCTTGTGCAGGCAAGGAAAAGAGCTGAGTGATGACAGCAACAGCATTCAGAGAGTTTTGCAATTCATACTGAACTGTACAAGTGCACATTGAAGGGAAACTGTGACAGATGCCCCAGGATAGAGATGATTCAGGTCAAGACTGAGTTGTTAGCTACAAAAATGTTTTAACTTCTTTGTTGCATTCTGCTAGCCAGCCCTACTTATCATTTTTGGTGCACTGTAAGTTGGGGGACCATGGAACATTTTGAACAGGCAGAGAAAAAGGTGCTGGTACTACCAAGTGGCATGTACCATCTCAAAAATAGCTCTGGTTGCTGGCAGGGGCAGCCCAACGGGGTGCGGGGCCATGTGCGGAAACTTGGTGTGGGACCTCATTTGCATAAGGGCCTCATTTGCATAAATATTTGCATAATGTTACCAGACACTAACTTTTAGTAAACATGCCTCTTAATGAACATATGGATAAAGAAAGACTAAACGATTTCTACATTACTATAATCCAGTGCCAACCGCCAGGCACATTAGGAACTACTACAAACACTGACCATTTAGAACCCATCAGAGTAACGATAATTACACCCCCCAAAAATCAATGCTAATTCATCCAGAAAATACTTTGATTTCTTTTTTTACAAAGGAACCCGACCACCTATCCTATATCCCATAAATCACCACAATTATAATGATGTGAATAAAATCTACACCATTAATTCCCTCAATTTTTGTTGGATCACTCACCATTAACAGGAACCTTCCTGCTCGCGAAGTGAGCCCTCCTTTTTAATCAATTTTAACCAACCCGAAGGTCTTCTTAAAAAACAGAACCGGGGGCGGAGCCTGATGTCCAGCGGGTTAGACGCTTCGCGCTGAAGCTCCCGAGAGGCCTACTCAGAATCCTGACTTAATACCTACATAAACTTAATATTTTGCTCCGAACTTACCGGGGTACCTCGGGGGGGATGGCGGCCCACAAACCAGCGCGCTTAGACTTCGGGTCTCCCTCTTCTTCACAAGGAAAATGCTCCAAAACAGAGTTGTCTTCCCCACAAAAGATAGTTCCACTTCGGGAAAACCCCGAAATGCAACAGGAGATCTTGGAGGAAATACGCGGTGTGAAGGAACTGGTACAGTCCAACGGAGAAGCGCTCCGAGCCATGCGAGAAGATTTCGGTATGCTTCAGGACCGGCTTGAAGGTCTTTCACTACGGCAGGACAACATGGCGGGGGTCCTCGACTCGCACGCGGTGCGCTTGGTGAAACTGGACAAGGCTGAGCGTCAGATACAGACTCTTCAAAAAGAGTTAGAGGATAGCAATAATCGAGCCCGTCGCAACAATGTAAGGCTCATTGGAGTACAGGAGGGGGCGGAAGCAGGAGATATAAGAGAATTCCTGGTCAAAACTCTTCCCTCCTTGCTGAAGATCACTTTTCACAGAGATCTGGAAATTGACCGAGCACATCGTGTTCCTATCAACATGGCGCTCAATCGGACGACCCCCCGGCCTATCATCTTTCGATTACTGAGATATCAGCAAGTTGAGCAAATTCTAAATGCTGCCCGGGCGAATCATCATCTGGAGTTTGAAAGTCATAAAGTCTCCTTCTTCCCTGACTTGGCAAAGCCCACAGTTGACCGTCGGAAGAGACTCCTTGCTTTTTGCCCTAGACTTCAACAGCTACAGGCTCGCTTTGGCCTATTGTATCCAGCGAAGCTCAGAGTGACTCTCCATAACCAAACTAGAACCTTCGAAGATCCTGATCTACTAGCAACATTTTTAGATTCCAAAGAAGCAGACCAGATGCGCTAATCCAACAACTTGGATCTGTAATCCGCCGGATCTGCCCGCCATTTTGAATGGCCCGACGCGGTGATCACAGCCTGGAACAGAGACTGCCTGGACTTTTCTTTCTTTCTATATATAACTTTCTTGGTCTCCTTTCCCTCCATGATGTGCACCTCGGTTGGATTCGGAACACGCACAGCTATACAGGTTATATGTTTCAATTTAGGCCTTCTCTGGGGTTTCTCCCCGCAGACATATGGTCGCCAGTAATTTCTGGGGTTCTGCTTCTTCTCTAATGCACTTCGGTGCTTATTTTTTTATATGGGGCGCTTCATTGTTTTTCATTAGCTTATTTTCTATCATGTCATGTGTACAGCCATATACAGTTAATATGAGGGACATTGTGAAATTATGTGCGTTATCATGTTCTCTTTCTCAGAATTTTTAACCCTTCTGAATGGCCTTATGTAAGATCTTATCACTGAACGTAAAAGGCATCAATAGTCCAATCAAAAGAAAGAAAATCCTTAGCTATCTTAATCATGAGCATGCTGATTTAGTGTTTCTTCAGGAAACGCATTTAAACTCCGTTGAAACACTGAAACTTAATGCTAAGCCTTACATGGTGGCTGCCTACTCTCCCGCCGTTTCCAAACGGTGTGGGGTAGCCATCTTGGTTAAGAAGTCTTTGCAAGCTACTGTAATGGATACTAGCTCTGATAAGGAGGGTAGATGGGCCCGTGCACACCTTAAGGTTGGAGATAGTGAATTCACGTGTATTTGTATTTATGCTCCGAATGTGGATAACCCTGCTTACTATGCAAGTATTGCGCAGTTGGCACAGGCCTCTGCCAATACTCCATTAATACTTGGCGGCGATTTCAACCAAGTACTTGATCCTTTGATAGATAGACTGCCGCCTAGAACGAGTGGTCCACCCAAGAGTCTTGATACCCTTACAGCTCTGATGAAAGATCTTGCGTTAGTAGATATATGGAGGCTGCTTCACCCCTCCGACTTAGAGTTCACCTTTTTCTCAGCCCCCCATCACTCACAATCTAGAATAGATTTTTTTCTTATCTCCAAAGCACTGATATCCCAAGTGGACACGGCTAGGATTCATCCTCTCCATATTTCAGATCATGCTGCCATATCTTTCTCATTACATGTCACTACGCAAGGTGAACATCCCCGTGCTTGGTTTTTTGATAGATCCCTACTAGACCAAAAAGATTTTCAGGTTGACATAAAGGCCGCTATCCAAGACTACTTTCATTTTAATTCACCCCATGACACTGCGGGCTGGGCTTGGTGGGAGGGTTTCAAGGCGTCTATCCGTGCAACTATAACTAGCTATCAAATTCGACAGGGGAAACAAAGAAAGCAACATTTACTGATTCTAGAACAACAGATACAAGCTGGAGAGCGTCTCCTCACGTCCCGTACTGACCCATGTATTTTACTTCGCTTACAACGCCTTCGTTTTCAATACAATCAGCTTTTATATACCGCTGCTGCTAAAAATATTGAATCACAACAAGGGATGTACTATCGGGAAAATAACCGTGCTGGCAAATTGTTAGCCAATGCTCTGAAAGGTCAAAAAGAAGCCAAGCGCGTTACCGCTCTCCGCAATCCGTCGGGGGGGAGCTTGGTCACTAAAGATACAGAAATCTTAGAACTCTTTCGTGATTTTTATACTCGGCTTTATCAATCTGAATGTGACTTCGAGCCAGAAGCATTTGAACGATTACTATCAGGGGTACAACGGCCGACCCTATCTGACGAAGATAGAGAGGCCATGGACAAACCATTCACTTTATCAGAAATTCAATCTGCACTCAAGAGATGTGCCACAGGTCGAGCCGCAGGCCCGGACGGTCTCCCAGCTGAATTCTACAAAACTTTTAACGCTGACTTAGCTCCGTTTTTGAAACTTTATTTTTCTGCTCTGGCCGAGGAGGGATCTCCTTCTGGATCCTTCTCAATGGCAAATGTAGTAGTTTTTGAGAAAGAGGGGAGAGATCCGCAACTAACAGCTAATTATCGTCCAATTTCCCTACTAAACGCAGACTATAAAATATTTGCCACCATTCTCTCCACCCGGCTCTCTGACAAGATGTCTACTTTAATACACCCAGATCAATGCGGTTTCATTCCCGGTAGATCAACTGCTGATAATGCTAGGACTCTATGTCATGTACTGACTGCCGCAGTTAATCTTGATCGACCATTGGTTGGCCTCTCACTTGATGCTGAGAAGGCCTTCGACCGCTTAGAATGGCCCTTCTTGTTTGCAACTCTCCGCTGGTACGGATTCGGAGAAGGCTTTCTCCATTGTCTCCGAATCATGTATGCACAGCCTACAGCTAGTATCTGTGCTAATACTTTAAAGTCTCAGCCATTTCCCCTGCAACGCGGTACTCGCCAGGGATGCCCACTGTCTCCACTTCTTTTCGATCTCGCACTCGAACCCTTAGCTTTACTAATCCGGCAATCCAAGGATATTCATGGAGTCCCCTTCTCTCATAGGGAAATCAAAATTTTAGCATATGCTGATGACCTTATGCTCTTTGTCTCCCTAGACTCAGTGCCGGCTGTCCTAGAGCAAATTGGTAAATATTCACAACTCTCGGGCTATAAGATAAATTGGACCAAATCGGTAGCCTTTCCACTAAATCCTCTGATCCATCAGGCAGATATGCAATCCTTTCCCTTTTTATGGCAACCTCGCATGGTCAAATACCTTGGGGTGCACTACTGCTCTCCTTTGGAAGACACCATCACCTTTAATGCCAAAGACTTAACCTCTAAGGTCCGGGCGCTTACTCAACGCTGGACTCCTTTAACACTTACTTGGTGGGGCCGCCTAGAAACCATTAAAATGATGATTGTTCCCAAAGTGAACTACATTTTAGAAATGCTGCCATGTCTCCTACCTCGACGTACATATAAAGATTTAGAGGGTCTTCTGACTAGATACTTATGGCAAAACAAGACACCTAGGATAGCGAAACATAAGTTACAAGCAGATAAAGAAAATGGTGGTGTCAGATTCCCTGATTTCCTGAAATACCACCATTCTTTTCTTCTCAAACAATGCGCTCGTTGGCTGGAAGACCTCACACCGAGTAGACCAGTGTGGCTAGATATAGAGGAGGACCTTTGCAAACCAATTCCTCTTACTTATCTCCCTGGTATGACTCTCCCATCAGACTCCCACTATCCACCAATGCTCTTAGACACTTTAGGTGCCTTTAATACCCTTGAGCAATCTCTAGACCCCCGACTTTGTCCGCTAGATAGACTCCCGCTTTGGCACAATGCTCGATTTCAAATACAAAATAAACCGATGGCGTGGAGCCCCTGGTACACTAGGGGCATTTGGATCCCTAACCAGCTGTTCTATGATGGTCGCTGGAAAACATTTAGCGAATTACAAATTGAATTTGGTCTCCCAGCGAAACACTACTTTCAGTTGGTGCAACTTCAGCATTGTCTTCGGAGTGCTAAGGTGCTCCCGCCATCGGAAACCCATACCCAAGGATTGTCGGAGATAATCCGATCTATCGGGAGCTTATCGGGTGTGGCATCTAACTTTTACAAAACTTTATGTAATACTGTAAATAGAGGCACTCCTACAGCACAGAAATCCTGGGAGCGGGAAATGCATGTAACTTTGACCCCGGAGCAATGGAGCCTAGTCTGGAGCAAGGTGACACGGGTCTCTCGATCCGCCTCACTCACTCAGACACTTTTCTTTCTAGCCCACCGATGTTTCTATACTCCTGACAGGTTAGCCAAATGGAACGCCACCCAGAGCAATAGATGCTGGACATGCCATGCGGCCATTGGTTCACTAACTCATGTTATGTATGAATGCCCCGCATTACAGTATTACTGGAGTCGGGTCTGGGGTCGTATTCAATCTATTTTGCACTTTCAAGAGCCCCTCTCTTGGAAGATAGTGGGACTCCGCTCAGCTGCGGGGATCCCCTCTCTTCCCAAATCGGCTTACTTCCTTTTAGACTTTATGCTGGGCATAGCTATTTCCCTAATTACGAAATACTGGAAAAATAGCTCCCATCTGAGCCCCAATGAATGGTGGAATCATGTCTGTCTCTACAGTAAATATGAGCAAATACCTCGTATGTTAGCTTCTTCCGCTCAGACCCCCCACCACTTGTCTAAATGGAAGATGCTCAACGACTATGTTCAAACTGCTAAATGCTCTCATCTGACTGTTTAAATCTGTGTAAATCTCTGTCACATGATCATTCTGTATCGCAGATACTATTTCTGTTTGTTTTGATGTACAATTACTGTTGTTTGTAAGCGCTTATATGATGATACTTATCAGCTTAGAGAAGAAGCATAGGGGTGGGGGGTAATTGGGGTTGCTTTTTCCTTATTGTATGCTTGTATTTGTTTCCTTTGGTGTGTTGTTTCTTTTTGCTTGTTGTAAAATGAAAATAAAAGTTTAAAAAAAAAAAAAAAAAACAGAACCAACACCACTAATCAGCTGTCTGATCCATTAAAACACTTAATTGTCCATTGACCATAGCCGACACTAGACATTCCCCACTTAGCTTGAGTTGAACTTGTTCTTCTAAACGGAATGTCCGTAATCTTTGTGCTCCTCAAACATAAGAAGCACCCTCCTCAGCTGTCTTGCACTTCTTCCGACAATTCAGAGGAGAACTGTTCCCATCGTACTAAGCCAAATGGAATTGATCGCCCCATAAGGTTCATGCTACACCAATCAGTGTTTCAAGCCATGTGGCTTCTTAGCTCTTCTTCAGGTGAATGAACCTTATCCCCTATGGGTTCCAATTTTATCTGAGAAAGTGACATCAGAAAACGTCATTTCCCCTCCCACCTCTGAGATCTCAACCACTCAGAGCCGCAAATTCCACTAGTCAATCTCCATATTCATGCCCACCGGGGCCAACAAACTTAAGCGAAAAATCCATTGTTGCTCTTTCAAATGTAATTTTGCGTTGCGATCGCCTCCCATATCCAATGGGGAAATGACATCTAAAATCCTCCAATTCAGATCTTTAAATGTATGACCCATTGCTTGGCAGTGCGGAACCAAAGGAGTGGATGATAAACCTGAATTAATACGTGAACGATGTTCAAGCAGACGTTTCTTCAGTGGACGAGTGGTTTTTCCAACATATGTTAAATTGCATGGACAAATTCAAACATATACTGCAAACGAGATCAGGCAATTTGACCAATGATAAGAGGAATAAACCCAACCAGTCTTAGGATCTGCCCATTTTTCGCCTTGCAATGTTGTCTCACAAAAATCACACTGACCGCATGCAAAATGGCCCTTCTGAAGTGGTAAACCTTCCTGAGGCTCATCCCTCCTAGTACAGACCACCCACTTTCCAACAGTGCGCGATCGTCTATACGCAATCATTAAAGGTTTTTGAAAGCACTGATGCAAAGATAACAATGACCAGTGCTGCTTCAAAATTGCCACTACTTTTGAAGTGTTTGGTAAATAAGGAATAAGCCCTATAACTTTATCACCCACCTCCTTGGATTGAACACGATCATCCAACCACCAACTTGGGTTATTATATAAAGCTCGTTTATAGGCCATATGAAAAACTGAATGAGGATAACCACGTTCACGAAGTCGAAGGCTCAAATCTCTGGCATGCTTACGGTAATCTTCTATTGTAGAACACAATCTCCTAATGCGTAAAAATTGCCCAAAAGGTAATCCTCTTCATAGTGCTGGAGGGTGGTAACTGGAGTAGCACAATAGTACATTTTGCTGTACCGACTTCCTATATAAAGTGCTTCCCAATGATGAACCCTGAATAACCAACAAAAGATCCAGAAATTCAATTTCTTTATCATGATATTTAGGGGTAAACTGCAGATTACTGTTGAGAGAATTAATCCACTGGAGGAATTGCTGTAATAAAGCTTCCGAAGCCACCCAAATGAAAAAAATATCGTCTAAAAACCTCTTCCATAACAATATATGTTGAAAACCCCAACCCATTTAGAACCCATAGCAAACCCGCAGTATCATAACAGCACTACCAGGACTCATAAAGTACCAGACCCTACCTATCAAAAGGCAACACTGCAAATATTAAACCAATACATTTCAGAGAATAACAAAACATGACCTACTGGGGAAAGAGAAGAAGTGGCAATGTCAAATAGGAATTACATAAACAGAATACCTCAGCTCAGTTACACATGCAGAACATAGACCATCACCAAACAAGGAATCACAGTTTAGAAACAGGAAGACAATAATTAAACTGGGAACCCAAAAAGCCAAACTTGGAATGTACAACAACACTGTAGAAGTAAAACTATAAATTAATGTCTTCTTGTATTAAATAAAGCTCAGATGTTAATGATTCACATTTCCCAGAGCTGACATATTCCAGTTAATAAATTCAAAATAAAGAGATATTTTTCTACCTTTTGTGCATTTTTTTTTCAGTTGCAATTGCTCCAGCCACTTTCTTCTGGTTTCTTTGTGTCTTCTGCTAACTCTCCATCATCTGCTGTCCATTTCTCCTTTCTTCTCTCTTCTAGTTTTTTTCCATTTTCTCTCTACATCTGCTTTACCATACTAATCTTTCTCCTTTTGCACTTTCCTCATTCCTATTTCATCCACTCAAATTTTACCCCTCCATCCTCAATCCCCACTTACTCTCCCAATACCCGGCCAATTGAAGATTTTTCTTCCCTCCCACACAAAATATTTTTCCCCTCTCCATTTCACTCTCCCAGCCTCATCCCATTCTAATCCTCCCTCAACATCAGCTCCCTTCTAGTTCCAGCCCCACCCAGCATCCACTCCCTTCTAATCCTCGCATCAGTCCATTTCCAGTCCTAGCACCCCATCAGCCCATTTCTAGTCCTATCCTAGCCCCACCATCAGCCCATTTCCAGTCCTAGCTCCCCCATCTATTTCCAGTCCTATCTGAGTCCCTCCATCAGCTCATTTCCAATCCCAGCTCCACATCAGCTGATTTCTAGTCCTTTCCTAGCCCCACCATCAGCCCATGTCAACTCCTAGCTCAGCTCCACTCAGCCCATTTCCAATCCAAGCCCCCAATGAGCCTACTTCCAGTTCTAGCCCCTCCATGAGTCCATTTCATTCCAAGCCCCCACCACAGCTCATTTCCAATCTTATCACCCCCCAACAGCCCATTTCCAGTCCTATCCTAGCACCTCCATCAGCCCATTTCCAGTCCTAGCTCCCTCCCCTCACAGCCCATTTCCAATCTCAGCACCTCCATTAGCCCATTTCCTGTCCTAGCTTCCCCCACTCAGCCCATTTCCAGTCCTAGCTCCCCCCTCACAGCCCATTTCCATTCCAAGCCCCCCTCCCCATCAGCTATTTGCAGGTCAAGCCCCCTTCCACTCAGCCCATTACCAGACCTAGCCCCCCATAGCCCATTACCAGTCCTAAGCCCCCATCAGCCCACTTCAAGTCCTAACCCTCCATCACCCCATTTTCAGTCTTAGCCCCCTCATAGCCCATTACCAGTCCTAACCCCCCCATCAGTCCATTTCCAGTCCTAGCTCCCACCATAGCCCATTACCAGTTTTAACCCCCCCATCAGCTCATTTCCCGTCCTAGCTCCCATCATAGCCCATTACCAGTACTAGCCCCCCGTCAGCCCATTTCCAGTCCTAGCCCCCCATAGCCCATTACCAGTCCTAACCCCCCCATCTGCCCATTTCCAGTCCTAGCCCCCCATAGCCCATTACCAGTCCTAACCCCCCACTCAGCCCATTTCCAGTCCTAGCCCCCCATAGCCCATTACCAGTCCTAACCCCCCATCAGCCCACCTCCAGTCCTAACCCCCATCAGCCCATTTCCAGTCTTAGCCTCCCCCATAGCCCATTACCAGTCCTAACACCCCATCAGCCCATTTCCAGTCCTAGCCCCCCCCATAGCCCATTACCAGTCCTAACCCACATCAGCTCATATCCAGTCTTAGCCCCCCCCATAGCCCATTACCAGTTCTAACCCCCCATCAGCTCACCTCCAGTCCTAACCCCCCATCAGCCCATTTCCCGTCTTATCCTCCCCCATAGCCCATTACCAGTACTAACCCCCCATCAGCCCATTTCCAGTCCGAGCCCCCATAGCCCATTACCAGTCCTAACCCCCCCCATCCACCCATTTCCAGTCCTAGCCCCCCCATAGCCCATTACCAGTCCTAACCCCCCCATCATCCCATTTCCAGTCCCAACCCCCCATAGCCCATTACCAATCCTAACCCCCCCATCGGCCCACCTCCAGTCCTAACCCCCCATCAGCTCATATCCAGTCTTATCCCCCCATAGCCCATTACCAGTCCTAACCCACATCAGCCCATTTCCAGTCCTAGCCCCCTCCCATAGCCCATTACCAGTTCTAACCCCCCATCAGCCCACCTCCAGTCCAAACCCCCCCATCAGCCCATTTCCGGTCCTAGCCCCCATAGCCCATTACCAGTCCTAACCCCCCCATCCGCCCATTTCCAGTCCTAGCCCCCCCATAGCCCATTACCAATCCTAACCCCCCCATCAGCCCATTTCCAGTCCCAGCCCCCCTTAGCCCATTACCAGTCCTAACCCCCCATCAGCTCATATCCAGTCTTATCCCCCATAGCCCATTACCAGTCCTAACCCCCCATCAGCCCATTTCCAGTCCTAGCTCCCCATAGCCCATTATCAGTCCTAACCCCCCCATAGGCCACCTCCAATCCTAACCCCCCATCAGCACATTTCTAGTCCTAGTCCCCCCATAGCCCATTACCAGTTCTAACCCCCATCTGCCCACCTCCAGTCCTAACCCCCCCCAGCCCATTTCCAGTCTTAGCCTCCCCCATAGCCCATTACCAGTCCTAACCCCCCATCAGCCCATTTCCAGTCCTAGCCCCCCATAGCCCATTGCCAGTCCTAAGCCCCCCATCAGCCCATTTCCAGTCCTAGACCCCCCCCCCAGCCCATTACCAGTCCTAACCCCCTCCCCCATCATTCCAGGGAAACTTTAAAAGAAAAAACAAACTTGCTGCTGCTGCTTCCGCCGTGGCAGCAGCAGAATCAAGTGTCTCCCGCGGGGCCCCCACCCACCCAACAGAGCCCTCCCTCCTGTCCGGCAGAGCCCTCCCTCGATCACTCTCCTCGGCGTGGCTTTCAGAGCCACGAAGGGAGGGTTTCCCTCTCGTGGTTCTGTTAAGCCGGCCGGGGCTGATGGGAAACAGGAAATGCCTGTTCCCTTCAGCCCCAGCGTGCTTAACAGAACCGCGAGAGGGAAAGAGTCCCCTTCATGTCTCTGAAAGTTGTGCCGAGGAGAGTGATCGAGTGAGGGCTCTGTTGGGCAGGAGGGAGGGCTCTGTTGGGTGTGCGGGTGCCCTGCGGGAGACACTTGATTCTGCCGCTGCCAGGGCGGCAGCAGCAGCAGCAAGTTAGTTTTTTCTTTTAAAGTATTCCTGGGCTGATGGGCAGAATGTTGTTTGCGCGGGGCCCCCTGAAACGCAGACTGTCAGGCCCTGGTTGCTGGGGTCATTTCCAGCAAGTCGTGGAAGGCAGCCATGTAGCTAACACAGAGAAAAGGTTGCTGGCCTGTGTTAACAGGTCAGCCAACAAAAAGCAATGTAGTTAACTGCATCTATTCAGGTAGTGTTTACTGCTCTGCATAAAATGTCATTTTAGCAAGCAGTAACAACTTGCAGTTGTGAGGCATGGAACCTGCCCATTCCATGACCCCTTCCATACTGGCTGCTCAACATGGCAATTAGCTTACAACGAAAAGTAATGTACTGTATTCATTTTTAGCATGATAAAGAGCTGTTTATGTATGTTAATGTCCACATTATGAGCTTACATGGCATAGGAAATAGGCCCGTAAATGTTTGCATATAAAATGTGGGCCACTTTGGAACACATCTGGGGTGGAGTTAGGTTCCTAGATCTATTAAAATGAACTGTAAACCTAAATTTAGGCATGAAAACCTTAGGAATGTAAGTGGAACACTGAGCAAGCTTTGAGAACTGATGGTGATACCATGTGGCCTGGCTCTTTTTGTATTTGAAGGATGGAATCTGGAACTCCAAAAGCAGAAGCACCCGTCAGCTAGTTTTCTGTATATAAATGTTGGTTAAGATTTTGGAGCCCAGTATTGCATTGGGCAGGGAGAAGCACCATAACTGCGTAGCCTGCCTGCCGATACCTTAACCCTGGATTTTCACTTCTGCGGCAACAGAAATGAAAATCTGGCGTTCGCTGGACAGCCGGAAAGCTGCCGAGCCTAACTGGGCAGCAGCGATTTTCGATGCTGCCCAGTTAGCTCCAGCACCTTAAAGATAGGCGAGAGTTTTCCTCGCCTAACTTTAAGGCACAGAGCGCTAACCGGGGCAGCATCCAAAACTGCTGCTACTCAGCGCCATTCTCTGCTTCCGTTCCACCCCAGAATGCCCCCAACATGTCTTGATGCTAACCGGATAGTATTGGGCCACATAGCGGACTTAATCGGGGATTTTCAAAGGCACTATCCTTGAAGGTGCCTTTGAAAATCCTCGATTCAGGTAGTTAACCGTGTAAATGCCTTCAAAAATCAGTCCCATGGTATCTAGAAAGTTAATCATTTCAATGGAGTATTCTATTTAGAATCTGATTAAAGTACGGAAAAGGTTGAAAGAATTGTAAAATTATATGCAAATGCTTTCTCTTTGAAAGCAGGTACAGAATACTCCCAGACTTTACACATTTTTCTCCGCATAGAATTTCTGTGTTGCTATTTTCCAGCTGTATGGCTTTGAAAATTGTCCTCTTACATACCACACACTCAGTAGGAAGCCCCAAAGTAGTTATTTATTTTAGCTATGGTCTGCCTAGCAAAGACATCACCCAAGGTGGCTCACAATTAAAACACTGATAATACATTGCATTATTCTGAATTACATTCCACTACTACTCCAAGCTGCTAGTAGATTACAAAAGCTGCAAAGACCAACAATAAAATACCTAAAATACCACCTAATTAAAGTTCAATGCAAAAGATTAAAATTACATAAATAACATTTCACATTAAACCCTCAAGTCTTTCTCCAATACAAAGGCTTTCAGTGTCTGGTAGAGCATGCCCATATTTCAGGGATTAAATATCTCAAAACGTCTGGGAAAGTCAATGGTTTTGTGCCAATGTCCATGAGGCTGACATAATTAATTAAGAAATTAAAAATTCTAGAGCCCTACCATGAACAGATTTAAAGACAAAGCGTAACAACTTAAGGGACTAGTTGCTAAACCGTGGTAAAATCTTGCATTTTATTGCAGTTTAATTTACCATGGAAATCATTAACCTGAGTTAATCAATACCGCAAGTTAGTAACTCCCACAGTATTAGAATAAGAAAGCTTGCACTCAGTCCCCCAAGATGCATTACTCTGCTCCCCTAAAGCACTGGGCTGCTAGCACACAGTCCATTTCTCCAGGAGCATTCTTAAAGTGACTGCACATTTAGTAATCTAGTGAGGTCCAGTGTCCCTCCTCTTCCCTGGCACCTGTTTCAACATGCTGCTACATGATCCCCATATCTCATCCCCTGGACTCGTAATTGCAAAACACTGGCTCATCAAAGCCCTCTCTTTGAGGTCTATCATCAATCCCTGGTGGTCTAGTGGGTTGCAGGCAGAAAAAATCCCCATTCACTTCTGTCTATTATGACATTGGGTTCAAAATGGCATCTGTGACCCCTAGCAGAAGTTTCATATTGGGCAAGGTAGGATGGGGGTATTTGGGGAACTGGCATTTTGTAATTATGGGTCTGAGATTAGGGCGCGACTTGGAATATGAGTTGGGGTTATAGTCTGTGGCAGCATATGGCAATCTCTTGGAGGGAGGGTGCTGGGATGCTGGTCGTGAGTTTTGTATACTCCCCTTTTGTTACTGTTCTCTTCTAGTGACATGCTATTGGAATTGATATGGTTATATGTTCCGCAGCATCTATTGTAGTAAACAATAGCCTGAATGTTCATCTTTTCGAAACTCTCCCATATACTGTGTAGCCATTCTGCTTCTCGGCTGTGCTCTATAAGCTTCCCATATAAATGTCTCCAACATTTTTTGAGTCAGTCTTTTGGTGGTATTTTCACCTTGATGATGCTCTTTCCCAGTTCCCAGTAGGGTTCTCTCTAAATAGTTTATTTTGATATCTTTCTTTTCAGTTTTTGTGCTTCTGCTGTTCCTTCCAGTTTATTACGGGTGCACATTACGGGTCTTCTGTTAATACAGCATGTTTCATTTTGATGTTTTGGATTTTTATCCTTGGTGATCTTGATCCTTTGAGATACCCATCTATCAGGGACACCTTGGCATGTCGTGATTTTATTTTTCTTCTATATGTTGACCAAGAAGGTGTTATTTTTCTCCTTTTCTCCTGGCCCTGTTTCCTTTTTGGTAGAATTGTCTCAGTAACAATTTCTGTTGCTTAGTACTGATTTATCTCTGTGATAGCCACTGATGGTTTCTTAATGCAAATTATGCAAATTTTACTTATCATGCTTTTTGCCTTAGATGTAAAGTGTAACTTTGGCAGTTGATCTCTCTCTTCAGCCCCAGCATACCTATCAGCCACCATGCAAGCCAGGAGGTCTACAGTCAACTCTTCAAACTCTTGATCTCCTTTTCTTTCTGCTCCCAAGCCTATCCCACGTTATTCATATATTCTCCAACACCCCCTCCATTGACTGGGCCATCCAGGGCCTGTGTTACCTTTTTAGCTGCCCTGTGCAAGTGATTGCTGTGGTACCCCCTCCCCCTATGGATTCATTAGAGCCCTCCAAAAACCTCTCTTTTGTCCCAATATGATGAAAATTTTCTAAGAGGCAGCTGTGTTAGTCCAGAGTAGCAAATATGACAAAGATGTCCCTTATAGATGACACCTTATACGTTAATTAATTTATTGAAGCTCATGTCTCAATAAGTTAGTCAGGCTGTAAGGTGTCATGTGCCTCTGATTTTTCTCTGAATTATAAAAGTGTATGAGTGCCTGAACATCATTTATATGTGCAGTGTGGTTAGAGAGAGTCTACCAGATTTTTGCATGAGTTTCCTCCAGCGCCAACTACCATATACATGAGGAAGTACTGTTCCCGCAAAAAGACCAGTGAGGGAGCCCACAGCCAACCTGCCATAATATAATACCAGGACTCGCACAGCACCATTCCAACCTATGAAAAGGTAGTACTACAAATATTAAACTGATGCATCTTAGAGAACACCAATACCTACTCTACTGGGAAAACAGAACAAGCGAGATTTCTACACAGAAACTACATTCTAAGAGAATACCACACCTCAGTCACACACGCAAAGCACAAACAGACCCTCATCATATGCAAACCAAAGGACCACAAATTATAAAAAAGAAAAATAATAATTGACCTGGGAACCTGAAGAAGTAAAACTCTGCATTTATGGCAACAATGGAAAAATAAAAATAGAACTGCATCTCATCTTGTACTGAACAAAATACAGACATTAGTAATGCACATTTCCCAAAGCTAATGTATTCCAGTTTATAAATTCAAAATACCTTTTTTCTACCTTTGAGCATGTTATTTTTTCAGTCACAGTGGCCTAAGTCTCTAATCTGCTACTTTGTTTTCTCTTAACCCTCTTTCCACCCCATTTGCCATTTCTTCTTGTTCCTCCTGTTTTTTTCCATTCCTTCTCTATATCAGTCTCTGACATAATGCTCTTTCCCTTTTAGCTGTTTTTATTCACTCTCTATCCATTCAAATTTCACCATGTGTCCACCCATCAGAGCCCAGCATCTCTCTCTCTCTCTCTCTGTCTTCACCCTCTCTGTCCACCACCTATGTCAGCGATGGCGAACCTATGGCACGCGTGCCAGCTGTGGCACGCGAAGGCCTTGCAGCTGGCACGCGGGAAGGTCGCAAATTGAGATATGCCAGCTCATGGCAATTTAAAAAAAAAAAAAAAGCTGGCCGCGGCGGCATGGAGTGTCCCGCGGGGCTCCCTCTGCCCGGCGGGACTCTCCCGGCACGGCTCAGCCCCTCTCTGCAGGCTTGCAGATACGCGAAGGGAGAGAGAGTCTCCCTCGCGTCTCTGTTAAGCCCGCAGGGGCTGATGGGAAATTTCCCATCTGCCCCTGCGGGCTTAACAGAGACGCGAGGGAGACTCTCTCCCTTCGCGTATCCCTCCCTTGCGTATCTGCAAGCCGGCAGAGAGGGGCTGAGCCGCGCCGGAGAGTCCCGCCGGGCAGAGGGAGCCCCGCGGGACACTCCATGCCGCCGCCGCGGCAGCGGCCAGTTTTTTTTTTTTAATTGCCATGAGCCGAGGGGGGGCGGGTAGGACTGGTAAAGGGCTAGGGAGGGAGGGGGGTTAAGACTGGCAATGGGCGAGGGAGGGAGGGAGGGAGGGGGGTTAAGACTGGCAATGGGCTGGGGGGGGAGGGAGGGGGGTTAAGACTGGCAATGGGCTAGGGAGGAGGGAGGGAGGGAGGGGTTAAGACTGGCAATGGGCTAGGGAGGGAGGGAGGGGGTTAAGACTGGCAATGGGCTAGGGAGGGAGGGAGGGGTTAAGACTGGCAATGGGCTAGAGAGGGAGGTTAAGACTGGCAATGGGCTAGGGAGGGAGGGAGGGGGTTAAGACTGGCAATGGGCTAGGGAGGGAGGGGGGGGTTAAGACTGGCAATGGGCTAGGGAGGGAGGGAGGGGGTTAAGACTGGCAATGGGCTAGGGAGGGAGGGGGGTTAAGACTGGCAATGGGCTAGGGAGGGAGGGAGGGAGGGGTTAAGACTGGCAATGGGCTAGGGAGGGAGGGAGGGAGGTTAAGACTGGCAATGGGCTAGGGAGGGAGGGAGGGAGGTTGAGACTGGCAATGAGCTAGGGAGGGAGGGAGAGGGGTTGAGACTGGCAATGGGCTAGGGAGGGAGGGAGGGAGGTTAAGACTGGCAATGGGCTAGGGAGGGAGGGAGGGAGGTTAAGACTGGCAATGGGCTAGGGAGGGAGGGAGAGGGGTTAAGACTGGCAGTGGGCTGGGGGGGTTAAGACTGGCAGTGGGCTGGGGAGGGGGGTTAAGACGCAGTGGGCTATGGGGGGGTTAAGACTAGCAATGGGCTGTGGGCTGATGAGGGCTGGCAATGGGCTATGGGGGGTTAAGACTGGTAGTGGGCTGATGGGGGGGTAGGACTGATAATGGGTTTATGGGGGGCTTAGGACTGGAAGTGGGCTGATGGGGGGTTAGGACTTGAGGTGGGCTGATGTGGTTAGGACTGGTAATGGGCTGTGGGCTGATGGGGGGGGTTTAGGACTGGCAATGGGCTATGGGGGGCTGACTGGAAATGGGCTGATGGGGGGTTAGGACTGGTAATGGGTTATAGGGGGGGGGCTTAAACTGAAAATGGGGTGATGGGGGTTAGGACTGGAAGTTGATTGACGGGGGCTAGGACTGGTAATGGGTTGGGGTGTTGCTAGGACTGGAAATGGGCTGAGTGGAAGGGGAGGCTTGAACTGCAAATAGCTGATGGGGAGGGGGCTTGGAATGGAAATGGGCTGTGATTGAAGGGAGCTAGGACTGAAAATGGGCTGATGGAACAGCTAGGATAGGACTGGAAATGGGCTGTTGGGGGGAGCTAAGATTGGAAATGGGCTGTGGTGGGGGCTTGAATTGAAATGGACTCATGGAGGGGCTAGAACTGGAAGTAGGCTCATGGGGGGGCTTGGACTGGAATTGGGCTGAGTGCAGGGGAGCTATGATTTGACATGGGCTGATGGTGGGGCTAGGAAATGACTAGAAATGGGCTGATGGGGGGGCTAGGATTGAAAATGAGCTGATGAAGGGACTTGGACTGGAAATGGATGGGGGAGCTAGGACTGGAAATGGGCTGATGGGGGGCTAGGACTGGAAATGGGCTGATGCAGGGACTAGAAGGGGATGGATGCTGGGTGAGACTGGAACTAGAAGGGAGCTGATGTTGGGGGAGGATTAGAATGGGATGGGGCTGGGAGAGTAAAATGGAGAAGGGAAAAATATTTTGTGTAGGAGGGATGAAAAATCTACAATTGGCCAGGTATTGGGAGAGTAATTGGGGATTGAGGATGGAGGGGTAAAATTTGTTTGGATGAAATAGGAATGAGGAAAGAGCAAAAGGAGAAAGATTAGTATGTTAAAGCAGATGTAGAGAGAGAGAGAATGGAAAAAAAAAACTAGAAGAGAGAAGAAAGGACAAATGGACAGCAGACGATGGAGAGTTAGCAGAAAACATGAAGAAACCAGAAGAAAGTGGCTGGACCAATTGCAACTGAAAAACAAATGCACAAAAGGTAGAAAGATGTTTCTTTATTTTGAATTTATTAACTGGAATATGTCAGCTCTGGGAAATGTGCATCATTAACATCTGCGCTTTGTTTGGTACAAGAGGAAATTCCTATTTGACGTTGCCACTTGTTCTCTTTCCCCAGTATTCTCTGAAATGTATTGGTTTAATATTTGCAGTGTTGCCTTTTGATAGGTAGGGTATGGTGCTTTGTGAGTCCTGGTAATGCTGTCAGGATACGGCGGGTTTGCTATGGGTTCTAAATGGGCAGCTTTTGTAGTAGTTCCTAATGTGCCTGGCGGTTGGCACTGGATTATAGTAATGTAGAAATCTTTTAGTCTTTCTTTATCCATACACTCATTAAGAGACATGTTTACTAAAAGTTAGTGTATGGTAACATTATGCAAATATTTATGCAAATAAGACCACTTATGCAAATGACGTGCTGGCACTTTGAGGAAATTCTTTGGTTTTGTGCGGCAGTTTGGGCACTCGGGCTCAAAAAGGTTAGCCATCACTGACCTATGTAGTATCTGCCTCTCACTGTCTACCTCTCAGTCCAGCATTTCCCCCTCTCTCCCCCACTTAGAGCCCACCATCTCTATGTCATTCCCTCAGCTCAGCATCTCTGCTCTCTCTCTCTCCCTCTCTCTGTCCTCTCCCCTGTAATCCAAGCTCAACATCTCTGCTCTCTCTCTTCCTCACCTCCCCCCCCACCATCCCCTATGACAGAAATAGTTTCTTATAACAAAAGTAGATTTCTGAAGCTTGTGCTCTGTAAGCAAATTGCTTTAAAATGTTCATAGTACATTTACAGTATATGCTGCCTGCACAGATTCTCCAATGATGCTGTCTCCCATCATCAACTAGTTGTTGTTGTTAAGTGCCGTCGAGTCAGTGTCAAACTCATGGCGACCCTCTGGATAGTTGTCCTAAATTGTGTTCGGTCTTCAGTCAGGTGGCTCATTATTGACAGACTGGTACCCGTAGTTGCTGTTATTGTATTGATCCATCTCATTGCTGGCCTTCCTCTTTTGCGTTGACCTTCTATCTTGCCAAGCACGATGTCTTTCTCTAACGATCTCTCTCTTCACATGAAATGTCCAAAGTATGAAAGTCAAAGTCTTGTCATCTGAGCTTCTAAAGAAAGCTTAGGTTTGATCTCCTCTAGTACTGACTGATTTGTTCTTCGGGCAGTCCATGTTATACACAGTATTCACCATAATTCAAAGGCATCAATTTTCTTCCTGTCTGTCTTTTTCACTGTCCAACTTTCACATCCATATGATGTTATTGAAAATACCATGGCTTGAACAAGTCAAATCTTTGCATGGAGAGAGACATCTCTGCTCTTGAGAATCTTGTCTAGATCTTTCATAGCCATTCTGCCAAGAGCAATGTGTCATTGGATTTCTTGACTGCTTGTTGCTTCTTTATTGATAGTTGATCCCAGTAGGTTAAAGTTGTTCACAATTTCAATTTCTTCTCCTTCAGCGATGAACCTGCTGATTTTGCCAGTTGTCATGATCTTTGTCTTCTTTACATTAAGGTTCAGGCCCATTTTGAGACTATGTTCTTTGATTGTGAGAAGCAAATGTTTCAGATCACCTTCACTAGTCAATAAAGCACAAATATATATCCTTTTGGTATTCCTTTGTCTTTTCAAGTATCCATCTCACATCCGCGATGATGTCTCTCGTTCCTCGCCCTTTCCTGAACCCTGCTTGCACCTTAGGTAGTTCTTGTTCCAGGTATGATTGTAGTCTCTGTTGAATAATCTTCAGTAGAATCTTGCTGGCATGTGGGATTAGAGAGATTGTGCAATAATTTCCATAGTCAGTTTCTTTAGTATTGGTATAAACAGAAATCTTTACCAGTCAGTTGTCCATGATGTTGTCTTCCAAATTTCTTGGCAGAGCCTTGTAAGTATGGTAACAGCTGCATCAGATTTCTGTAATACTTTATGAGAATGTCATCAATGCCCGGTGCTTTGTTCTTTGATAAGGCTTTCAATGCTGCTTCAACTTCTTCTTTCATCACCAATGTTTCTGGATCATAAGTATAGGTTGAAATGGCTGTTGCTCCACTTGATCTTTATCATACAAAAACTCTGTATATTCTTTCCACCTTTTCTTGATCTTCTCAGCATCATTCAACATAGAACCTTGAGCATCTTGTAACATTCCAATCCGAGGCTGGAATTTTTTCTTTAACTCTCGTAGCTTTAGGAAAGCCGATCTTGTTATTCCTCTAATAGGTTCTGATTCTATTTCCTTGCATATGTCATTGTGTACTTTTCCTTGTCCTGTCTTGCTGCACGTTGGAAATCTCTGTTGAGTTCTGTGATTGTCTTTCTCCTCTGGCTTTAGCTTCTCTGCGTTTCTGGGCAATTTTCAGAGTTTCTTCTGTCATCCATACTCGACAGGATTCCACAGATTCAAAGTTTATTGCATTTCTCAGTTCTTTTTCCCCGTAAACAGAACTAGCTGATGCTTACAATGTTAAGATTTTGTCTCTTGGTTGACAGGAAAAGCAAATAAAAGATGAGTCCCCATGTAGATCTGCCACGGTCCCTTACACAGCGCATACAAAGCTTGGATGCTGTCAGTGGTGATTTTCCAGCAGATTAGCACCCCCAGAACCTTTCTGAACTTGCTTCCTTTTCCCCATTGCAACTTCTGTCACCCTTCTCTCACTTCATTTCCCCCTTACCTTACCGTTTACCGTCACAAATCTGAAAAGTAATAAGTTGAAAAGTGTATTATTAGCAGTATAACACAATAGCACATTTTCCCCTTTCCCAAAATAAGGCATGTGGGGTGTTCATATGTTTCTCATAGGAAGTGCCAGGTGGTATCAGGGGCTAGATGTGTGTGTGTGTGTGTGTGTGTGTGTCATGTTTACTCCTTCAAAAAGTAGAAAGACTAGGGGAGATGCAATAAAAGTACAATGTGGCACCTTTAAGACTAATCCGTGAAAATATTTTTTTCACTCACCGCGTAATCAAACTCTGGAATTCATTACCGGAGGATGTAGTAAAAGCTGTTGATGTAACTAGGTTCAAAAAACAGGTTTTAATGAGTTCCTGGAGAAAAGGTCCATAAATCATTATTAAAGAGCTCTTGCATGCACTGTTTATCAGACATGCAGCACACATATGAACTTCAAAGCCCCGTGTTCATTTACCGCCTGCCTGCCATCCGCCACCCACTGCTGGGCCTGGCTGGCTGTGCTTTGTGCCACTCGCCTGCCCTACAATTGGGCTTGGTTGATTCACTGTGCTGACCCTCCCGAGGCTGCCGCCCCATGTGAATGTACGGTTTGCATAGTCCCGCCTGTCTGATGTCCTTTGCTGCTCAATCTAAGTGCTTTGGTTGTTGTGGCGTCTCTTTATACGCACTCCTTTCTGAGCACATTATCTCTTTCTCTGTTTCTCTTTTGGTGGCACTGCACATCCTGACTCAGATACTTTAATTTATCCAGAGATCTTATGTTTTCATCACCTACCTTTTCTAGTGTTTCCTTTGAGATTTTTTTTCCTTTCTTCCATTTTTTGGTGAACTTTCTTTGTGTATCCTCTGTAATTAAACACAGGGTTTGTGGCATACTAGTAGCAGTACATTGCATCCTTTCTTTTCTTCAGAAGTCCACCCAACAGTTTTTAGTCCTCTTAGTGTCTTCATTAGTTTCTGTGGTTTATATCATACAGATGTCCAAATCACAGAAATGTCCCCAGAGTCATTTTAGAAGCTGGGTCCGTGGGCGTCCCCAGCACGAGAACATTCCAAGTCTGACTAGGGGCATGGTGGGGGCATAGTGGACCTCCTCCTCTGATCTCAAAATCACATCTAAAGTTATACCTGCTCCAGGCACATACAGAGATCAGAAAGGTGCTCCTTCTGTCAGGCAAACATCTGGAAGGTGTGGAGAAGGAGCTATACTAATACCTCCTGTGCTTTACACGATTTCAACGAACAGTGACAGGGAATGGAGCTCATGTTTTCACTTTGCTATACCGCTAGACATCCCCTTATGCTAGCTTGTCTGAGATGGATGTTCCCAACCCATGCATTCTTAATAGGGATGTCTATGTTGCTACCCATGACAAAGACGTTCCTGGCAATTTTCTGCATGTTCTGCCTTGGATGCCCCCAATTGAACTTGGATATCCTTTCTAAAATCCCCCTCATTATCTGTTGCAAATGAGCTTTAGTATTAGTAAATAAGGGGCCTAAATTAGAAAACCCAGTGACTTCAGAAATTGCAATTTATAATAAATAAAAATCCATGATTCCAGGTCATGATAGTAATAGTGAGAGTTCTATTTTTCCGTTAACATTGTCACATGCAGGCCAGTTTTCAGTGTATGGCCGCAGTCAAATGTAAAAAGACAGGTCCTCCAATAAGATCACCTGTATAGGCTGCGTCAGAGAGGGTAATGGGTCAGTACAATAACATGATCAGTCTATTCTAAGATAAAACAAATACTCCACTTCTGCAACCCACAGATTTTAAGATACATCACTATCTTTTTCATCAGAAGAGTTTCTATCAATTCTCCCATTATTGAAACAAGATTAACTAGCCTGTAATTTCCAAACTCCTCCCTATTAGCACTTTATAAAGAGGGACAACATTCAGCCTTTTCCAGTCCTGAAGAGTCACACCTCACAACTCAGCCAATTAGTAATTTTAACTGAAAGTTCAGACGTCCAGTTTTATTAATAATGGCTTTCTGATTGGGCATTACTAGGAAAACTTCCCTTGAGATTATTATTTTAGTATGGCCTAGGGTCAGCGGACGTTGGCCTTTGAGCATGCAGTTCTACTCACTCCTCCAGTGCCCAGGATATCACATACTTCTTCTAGCACCATATCATGGCAGGGCATGGAACTGCAGTCAAGAAACAAAACTAAGCCTGTTGTTGTATTGTTAACGAACGGGCATGTTACTAAAGATTACTGATCATTAACTTGAGCTAAGTGTCACTGCGCCCATAGAAATAAATAGGCACAGTGGCATGTTCATTAATGCATATTTAACCTTTAGTAAACACGCTCCTATGACTTAAAAATGATGTAAAAAATGTTATTTTTAACTTTTCCATCAGATTTCCTAGAAATGTAACTTTTGGGAGTAAGTGGAAACATAAACCAAAATAAGAAATCCCATCTTATTTTAGAGGAAATATTGCATGTTCTGATCGACCTCTGCAAAGCCAGTACTACCTAAGGAAAGAAGAGGTAGATTTTCATCTTTGAAAGAACAAGCAACTAGCGTGTAGTGTTGCATGTCAGAAAAAGGAAAACATGAAGGCAGACTCTTAAGGGTATCTTTACTAAAGGTAAACGTGCATTAAGTGCTTTAGTGGTCTTTAGGAATGAATGAACAGTGGCAGCACTAAAAGCATGTGAACTTTATTTAATGCGCATTAACCTTTAGTAAACATGCTCCTTAGGGAGAATGGCAAGTTCTGACGCAGTTGTTTGAAATACTATAATTGCACAGTCTAAGCGAATTGAGATAAACTTCCAAAAGTTGATTTAGAAGAGAAGCTTTTCTTTAAAAGAAAATGCCAGTGGTGACAGCTAATTCTTGGCTTGATGTCTTTCTGCTACAATCCTAAGAAGAATGAATGGAAATACCTAAGATAGCTTTGTTTGCATGAGAAGTAATCTTTCACACTTAATGTTATCGTTTTCCACCCTGGGCTGCCATGTTTGCATATATAGCAGGGATCTGCAGTCTGTCTGGACTTAATCTGAGCCAATAGGTAAGGGCAAGAGAGACTTGGTCCACTTTAAATTTAAAACAAGAAAATATTGGACAGCTTACATCTATGCAGTAGTGAAGCATCTATGCCAAAATGGGAGTAACTGTCTTTTTGTGTTTTCATTGTACAGCACTGCGTGCGCCTGGTAGCGCTTTATAAATGCTTAGTAGTAGTAGTAAAGGATGGGATTAGATCACCTGAAGTCAGACAAGGTTAAGTTTTCAAAGATATTTACTACAGGTTCCCATCCTGGCAACCCCACATTACAAAACAGCTAATGGAAAGGAAGGATGGAAAGGTTTTCCCTCATATTGCATATGCAGAACAGCTTTATGAACTTGATGTAGATGGGCATACAGGGTAGGCCACATGGTCCACCTGCCATCGATTTCTCTGTTTCTCGAAATAAGTGAAAAATATCACTACCCCAGCAACATAACCGAACATGTGGTAGAGTCAAGACAGTATTTAGTAGCAACATTCATTAGTTGGCATCCGAACACGATATATAGCACTGTAGACTGTAGCACATCATTCTAAATTGTATTATTTATTGACCGATTTGTTAACTATTGATTGAATATCAGCTTTCATATCATTTCCTGCATAGTTACCGCACAAGGAAAAGTGATACAAAATGAAAGAGAAAAATATAGAAAGAAGCAGACGGAGCAAAGAGGTTTATAGATGTCTTAATAATGGATGGCTGTCCTACTGCTATGACAGATTAGCTTGATGTCCATGGGTTTAAATAGAATGCGAAGAAATCAGAGGTGATTTGGATTAGCTGATAAACTAGAGCAACAATTGTTAATTCTAGAATGAAGAGATGAGACGCTGAAGGCTGTATGCTTTGCTAAGAGCCTGGGGGTTTTAGTTGATCAGATAGCACAATGGAGGGATAAATCTATGCTATGGTACAGGCTTGCTTTGCTAGCCTGTGTTATTCATGTTGGCTTAGGGATTACTTTCCGGTAGCAGATTTTTCCAAGGTACTCTGTGCTTTAATAACAACTGAGAGCAATGTGGTAGAGGAAGTAATGAATCTGAATGGTCTCTTTGGTAGGTTATTTGATGTGTTGTGATAAATGGACAAATTCTTTTGTCCTAGTTGGAAAATATATTCTTTGTTATTGTTGGAAACTGTTATTCTCTGAAAATAGCTTCTATTTTGACTGTGCCTTTCTTTTTTTTGATGATGGTTGTGGCTTAATTGTATGACATTATTCTATGTACTTTCATATGAAGTTTAACACCCAGTATAGGTGCTCTGCCAAAACATTTCCATAATGAGTTTTATTTGCTTGTTGTGTATATAGTTTATTATAAATTATTTTTGTTGATTGAATGAACTGCACTGATTAAGTTTTTTGGTTTGCTAGTTTCTGCATCTTCTCCCTGACAATTACAGAGTTAGCTGATGATATAGAATATGGCCTCACATTTGGTTACAAGACTTAAGGTATCAGATCATCCTTTACATAGAAACATAGAAATATGACGACAGAAAAAGACCACATGGCCTATCTAGTCTGTCCTTCCACATCAACAACTACAACAGTCCCCCTTTTACCCTCAGATATCCTCTGTGTTTGTCCCATGCTTTTTTGAATTCAGTTACTGTCCTCATCTCTACCACCTCCACTGGGAGACTATTCCACGGATCCACTACTCTTTCCGTAAAGAAATATTTCCGCATATCACTCCTGAATCTATCTCCCTTCACCATCATCCCATGTCCCCTTGTAGCAGAACTTGCTTTCAATTGAAAGAGGCTCTCTCCCTGAAAATTTATGCCACGGACGTATTTAAACATCTCAATCATATCAGCTCTACCCCGCCTTTCCTCTAAGGTGTAAATATTAAGATCCTTAAGTCTGTCCTGTGCATGAAATGAGAGTCAAAAGCTGTAAAGATGTCTTATGCATTGGAACATGGAACGTACGAAGCATGAACCAAGGGAAGTTGGAGGTGGTCAAGAATGAAATGGAATGTGTACAACTTGATCTGTTGGGTGTCAGCGAACTGAAATGGATTGGCATTGGGCACTTTGCATCAGATGATCACATGGTCTACTATGCTGGAAATGAAGACAAAGAAGAAATGGTGTTGCATTTATAATAAAGAAGAAACTTGCAAGAACTGTAATGAAATACAATGCAGTCAGCGAATGCTTAATCTCTATTCGTCTACGAGGAATGCCTATCAACACAACTATAATTCAAGTATGTGCCCCAACAACAGCTGCAGAAGAGAATGAAATTGAAGAGTTCTATGAACAAGTACAAGCTGAAATTGACAGAACATGCAAACAGGATATCCTGATAGTCATGGGTGACTGGAACACAAAGGTTGGCAACAAAGAAGAAGGCAACGTAGTTGGAAAATATGGATGTGGCAACAGAAATGAAGCTGGAGAAAGACTGATAGAATTCTACAAGACCAACGATCTATTCATCTCAAACACCTTCTTCCATCAACACAAGCGGCGACTGTACACATGGACGTCACCCAATGTATTGTATAAAAATCAAATTGACTACATCTGTGGAAGTCAACGATGGAAAAGTTCTATAACATCAACAAAGACAAAACCTGGAGCTGACTGTGGTACAGATCATCAACTACTAGTATGCAAACTCAAGCTAAAGTTGAAAAAGAGCAAACCACTCATGAATGCAAAAAAATATAACCTTGAGAATATACCACTGGAATTTAAAGACTGCCTGCAAAATCGATTTGCTGCTTTAGATACAAATGACAGAGCTCCAGAAGAGTTATGGAATGACACCAAGAAGGTTGTGTTGGAAGAAAGCGAGACGTCTCTACAAAAGGTGAAAAAGCAAAAACGGCCAAAATGGATGACGGAAGAAACTCTGAAAATTGCCCAGAAACGCAGAGAAGCTAAAGCTAGAGGAGAAAGAAAGACAATAACAGAACTCAACAGAGATTTCCAATGTGCAGCAAGACAGGTCAAGGAAAATTACTACAACGACGCATGCAAGGAAATAGAAGTAGAAACTATTAGAGGAAGAACAACATCAGCTTTCCTAAAGCTACGAGAGTTAAAGAAAATTTTCCAGCCTCGAATTGGAATGTTAAAGGATGCTCAAGGTTCTATGTTGAATGATGCTGAGAAGATCAAGAAAAGGTGGAAGGAATATACAGAGTTTTTATATGATAAAGATATAAGAACATAAGAACATAAGATATGCCATACTGGGTCAGACCAAGGTCCATCAAGCCCAGTATTCTGTTTCCAACAGTGGCCAATCTAGGTCATACGTACCTAGCAGTTTCCCCAAGGGACACAGGTTCCACAATGCTTGTATTGGTTCAAGCATTGATATCCTGGGTCCCTTCTTAATAATGGTTTATGGACCTTTCCTCCAGGAACTTGTCCAAACCTTTTTTAAACCCAGCTACACTAACAGCCTTTACTACATCCTCCGGTAACAAATTCCAGAGTTTGATTACACGTTGAGTGAAAAAATATTTTCTTTTATTAGTCTTAAATAGTTTACCCTGTAGCTTCATTGCATGTCCCCTAGTCTTTCTATATTCTGATAAGGTAAACAATCGATCTACGTTTACCCGTTCCACTCCGTTCATTAATTTATAGACTTCTATCATATCTCCCCTCAGCCGTCTCTTTTCCAGGTTAAAGAGCCCCAACCTTTTTAGCCTTTCTTCATAGGAGTAGCCTTCCATCCCCTTTACCATTTTGGTGGCTCTTCTCTGAACCTTTTCTAAAATTGCTATATCCTTTTTAAGATACGGCGACCAGAATTGCACACAATATTCAAGGTGCGGTCTCACCATGGAACGATATAGAGGCATTATAATATCTTTTGTTTTATTTTCCATTCCTTTCCTTATCATACCTAGCATTCTATTTGCTCTCTTGGCCGCCGCTGCACACTGGGCCGAGGGTTTTAACATGGTATCAACAAGGACGCCTAAAGATCAAGTGGACCAACAGCCGTTTCAACCTGTACCTTATAAAAGGGAACTATTGGTGATGAAAGAAGAAGTTAAAGCAGCATTGAAAGCCTTATCAAAGAACTAAGCACCAGGCATTGATAGCATTCCCATAGAAGTATTACAGCAATCTGATGCAGCTGTTACCATACTTAAAAGGCTCTGCCAAGAAATGTGGAAGACAACATCATGGCCAACTGACTGGAAAAGATCTGTGTTTATACCAATACTAAAGAAAGGTGATCCAACTGACTGTGGAAATTATCGCACAATCGCTCTGATCCCACATGCCAGCAAGATTCTACTGAAGATTATTCAAAAGAGACTACAACCATACCTGGAACAAGAACTACCTGAAGTGCAAGCAGGGTTCAGGAAAGGGCGAGGAACGAGAGACATCATTGCGGATGTGAGATGGATCCTTGAAAAGACTAAAGAATAACAAAAGGATATCTATTTGTGCTTTATCGACTATAGCAAAGGCTTTTGACTGTGTAAACCATGAGAAACTCTGGGCCACATTAAGAAGCATGGGTATACCAGAACACCTGATCGTACTCTTGCACAATCTGTACATTGATCAAGAAGCAACAGTTCGAACGGAACAAGGAGAAACAGAATGGTTTAAAATAAGCAAAGGTGTAAGACAAGGCTGCATACTTTCACCCTACCTGTTTAATTTATATGCAGAACAAATCATCAGAGAAGCAGGATTGTATGAAGACAACAGAAGTGTGAAGATTGGTGGAAGACTCATCAACAACCTTTGCTATGCTGATGATACCACATTACTGGCTGAAAGGGAAGATGATCTGAAACATTTGCTTCTCACAATCAAAGAACATAGTCTCAAAATGGGCCTGCACCTTAATGTAAAAAAGACAAAGATCATGACAACTGGCATAATCAACAGGTTCATCGTTGAAGGAGAATAAATTGAAATTGTGAACAACTTTAACCTACTTGGATCAACTATCAATAAACAAGCAACAAGCAGTCAAGAAATCAGACAACGCATTGCTCTTTGCAGAATGGCTATGAAAGACCTAGATAAGATTCTCAAGAGCAGAGATGTCTCTCTTTATACAAAGATTCAACTTGTTCAAGCCATGGTATTTTCAATAACATCATATGGATTTGAAAGCTGGACAGTGAAAAAGATAGACAGGAAGAAAATTGATGCCTTTGAATTATGGTGCTGGCGGTGAATACTGTGTATACCATGGACTGCCCGAAGAACAAACCAGTCGGTACTAGAGGAGATCAAACCTAAGCTTTCTTTAGAAGCTCAGATGACAAGACTTCGACTTTCATACTTTGGACACATCATGCGAAGAGAGAGATCATTAGAGAAAGACATCATGCTTGGCAAGATAGAAGGTCAACGCAAAAGAGGAAGGCCAGCAATGAGATGGATCGATACAATAACAGCAGCTACGGGTACCAGTCTGTCAACAATGAACCACCTGACTCAAGACCAAACACAATTTAGGATAGCTATCCAGAGGGTCGCCATGAGTCGACTCCGACTCGATGGCACTTAGCAACAACAACAAGTCTGTCCTCATATGCTTTCTAATGAAGACCACTAATCATTTTAGTAGCCACCCTCTGCACTGACTCCATCCTGTTCACATCCTTTTGAAGGTACGGTCTCCAGAATTGCACACTATACTCCAAATGAGGTCGCACCAAAGACTTATACAGAGGCACTATCACCTCCTTTTTTCTGCTAGCCATTTCTCTCCTTTGAACCATCCTTTAAATTTTACATTGGTTACCAACTGAATCCAGGCTTAGAGTTATGGTCCTGTGCCTTATCTCTAAATTAATTCGCAGTGGCGCTAAATCCTTAGCAAGTTTATTCAAACTTTATGCCCCATCACTTTTATCTGTTTTGGATGGAGGGGGGAGGGTAAGGTACAGAGTATTTAAGAACAAGCTTTTATCTTTCATGCCCCTTGGCTATGAACTCTCTCCCTTTGGTCCTTCATCAGGAACAAGATTTGCTGACCTTTTGGAAATGATGTTTACTAAAATGCGCTAAGCAGTCAGTGCAGGGTTTAATGCGTGGTAATGACTACCGTGCACTAAGCAAGCTATCATGGTAAAGATCTCACACTAACAGCTTAGCACAGTTTGGGGTGGAAGCAGGGAAGATTATGGGCAGAATTAGGGTACGGACAGAGATGGCAGATAGTATGTTACCACATGTTAAGGGGGTAACTTGATAAGGCATGGCTGCATTTTCATGCATGATTATACATGTAAATCAAAGTATTTTAGTGATTTACATGCATAAAGGACTATTTGTGTATGTAATGTAGTCAGTCGTTATTGTGGAAGTACAATACTTTCACTATGGGCATGTACAAGGGCAGAGTTTGAGTAGAGCATAGGAGTGTCACAAATTTATGAAAGAAATTATAAAATATTGTAATTTACATGTGTTCTTGCAGAATCTAGGCATAGGTATTTATACCAGCCATAAGGCTGACATAAGTGCTTGTGCTTAGTTTAATACTCATTTTAGACCACTTACTCTTGTATTTCATAAAATACAATAAGCATGAAATACATATATTAAAAAGCAAGAATTTCTAGCCAATCTTTATAAAACGTATCCTCTAACTATCACAATGGTCTATAATGCAGACAAATATAATGCCAGCAAGTAAGTACTACAGCCACTGCCCAGGCTAAACAAAACCAAAATTTGCAGTGATGTAAGCCTCAGCACTGAACCAAGTTGATGCAGCCCAACTCAACCCCCAATCAATCTCCTAGCACCTCCAGTCTAAGCCCAGACTCCTTGATCCATTCTCTTACCCTGTCGATCACATACTCCAACCACCAATACAATCTCTGACCCCCCTGAACACATACCCACTCAGCTCAACACCTGACACTCCCTTCACCCCCCATCTGCCTTGGCAGTTACCCAGTGGTGTCCCTAGTAATCTAGTGGCCAGGATGGGAGGAATTCCCCTATGCTTCTATCCCAATACCACCTGGATTCAAAATGGTGGCTCTGACCCCCAGCAATAGTGTTATGATACTATTGCTAGAAGCCAACCTGTCAAATAAGGAGCGATTTCACTTATTATAGATTGATCCCTAGTGGTAGTACCATGAGGCTACCACACTAGGGGGTATATTTACTAAACTATGATAGTGTTACCAGCGCTATGTGCAGCGATAATGTGAGGAATGCCATATAAGGAAGTGGGCGTTCTGGCGTCAAGGTAGCAATGGCTGTTTATTGTGCGATAGAGGGCACCTTGGCTCGTTATTGCGTGGTAACCTTCATTTCGTGGCAGCGCTGTGATAAAAGCCATAGAGGTGTAGCCCACTGGTTAATACAATGACTACTAAGCTAGAGGTAATGGGTTTTATCCCTCAGAGGTCTCATCTAATTAGGCTGTTTGAGGCAATCCCTTTTCCTGCCTGTAACAGTCAGACACATCTCTACAATCTGTGCTGCCAGCAAAAACACCCTCACCTTAGTGCCGTAACCTAAGGTGCCTCATAGGGCACATTATAAAGTGCCTTGTCAGGTTACGGCACTGAGGTGAGGGTGTTTCTGCTGGCAGCACAGATTGTAGAGATGTGTCTGACTGTTACAGGCAGGAAAAGGGATTTCCTGAGACAGCCTTATTAGATGAAACCTCTGAGAGATGGAACCCATGACTTCTGGCTTAGCAGTCATTGTACTAACCAGTGGGCTACACCTCTATAGCATTTAGCATTGCACTGGCTGGCTACAGAAAGACTGCAGGTCACCACATGAAATTGCTGTGGTTACCAGGATAGGGTAAACCCACCAGTACCCATGATGCAATGCACATGCATAACAGCAGTCTACATCTGATCACAGGATGGGGTATGCACCTCTACAGCACCTCAGCCTAGTAGGGGGAACTGACCATGTGTGTTACTGGCACAGAGTAGCTACATTGTGCAGTTCCTGTGCTCATAGTGAGGGTGAGGTGGGGCGCCCAGCACCAGGTCCGCAGTACCCGACCTGGCTGAGATAGGCTGTGCAGAAGGTCCCCATCAGTGCCAGTGTGTGACAGGTAGTCCTTAAAGGCACACTTAGAATACTCCTGTGTTCATCTGAATTCCCCAGTCAAGTCTAGCCCTTGTGAACTATGACGCACCCAGAATAGTGCATATCCTGTGTGGTTGCCATGGTCACTTGTTATAAGAGCAGGGGGGTGTCTGGACCCACATGCAGATTATGTAGCACCACCTACCAACCCACCCTCTCTGGATCAGGGTGAGGGACAGGATCTACCACCAACAGAACCATGCTCTACATCATTACAATGGAGGCAGTAGAGGGGATATGATGAAGGGCTGTGGGACCATTAACCCCAGTCCTGCTGGGGGAAGGGCGCACTCCAGGGTAGTCAATGCAGATCTGTACTTATCACATAGGGCACTGGCAGACAGGCAGTAGGCCTGGAAAAGCTCAGCTGCCCCCCACCGCAATCTGATATTCACCAGCAGAGGGCTCAGTCAGTCTGAACCCTACAAGGTGTTCCAGCCATACAAATGCTAACTGCAGACAGTCTGCTAGAGGAACTATGTGCACCCAAAAGTGGGGTATAAGCACAAACACCAAGCAGGTATATCAGTGATTGAGCCCCAGAAAAGGAAACTCACAGATATCACTTGAGAAAAACATTGCATAGCACTATGTGGGAACCTAGAAATGCCATGGTCACTGCTCAGTCAGGGTGAGAGTGACCTCCCAGCATGACAAGCTGTGGTCACCCTGTCCATGCAGGTGGTGGTCGGGCACTACAATGTCCCAGCCATTGCCCTATGCCCTGTGCAGATGCATCCTGCCCAGACCGCCCTGTCCGGGCTATACCCACAATACCTTGTTCCTCATTATGCACATTGACAGGCTAACGCAGGAAACAGTGTAAGCATTGTGGGCTCAGTAAGGTGTAGGCAGCCACAAAACACTGGATAGACATACACACACTCCCACACGTATTTCAGCATTGTGCAAAGATAGAGGTGGTTGGCTGCCCTGCCGCCACACCAGTCCTGAGCACAGTGCAGGCATTGCTAAGGTATTCAACACTGTTAGGGTCACTCTTCGGGATGGTAACACTGTCAGGAAAAAAGGAAACAGACTCCACATATATCAGAAAGATTGGTATGATGAACCTCTGTTAACAAATCCTAAATTAAACACAATTTGTTATCTGAAATTAATCATAGCAACTTTTTGATAAATGTGGAGTGTGTTTCCATGTTTATGACGGTGCTAAGGTATGCAGGTGCTAGTGGTGGTAACTGCTGCTCCCCGCCGGGCCCAACAGCCTGACTCTCCATGAGGCTTTGGATAGTGGAGCCTGTGGGTGTGGGTGTGGGTGTTTGTGCCCCTGTTGGCCGATGCTATAGGGCAGGGGTGTCCAACCCTGTCCTGGAGGGCCACAATCCTGGCAGGTTTTTGGGATAGCCCTAATGAATATGCATGAGATATATATGCATTAGAGATATCCTGCCAAACTGACTGGTTTGTAGCCCTCCAGGACTGGATTTGTACACCCCTGCCTTACACCTCTGTCATTTAAGATTGTGAGTGGGCAAGGTGCAGATGTCCTAGACATCAAAAGGGTAAATAGAATTTGTCACAAAATGTTGGTGAGAATCAAGGAGGAATGTGACAAATTCTATCTACCATTTTGATGCCTAGGACATCTGTACCTTGCCCACTCACAATCTTAAATGACAGAGGTGTAAGGCGAGGGTCTCCAAATCCAGTCCTGGATGGCCACAAACCAGTCAGGTTGGCAGGATATCTCTAATGCATATATATCTCATGAATATTCATTAGGGCTATCCCAAAAATCTGCCAGGATTGTGGCCCTCCAGGACAGGGTTGGACACCCCTGCTCTAGGGAGTGCACATGTTTATGTTGTATGTGCTCTGTAGGGTAAAATGTAGGGACATGGTCTTCAGGAGCCACAGCTGGGACTTGAACCTGTGACCTTCTGCCTCTGAACACACTGGCTGTGTATACTGCACCAAACTGTTGCCACAGAGGCAAGTCATTCCCTGGGGATACCATGAATGCTCTTCAGACAGACCTTGTCTGTTGCACTGCATGCCACCCACTTAAACAGGGCTTGGCCTTGGTCTGCTGTGAGAAGATTCCACTGCCCTCTCCACCACCAGCACCCCTCCACCACCATGCTGACATGCCCTTATGCCGGTGGTGCTGGTGGTGTGCAGTCCCAGGCCATCCAGTGTGTCGGTAGGCGGATGCCTATGGTATGGGGTCTGGGGTAAGGGTGCCTACATAGACATCCACGCTTCCCCCCCCCCAGCACCACCTGCCAATGTTATGTGGCCTTTGGGGTACCTGCTGGGTATTGTCCTCTGGGACACTGTGGGACACTCACTCGTGGGCATGTTTGACCTTGGTCAGTTGCTGTCTTGCTGATTTCCAGTTTCTGCCTTCCTATGTGCTACCTAGGCATATGCCTAGTCCACCCCGTGCCCCAGCTGCCCCACTGCATGTCCCGCCTGCAGTCCTCTGTATCCCATTTGCAGCAATACCATAGTGCCATATCAAACTTGGGCACTATGCTATTACTGCACATGTAGCACTACTATCACTTTTCTTGGGCTCCCTGCCTCTGCCGTACATTGCTGACACTTAAATGGTTTCTCTCTCCTGCAAATGTGCCTCTAACACCAGGTTTTCACTTGCGGTAATTTTCGGACCTTCATTTCACAGCGTTGGTGTAGCAGGAGTCTCTCCCCACCCACTCTCTGCCCATTGACCCCTTCTCTCTGCCCTCTCGCCACCCTCTGCAGGCCTTAACACTGCCGGGGCCATTATCGCTGTTTAGTAAACATACCCCTAGGTCATAGCTGCCATTTGGAACCCAGGCAGCGATGGGTTGTGAGCAGAGGGGGCTCACTCCTGACACACCCACTAGATCACCAGGGGTACCGTAGTAAGTGCCAGGGGGTCAGAGGTGGGATGGGGTGTGTGTATGCTCTTGGACCAGCAGGATAGAGTCTGGCTTGGAGATAATCTGGTACTGGGGAATGGTTTGGATATGCATCTGAAGGCTTGGGATGTGCAATGAGAAGGTTGGGAAGTGCATTAGTGGGGATGTGTACCGCATGGGTTAGTGATCATCTCTGCACGTGTCTTTTTTTCCTTTTGGGCACTACCTGCCTGCTGATAGCACAGGTTTACTTAAAATTATCTCTTGAGGTGGCATTAAGAGCACGTGCACTATTGGTAGCTGCAACAATTAGCATGCGGTAACATTGTGTGATGTCAATGCTGGCCACGCCCATTCTCTACCAAACTTTCACCTAGTTCCTGCCCCACAATGCTTCAGGTAGTTAACATGTGGCTGTTTTTTAACAGGCAGTATCTGTTAGCCTTGGCTAGCGCTACCAATTATTGCACAGTAAAATGTATGTTAACTGCCTAATGCACTTTAATAAACATCCTGCTTAGTTGAAAGGCTATTTACATCAATGGAAATACAACTTTCTGAACCAATAATTGTTTAAGGACTGTTTGCAGAAAGAACAGCAACCCAGTATCTGTTCTGAAATGCTAGCATCAGTGTGGAGGAATAACTTAAGGGTTAGAGAAGTGGCCTGAGAAATCAGGAAAGCCTGCTCTCAACTCCCATTGTTGCAACATGGGCAAAATATTCAACCCGCCATTGTTTCAGGTATAAACTTAAATCATGTGCTCTCCCGGGACAGAAACAGTGTGTGAATGAACCGACCTTGAACAACTACTGAAAGAGGCATGAGCCAAATCCAGAAT
Organism: Ichthyophis bannanicus; assembly: GCA_033557465.1. NCBI lineage: Eukaryota > Metazoa > Chordata > Amphibia > Gymnophiona > Ichthyophiidae > Ichthyophis > Ichthyophis bannanicus. The sequence continues at coordinate 648,658,730 of CM066031.1, forward strand.
AACTATCTACCATTAGGCAGAGTGGGCTCATGCATGTAAGTTGATCTGTATAACGGGGCCTGGGTAGAACTAGCAGAAGTAGTTTATTAAATGTAGTTAAGCTCTATGTGGTTTGCAATAAACATATCATTAATAAAACAACAAAACTGAAAAATACTTCCATACAATGGATCTGTTAAGAAAGATACTGCAGCATGTAGTGTGTCAGCAAACACAAAGGAAAAGTGGAAGGAAACACAGGAAAAGAAAGGGAGGAAAATGCCAGACATGGAAAGAGAAACTAATATGAGTATAAAGCTAGAAGTACGCAGAAAACAGAAGGAAGAAAGCCACAGAATGGAGGGATCTTTTCTGAACAAGAGACAAGGAAAAAGTGAGATGTGAAAGGGACAGGGTCGAAGGAGAGCCAAGATGTGCAGAGATTAAAGGTCATTTTAAGGAGTTTGCATTGTTTGTTGTGCATGTGGGCGCTTTTAATATGTTCATTGCAGCTGAAAAAAGATCAAAGGGTCCAACCTCTCTGCTCAGCTAATATATTTATTTATCTATTTACTTTTTTTTAAACGTTTTTATTTTTAAAGATTTTCATCACATTCATATTATGAAAGAATAAGGAAAAATCATCAGCACACAAAATAAAAGAGCAAGATACAGGAAACATTAGAAAACCCCTGAGAACTATTTACTTACCTTTGGCTACAAGCCTTGACTGTAAAGCTCCAAGCATGTCACAATATTATCTCTGAAAGGACGGCAATCCAGATTAACAAGTCACCCAACCAACATCATCTCACTTTGTCTTCCCTCAGTCCCAGATAAAATACCAACCACTCTTTTTTTTACAATAAAATATATTTAACCTACCAGGAAAAAAAAAAAGAACATCCTCCTAGCCACTACATTTCTCTACATTCTCAACTACAGAATCCTACCTATGGGGAATAAAGCTGTCCAAGTCTTTCCAAATTCTTATTATGAGCTCAACTGTCTTGCAGATGTCAAAATTGTTACTTGCTAGGTAAATCAGAGGGAGTTGCAGAGGGAATGTGCTTCCCTCTTATACATTAAATTAGTGTCAGTTCAATCCATCTCATTGCATACATTTCCATATATCTCTTCTGGTTTTAATATTAATGTTCTTATCATCTTCTCTCTATATTTCACTTTATGGCCCTAAACTCAAGAGTAGTGAAAGTTCAAAAACTACAATTTGCTGGGCCCTTTGTGCTCTACTTAGGCTTTGATTTCTGCTCTCAAGCCATCACCAATCCATGGTGCCCAGCTGCTTGATCTATGGGGTACTGTTTGCTAAGCCAACCTGACTACACCTCTTTAAATTTGTTTTCTTTCACATGCCTTCCTATTACCATGTTAACCTCTACTATCTGTTCCACGAGGCCATTCCACTCTTATAGCACATTTTGGGGTCAATTTACTAAGGTGCAGTCATGCAAAGTCTATGGGGTAACTGGAAGGTGCAGGTCCAGCATCTGCCCTGCATTTACTGCACAGGGCAAACATTTACCACATAGGCTCAATTTATATGCCTCAGCGTTATCTACAAAAGTATGTAATGCAGGCACCTGGCACTAAAATTATTTTTTAAAAGCTGTGGTCATGGCTGCAATCAACTTATTTTCCATTTCTCCGTCTGTTCATATCATCACCCAATGTCAAGGCCCTCCCCAACCGGACACCCCCCTCCTCCCATCATCACCTCCCCAGGTGACAGTAGCACATCCTTCCAATGAAGATCCTTCAAAGGCAGACTCCCCTCCCCCCAAAAAAATGTTACCTTCACAAGCCAGACCCCCCCCCCCCCCTTCCAGCATAACACTCCCAAAGTGAAGCCCTGGCAAGAGACCAAACCCCAACCCTCCCTCCAACTCCTGATCCCCAACCCCCTACACAGGATTTACCTGAGAGTACCTGGTAGTCTTAGGGGGATGTTTACTAAACTGCGGTAACGTTACATAACGCGCGTTATGTAACGTTAACGATTGTTAGCGCATCATAACACGCGTTATGATGCACTAACGATCGTTAATGTTACATAATGCGCGTTAACCAACATTAACGATCGTAAAGTTTCGCGGTGTGGTAAAACACCGCAGAAGGTGGAGAGAGGGCGGAGAGAAGGGGGTCAGTGGGCGGAGAGTGGGCGAGGAGAGGCTCCCTTCACACTAATGCGCTGATCTGAAGAGCTGAATCCAAACGCGATTGAAAACCTGCCGTTAAATGCACATTACAGGGGAGAGAAACCATTTCAGTGTCAGCAATGTACAGCTCAGGCAGGGAAACCTAAACAAAGTGATAAGTGTGATACATGTGCACAGAACAAAAGGGCACATAAACACTGAAAATGACCTCAACAAACTGGAAAAAAAACATAACCAAGCTGGCCAATAGTGGTATTAATGAGAAACATCAACCCCCCCCCCTCCCCCCAGAGTAAGCTCCATAGAAAAAAGATATAAATCATGGAAGGGTCTATACTCCGTCCCCATACAAGGTGAATGAGCCCACAGTGAAATAGCGCTGCTCAGGGTTTTCCCCTCCATCGGACAGGGTTCCTATGGCGTGCACATGTCCCGCAACATCAGGGTGGGCATGTCGGAACGACAACTGGACAGATGCCTGAAAAGGGGATACAGAGGGCCGCAGGCGGCATATGCTGTGGTGGAGCTGGGCCACAGTGCGGACTAGGGTGATGCCTAGGTGGCCCATATGAATGCTGAAACAGCAGAGCAGCCAGACAGCAACTGCTGAAGGCCCAACATGGGCACGAGTGTGTTTCCCACAGTGTCACAGGGGATAGTACCCAACAGCTACCCCCAAGGGCACGGAACATTGGCAGGCAGGGCTGGGGGGAGCGTGGACGTCTATGCAGGCACCCCTACCCCAGAACCCACACCATAGGCAGCCGCCTACCTGCACACTGGATGGCCTGAGACTGTGCACCACCAGCACCACCAGCAGAAGGGCATGTCAGCATGGTGGCTGAGGGATACTGGTGGTGGAGGGGGCAGTGGCAGCTGCCCAGAGCAGACCGTGGCCTAGCCCTGTGTAGGTGGGTGCCGTGTATTGCAACAGACGGGCCCTGTCTGACGAACAGTCATGGTATCACCAAGGAATGTACTGACTCTGTGACAACAAGTTGGTGCAGTGCACAAAACCAGTGTATTCAGAAGCAGAAGGTCACAGGTTCAAGTCCCAGCTGTGGTTCCTGCCAACCCAGTCCCCATATTTTACCCACTGCTACAACGTGCTAATACAGACAGCACCTTTATTGCAGATGGCGTAAACATGCCCAAGACACCTACATTTTACCCTGCAGAGCACAGACACCATAAACATGCACATTACCTAGAGCAGAGTCTCCCAAATGCAGTCATGGAGGGCCAAACACCATTCCGGTTCCATGCTGCCTCTGATAAAGATGCCTGTGCTGCATTTCTATGCGCCACCCCCATGGTATGCAGATGTATCTCATGCATATTCATGAGGGACAGCATGAAAACCCGAACAGTGTTTGGCACCGCAGGAGTGGAGTTGGGAACCTCTGCCGTAAAGCAGCAGCCAACAGGGGCAGACACACCCGCACCCACAGGCCCCATTATCCAAAGCCTCCTGGAGAGGCAGGACTTTGGGCTCTGCGTGCATCTCCCAATACTAGCACTTGCATACCTTAGTAATGCCACCCTAAACCTGGGAATATGGTACACATCTATCAAAAGGTTGCTATGATTACTGGCAGATAGCAATTCCTAAGTTAAGTACAATTTTCTGAGTGAGCTGCATCATAGCAACCTTTCTGATGTCTGTGGAGTGTGCTACAGGTCTTGTGTCTGACAGTGTTTACAAACCTGGGGAGTGACTCTTACAGTATTGCGTACCATAGCCATGCCTGCATTGTGCCTAGGACTGGTGTGGTTGCCTGGGCTGCCCAACACCTCTATAGTTGCACAATGCTGGCATAGGTGTGGGGAGTATGTGTCTGTCTATCCAGTGTGTGGTGGCTGCCAACACCCTCCACAGCCCACACTGCTAGCACTGTTGCCAGTATTGGCCTGCCAATGTGCATAATGAGGAGCAAGGTACTGTGGAAATAGCCTGGATAGGGTGGCCTGGCCTGGATGCATCTGCACATGGCATAGGGCACTGGCTCGGACATTGTAGTGCCTGGCCACCACCTGCACGGACATGGTGGCCATAGCATGTCCTGCTGGGAGGTCACTCTCACCCTGACTGAGCAGTGACCATGGCATGGCTAGGTTCCCCCATAGTGCTATATAGCATTTCCCTCATGTGATATTTATGGGTTTTCTTTTGGGGCCCAATCACTGACTTATGTGCTTGGTGTGTATGCTGACGTCCCCGTTCTGGGTATATGCATCTCCTCCAGGACTATGGACTAGCTGGCAGACTGTCTGCAGCTAGTATGTGTCTTGCTGGAACACCTTGCAGGGTGCAGCAGCTGGAGGCTTGCTTCTGGAGACTGTCAGATAATGGTGGGGGGCAGCTGAGCATTTCCAGGCCTGCCATCTGTCTGCTATTGCGTTATGGATGTGTACCGCTCTGTCTGTTCCCCAGCAGGACTGGGGTTGATGGTCCCCTCTACTGCTACCATTGTAGGGAGGTAGAATGTGGATCTATTGGTGGGTGATCCTATTTCCCACCCTGAGCCCCAGAGGGTGGGTTGTGTGGTGGTACATAATCTGCCTATGAGTCCATACACCCCCCCCCCCCTTCACCTACAGCAGGTAACGATGGCACCAACACAGGATATGCACTATTCTGGGTGCATCATCGCCCATAAGGACTAGACATGACTGAGAAATACAGCAGGACACAGATGTATCTTAGGTGTGTCTAACAGAACTACCTATCACACACTGATGGGGACCTGCAGCATGGCGTATTTCAGCCATGAAAGGTGCTGTGGACCTGTTGCTGGGCGCCCCACCTCAACCTCAGTGTGGGCACAGTACCCGCACAATGTGACTATCTGTGGCTACTCTGTGGCAGCACCACACACGGTCTGTTCCCCCTACCAGGCCGAGGTGCTGTGGGGGTGCATACCCAATCTTGTGCCCATCTCTCGACTGCTGATTTGCATGTGCCGTGCATCATGGGTACGAGTGGGTTAACCCTGTCCTGGTAACCACAGCAGACAGTTTGTGTGGTGACATGCAGTCCTTCTGCAGCCAGCCAGGGCTTTGTTCACAGCCATATCAGGTGTCCTATAGGGGACATTATAGGGTGCCTTGGCGGACAGTACACTTTATAATGTGCCCTATGGAGTGCGTTATGGGGTGCCTTATGCGGCACCTTAGGTTATGCCACCGTGAGGGTGTGTTTGCTGGCAGCACTAATTAAAATACAAGTGAAATGCCTCAACAATCACTACTTAAATGTAAAGGGTGATGCCTCAGTCAGCCTTATACATTAGGCCCACTGGGGAATTGAACCCATGACCCCTGCACCATCAGTCAGTGTTGTAACCATTGTGCTACAGCTCTGTTGCTGTGCTTGTATGCCTGCACGCCTTCTTAAGATTAACGCGCGGTAACGTGCAATGTAGGGCTCGTTCATTTATGGCGCCTGGTAATGCGCGTTATCGGTAACGATGTACCGCCCATGTCCTTATTTGGGGTTTCTGTCTCTCCCGCGGCTCCTAACGCGAATCACACTAACGCAGTTTAGTAAACATACCCCTTAGTGGTCTGAGGCAGGAGTGGTCTCTGCCTCTACTCTTGCTCCAATTGCCATAGGGTTACCAAATAGCATTCTTACGGTACTACAAACCAATATCGTCCACCGCAAGGGGAATAACCAAAGCAAAGCATACTATAACCCATACACCTCACTAACCTGAAATGCAAACAAACCTATTTAAATATCTCAATTCTAAAGTCCAGTAGGATCAACAATAATAAAAGTGTGGTTGAGCATTTTGCTATAACTCTATGTTATAGGAGTCTTTTAGAGTTCCAGTGAACATGTAGAAAGAATAAATAATATGAGTAATATAATAGTGTGAGTAATATAATAGTGTGAGTAATATATATATATAATTCATTCATTATTTTGTAGAGATAAAATTGATTGGTAATAAAATTGTGGAATGGGTTGGAAGAGTTTTTTAGGCCCATGATGGCTATTGATGGTACTTTTCTCTTTGGGTTAGATTGTGTTCTAGCCATTTAGAGGGGCACCATTTGTACTGAGGCCTTTTCTCCTCCATTCTTAATTTGTAATTGCATATTTTTGAATATTTGCTGAGTATTGCCTAAAGGTTTCCGAAATTGATTATAGTGTTTTGGAAGAGGATTTTATATTGTTGATCCTATTGGACTTTAGAATTGGGATATTTAAATAGGTTTGTAGGCACTTTAGTTTAGTGAGGTGTATGGGTTATAGTGTGTTTGGTTTTGTGCATTGTTATGGTACTACCATAGGGGTCAATATTCCAATAAGATGTTCTATGTAACAAGTTTTGTCTGGAAACTGCTTTGATTACTGAAGAAGGTGGTATAAAAACATTTCAATAAGTAAATTAATTAAATAAATAAGTAATTACCCTTGTATGAAATACTGAACCCTAGAAGAAGGACTATTAGACTACTGCTAGGGATTACCACTGCCATTTTGAAACCTTATGACAAACAGGGCTGGGTCAGAGGGGGCTATTCCTTTCCTGGACCACTAAGAATTCTAAGGAGACCCCTGGGTAAGTCATGAGGGGAAGTCACAGTTGGGTCTGTTGGAGAGTTCCTTTTTAAAGGTTATTTCAAGGGGGTGTTATTTTTTTTTGGGGGGGGGGGGGTCTAGCCTCTGCGAGGAGTGTCATAACATTAGTTCCACAAATTTGTTTCCACTGTGTTCCTGGTTTTCAAAAGCCTCTAGCATATCCCCGGGGTTCTCTTGTCCTCTAGGATATACATATTTAGGTTTGTCATTCTCATTTCATGCAGCTTTTTAGTCAAATCCTACACCATTAGGGTTGATTTTCTTTGGACTTCCTTCAGCCTGTCTATATTCTTTCTGAGAACAGTACAAAGAGTTATGCACAAAAGTAAATCTCTATGGTAGAGTGCCGAGACAGACCTGAAAAAGGTTTGGCTGCATACAGAAATAATGCTAGGCCATTTATAAGGCACATTCATGCCCGAGATTTTTGTGCTCATTTGTCTTCATCAGAATACACCCACTTGGGTGGTCTTCAGGAGCCAAATTATTCATGCTTTTATTAAATTTGTCCCTGTTCAGGTATATGGGGGAAGCTATTTTACAATGGAACAGTTTATTCCCTGTTCCAGAGATTACGATCTTAGGGAAATGTGAGGCTTCGATGACCAGCATCTCCATCATCTTATGAGATATGGATTTTAAATTATGTTTTTTTTCTGTGGCTAGCTCTCTTGCCTGGAGCAAACTCCCTCTAAACCTGAGACTTTCACAGGATTATTTAGATTTTTGAAAAAGGATGAAGGCTTTTCATTTTAAAAAGGCTTTCCCCGGGGATCTGCAAGTAACTAGAAATCTGTTTTAGGGTGAAGAGTTTTTAGTAACGTATTATGTTCAGGCATCAGAAGAGCACCAACACAGCACCAAGATTTTCTGTAATTCCCTAAAACACCTTTAAAGTGCTGACGCAGGAGAAAGACAGGTTAGACATCACTACAACATCTAAAGTATGCCAACACAGCAGCAACATCTACTGTAAGGTACTAAAATACTCAACGAGGACCAACATAGAAGCAAGATTAACAAGGCCCTACAACACCCAAAGAAGGGCAGAAAACACCAAGATCAGCTGTAACACCCGATAACATGCCTGGAGGCCCAGCAGAGCACCTCTATCAGCTACAAAGCCTTAGAACACCCAAAGAGAACCATCACAGCAGTTCTATCAACTGTAAATCCCTAAAACATGCCAAGAGCGCCAGCACAGCACCAAGATGAGCTGAAAGACCCTACAACATGCTAGGAGGAGCAGCACAGCACCTTGATCAGCTGTAAGGACCTAAAACACTTCAAGAGGACCCGCAGAGCAACTTGATAATCATATGACCCTAAAACAGCAGAAGAGAGCCAACACAGCAGCAGAGCCCAGGCCATAGGAATGGCGTGTTCAGCTAAGCTGTGTGCCTGCAAGTTAGTCCTAGAACTGATGACTTTGGCCCCAGCATAGGAGCCCTGGCTACAGAGGACGATTCCCCCAGGGTGGAGGAAACATTCATAGACTGCTCATATCACATGCTGAGATTTCAAATAAGAATAAGAGGATACACCATAATGAAGGCTCACAAAGCAGTGGAAATGAAGCTGCAACACTGGCAGTGACAGCCCAGGCGAACTGAGGAAGACAAATGGGGCAGTAAGTTAAGATGTACAGTAAGCACCTATAGCCAACAAATAGTTATGGAGGATGATGGATATGAGGGCAATCTGTGACCCCATGACAGTTAGGGTTGATTGGGCTATCAGGCTGGCTAGGCAGGTGTCTCCTTCCTCCATCGATGCTCTATGTTCATCCCTCCTGATAGAAACATTGTTATCTGGTACAGAAACAGCTGTGCTCTCTTGCATGAACCTCCAAGCAATAATGGAAATTTGGAAAGAAAGAGCTCAAGGCTCATCAACGGTGGTAGGATGGTAGTGTCCCTATACCATTGCTGGGTTCAGTGTCTCCTGGACTTGGATTGCTAGGAACTGTATGTCAAAGCGGGTAGCAGAAAGCCCAAAGAAGAATAAAAAGACGACCTAAAGACACTTAGAAAAATGCAAAGCCTACAGTTATCCATCAAGGTGCCTAAACAAATATATGTAGATTCTGTAAGAAAGAGCTGAAAACAGTTACTCATCTTATAGATGGTTGTGCAGTTTTGATAGCAGAAAATTTCTATACAGAAAGCCACGATAAGATTGCATGTCTCATCTATCAGAGATTCTGTAAACACTACAACATTGCTGTTCCTGCAAAGATTACAGTATATTTGAGAGACAATTTGAGGCTGCTTTTGGATCCTAATTCCCTTGTTTTCCTTGTGTCTCCTTTCCCTATTTGAACCACTTGTTTCTTTTATATTGTCCTATCTGTCTTGATTTGATTGTAAGCTCTAATGAGCAGGGCCTGTCTTATTTATGTTCATGTGCAGCGCTGCACTATATACTGTAAATGATTAATATATTAATGATTAATGACTGTCATGGTATGCGCAGAACTAACCCATTTGTAGAAACTGCCTCTAATGCAGGATCGTCGTACTGCCAAAACAGCTAAAGTGGGAGAAATGCAGCTACCAGGATCCTTTTTCCATGGTAGCTGCATTTCCTGCAGTGGCTGCTCGAAGGGGCAGGATGTGGGCAGAGAGCAGGCTTTCCAGTTTCGAGCAGTTACTGCAGGCATTCACATCACACAATAGCTGCTCTTTCTGCAGGCTTTGCAGACGCAGTTATCACCACTTCAATGAGTGGCTATAGCTGCATCTGTGAAGCTGTCCCCCCATGATCCCAGCACATTCTCTTCAGTATCTGCAGGGGAAATGTAGGGGTCGCCCCCTTCACATACCATGGGACTGTTGCAGCTAACACCGACTTTTTGCAGCTATCGCCAGGCATTAGATGTAAAAGGCATTCACACTTTAATAAACATATCCCTTAGTATTACATATTTAATCAAAACTTTTATGATGGGGAAGCTTTTACCAAATGTATACTGTAAGAACTTTAATAGAAAACATACTGAAATATACAGACAGCCAGAAAGAGTTACAGATACATTTATGAACCAGCTTTAGTTTTAGTCTTTCTATTTGATCCTTCACTTATTTCCCAAAATCCACAAACTGCGAAATACTGACATACCAATCATCTTAGGAATGCATATATTCACAGATGAAGCATTTGGATGGATAGAAGGAATTCACCAGTATTTTATAAAAATGCAAACAGCTTCATAAAAACCACAAACTTGCTAAACAAGTTAAACTACATAACACAATGACCACTAAGTACAGTACTTGGCACTATGAATATTGAATTACTATATACTATAGCTGCATGTTCTAAATTTCTGGCTGTTGAAATTTTTTTATTGTGCATCAGTTTATGAAATCTAAAAACAGATCATGAAAATATGTATGTGGATTAGACAATGCCAAGCTTTTACTGCAGATCTGCAATACAAATCCCTTAGAAGACAATTTTGTACCCAGTGCAAGTTTCAAAGCTAACGTATGCACCTGGTCAGATAACTAGATATATGCATCTGAAAAATAGGTTGCCTACCTGCAACTATAATTCAAGTATATGCCCCAACAACAGCTGCAGAAGAGAATGAAATTGAAGAGTTCTATGAACAAGTACAAGCTGAAATTGACAGAACATGCAAACAGGATATCCTGATAGTCATGGGTGATTGGAACGCAAAGGCTGGCAACAAAGAAGAAGACAAAGTAGTTGGAAAATATGGACTTGGCAACAGAAATGAAGCTGGAGAAACACTGATAGAATTCTGCAAGACCAACGATCTATTCATCTCGAACACCTTCTTCCAGCAACACAAGCGGCGACTGTACACATGGACTTCACCCAATGGATTGTATAAAAATCAAATTGACTACATCTGTGGAAGTCAACGATGGAAAAGCTCTATAACATCAACAAAGACAAAACCTGGAGCTGACTGTGGTACAGATCATCAACTACTAGTATGCAAACTCAAGCTAAAGCTGAAAAAGAGCAAACCACTCATGAATGCAGCAAAATATGACCTTGAGAATATACCACTGGAATTTAAAGACTGCCTGCAAAATCGATTTGCTGCTTTAGATACAAATGATAGAGTTCCAGAAGAGTTATGGAATGACATCAAGAAGGTTGTGTTGGAAGAAAGCGAGAAGTCTCTACAAAAGGTAAAAAAGAAAAAACGGCCAAAATGGATGACGGAAGAAACTCTGAAAATTGCCCAGAAACGCAGAGAAGCTAAAGCCAGAGGAGAAAGAAAGACAATCACAGAACTCAACAGAGATTTCCAACGTGCAGCAAGACAGGACAAGGAAAAGTACTACAATGACGCATGCAAGGAAATAGAAGCAGAAACTATTAGAGGAAGAACAAGATCAGCTTTCCTAAAGCTATGAGAGTTAAAGAAAAAGTTCCAGCCTCGAATTGGAATGTTACAAGATGCTCAAGGTTCTATGTTGAATGATGCTGAGAAAATCAAGAAAACATGGAAGGAATATACAGAGTTTTTATATGATAAAGATCAAGTGGACCAACAGCCGTTTCAACCTGTACCTTATGATCTGGAACCATTGGTGATGAAAGAAGAAGTTGAAGCAGCATTGAAAGCCTTATCAAAGAACAAAGCACCAGGCATTGATTGCATTCCCATAGAAGTATTACAGCAATCTGATGTAAGCTGTTACCATACTTACAAGGCTCTGCCAAGAAATATGGAAGACAGCATCATGGCCAACTGACTGGAAAAGATCTGTGTTTATACCAGTACTAAAGAAAGGTGATCCAACTGACTGTGGAAATTATCGCACAATCGCTCTGATCCCACCTGCCAGCAAAATTCTACTGAAGATTATTCAAAAGAGACTACAATCATACCCGGAGCGAGAACTACCTGAAGTGCAAGCAGGGTTCAGAAAAGGGCGAGGAACGAGAGACATCATTGCGGATGTGAGATGGATCCTTGAAAAGACTAAAGAATACCAAAAGGATATCTATTTGTGCTTTATTGACTATAGCAAAGCTTTTGACTGTGTAAACCATGAGAAACTCTGGGCCAGCATGGGTATACCAGAACACCTGATCGTTCTCTTGCACAATCTGTACATTGATCAAGAAGCAACAGTTCGAACGGAACAAGGAGAAACAGAATGGTTTAAAATAAGCAAAGGTGTAAGACAAGGCTGCATACCTGTTTAATTTATATGCAGAACAAATCATCAGAGAAGCAGGATTGTATGAAGACAACAGAGGTGTGAAGATTGGTGGAGACTCATCAACAACCTTCGCTATGCTGATGATACCACATTACTGGCGGAAAGTGAAGATGATCTGAAACATTTGCTTCTCACAATCAAAGAACATAGTCTCAAAATGGGCCTGCACCTTAATGTAAAGAAGACAAAGATCATGACAACTGGCATAATCAACAGGTTCATCGTCAAAGGAGAAGAAATTGAAATCGTGAATAACTTTAACCTACTTGGATCAACTATCAATAATGAAGCAACAAGCAGTCAAGAAATCAGACGACGCATTGCTCTTGGCAGAATGGCTATGAAAGACCTGGATAAGATTCTCAAGAGCAGAGATGTCTCTCTTCATACAAAGATTCGACTTGTTCAAGCCATGGTATTTTCAATAACATCATATGGATGTGAAAGCTGGACAGTGAAAAAGATAGACAGGAAGAAAATTGATGCCTTTGAATTATGGTGCTGGCGGCGAATACTGTGTATACCATGGACTGCCCGAAGAACTAACCAGTCTGTACTAGAGGAGATCAAACCTAAGCTTTCTTTAGAAGCTCAGATGACAAGACTTCGACTTTCATACTTTGGACACATCATGCGGAGAGAGAGATCATTAGAGAAAGACATCATGCTTGGCAAGATAGAAGGTCAACGCAAAAGAGGAAGGCCAGCAATGAGATGGATCGATACAATAACAGCAGTTACGGGTACCAGTCTGTCAACAATGAGCCGCCTGACTGAAGATCGAACACAATTTAGGATAGCTATCGAGAGGGTCGCCATGAGTCGACTCCGACTCGACGGCACTTAACAACAACAACAACCACTTGCATTTTATAAAAGAGGAGTATTTATGACCTCAGAAATATGTGCATGCTTGCAAAAGTACAGACATAGACACAGGAGTGGCTCTATAATTAGGCCAAGTGAGGCGCTGGCCCCAGGCGGCAATCTTTTGGGTGCAGCAAAAAATACCCCCAAAAAGGCCGCCTCACTTAGCCTTCAAAATTTAAACAAAAGAAAAAGGGCTGGACAAGCTGCTGCCACTGCTTCTTGGCAGCAGCAGAATCAACCGCCCTGTGGGCCCCCCACTCCCCTGCTGCCCTGGAAGAGCCCTGCCGTTGCCTGATCGGCACCCATTTCCAGCCTTAACCCTCCATCAGCCCATTTCCAGTCCTAGCCCCCCCCATCCTAACATAAATAAAACTATTTCCAGTGCTAACCACCCCCCCCCCCCCGGGAAAGAGCAATGCAGTTGCCCTGGCTCACCTTTGCAGAGTCGCAAAAAGGAACAGCGTTTCTCTTCTTTCCCGCGGCTCTGTTAAAGTTGAGCCCACCAAAGCCTCATTTACCCTCAGCCTCATTTATCCTTACCACACCCACATAGAAAGTATGTATGATTGGTCTTAAGTGCGTAGTTACAGAATAGCAACTGGCTAAAGTACATGCATAAAGGCTCATCCATGCATAGAAACATAGAAATATGACGACAGAAAAAGACCACAAGGCCTATCTAGTCTGTCCTTCCATATCAACGACTACAACAGTCCCCTTTTTTCCTTTAGAGATCCTCTGTGTTTGTCCCATGCTTTTTGAATTCAGATACTGTCCTCATCTCTAAGATGTAAGTCATATAAGTCATTAAAATTGGTGACCTATTCACATTGATGGTGCGTAACTTTATATGGTTTGTCATAAAATTACCTCCTATGTCTTATGAATGGCACAGGTTCAAACAGAATAAAAGTTGGGTGGCTGGTGGATGTGAGGATTGCCTGGTAAATTGTCTGCTTGGTGCGAAGGTGGCGGATCTAACGAGTCACCTAGATAAGATTTTAGATACTGCTGGGGAGGAGCTTGCTGTCTCAGTAAATGTTGGTACTGATGACATAGGAAAAAGTGGGAGTGAGATTCTGAAAGCCAAATTTAGGTTTTTAGGTAGAAAGCTGAAATCCAGAATTTCCAGGATAGCTGCTCGGAAATGCTTCTCATTCCATGTGCAGGACCCAAGGAGGCAGAGTTCCAGAGTCTCAATGTGTGGAGAGACAATGGTGCATGGAAGAGGGTTTTAAATATTTTATTTATTTATTTATTTATTTATTTATGCTTATTTCTATACCGCTTTTTCCAAAGATCAAAGGCGGTTTACAGGTAACATTTAGTGAACATGGTTTTACATAGAACATCGTTTTTTTCATAACTATGTACAGTTAACATGATAAACGATAACATGGAACATTGTTACAGAACTAAATACAGTTTAACATGGATTATTGTTACAGAACTATTTACATTTTAACATTAGCTAGTAATGCTTTGTCTATTTACATTGATTCTTTGCTAAATTAAGCTTTGTTTCTTAAATGTAGTGAGTGTTGAGGCTTGTTGAGCTGTAGTTAAGGAGGATTGTTATGGTTGTGTGGTGTGTTGGGTGGATAGGATTCATTTAAATTTGTGAAGTGTTCTTTAAATAGAAATGTCTTCAGTTCTTTTCGAAATGTTTGAAGATCTTTTATTTTGCGGAGTTCTAGCGGGAGTTTATTCCATAGGGTGGGGGCTGCATAAGAGAAGGCTCTTGAGCTTGTGGTCTTCTTTGTTTTCCGGATGGATTTTTTTATTTCTAGTGAGTAGGTTGCGTTTTGTCTGCGGGCTCTAATTTCTTTTGGAGCTTGAATCAGAGTGGTTAAATGTGAGGGTGAGATGCCGTTTGTTATTTTAAATGTGGTTAGGAGTATTTTGTATGTTATTCTACTATTTATGGGAAGCCAGTGTAGTTCGGCTAATACGGGAGTTATGTGGTCAGCGAGGCGGGCTTGTGCTGTTACTCGAGCACAGATGTTTTGAGCTCTTTGGAGTAGGTTGGTGCTTGTAAGAGGGAGGCCAATAAGTATGCTATTGCAATAGTCGAAATGAGGAGTGATAAGTGTGCTGATGACAGATCTGAAGTCATGTGTGTCAAGTAGTGGTCTTAAGTGTTGGGTGATCCTAAGTTTATAGAATATGGTTTTCACTGTTTGTTTTATATGAGGAAGCATACTAAGTGTGTGGTCTATTATAATGCCTAGGTATTTTACTTCTTTTTTAACTGGGATTATTGTGTTGTTAATTGTTATAGTTTCAGGGAGATTAGAGTCTGGTTTTCTTGATACTATCATTGCTTCAGTTTTTTTTAGGTTGATGCTGAGATTATTGTTTTCTAACCAAGTATTTGCTTCACTGATACAGTCTAGTAAGTTCTGGTATGTGGGATTATTTGTGTTTATCGGTAGGGTGAGCATGATATCGTCAGCATATATGTAGTGGTTTACTTTATATTTTTTTAAATATATTTGTGATGGGTTGAAGATACAGGTTGAAAAGAAGGGCAGATAGTGCCGAGCCTTGTGGGATACCTTGTCCTTGTGTGAAGGGCTCTGAGGTGGTTTGTCCTAATTTAACGCGTATCGATCTGTTTGTGATATATGATATGAACCATTGCAGAATTGTTCCACCTATTCCTAGGTTTAGGAGTCTATTAATGAGTGTGTTGTGGTGTACATTGTCAAAGGCTCCAGTTATATCAATGAATATGAGGATGTATCCTTGGTTGTGTGAGTCAGTGCCTTTGATGAGGTCGTTCATAAGTGTTATTAGTAGGGTCTCGACTCCGTGGGATGGTCTGAAGCCGAATTGGTGTGAGTCAAGTGGAGCATGAGTGTCAATAAAGTCTTGTAGTCGTATCTGTATTATTTTTTCTATTATTTTGGCAATAAATGGTATGCTGGCTATTGGTCTGTAGGAGTTCAGGTCTTTCGGATTGAGTTTATTATTTTTTACTATTGGGCGTAAGGAGGTAAGTTTTAGTGCTTCAGGCATGATACCTTGTGATAGTGATTGGTTCACTATATTTAGTATATGGATAGCAAGATCAGCTTTGGTGTTCTTTATCCATGATACGGGGCATGGATCAAGGGGGGAGGTAGTGGTGTTGATCATTGATATTACATTGATCAGGTGTTTGTGATCAATGTTTTGGAAGGTTGTCCATGTATTTTTTGTTTCTATGTCTGTGAGCGTAGTTATGGTTGTGCTAGATGAATTATTTTTTAGTTTATTTATTTATTTATTTCAACTTCTTATATACCGCACTCTTTGACATCAGCGCGGTTTACAGATAACATAAAGAAACCAGAACAACAGGTTGTTTGGTATTACATATAACAGGAGTATCAACTTGGATAACATGGGAGAACTATTTACATGGAGTATATAATCTATTAACTAGATAACATGCTCGAACTATTTACATAAAATTAGCAGGAATGCTTGGAACAAGGAGAGAGACTGTGGATTGTGTTAGGGTGGGGCTATTATGGTTATGTTAGGAACTGGGCAACATTCTGAGAAAAGCGACATCTTTTCCAAAAGGATGGGCTCCATCTTAATCGGGATGGAACCAGGCTGCTGGCCTTAACCTTTAAAAAGGAGATAGAAAAGATTTTAGACTAGGAAAAGGAAGAAAGCTGACACTCACCCAAAAGCACATGAATCAGAATGATGTATCTTTGAAGGATACTAGCCACACAGGAAAGCTAGCGCATCCCTTTAGAGAGGTTCCAACAAAGGTAAAAGCAATCCTGATGCCTTTCAGTAAAGAGAAGACAGAGTTGAAGGATTCCAAAGTACTCCTTTCAACTGATAACCAGATTGTTGATATGAACAAAATAGAAACTTTGAAATACCATTTGTATGCAAATGCTAGAAGTTTTTAAAAAATAAGATGGGAGAGTTAGAATATATAGCATTGAATGAAAGGTTAGATATAATTGGCATCTCAGAGATGTGGTGGAAGGAGGGCGACCAATGGGACACTTTAATTTGTACTTTGGTACAAATTATATTACAATGACATGGCAGATCAACTGGCAAAGGGGCTGCGTTGTATGTTAATAAGGTTTTTGAGTCAAACAGAATAAATATTTTGCAGGAAAAAATGCACTATAGAATCTCTGTGTATAGAAATTATGTGTAAAAAAAGGGAAGGGGACATGCAATGAAGCAACAATGTGGCACATTTATGATTAATTGGAGAAAATATTTTTTCACTCAACACGTAATCAAACTCTGGAATTCATTACTGGAGGATGTAGTAAAAGCTGGGTTCAAAACAGCTGGAGGAAAAATCTATAAACTGTTATTAAAGAGGATTGGGGAAATCCACTGCTTATCCCTGGGACAAGCAGCATGGAATGTGTATAGCGTTCGGAACCAGACAGGTACTTGAGATCTACAATGGCCACTGTTGGAAACAGGATACTAGGCTTGATAGACCCTTGGTCTCACCCAGTATGGCATATCTTATGTTCTTATCAATGACAGTCGGGGATAGTACCATCTACCTGACCAGAATAAACAGATGGATGACAAAATGCTAAAAGAAATTACGGAAGCTAACAATATTACCATAGTATTGACTGGATCAATGTCACATCAGGACGTGCTAGGTAGATAAAATTTCTAGATGGAATAAATGACTGCTTCATGGAGAAGCTGGTTCAGGAACCAACCTGAGGGGAAGCTATTTTAGACCTGATCCTTAGTAGAAAGTAGGATCTTAAAGTGTTGGGACTTCTTGGCATTAGTGATCATAACATAATCACATTTGATTTAATAAATGAAGGACAGCAAGAAAATCCTCAGCACTAGCATTTAACTTTCAAAAGGGAGGCTATGATAAAGCTGCAAAGGTTAAAGGTTTGCATCACATCTGGGCATTGTTTAAAAATACTATAGTGGAAACCCAGACCAGATGTATGTCACGCTTTAAGAAAGGTGGAAGGAAGGCCAAATGACTGCTGATATGGTTTAAAAGTGAGGTCATAGAGGTTGTTTTAGCCATAAAAACATCTTTCAGAAAACAGAAAAAGCAGCACAATGATGAGAAAACATATGCATTGGCAAGTTTGATGCAAAGCACTGATAAGACAGGCAAAGACAGAATTGGGGTCATTCCAAGGCACGAATAGTGGGGATGGACATCCCACATCCCCACTATTTGGTCCCTTTCCTGATCCCATCTACCTTCCCTGCGCATTGTATGGGGAAGGTAGAAGAGGCAAGAAAGGGGCAGATCGGGGTCAGCATTAGGGCAGGCAGTGGGCCAATGAAATCCCTTACGTCTGGGGCCAGCGGCTTGAACGGTGAACTTATTCCACTTCCGAGGTGGAATAGGTTCCCCTAGTCTGTGAGCGATGGTGGGCCCGGGGCTCAGTAAGGGCAGGGGAAGGCAGAGGACACTCCCCGCATCCCGACCCTGGCCTTAGGAGGCCAGATTGGGAGTCAGACTGCGGGGAATGCAGCTTTGGAGCCAGCGGCTGGGGATCACGACTTTTCAATGCAGCCGCGGTGCCATGGCAATCTTACGCCATGGTGCTGCAGCTCCATTGGAAAACCCTGACTGAGCTAGCTGGGCAAGGCCTGTACCTGCCCTGCGGGATCAGATTCGCGGCTCTCTCTGTGCATCCGGATCCAACCAGGCGCACAGAGGACCGGCAAGTTCATGTCGGAATCGGGCCCAATGTGAAAGGAAGCTTAATGCGGAAGGAAACACTCACAATAAAAACTTTTTCACATACATTTATAGCAAAAAAATTGTGAGAGAGTCGGTTGGACCATTAGATGATATTGTAGAGGGGTAAAATAGGCAGCAAGGGAAGACAAGGCCATAGTGGAGAGACTGAATGAATTTGTTGCTTCAGTCTTTACTGAAGAAGATGTACGGAAGTTACCTAGCCAGAAATGATATTTAAAGCTGATGTATCAGAGGAATTGAAACAATTCTCAATAAACAGGGAAGATATAATGCAGCAATTTGATAATCTAGAGTAACAAATCATCTGGACCAGATGATATACATCCCATGGTACTGAAAGAACTAAAAAATGAGATTGCAGAGCTACAATTAGTAATCTGTAAGATATCATTAAAATCATCTGTATACCTAAAGACTGGAGAGTGGTGAAAGTAGCACCGGTTTTTAAAAATGGTTCTAAGGGTGATCCATTATAAAGAACAAAATTATTGAACATATAGTCATGGTTTAATGGGACAAAGCCATGGCATTCCATCACCATAGCATCTGCTCGTCCAGCTGGAGGCAAAGATTTGAAGGATCACGAGTGGCCTTCTCACCCCACTGCCCGACCCCCACTGTGGGCCCCCATGGCGGGATCGGGCAGCTGATGCCCTCCCGCAGCAGCATGATGGTGCTAGGCAGGCTGCAGGCCACAATCGCCTGGACACCCAGAATTTATTCCACCTTCGAGGTGAAATAAGTCGGATGTACAGAGGCCAGACCTGAATGGACTCTGTAAATCCAGGCACATTGGCCTGCCCCCACTCTGTCCCTGTCCAGCCCCCTACCACCCTGTCCAGTGCTCCCTGCACAAAAGCTCTATACATGCAGGGAGCACTGGGACTGGAATTCCGTTCCAGCCCTGTTTGCGAGTTGTACGTCCCAGCCGGACATACAACCCCGTTATTCGGGCCTCAGAATTTACCCCTTACGAAAGAATAATCCAAACTACAATTACACAATGCAAGGTTCCACATAAAACCACTACCCAGGAAACGGATTTAGTTGTCATCGTGGCTAATACATTAAAACAATCCGTCCACCTTGACCGGATGGTATACATCCAAGAGTGTTGAAAGAACTGAAATATGAGATTGCAGACCTGCTATTAGTAATCTGTCAACTTTCATAAAAATCATCTGTAATACCTGAAGATTGGAGGGTCGCCAACGTAACGCCAATTTTTAAAAAGGGTTCCAGGGGTGATCCAGGAAACTACAGATCAGTGAGCCTGATGTCAGTACCGGGGAAAATGGTAGAAACCATCATAAAGAACAAAATTACACAGCATGTAGATAGCCATAGCCTAATGGGAGACAGCCAACATGGCTTTAGACAAGGAAGATCTTGTTGTACTAATCTGATATGTTTTTTTGAAGGTGTGAATAAACAGGTAGACAAAGGTGAGTCAGTTGATATAGTGTATCTGGACTTTCAGAAAGCCTTTGACAAGGGGGGGCGGAGCCTGATGTCCAGCGGGATGGTCGCATAACGCTGAGGCTCCCGAGAGGCCTACTCAGAATCCTGAATTAACACCGTCCATACTTGGAACTTCTACTCTGATCTTGCTGGGGCACATTGATGAGATGGCGGGGACCAAACCCACGCGCCTGGAATTTGGATCTCCAGCGGCTTCTCACGGCAAACGTTCCAAAACTGAACCCCCGTCCCCGCAGAAGGGGCTGGCCTTGCGCGAGGGCCCCGAAATGCAGCAGGAAATCCTCGCAGAGATTAAAGGGGTCAAAAACCTCGTGCAGTCAAACGGTGAAGCACTTCGAGCGCTGCGGGAAGATCTTGGGGTGCTGCAAAGCAAGCTAGAAGGGCTTTCTTCGCGTCAGGACAAAATGGAGAGCATATTGGACTCCCATGCGGCCCGGTTGTCCAAACTCGACAAAGTTGAACGTCAGGTGCGGGCTCTACAGAAAGAAGTGGAAGATGGCAATAATAGAGCGCGTCGCAACAACATACGACTCGTGGGCATACCGGAGGGAGCGGAATCGGGAGACATGAAAGAGTTTTTACGCAAAACCCTCCCTTCCCTGCTCCAAATCACCTTTACCAAAGATTTGGAGATCGATCGCGCTCACCGTGTACCCACAAGCATAACGCTCAACAGGAAGACCCCGCGGCCTATCATCTTTCGACTTTTGAGATATCAACACGTGGAGCAAATTCTAAGTGCCTCTCGGGCAAAGGGCCATATGGAGTTTGAGAGCCACAAGATCTCCTTCTATCCTGACTTGGCTAAACCCACGGTCGACCGCCGAAAGCGCTTTCTGGAATTTCGGCCGAGGCTTCAACAACTACAAGCACGCTATGGTCTGATGTACCCGGCCAAGCTCCGAGTCACGCTTCACAATCAGACAAGAACATTTGAGGACCCTGATCTACTAGCGGAGTTTTTGGATTCCAAAGAAGCCGACTTGATGCGCTGACTTCCAGAATATTCCTGCAAGTATTCTCATATCCGCTGTATCTGCCATATTGGATCTGCTGCAGCCCAGCAAAGAGTCTGGCGAGGGCAGTTTGTTTGCCTTACTTTTGATGATATCTGTGACCCGACTCCATCTACCCACAGTAGCCTCGATGAATATCAGAGACAGTGTTAATTATGGACTCTGGTGTTTCTTTTCTCTTCTTCACGTCTTTCTATTTCCTCTCTAGGGCCTCCTCCCGCAGACATCTGGTCGCCATATTCTTTGGGGGTTTTGCTTCTTCTCTAAGATACAATGTACATACTTTTCAATATGGGGTGTATTAGCCAGCATCTTCGGTGATTATGTCATTGTTGCACAGATTCTGATTATGTTGTATGTTTTCAAGCGCCCTACCTAAAATGTCCATTACCGATTGATGGCACCATGTAAGATTTTCTCATTGAACGAAAAAGGAATCAATAATCCGATAAAACGGAAGAAAATCCTAAGCTACCTAAGTCAAGAAGCTGCGGATCTGATTTTCTCCAAGAAACGCATTTAAATTCGAAGGAAACTCTTAAACTCAATATTAAACTTTACATGGTGGCCGCCTATTCCCCAGCCGTTTCCAAGAAATATGGGGTTGCCATACTGGTTAGTAAATCTTTGCATGCTACTATTATTGCGACTAGCTCAGATACAGAAGGTAGATGGTCCAGAGTTCACCTCAAGATAGGTAGCCTTGAAGTTACATGTATATGCCTTTACGCTCCTAATGGGGATGACCCTGCCTTTTTTGCTACCATTGCTCAGGTTGCGCAGGCCTTTGCTAATACTTTATTGATAATTGGGGGGGATTTCAATCTAGTCCTTGATCCCCTGATTGACAAACAGCCGCCTAGGACAAGTGGTCCCCCCAAGAGTCACACCACGCTTACCTCCCTGATCAAAGATCTTGCCTTAGTTGATCTATGGAGGTTACTACACCCCAATGAGCTTGACTTTACCTTCTTCTCTTCCCCTCACAAATCCTAGTCTCACATAGCACTGCCACTTTCATAGCCCAACAGGCCTGGGAGCGCGAACTGCAAACCACTTTAACCCCTGTGCAATGGAGCGTTTTCTGGAGCAAAGTAGTGCGGGTTTCCCGGTCTGCCTCTGCTACCCAAACTCTCTTCTTTTTGCACACAGCTGCTTTTATACCCCAGAAAAATAGCCAAATGGAACACAACTGCTGGGGACCAGTGTTGGTCTTGCCATACTGCTGTGGGAACCTTCGCTCATGTTATTTATGAATGTCCTCAACTACAGGTTTATTGGGGGCGGGTTTGGGGTTGTATTCAATTTATCTTATACCTTCACGAACCTCTCTCTTGGAAGATTGTGGGACTCCGCTCTGTGGCGGAGGTCCCCTCTCTTCCTAAGAAGGGTCGCTATCTCCTAGATTTCATGCTGGGTATAGCCCTATGCTTAATCACGAGGCATTGGAAGGATAGCTCTCGACTTACCGTCAATGAATGGTGGAACCTCGGCTGCTTATATAGTAAATATGAGCAGATACCTCGGAGAGCTATTCCCCATGCCCAAACTCACTCTCGCTTGTCTAAATGGCAGTTGCTCAATGATTATGTACAATCTGCTCATTGTTCCGATATGCCTGTTTAATGTGCACTCATCATGTTTTAGATCACCGTTAGGTTTTGTAACACAATAATGTAAATACACGCCCGCTTCGGGAATGATTAGTTTTCTAGAGAAGAAGCAGGGGGGAGGGGGGTGGCAGGGGTTTACTTTGATGTATGTATTACACTTTATGTATCTGTCTTTTAGCTGTATGTCTTCCTTTTCCTTTGTTGTTATAAAACGAAAATAAAGAATTTAAAAAAAAAAGAAAGCCTTTGACAAGGTCTCTCATCAGAGACTTTTGGCAAAACTAAAAATTCATGGGATAGGAGGCAGTGTACTATTGTGGATCGGGAAGTGGTTAAAAGATAGAAAGAAGAGGGTAGGGCTAAATGGCCAATTTTCCCAATGGAAAAAGGTGAATAGTGGAGTACCCCAGGGATCTGTACTGGGTCCGCTACTTTTTGTCATATTCATAAATGACCTGGAAAAGGGAATAACTAGTGAGGTTATCAAATTTGCAGACGACACAAAACTGTTTAAAGTTGTTAAAACCCAAGAGGACTGTGGAAAACTGCAGGAGGATCTGGATAAATTGGAAGACTGGGCATCCAAATGGCAGATGAAATTTAATGTGGACAAGTGCAAAGTTATGCACCTAGGAAAGAACAACCCACACTATGGTTACACGATGCAAGGTTCCACATTGGGAACCACCACCCAGGAAAAAGATTTAGGAGTCATCGTGGATAACATGTTAAAACCCTCCGCCCAGTGTGCAGCGGCGGCCAAGAAAGCAAATAGAATGTTAGGTATCATAAGGAAAGGAATGGAAAATAAAACAAAGGATATTATAATGCCTCTGTATCGTTCCATGGTACGACCGCACCTTGAATATTGTGTGCAATTCTGGTCGCCGTATTTAAAAAGGATGTAGCGTTATTAGAAAAGGTACAGAGAAGAGCCACCAAAATGGTAAAGGGGATGGAAGGCTACTCCTATGAAGAGAGGCTACAAAGGTTAGGGCTCTTCAACCTGGAAAAGAGAAGGCTGAGGGGAGATATAATAGAGGTCTATAAATTAATGAATGGAGTAGAACGGATAAACGTAGATCGATTGTTTACGCTATCAGAATATAGAAAGACTAGGAGACATGCAATGAAGCTACAGGGTAAACTATTTAAGACAAATAAGAGAAAAGATTTTTTCACTCAATGTGTAATCAAACTCTGGAATTTGTTACCGGAGGATGTAGTAAGAGCTGTTAGTGTAGCTGTGTTTAAAAAAGGTTTGGACAAGTTCCTGGAGGAAAGGTCCATAAACCATTATTAAAAAGGGACCCAGGATATTACTGCTTGACCCAGTACAATCATTGTGGAACCTGTGTCTTTTGGGGATACTGCTAGGTACGTATGACCTAGATTAGTCACTGTCAGAAACAGGATACTGGGCTTGATGGACCTTGGTCTGACCCAGTATGGCATATCGTATGTTCTTATGTTCTTATGATGCAAGGTTCCACATTGGGAACTACCATCCAGGAAAAAGATTTAGGAGTCATCGTGGATAACATGTTAAAACCCTCCGCCTAGTGTGCAGCGGCAGCCAAGAAAGCAAATAGAATGTTAGGTATCATAAGGAAAGGAATGGAAAATAAAACAAAGGATATTATAATGCCTCTGTATCGTTCCATGGTACGACCGCACCTTGAATATTGTGTGCAATTCTGGTCGTCATATCTTAAAAAGGATATAGTGTTATTAGAAAAGGTACAGACAAGAGCCACCAAAATGGTAAAGGGGATGGAAGGCTACTCTAATTTATTTATTTATTTATTTATTTACAGTTCTTCTATACCGCGCTTTTACGTATTAGTGCGTTTTACAAAAAACAGGAATAATGCCACAGACAAACGGCCATAGGCTTACATTATAACAGGATGTATAACTTGGGATAGAACAGGCGAACTATGTACAGTTGCATTATAAACTATATACAACTATATTTCTCCTATGAAGAGAGGGTACAAAGGTTAGGGCTCTTCAACCTGGAAAAGAGACGGCTGAGGGTAGATATGATAGAGGTCTATAAATTAATGAATGGAGTGGAACGGGTAAACGTAGATCGATTGTTTACGCTATCAGAATATAGAAAGACTAGGGGACATGTAATGAAGCTACAGGGTAAACTATTTAAGACAAGAGAAAATATTTTTTTCACTCAACGGGTAATCAAACTCTGGAATTTGTTACTTGAGGATGTAGTAAGGGCTTTTAGTGTAGCTGGGTTTAAAAAAGGTTTGGACAAGTTCCTGGAGGAAAGATCCATAAACCATTATTAAAAAGGGACCCAGAATATCACTGCTTGACCCAATACAAGCATTGTGGAACCTGTGTCCCTTGGGGAAACTGCTAGGTACGTATGACCTAGATTGGCCACTGTTGGAAACAGGATACTGGGCTTGATGGACCTTGGTCTGACCCAGTATGGCATATCTTATGTTCTTATGTTCTTATCATTACATCAGAGCATTTTACCACATGAGAATATTTTTAAAAGTGTGGCCAGTTGCATGCAGTGGGTATGTTGGAAGGTTGTTAAATTAGCTGGTGAGCTGTATACAAAGTGCGTCCGTCAGTCTAACTGTCCGAGGATACGGCTGTTTATGCCTTTAACAGTCTGACATGGATCTGAAATCTGTGTGCACATCCCAAAGCACCCTCAGCTCAGTTGGCCAAACTAAGGTGCCCTGAAAGTGCCCTAGCTGTGTCCTTACACTAGCCCGGTAAGCAGAGCAGAAAGTGTGTGTAGATGACCTGGTGTAGCTGTGTAGCCAACCATTGCTGTGTTAAAAGGCATAGCATGCTGGTTAATGCAATGCCTTCTCAACCAGTGGTGATGGGTTCAAGACCCCAGTGTGTCAACACCAAGACAAATGCCTAATACACAAGTGGTGGTAAGAAATGTCAGACACATCTCTGCAATGTGGGTCTGCCCCATAAACCTTTATATATATATATATATTGACGGCACCACCGTTCGCCGTGTACCGGCCATGGCATGGGCACGTAGCTAGCGTGCCATAATGATGCGCGGCAGCGCGTGTTGATGCACGGCAGGGCGCTTTGAGGCATGGCAGTGCACATATGCGGTGTGCGTGCATACATCAGCAAGGCATCGGAGAAAATGGCAACGTGGTCCAGGAAGCCTGCCTTCACCCGTCGGGAGCTGTGACACCTTGCTCGACTGATCTGCACTAGGCAGCATAAATTATTCCCCGGCTCCTCCAAATGCCAGGACCTTGGCCGCGTTAGGAGGGCATGGGACCGCATCACGATGCGGTAAAATCGTCTTGCTGACTACCCACGTGAGGTAAGTGTATGGGGACAGGTCACACAATGCAAGGTGTTCAACACATTATCCAGCAATAAACACACATCATACATGTACAACATGGTATAGACACCAGTCTGTGGGATATCCAGTGCTGAATGTAGCTGCATATGCTGCTGCGTGTAGGTATTTCATTTCATTTATTTATTTTTTTTCATTTTTATTTCACGTGATATACCACCTATTTATCACATCAAAGCGGTTTGCCCTATCCCCAGGAGGCTAAGGACCTGATCACAGAGGTCCAGTTGTCATCCTGGTGTTATGTTACCTACTACCAATGATGTGTTAAAATCCACCCTAACCCCAGGAGCCCCTAGATCTTCCTAAAGAGGTCTGGTAAACAGCATGCTGACATGGTAGGTTCTTCAGTTGCAGGTTCACACATCTGCCCTACCTCTAGGAGTCCTGAGACCTGATTACACAGGTCTGTGTTAAATCCTGTCAGTAAGGTAGTGTATGCAGTTGCAGGTTCACACATCTGCCCTACCCCTAGGGGTCCTGAGACCTGATTACACAGGTCTGTGTTAAATCCTGTCAGTATGGTAATGTATGCAGTTGCAGGTTCACACATCTGCCCACCCCCAGGAGTCATGAGACCAGATTACACAGGTCTGCCATAAATCCTGTTGGTATGGTAGGTGCTGCTGTTGATGTGTCCCTATCTACCCCACCTCCAGGAGTCCTGTGACCTGATTAGAGAGGTCTGTAATAAATCCTCTTAGTATGGTAGTGTATGCAGTTGTAGGTTCACACATCTGCCCATCCCAAGGAAGCCTGTGACCTGATCAAAGTGGTGTGTTAGTCACCCTGGTGGTATGGTCGTATATGCATTTGCAGGTTAAAACATCTGCCCTACCCTCAGGGGGCCTGATACCTGATCAAAGTGGTCTGTCAGTCACCCTGGTGTTATGGTATGTGCTGCTGTTGAAGTGTTCTAATCCACCCTACCCCTAGGAGTCCTGAGATCTGATCAAAGTGGTCTGTCAGTCACCCTGGTGTTATGGTTTATGTTGCTGATGAAGTGTTCTAATCCACCCTACCCCCAGGAGTCCTGTGACCTGATCAAAGTGATCTGTCAGTCACCCTGGTGTGATGGTCATTTATGCATTTACAGGTTAAAACATCTGCCCTACCCCCGGGGGGCCTGAGACCTGATCAAAGTGGTCTGTCAGTCACCCTGGTGTTATGGTTTATGTTGCTGATGAAGTGTTCTAATCCACCCTACCCCCAGGAGTCCTATGACCTGATCAAAGTGATCTGTCAGTCACCCTGGTGTGATGGTCGTTATGCATTTACAGGTTAAAACATCTGCCCTACCCCCGGGAGGCCTGAGACCTGATCAAAGTGGTCTGTCAGTCACCCTGGTATTATGGTATGTGCTGCTGATGAAGTATTCTAATCCACCCTACCCCCAGGAGTCCTGAGACCTGATCAAAGTGGTCTGTCAGTCACCCTGGTATTATGGTTTATGTTGCTGATGAAGTGTTCTAATCCACCCTACTCCCAGGAGCCCTGTGTCCTGATCAAAGTGATCTGTCAGTCACCCTGGTGTTATGGTCATTTGTGCATTTGCAGGTTAAAACATCTGTCCTACCCCCGGGGGGCCTGAGACCTGATCAAAATGGTCTGTCAGTCACCCTGGTGTTATGGTATGTACTGCTGATGAAGTGTTCTAATCCACCCTACCCCCAGGAGTCCTGAGACCTGATCAAAGTGGTCTGTCAGTCACCCTGGTGTTATGGTTTATGTTGCTGATGAAGTGTTCTAATCCACCCTACCCCCAGGAGTCCTGTGACCTGATCAAAGTGGTCTATCAGTCACCCTGGTGTTATGGTCATTTATGCATTTGCAGGTTAAAACATCTGCCCTACCCCGGGGGGCCTGAAACCTGATCAAAGTGGTCTGTCAGTCACCCTGGTGTTATGGTATGTGCTGCTGATGAAGTGTTCTAATCCACCCTACCCCCAGGAGTCCTGAGACCTGATCAAAGTGGTCTGTTAGTCACCCTTGTGTTATGGTTTATGTTGCTGATGAAGTGTTCTAATCCACCCTACCCGCAGGAGTCCTGTGACCTGATCAAAGTGATCTGTCAGTCACCCTGGTGTTATGGTGTATGTTGCTGATGAAGTGTTCTAACCCACCCAACCCCCAGGAGTCCTGAGACCTGATAACAAAGGTTTGTATGAAATCCAGATATCATGGTAGTGTATGCAGTTTCAGGTGACACATCTGCCCTCTCCCCAGGAGGCCCGTACCTGATCACAGAGGAACATTATGGATGCTTGTGTAAGGGTACTTGCACCTGTTGGGGTTTCACAGCTCTGCCCTAACTCCAGAAGGGCCCAGACCAGATCACAGATGTTAATAGCTCAGCTAGGTGTAGTAGGCCATGCTCCTGTTTCAGTTGCCCAAAACTGCCCTATTCACAGGAGGTCTTAGTTGTGACCATAGAGGTATAGTAGAAAACCTAGTGTCATGGTAGTGGCCCCTGGCAATGTGTACAGGGTCACCCACCTCCCGCTCTGTCTCAGAACACATCACCCATGTGTTGTAAGGATATCATGGCGCTATGGCGGGTGTGTCGGATGATGTGTGTAGGTCAGGCAAACACACAGGTGTTTGCCGGAACACACAGGGAGTTAGGGAAGACCTCCCCTGGACACCAGCATGGCCAAACCACACATGGCATGGTTCTTCCATGTCATGCAAGGAGAGTGTAGGAACAGGGTATGGGGTGTCTGGGGGTTATGCAGTACACATAGGTGACACCTCACACATGCCCAGACCCACAGTCACAGATGCAGGGGGCAATGGCAACAGGTAGTAGAGGACACACTGGCCAGAGGAGCAGGAGCAGCATGATGCTGCTCACAGAGATGTGTGATATGTGTTGGGCACCCACCAGAGATATATGGTCCCTAATGCTTCCACCCATTGCTTTCCCCCCAAGTAGAGGATCTACGGAAAAAGGGTCAGGAGTTGCAGCTGCACTGCCCGGAGGTCCTTGCCCGCCTCGAAAGGGGGGGCGATGGAGCAAAGTGGCGGTGAGTGTTGCTACCTCTGCAGCATAATACAGCATGTCACAGTGGCCCACCATCCTGTGGGAGGTCAAACTTTGTACATGTGGTATGTGACTCACAAGATGGTGTGCTAGTGACTGTCTTCCCCCACAGAGGATGCTGCTGCTGGTGAGGGCCCATCCACATTGGGGCACCCCAGAACAGGCCCCACAGCGCCAATCCAGCCAGAGGAGGAGGAGGAGGTGGAGGGGGCAGAGGGTGAAGAGGAAGAGGACAACATGGAGGGGGCGGAGTGTGGGGTGGTGTGGGAGGGAGGGGAGGGGGAGGGGGAGCTGTATGTGACAGGGGATGAGGAGGGTGAGTGGAAGGTAGAGGAGGTGGCGGAGGAGGAGGAGGAGGAGGAAAGCGTGGAGGGGGCGACAGAGAGGATGGGTGGGAGGGGTCAGGGGGGAGGAGGGGGGAGGGTGTTTCTGTGGGTGGGAGGGGACACAGGACAGCACAGGGCACTGTTGGTCCCTGCCAGCTGCCACATGTTTGCGGCAATGGTGTCCGCCTGGGAGCAGCGTCCCCACCCATTGCCACAGACAGGACCCACGCTCATGCCACCACACAGACACCGGGCACCTGGCGTGGATGTGGTGGCAGGTATGTGCAGGACCTGTATGTGGCAGTGGGTGGTGTGCTGCAACACCAACGGATCCAGGACCGCACCATACGGTGGCTGGCAGGCGCCATTCAGTGGTTGGCTGCCGAGATGCACATGCAGCGTGCAGCTGCTATGGGAGGTGCATCTCGACAGCCATCCCCTGATGGGAATCCCTGGAGTGTTTAAGGGGCACAGGGGCACCCGCACATGTGCCCTGTGCTGTCCTGTCACCCGGCACAGAACATGGGGTGTTTTTTTGCTTTTTATGTTGAAAAATTTGTATGGCACCTTTTCCTCCAATCAAGGTGGTCACGTCACATCATAATTGGAGGTTTACATTTAACATTAGGGTATGTGTAAACATGTAGACAGTACAGTTACTTACCAGTGTTTAGACAGTACAATGGAGGTAACAGTTAACATAAAGGTATTCTATAACGTGGTATGCTAGATATGTGTGTGTGGATGGGATGGGTGTGTGTTTAGTTTGCAGAGGTAGTAGGATAGGGGGTAGGGGATAGTGCCTGAATGCTCATAGGTTTCCATAAATAACAATGTTTTGCAGTCTTTGCAGAAGTCTGTGAGGTCATATAACACCCTCAGTCTCATTGGTACATCTTTAAATATGTACAAATGTAAATATGTAAATAAAAAATTTTGTATATACGGCACAATGGTCACATGTCTACCCTACAGACAGACTGTGGATGTGAGCATGGGACATGTGTATAAATCCCTATGTGTATGCGTGGTAGACATAGGTAACATACATGGACCGTCTCCAAACGCAGGTGTGGGGGCTGCCCATGTGCATAGGCGTCTGTGTCCCATGGTGCCCCTGTGATGTGCCAATGTGCAGTGTGTCCCAACAGCTATGGTCACATGAATGCTGCCTGTGATGTGTGGGCACCATATCTGATGCACCATGCAAGTGGGGTAATAGGGGTAAAGGCTAGCAGCAGGTATGTGGCAGGAAGGGTAAGAGGGAATGCTGCACCCAGAAGCTGCACAGGGGAATAGCTGGTGAGGGTGAGACAGGTCGATGCATGTCCTGAGGATGAGCGGTGGGGGACTACAAGCACTGGTGAACAGTGATCAGCTGACTGAAGCAAGCTACCTTTGTCTGCCTGTGCCGCATGCAAGCCTATGTGGGTAGACAGCCACGTAGTCCCTGGTGTGGGCAGGGAATATGGTCACACATGTGTGTCTAATGATGGAGAGCATATGGGGTGGGAGAGGGTGACAGATCCTTACAACAGACATGCACCACCGTGAACATCTTGCTGGGCAACGGGTAAGGTTGGGTATACCCCCACGCGTAGGTAGGAGGGTGACCACCTGCCACAGTCCATGGCACACAGGGCATGGTATAACCTATGTGCGATGATTGGTGGCAGTACAGACACCACACCCCTGAGAGATATGGGTAGGCACATGTGGGCAGGGGCAACATGGGGTGCAGGGTACGTAGGGGATCACAGTGCCACACATTGGAAACAAACACATAGGTTGTAATAGGTTGTGATGTCTTTATTTATAATGTTCACATCCTCCGTGGCCGGCCCAACCCACCCCTCTGTCCCAGGACTGTTGGTGCCGCCTCTGGTGCCGGTGCTAGCTGCAGTATACGGGCAGTCATGGCCTTCTGGGCATCTGCAATACAGAATATGGAAGAGCGCCCCTGCCATTGTGTCTGCTGTGTCATGCAGCTGGTGGATCTCCTGGTGAATGGCCAACAGAGCCTGACGAGTGCCTGTGGGTGGGACACAAGGTAATGTGTGAGACACCTGTTACAACCCCCACTGTGACACATGCACATGTCAGGCATATCCCACCAGATCAGTCTGCAGATAAATCATGCACACAACAACTAGCAACTCATGACCATGTTTACATCTGTGTGTGTCCCATGAGCCATTCTCATGCCAGAAAAGGGTCCTGATGAGGGGTCATGTGAATCACAGATCTCACACATGGTACAGTGTTGCAGTTCAATGTGTCAATGCTTGATCTGCGCACTGGTCATATGAGATAAGCCAGATGACGTGAGGAGTCATGGCACCCACATACATATATCTGGGGGGCCCTGTTTTCTATAACGCTGGCGCACAGTACAGATTACGCTGACAAACTATGCTAGGTACCAATACCCATGGGGAGGCGTCAGTCATGTAAGCTGTCTAGGTGACCTGGGATAGGTTTTACCGCTGTGCGCTTCCTTGGGGTATATGGCCGTGAACAGTGTGCTTGTGTCTGAGCTCCTCACACATGCTGACACCTGACAAGTTATGCGACAAGAGGGGGGAATGCACATGGCACAGACCCCCCCTACACATATGAGACAATCTGCTTTGTTGCAACATATTGTGGTGCACATGCAATCTCATTGTGGATGTTACGGCAACCCCCATGTGGATTGTTGTGTATGCTGTTACCCACCTTCGGCATCGTGCCTTGCTGAGGCACTGTGGGCCCGCAGCTCTGGCAAGATCGTAGCCATGCTTGTGGGAGGGATGGCTGATGTCCCTGGTGCCCGCACGGTGTGGTGACTCCCCTCCATCTCCATTCCCTCTAGAGCCTGTGAGTTGCTGCTAGTGGCCCCCACTGTACTGTTGACATCCGGTGGCGTGTCCTCTGCCTCGGCCAGCACATTGATTCCTGTTGTGCCCTCGCCATTGCTTTCAGTGTCCCCATACATTGCTGCCTCTGACCCCTCACCATCCTGAGGCCCTGCCACATCTTCCTCCTCATGTGCCTCCATGGTCCTGTAGTCACCTGGGGGTTGGAAACGTGTACACAGCACAGATGAGTTTGCGCAGTGCACCTCTGTACATCTGTATAGTACATCCCCACCGAAAACAATGTGTTGTCTGCCTGTGCCTGATGTTGATGTGCCTACAATAGGGATAGCACAGGTGTCTACAGTGTGCTGTGCCTGGCAGGGGGTGGGAGGGGGGTAGCAGTCTTATTCCCTGGTATAGCTGTGCCACATGGGATGCGGTGTGTGGGGGATGGTGTGCTGAGTGCCACGCCCCCTATCTGCAGTATCAGGTATGGTATACGTGCAAAACAAATTCATAACACATCCTGACATAAACATATGACATCACAACTATGCATCAGCGTGTGAAGTTCAAACACACAAGACAAGGGATAGGTGTATGGATTGAAAACAACATAATCTGTAACCACGACACAAATGCTAGCATCCATTCAACCATCATCACACAGCATCATAGCAAGGTGGAGTTGGAGGGCACCAACCCCCTCCCCCCACTTATATCACACACAGACAGATGACACACACACACTATGAGGGATACACCTCCAAGACAGACAGTTGCACATACGGTTAGTCACATGAACACCATGCGCATGTCAGAAATGAGAAATACACACCCAGCAATATACAGTCCTCATACTGTCCTGCCTCAAATTGTCTGAATAGTGCCGAGTGATGCAGGATATAGGAGTCATGGGTGGACCCTGCAAACCTAGGGACCACATTCA
Source organism: Ichthyophis bannanicus (assembly GCA_033557465.1). NCBI lineage: Eukaryota > Metazoa > Chordata > Amphibia > Gymnophiona > Ichthyophiidae > Ichthyophis > Ichthyophis bannanicus. The sequence continues at coordinate 648,691,957 of CM066031.1, forward strand.
GAATATGCATATTTGCATCACATACAACCTGAACATTCAGGGAATGATAGTGTTTGCAGTTGCGAAACACTACCTCCTTGTCTCTAGGCGGGACTAGGGCAACATGTGTGCAATCAATAGCTCCCATCACATGTGGTATCCTGACATTTGTGATGATGGTCATAGGTTTGATTCCTCTCTGTTCTCTTTCATTTGCATGCCTGTCCTGCACAGCTACTTTTCATTCCTGTAATAGTCATATCTGGGCAGATCTGTGCTGTTAGCACATTGTACCCTTATCACAGTTGCCAACCATCCTTCTGTCCGTCTATGTGTGTCTGCCAGCTGTGTGCCCTCCTGCCCTGATGTGCAAGCTGCTACCCCATGTCCTGCACTGGTACACGTTTCTCCATTGCAGCTCTTCCTGGTTGCCTCTCCTGTGTGTGTTCTGCATGGCACTGCTACTCCTCTGTCCTCCTGTCATTGCACCTATCCTGCCACCTCTACCTCCTCTGCTGGACACGTCTTCCCATCCTCTGCCACACACTGTCATTGTTGCATGGTACATTACCATCACCCTATGCATCGCTACAGCTGCCCCGATATGTTTGTACATTTTTCCAGTTGCCACATGGGCTGGACACAGATTTGTCTGATCCATCAGCTCAGATCTACTTCCTTCCATCACTTGTGCATTGTCTTTCCTTGTTGCTCTGTGCAGTGTTGCAGTGTTAGGGTTACATCTGTGTTTGGCCCATGCCTTTCTTGCTTTTCAACTTGGGGGACCTTACTGCCCTTGGCCAACATTTCTTGAGTCACCTATACATCCTTGGGGCATATTTAGCCACACCTTAGATTCAGCCACCTAATATGGTGCCTTGCGGGTTGACAACCTTTCAACATGCCCTCTGGGGCACATTATAACCTGCCTTGGCTGACATGATGGTTTAGGATGTGCCTTCTGGTGCGCCCTAAAAGGTGCATTAGGTTATGGCACTGGGGTGTGGGTATTTTTAGCTGGCAGCACAAATTGTTGGACTGTTTCTAGCAGGAAAAGGAATTGCCTTGGCCACCCTTATTCAGGGTGCCCACTGGGGGATCGAACTCATGACCCCTGTCTTTACCAGTGTGCTACACCTCTGTTGCTGAGATTTTAGATCAGCACGCGAAGTTAAGGTTAACACGCGGTAACGTGCATGGCTCCCTCTATCGTGCGATAATGGCACGGCACACTTTATTGCGTGATAGCCTGCGATTGCTACCTTAAGACCAGAACGCCCACTGTCTTATATGGCATTCCTCACAGTAACGCTGCAACTAGCGCCGATAACATTAAGATGGTTTAGTAAACATAGCCCTATGTGTGCTACTAGTGCCAGCCACACCTGATTCATTATCATCATCTAACTTACATTTATTAATTAAAAATCTAAAATAAAATAGAAATAACAAACAAAAATGTATTAGCGCAAGCTTATATGGAATAACACACCCGATCTGAACAACAGCTGACTGAAGAATGATATTGGTTTCGCCCTCCATCAAACTCTTGCGGCACATCTGTGAAACATTCCTGTGGCACAGCGGATGAAAATCGCTGTCCTACAGGGTTTTCACACTGAAGTCCTTTTACTAATACTTGGATTGAGTTACCTGCAACACAGCCTAGAGGAATAATATGAGCCATGAAGCAGATAGCACGAGCTAAGTGTTAGTAAAAGAAGCCCTTAGCTTTCTATAAAGCTGCAAGCCCTCACCCTTCAAATTCCCTCCCTTAGATGAGATAGTGCTTAGATAGTGCTGAGATAATGGCTTCAATCTCCAGCAGTGGTTACTGTACACCAGGAAGAGTTTTATAGTGACAGCTTACAAAGGTATTTACATAATTGAAGGAAATGTAGTCATACTGTATTTTAGGAGTCCGTGACCGATATTTTATCACATTATCCCATTACACCACCTAGGGAATCTACATATGATTTCCACATGAGCAGTAAATGAGATTGTGATGATTAGCATTTCTATACTGACTACCACATGAATGGCTAGAGATGAATTGCCTGAAATAAACTGTTGTGGTAAGAAACATTCTCTCACACAGTTTTCAAATAGTACTCTATTAAAGGCTTGACTTCTGAATTTGTAACTTTATGCTACATTAGCCTAATGCTACAATTATTAGCTGATAGTTTTCCCAAGAAAAATTCAAATTACCTTAGAAATAATGTTATATTTTTGGAATTATTGCCAGGATGGAGTGATACTGGGCTTGGTGCTTACAACCTAACAGACAACCTACCATGCCTACCTACCTGAAGTGTGCTCTTATCAGCGCTCATTCCATGAGGAATAAGATTCCAGTCTTTTCTGATCACTTCCATGAGAATGACTTAGACCTCGTATGCATCACTGAGACACAGCTATCAAATACAGATTCCATACTAATGAACCAACTTCTGCCACCAAACTGTGATCTATTCCACTCTCATAGAGTTGATCCTAACTGAACAACACCTACAACTCCACCAGGATACTGCAAGCACAGCACATGACTTGGATTTACTTATTATTTCTAATAAACTCCTGACTATTTGCCTAGCAGACAGATCACCCACTCCTACGGCTGATCAACTCCCCACCATACTTCAGTCAGCCTGCGATATATCCACCCTTAACAAACACGCTATTCTCTTCGGTGATTTCAATCTACCATCAGCACAGCAGGAAACAGAAGATGCCTTCACAGAGGCGATGGATGCCCTTGACTACCACCAAATTGTTGAAGGGCCCACACATGAAAAAGGATGGATGCTGGATTTCATCTTCACAAACAAGCAACACTCTCATTCCCAACAGCTTTCTCCACCAATCATACACAGAGTCCCCTGGTCAGACCACTCAATCTTCAACTTCTCTATACCTACAATTCAGGACCAAGCACAATCACCCAACCCCCCACCCTCACCGAGGTGATTCAAGAGCTGGAACAAGGAAACATTCCTTAATGCTATTCTTCCCAAGTTGACCATGACCTGCAATAACCTGGACACATTAGTGGAGAATTGGCATGACACCTATTGGCATGATGCCTTAGCCCCTCATTCACCTAGAACCACCACATGGCACCAACGGACGGCATGGTATACAATAGATCTAAGGCACTTAAAGTGTAGGCTCTGGAAGACAGAGAGAAAATGGTGACATTTTAAATCTCTATCTGACCATGAGGCATACACGAGCATGCTGCAAGAATACCAAGATACCATCAACATGACCAGAAAGGAATATCACACAAAGCTAATATTCAGATCAATTAACCATCCAAGGGAACTCTTCAACATAGTAAATACAGCTCTAAGGAAGCCCACAACAGGAAATAACTCTGACTCCTCCATGCCTCAAGCATTCACAAATCACTTCCAGGCCACTATCTCACAAACTAAGGACCCAGTGCCCACTACACTCCTAACAACATGTGAGAGCCCTTCCCCTTGCCTCTGGAGAGAATTTGGCCCCTTATCGCAATTTATGATATTTAGAATTATTGGGGCCAACTCCATGCTGGTTGATTTGGCCCCTTATCATAAATCAACCTGCATGGAGCTGGCCCCAATAATTCTAAATATCCTAAATTGCTCCCACTCCCAAGGCAACTTACCAAAGCATCTTAAGTGGGCATCCATACGCCCAATCCTAAAAATATCAAGACTAGACATGAAAAAACAAAGCTCATAAAGGCTCATCTCTAGCTTACCCTTCCTAGCCAAGATAATTGAGAAAGCAGTCCAGATGCAACTGCAGGACCACATCGACACACATGCCCCCCTTGACCAACAACAGCACCATCATGCCTCGGCACCCTCCTCAGCTTACCCAGCACCACAAGAACTAGAAGAAATTGTTCCCAGAATACTTTAACAATACCTACCCACTTCCGCAGTACCAATAAAACTACCAGCTCTAGAGCCTTCACTTATGTTGCCCCTACTCTCTGGAATGCTCTTCCTGACAATTTACGGATGATAAAAGAACTACAGACCTTCCATAAAGAAATTAAAACACACCAATTTATCAAACACTATGGTTCTTCCACCAATAGCCGGCTGTCACAAACAACCTAATTTCTCTACTAACATTTATAACTATCATACTTAGCTCTCATTAAGCAGAATGTTTTGAAACAGTGAATAGCTTTTGTATATAATTATGTTAAAAATGTTTCTGTTACCACCCTTAGCTTTTGCATATAGTCATGGTAACATTATTTCTGTATTAGAAAACCTTTCGCGAGAATGAAGAATATTCGCTACTTCTTTGATGGCATATAGCCGAGTGGAGAATTGACGTTGAATTGTTGGTGTAGACTGGAGTTTCTACAACGCTTAGATAAGTGGATTTATGCTATTTGAATGGTGTATATTATATTTTGTTGAACAGTATTCTCTCTCTTTTTTTAGGAAGTAACTGAGCTGTTGGTGAGCAGCAGTTTCACGCTAAAACGCAAATAACAAAATATTAATAATTTTTCAAATTTTGAGAATCCCTAAAAGTACTTTTTCAGGTGTAGGCTATTTAATCAGACTTGGATTAATTTTTTGGAAATTTGAATTAAAATATGGAAAGGTTATGACCCATGATGTGAAGTCTGCCATTCAATCCTATGGTGATTTACTTTGCCACATGTAGGGGAAAGGCTATCCTGAGGTCATATATACCTTATGTAACTGTATGATAGTTACTTGATAGATTAATTAGAGATATATATAATATTGGAAATTGGTGGTTCTAAGGGTATTTATATATATTTTGTGAACGTTATTTTTGTTACCATCCTTAGTTTGTAAATGAGTTTTACTGACGTTATAATATAATGTTACATGTTATGTTCATTGTAAACTACCACCGATCTCTGGAAGTGGCGGTATATAAAAACTAGTTAATAAATAAATAAATAAATGGTGTTGAATCTCTTATCATCATACACATGGACAAGCTTACGCTGAGCACCAGGAAACACAATCAAGGATTTGCCCTCATTTTCCTTGATGTAAAGCGGCCTTTGACTCAGTGCCGAATAAAGCACTACTACTCCAACTTCAAGCGATTGGCCTATGTGCAACACCACCCTCAAATGGTTCTCCTCATATCTAACCTCGAGTACGCATGAATGAGATAGATGCCACTCCTTCCAACATAACCCAAGAGGTACCACAAGGATCAGCATCGTCTGCGCTTCTGTTTAATCTATTCATTCAACCCATCTGTAATATCATCCGCTCTCACAACATCCTGTATCACTTATATGCAGATGACATTATGTTGTATATCCCTATCTCCACTCATAAACCAGTATATAATGTCTGCACCGCTTCACTCAATCTCTCTCTCTCTCTCTCACACACACACACACACACACACACCCACACATAGTAAGGACCCCCTGCTTCCTCCAATCTCCAATCTCTCACATACTAATAATAATGATGCCAATCACTCTCTCTCTCACACACACATGTTATGACCCCTTGCTTCCTCCAGTCTCTCTGTCACACACACATAATAATGACCCCCGCTTCCCCCAATCTCTCTCTCTCTCAGTAGGGTTGCCAACCGGCCGGTTTTCAGCCGGCCTGGCCGGTTTTTCCATGGCCAGGCCGGCTGCCGGCACAGATGTAAAACCGGCCATTGAAAAGCCGGTTTTTTGCTCTGGCCGCAAGATTGGGAGCGGCCAGAGCAAAAAAAACGGCTTTTGTGCCGAAGTCCACGGCATGAACGCGAACGCGATTCCCCATAGCAGTGCAGCCGCTGCTTCTGCTTTGTACAGAGCAGCGGCTGCAATACACTTACATTGAAAAGTAAAGACAAACTGTGTGAGGAGCCCTCCGGTCATCGCAGAGCCCGAGGAAGTGATGTCATGGGGGCGGGCTCCTCACAGGTTGTCTTTCCTTTTCAAATTAACTTTACTGCAGCTAAAGTTAATTTGAAAAGGAAAGACAACCTGTGAGGAGCCCGCCCCATGACATCACTTCCTCGGGCTCTGCGATGACCGGAGGGCTCCTTACACAGTTTGTCTTTACTTTTCAATGTAAGTGTATTGCAGCCGCTGCTCTGTACAAAGCAGAAGCAGCGGCTTGGGCAGGGGGGGGGTGATGGTGTGAGTGAACCAGCAAGGGGGGGGGGGTGGTGGTGTGAGTGAACCAGCAGGGGAGGGGGGGTGATGGTGTGAGTGAACCAGCAAGGGGGGATGGTGGTGGTGGTGGTGTGAGTGAACCAGCAGTGGAGGGGGGGGGGTTGGTGTGAGTGAACCAGCAGGGGAGGGGGGTGAGTGAGTGACCCAGCAGGAGGGGTGAGTAAGTGACAGGGGGGTGGTGTGAGTGAACCAGCAGTGGAGGGGGGGTGGTGTGAGTGAACCAGCAGGGGAGGGGGGTTGGTGTGAACCAGCAGGGGAGGGGGGTTGGTGTGAGTGAACCAGTAGGGGAGGGGGTGAGTGAGTGACAGGGGGGTGGGTGAGTGAACCAGCAGGGGAGGGGGGTGAGTGAGTGAACCAGCAGGGGAGGGGGGTGAGTGAGTCAGCAGGGGGGGAGTGAGTGAGTGAACCAGCACTGAGGGGAGGGGGGGTGTGACTGAATCCTCGGTAATTTTTGTGGGTGTGGCTGGGGGCGGGGCAGGGGTGGGGCTAGGGGCGGAGAATGGGTGGAGCATGGCGAGCCACAGGTGTCGGGTTTTTCTTGGTGAAAAAGTTGGCAACCCTATCTCTCACACACATATAATAATGACACCCTTGCTTGCTGCAGTCTCTCTCTCACATACATAATAATTGAGGCAGTCATGAGGTTTAGCTGCAGGTAACCCTTCCCCCAAGCCATGCTGCAAGCCGGCTCTGATCAGCCTGACCCTTCCCCCAAGCCATGCTGCAAGCCGGCTCTGATCAGCCTGACCCTTCCCCCGCAAGCCATGAGGCAATCAGCCTGCTATTTCTTTAAACACCCTTCCCCCACTCCAGGTCTGAGCACAGTATCCCCTAGCCCAGAAACCAAAAGACCAGAGCACACCGGTTTGGACAGGTCACCCAGGTACCTTCCCCAGGGGCTGCTGATTGGTGGACAAGAAATACCTGTGGCAAATGGGATTACAGAATGAGTTTGAAATTATACTGTATTTAAGGCATTGAAGGACGTCCCTGGGGGTTCAGACCCTTGTGGAGGTTGCTGGTATCTCTGTCTGATCCTGTGTGCACATTAAAGATCCTGATTGCATTCCAGCCTGTCTGAGAGTTTTCCTTCTGTGGGTGAGTGATAGAATAAGAGCTTTTCATAGCGCTTGCCATTACAGTCATGGCACCAAATGAGGCAGTCATGAGGTTTAGCTGCAGGTAACCCTTCCCCCAAGCCATGCTGCAAGCCGGCTCTGATCAGCCTGACCCTTCCCCCAAGCCATGCTGCAAGCCGGCTCTGATCAGCCTGACCCTTCCCCCGCAAGCCATGAGGCAATCAGCCTGCTATTTCTTTAAACACCCTTCCCCCACTCCAGGTCTGAGCACAGTATCCCCTAGCCCAGAAACCAAAAGACCAGAGCACACCGGTTTGGACAGGTCACCCAGGTACCTTCCCCAGGGGCTGCTGATTGGTGGACAAGAAATACCTGTGGCAAATGGGATTACAGAATGAGTTTGAAATTATACTGTATTTAAGGCATTGAAGGACGTCCCTGGGGGTTCAGACCCTTGTGGAGGTTGCTGGTATCTCTGTCTGATCCTGTGTGCACATTAAAGATCCTGATTGCATTCCAGCCTGTCTGAGAGTTTTCCTTCTGTGGGTGAGTGATAGAATAAGAGCTTTTCATAGCGCTTGCCATTACATTTGGCGACCCAGATGGGACCCTTTTAAATTAAAAGAAAAGCCTCTCTCATCACACCCACGGTGGGAAGACTTCTGCTTTTGCAGCGTCTGGGCCTCCACCAGTCAGGGACCGGCCTCCCCAGGTGATTAACGGTCCTTGGCGCCCCCGGGCCACTTTGTGCTCGGAAGGACACCTTGATTTGTCTGGACAGCTGATCCCTGCGGTTGAATCCCCGATTGAAAAACCAGCTGGATAGACTGGCATCCAAACTTCCTGTCTGATCAGAGTTCTGGTGAGTACCGCTACCTTCTAGTTCTGTACTCTATCTGTGAGTCCTGGTAATTTCTGGGAACCTGTAGCAGCCTGATCAACTGCACGAGCAGTCCTATTAGGGGCCTTAGTGGCCCTGAAGCCATTGCTCGTCCTGTATCTGAATACCGGTAAAATATCTGAACTGCAGTAATCTGAGAAGAAAAAAAAGTAACCAAACTATAGCACTTGATAAGCTTTCTAATGTGCTCCGGTGTGGATTTACTGCCTTTCCCTGAACCCCCGATGTAATTTCTGTGCTCCGATGTAAATTTCTGTTTCCCCCCATGCTGCCGCTGTGTTAGTTTCTGCTCCGATGTGAATTTCTCTCTCCGTTGTGCTCCGATGTTAATTCTGAGCCCCCCTGCTGACCCGCTGAATTTTCTGCCTTTCCCATGCTGTCCCGATGCACCGCTGAGCCCCCCCTGCTGACCCGCTGAATTTTCTGCCTTTCCCTGCTGCCCCGGTGCACAGCTGACCCCCGCTAAATTTCCCGGTGTTCCCTTGAGCCCCCCGCTAAGGTTCCGGCCTTCTCTTGGGCCTCCGCTGAGGTTTTGTGCCTCTCGGTGCTGCCCCGGTGCACAGCTGACCCCCGCTAAATTTCCCGGTGTTCCCTTGAGCCCCCCGCTAAGGTTCCGGCCTTCTCTTGGGCCTCCGCTGAGGTTTTGTGCCTCTCGGTGCTGCCCCGGTGCACAGCTGACCCCCCGCTAAATTTCCCGGTGTTCCCTTGAGCCCCCCGCTAAGGTTCCGGCCTTCTCTTGGGCCTCCGCTGAGGTTTTGTGCCTCTCGGTGCTGCCCCGGTGCACAGCTGACCCCCCGCTAAATTTCCCGGTGTTCCCTTGAGCCCCCCGCTAAGGTTCCGGCCTTCTCTTGGGCCTCCGCTGAGGTTTTGTGCCTCTCGGTGCTGCCCCGGTGCACAGCTGACCCCCGCTAAATTTCCCGGTGTTCCCTTGAGCCCCCCGCTAAGGTTCCGGCCTTCTCTTGGGCCTCCGCTGAGGTTTTGTGCCTCTCGGTGCTGCCCCGGTGCACAGGTGACCCCCGCTGAATTTCCCGGTGTTCCCTTGAGCCCCCGCTAAAGTTCCGGCCTTGACCTGAGCACCCGCTGAGGTTTCCTGCCCTTAAAAACCTGAATATGAGAAACTAACCTTTTTTTGGGTCGATTGAGGGAGAAGTGATCATTTGAAGGTCCATCATTTTCTTTTTTTTTTTCCATCTGTGGAGTAGAGGGGAGCCGGTGTGAAGGAGCACGGTGGGGTGGCAGCCATCTTGGGAACAGCACGTGTGCGAATTCCCCTGCACCCAGGAGCAGCTATCGGGACGCACGTGGAGGCGGCCATCTTGGAAAGACCACGTGTAAGCTACACTGCAATATACTTAAAGCGACTCTGGAGCTCCATCTAGTGGACATTAGCTGTAATTACTACTATTTCCTGTGTTTTAAGTGATCCTGGAGCTCCATCTGGTGGACATTGTAAGAATAGCTAGCTTATATATATTTTAACTTGTTTAAATCAAATCTGAGTATATATATATATATTTTGTTAAATTGCCAAGGCCTATATTATAAAAATTTTGTGTTTTTTTTTTCCCTCTATCCCCTCCTGTATTAAGAATAGATAGGGTCTGTATTATAAATTGTATTATTTTTTCCCGGATTAAGTCTAGATAGGATCTGTATTGTAAATTTGCATTTTTCTCTCTCTTACTGTAAATTGCATTTTTTTTCCCAAATTGAGATTAGGCTAGAAGATCTGCTCTACATTGTATACTGTACTTAGATATTGAACTAGAATTAGAGCATGGGGTCGGGAAAGTCTAAAGAGAAAACGCCCCTACAGTACATGCTTCGCCATTTTAAATCTGGGTTTAGAGAAGATTATGGGGTACCTCTCTCTGCCTCCAGATTAACCCTTTTGTGTGAGAGGGAATGGCCAGCCTTAGTTAAGTTATGGCCTCCTCAGGGGTCTATTGATTTGGCCACTGTGTCCTTGGTCCATCAAATTGTAGCAAAAGAGCACCCTGACCAGTTCCCATATATTGACTCATGGCTGGCCATATGCCAACTCAGACCAAGGTGGCTCCAGCGCTGTCACGAGGATCAGTGTAGAGTAATGGTGGCGGCCATCTGTCGCCAAAAGGGACGGACACCCGCCCCTATCTACCAGGGACGGGACTCTCCTGATATTCCCCCACGCCCCCTCCCTCTACTTCAACCCCGTGTCCCGTCCGCACCACAGCGGGATCCGCCCACATCTGAAAGCTCAGGAGGACCTCTTCTTGGGGTGGGTGAGGCCAGAGTTAGGGAAGGTTCTACAGACTCCGGCCCTTCATCTTCAGATTCCCCTCTCACATCTGGTGCCACCTCCCGGGGCACCATCTCCTCCCCCGAAAACACAGGGTCTGAGCCAGACTTGTCACCCTCGTTAGCCCACCGCCTGCGGTCACAACATCTCCAATTACCACTACGACAAGTACAGGGGCTCCCGTATATTGATGCTACTGGAAAGGTGGCAGTGGGACCATCAAGCCTGATTTATGTCCCTTTCTCCACTACGGACCTGCTCAACTGGAAAACCCACTATGCCTCATATACTGAAAAGCCCCAAGAACTGACAGATCTTATGACCAGTATTATGCAAACACACCAGCCTACCTGGTCGGACATTAAACAATTGCTTGCCACCTTATTCAATACAGAAGAACGGGCGCGCATTGTACGGGCCGCCCTCAAGTGGCTGGAGAAACATCCTGCCCAAGAGGGAGAAGTAAATCCACGGCAGCAGGCAGAGGCAGAATTCCCGAATAAAGACCCCCGCTGGGACCCGAATGACCCTGTTGGAGCAGCGTCTCTCACTCGCTTCCGGACTGCACTCCTTGAAGGCCTTAAGAAAGGGGGGCAACGAGCTATGAACATCAGTAAAGTCGCAGAAGTTCTCCAGTTTCCTGACGAAAGTCCGGCGGTATTTTATGAGCGTCTGACTGAAGCATACCGATTATATACCCCCCATGATCCAGCAGACCCTGAGAATCTTAAGATGGTGAATAATGCCTTTGTGGCTCAGGCACAAGGTGATATACGGCGGAAGCTGCAGAAACTGGAAGGGTTTGCGGGCATGAATGCAACGCAATTGATGGAAGTGGCACAAAAAGTATATGTAAATCGTGACCAGGAGCAGAAGCGAGAGTCGGAGCGCCGGATGAAAAAAAAGGCAGACTTCCTAGCAGCCGCCTTAGCCGAGCGACCACCAGTTCCAGCCTGGGCCAGAGAAGGAAATAGGGGACGAGGACGCGGATATGGGCGGCCAAGGTTTTCCCTAAGCCCCACTCAATGTGCCTACTGCAAAGAGGAGGGACACTGGAAGAATGACTGTCCAAATCGTAACACAAGGCAAGGGAGATATCCATCCACGAGGGGTGTAAGAGCACCCGTACGAACTACACGGGAGCAAGATCAGCATAATGCTTTCCCGCCTCCACCGGTTCCAGCTCTCGAAGGCCTTGCAGCTATGGAACATTATGACCCGGATGACTACTAGGCCAGACCGGGCTCCAAGTTTCTGTTAGGTCCCCAGGAGCCTATGGTCAACATGAATTTAGGGGACCGGAAAATGCAATTCATGGTCGATACCGGAGCAACACACTCAGTGGTCACCCAACAAGTAGCCCCGATCTCCTCCCAGTCAGTAACTGTTGTGGGAGCTACGGGGGAGAGGGCCCAGAGACCTTTCCTGCAAAACCGCACGTGCCAGTTGGGGGGACGGACCATCACTCACCAGTTCCTGTATATGCCTGAATGTCCCATACCCTTGCTGGGTCGGGATGTTCTGGCAAAACTCCAGGCCCAAATCACATTCGGGTCTGATGGCCAGGCTGAGCTCCAAATACCCAGCCTGGGCCCAACAGTTTTGGTACTGTCCGTCCCCCGAGAAGAAGAATGGCGGTTATATGAGAACAGGCCCAAATCTGATGTGGCTACCCTGGTTACATGGGAATCAGTGCCCCCTGGAGTATGGGCAGAAGGAAACCCCCCCGGAATGGCCATAAACATCCCTCCCGTATGTGTTGAAATGAAGCCGGGAGCCTCCCCGGTGCATGTGCGACAATACCCGCTGCCGCGGGCAGCTGTAGAAGGAATCCATCATCATCTGGTGCAGCTACTACAGCATGGTATCCTGCGGCCCTGCCAATCGGCATGGAACACTCCTTTGCTGCCAGTTCGAAAACCTGGAACCACTGACTATCGACCTGTTCAGGACCTCCGTCGTGTCAATGAGGCCACTGTGACTCTGCATCCAGTAGTACCAAACCCTTATACACTGCTGGGCCTCATCCCAGCGACTGCTTCTCACTTCTCAGTACTGGATCTAAAAGATGCCTTCTTTTGTATACGCCTGGCTACTGCAAGCCAGCACCTGTTTGCCTTTGAGAAAGAGGACCCTGCTACTGGCAGAAAGTCCCAAGTTACCTGGACTCGTTTACCACAGGGATTCAAGAACTCTCCTACCATCTTCAGCACAGCATTGGCCCAAGATCTCGCTAGTTTCCCTCCAGGGGAGCCCGGCAGACGAGTACTTCTGCAGTACGTTGATGACCTACTAATTGCTGCTGATTCTGAGGCTGAATGTGTATTGGCAACCACAGAACTTCTCCAACTCCTGTACAATGCGGGATACCGAGTCTCCAGAAAAAAGGCTCAGTTATATCGGTCGGAAGTGAAGTATCTGGGATTCCATCTGTCAAAAGGAAGCCGGCGGTTGGGGAGCGAGAGGAAGGAAGCAGTGTGCCGGATCCCAGTGCCAACAACCCGCAAGCAAGTACGTGCTTTTCTCGGGGCAGCTGGGTACTGTCGTATCTGGATTCCCAACTTCGCAAAGATCGCAAAGCCCCTCTATGAGTCTACAAAGGGCCCAGAGAAGAGCCCCCTTGAATGGGGTCGTGACCAACAGGAGGCCTTCGAACATTTGAAAAGGGCATTACTGTCATCACCAGCCCTAGGCCTTCCGGATGTCACCAAGCCTTTCACCCTCTATGTGCACGAAGCAGCAGGAACAGCTTTGGGAGTCTTGACCCAACAACTGGGGTCTTGGCCACGACCAGTCGCCTACCTGTCAAAACTGCTGGATCCAGTGGCCAAAGGATGGCCACCTTGCCTGAGAGCAATAGCAGCAACAGCCTTGTTGGTGGAAGAATCTGATAAACTGTCCATGGGCCAAGGCCTTCTAGTCACCGTCCCACATTCAGTCCAAACATTGCTAGAGCATAAAGGAAGTTACTGGTTCACCAGCTCCCGAATGTTGAAATACCAGAGCATGTTATGGGGAAATCCCAGGGTGCAGATAACTACCAGCCAAGCTTTGAACCCTGCTACTTTCCTGCCTGTTGGCCCGGGACCACCTGATCACGACTGCCTAGAAGTGATGGAAACAGTCTTCTCCAGTCGCCCTGATCTGACGGATGTGCCGTTAAGCAATCCGGATGAGACCTACTACGTAGATGGGAGCAGTCTGATGCTGGAGGGCCGCAGGTGTGCGGGGTATGCGGTGGTGACAATGGAAGAAATAGTTGAAGCACAGCCTTTGCCCCCTGGAACCTCCGCACAGAAGGTGGAACTCATTGCCCTTACCCGTGCCTTAACCCTTGGGACTAACAGTCGTGTAAATATATACACAGATTCCAGATATGCCTTTTCCACTCTCCATGCCCACGGGGCCCTGTACAAAGAAAGAGGGTTAGTTACTGCAGCTGGCTCTGAGATAAAGAATGGCCCCCAGATATTGGCCCTGTTAGAAGCAGTCTGGCGTCCGAAAACAGTAGCCGTAATGCATTGCAGAGGCCACCAGAAAGGGAACGGTGAAATAGCTAAGGGAAATAGACGGGCTGATGCAGAAGCCCGGCGAGTAGCAACCACATCCTTGTCCCAGTTTTTCCCGCAGAGCTCCCAGGATCTACAAGCCCCCCTGTTTCCAGTCCCACTAAGCCAATGGGCCAAGAGGTACACTACTCGAGAGTTAGATTTTTTCTGTCAGGAGGAGGGTGGGGTGTTACACACAGATGGTTGGATAAGGTTACCTAGAACAGGGACAGCTCCAGTGATAGTCATCCCAGACAGCCTTGCCCCAGCATTCCTATCATCCTTTCATCAGGCCACTCATATGGGCAAGACAGCAATGGAAACTACCCTCCGCCCATATTTCTTCATTTCTCGCTTATCCTCGCTGACAGCTGCAATTACTAGACAATGCACCACATGTGCTAAAAACAATGCCCGTCAAGGCCCAAGCCAACCCCCAGGGGTCCAGTCTTATGGGGTCACCCCTATGGGAAACATCCAGGTTGACTTTTCAGAAATGCCCCGAGCAAATGGGTACCGGTATCTGCTGGTATTGGTCTGTACTTTCACGGGGTGGGTGGAGGCCTTCCCAGTCCGCACAGAAAAAGCCAGAGAAGTGACTAAGGTGTTGCTGCATGAAATCATCCCCCGATTTGGGCTTCCAGTAGTAGTGGGATCTGATAATGGACCTGCATTTGTGGCCCAAGTGATACAGCAGGTAGTAAAAGCCTTACAGATCGATTGGAAGCTACACACAGCTTACCGCCCGCAGAGCTCAGGGAAAGTAGAACGCATGAATCGCACCATAAAGAGCCAGTTAGCAAAATTGTGTCAGGAAACCTCACTGAAGTGGCCCCAATTGCTCCCTATAGCTCTGCTCCGCATACGGTCAGCCCCACGAAAGGGTATCGGTGTTTCCCCCTTTGAAGCTGTGTATGGACGCCCTGCACCCCTCATACAGGGCGTCCATGGAGATTTAGTGCAGATAGGTTCAGAAATAACCCGGCAGGAACTGTCGGCTCTCAGTTCTGTATTGCAGAAATTGCACCGGTGGATCCAGGAGCGACTCCCCATCAACCTGACTGAAGCGCTCCATACGCACCAGCCTGGTTCCCAGGTGTGGGTCAAGGAGTGGAAGAAAGACCCATTGAACCCCCAGTGGCGAGGCCCGTACACTGTTCTGTTGACCACCCCCACGGCTGTTAAAGTGGCTGAAGTCGCTCCGTGGATCCATCACTCTCGTGTCAAGGCCGCTGCACCAGAAGTTGTTCCAGCCTGGACCGCAGTCCCGATTCCAGATCAACCCCTGCGTTTGAAACTGAAGAGGGACCTTTCTGCCCAGTAAAGGACTCTAACAGACTGCCGACGAGACCCCCGGAGAGACTGATCTACGAGACCCCCTTTTCCAGAACCAGGAGCAGAATGAGAAGCGGTGCCCTAGCCTTACTCGTTTCCCTGACATGGGCCCGTTTTCCAACAAGTGCAGAGACTACTAACACAGCAGTATTACTCGCCCAAACTGCTCTGAACATGACAAACTTTTGTATACGGAACTCTCTACAAACCTCTCTTATTGCTGTACCGTCTAGTTTGTGTGAGATGCAGAACTTCACTATGCTTGCTAATTTAAACTGTAAACAACCTGGAATATATTTCTACCATATTGGGGTTACCCGACCGACTTCTACACTTTTCAACCAAGTGCCTTTTTCCTTGCAGGTAGTTTCCACTCTAAATGCTAGTGATTGTTTCTTTTTTGTCAATGCCAAGAAGGGAGGAAACAATGTATCAAATACTGTGTTATCATGCAGCTCTGTTACAAATGTATCCTATTCACACTCAGAAATGTATCTTCCCTTAGGCTGGTTTTTAGTATGTGGCAAAATGACGTACACTTACGTCCCTGCAAATGCCACTGGTGGTCCGTGCACTTTTGCTAGGCTTACAACTGCTGCCTTCGTCCGGCCCCCCAGTTATCCCCGCTCTGCCCCCATGCCCTCGACCTGTAACTCAAACGTGGAGCCTTACAGTGATGAGACAGCTCTTGGGCTGTCAGTGTCAATCCTTGGGACACCTGGATTGGCCCTACACAACTCCCTAGAGGTAAGCCGACTCGCTTGCTCCCTAGCCAAGACCATTAACCTCACCTCAACCATACTAGCTTCCATAAATTATGAGCTGTCCAGCCTACGTACAGCGATTCTACAAAATAGAATGACCATAGATTTCCTGCTGCTACGCCTCAACCATGGGTGTGAGGAATTCGAAGGAATGTGTTGTTTTAACCTCACAGATGAAAGTGTGTCCATTGAGCGCTCGATCCAAGACCTACGTGACTTGGCGAAACAAATCTCAGACCCGTCCATGGGACTGGGGACGGGGTGGTTCTCCAAATTGTTTGGTTGGTTGGGGGGCCTTAAAACCCTAGTTATAGGAGTTTTCCTTCTTTCTTAGTTTGTGCCCTCATACCATGTTGTATCCCCATCCTCCACCGCTCCATTACCACCACCCTCGACACCCTGGTAGAACGCAAGGCTGCTACCACTGTTATGGCCCTGACCCAATACACCCCTCTGCGGCATGCCTCCAGTAATACAGCCCTCTACCGCCTCTAGCGGTTGAGGTCTTACTTAAAAAGGGGGAATGAGGCAGTCATGAGGTTTAGCTGCAGGTAACCCTTCCCCCAAGCCATGCTGCAAGCCGGCTCTGATCAGCCTGACCCTTCCCCCAAGCCATGCTGCAAGCCGGCTCTGATCAGCCTGACCCTTCCCCCGCAAGCCATGAGGCAATCAGCCTGCTATTTCTTTAAACACCCTTCCCCCACTCCAGGTCTGAGCACAGTATCCCCTAGCCCAGAAACCAAAAGACCAGAGCACACCGGTTTGGACAGGTCACCCAGGTACCTTCCCCAGGGGCTGCTGATTGGTGGACAAGAAATACCTGTGGCAAATGGGATTACAGAATGAGTTTGAAATTATACTGTATTTAAGGCATTGAAGGACGTCCCTGGGGGTTCAGACCCTTGTGGAGGTTGCTGGTATCTCTGTCTGATCCTGTGTGCACATTAAAGATCCTGATTGCATTCCAGCCTGTCTGAGAGTTTTCCTTCTGTGGGTGAGTGATAGAATAAGAGCTTTTCATAGCGCTTGCCATTACATTATGACCCCCTGCTTCCCCCAATCTCTCTCTCTGACACACATAATTATGACCTCCTGCTTTCCCCCTATCTCTCTCTCTAATGACTCCACTGCTTCTCCAGTCTCTCATGACCTCTCTGCCCCAGGCCCAGTCTCTTGTGAATACCTCCCCTCAGCCCTAGTCTCTCTCATGACTCTCCCTCCTCCAGGTTCAGCCTCTCTCAGGATCTCCCTCCCACAAGCCCAGCCTCTTTCTCAACCCACCCCCCAGACTCAGCCTCTCCCTCAACACCCTCCCCCCCCCCCGCCCCCCCAGGCCCAGTCTCTGACAGATTCTGCATCAGTGGCATTTCCTTTCTCCACTGCGAGGCTGAGTTAACTAGCTGTTAGATGCAGTTATTGATTGTTCACTGCTATTAGCCACGCTGTGGAGAGAGACTAAAAAACACACATGTCACTTTCCTTCAGACTTCCCCATTGTGTTGAATGAAAGTGAACACCATGTTTTCTGGCTCTCTCTATACCGGGGCCGGCAGCAGTGAACAATTGATGGCTGAACTAGCTTTGCATCATCATTGGCATGCCCTCGGTACCGGCATCAGCAAAGGGGGGGGGGGGGGAATTAGACTGAGGCAATGTTTACTCATTAATCCCCATCAAAAACATTCAGTCCCTCTGCGAGCAAATGACAACCACAGCACAGCACAGTCGGACAATGCTGCCACTGTTACGGCACACGTAGTCATGCATCCAGCATGATCAGTGCAGCTGTGTCTATCCTACAATCTTGTGCAGTAAAGAACTTCTAAAGCCTGCAATCTATGAATGTTTTTAGGGGGCTTCAGCCGGCCCTATCATTAGGTAAACTAGGTGGTCACCTTTATCAGCAGCTTCTGGGGGCAGCAAAGAGCAGGGGATTCAAATCGAAACAATAGATTATGAGAACTGAGGGGGAGGGGCATATGGCTTAAGATTTGTCTAGGGTTCAACTCAATAACTGGTTAAAGGAAAGAAACTGTCTGGATCCATGTCATTTTGATTTCAGTCCTGGGTATGGAGCAGATACAGTTCTCAAAGTCCTATTATATTTAGAAACGATCTCCACAGAAACCATGTCAGGGATTCGCCTGAATATTAGTGTAGCGGCAGAGCGCAAACAATCCAATAATACCAGGAATCTGTTCAGAAGGTCCAAATCATTTATTTGTGCACAAGATTCAAGCAGAATCACATTCAAAATGGCTGAGCAATGACTGTTAGTAAAACAACAACTTTTATACTGTTCTTTCCCATTCTGGACATAGGCAAACTTTTCATTGGTCCCGGTAACCCCTTCTATCCCATCTATTGGTCCCGGTACCACTACGTAGTTGTCCAATGAGGACCTTGGTCTGGGCTCAGCACCTGCTTGCCCCCCTTACAGTCCTCATTACAATGGTCAGTTCTTCAACTTTGATACTTTTCTCCTCCAAGGTCGCTAACCAGCTGGAATATGTGGGAAAGCAGGGCACTGTAACCTTTTTCTCAACAGAGTTAATTAATTCCATAGAAGCTTCACACATCTTATCAGTTCCAATTAAAGCTGTTTACTGTCTTTTCTAAGTTTCGTTTCTGCTTAGCTATGTTCAGTTAAGCTGAGTTAAGTTTCAGTTCTATGGGGGCAATATTGGGGGGGGGGGGGGTTCCATTCCTCTGGACCTAACCATAAGCTTCATTTACAGGTCAAGCTACTCGGACCTGCCTGTTTAGTTCAATCAGCATGGATCGTAGGCCTGAGCCTACCACATTCCCCCCTTTGATTAATCTCACCCTAATGCTAATAAGGTGTGAGATCTAAATCACTTAATTACACTGGAGTTGGGTTTTTACCAATGGTACCAGGAATAGGGTGCCATAGGGCCAATATCTTAGTGGCAGTCTTGCGTTCTACGGTATTTTTTATCACACTGTTAATAGAGCGCATACAGCATGGGATTATACATGGTAACAACAGAAACAAGGCTACAAATACTAATATTATCATAACAAAAGTAGTAAGTCCCCCCAGGCCAGAGAAGATAGATTCGAACCAGTTAGGTATCTTAAGACCATGCCAGGTCTGTACTGGCACATAAGCTTGTTTTTGCATGTTTTCAGCAATCTCTTCAACTACTTGACCCTTGTCATCTATCTTCAAACAACAATTGGTTAAATTCAACTTACCACATACTCCTCCTTCAGCTGCTAACAAATAATCTAAAGCTAAACGATTTTGATAAATAGCTGTGCGCATTTGTGTGCTTTGTCTAGCTAGAAGTGTAAGTGCTTGACTAGTCTCATTAGTAATTAGTTCAACCACTGCTTGTAAACGTATGATACGGTTTATCATATACACAGGGGTCCGGTATCCCCACGTGCCATCTTGCTTCCAAGTGGCTGGTCCATAATAGGCAATAGTTCTCTCAGGTGGCCAGTCTTCCCCTTCCCATCTCTCCCTTTTGCCTATCTTCAAAGCTGCTCTTTTCTGTCTCTTGGTATAGACTGGGTAACCTAATTGTTCTCCATGTTCTGTGGGTAACAGAAAGAAGGAAGGTCGGATGGTTCCTAAGACACATGCCCCTCCCCAGTGAATAGGGAGTCGAGCGTATGCTCGGGTTCCACAGATCCAATACAAGCCAGGTGGAGCTTGCAGGCATGTGGCTGGGCAAGGTTAGTCCATAAATCAGCAAGCTCAGGGAATTTTGATAATGTGTTGGTAGGTTCAGATGCATTAACTCCTGACCACCAGGATGTCTGTTTTGTGGTGTCATTATAAAACCTCTGGCTAAGACAGACAAGCTGTCCTACCTTCAAGGTGAACTGGGGTCCAGTCCGAGCATAACACAGACGTCCAACTATTGGGTGTGCTAATACCCATTCACTGGTGGTCTTGTGCAGCTCTGTATGATTGTAGGCTATTGAGTAATTCAGTTCTTGGGCCTCCCAAGGCCCATCCTAGTTCCTCCGCAGAAGTAACAGTCTGAAATGTGGAGACTGGAGACCACGGCTCCAGCCAACTCTAAGAACAAATTCTGAGAAGGGTGAGGGATATCAAACTTATTTACATGCATGGTTTCATAGAAAGTATTATGTATATGATACCGTGATGAACGATGGGCCTGGGTATTCAGTCTTATATATACAATGGTTCCGGGATCTGATCCAGTACCCGCAATACGTAGTCCAAATTTATATCCTTGCTTCCAAGCACTGGGGTTTATTATGTGTAACTCTAATGGGTTACAGGCACCCTTCTTACATTTTTCTGGATTCTTTAGAGAGGGATTAAGTAGGGCTGCCATTCGATTATCCCTGGTATTCTCTACCATACCAGTTTTCCATGTAGCATAGAACACACATTCCCACTTTGGGCAATAGTAGTCTTTCACTGGTGCTGTGCTATACTCATTTGCTAAAACTCGTTTACCTGTACATGCCCCCCACCCGGTGGTTCCTTCGGGACACATATATTTATGATCATAATAATATGCTTTTTCCCAGTTAGCACAATGAGACCGACCATCCCTATTTATAGCATCGCAAGCATCAAAATACAAAACAGCACCCTTTGTAGGGTCGGTGAGTGGGGGTGTGGCATTAAGTAAAGCTCCATCTGCATCATCCCATCGTATTTCTAGAGTATAATAGGATGGGTTCTGATGTGGGTTAAAACAAACTTTAGTATTTCCCTTAGTACAAACGTTCAGTTCAGTGGTGTTGTATATACACCGGCTCACTGTACCAGTACAGGTATAGTAAGAATGATAAAGCAAAGTCTGAGTTACTTTCATTCCAGTTCGAGTGGAAGTAATGCAGGCAGTGGAGTGGAGGAGTGGCCTAGTGGTTGGGGCAAGGTACTTCAGGCCGGAAGGTCGGGGGTTCAAATCCCACTAGAGGACAGCAACCTTGGGCTGGAAGGACTGGGGTTTCTAGTCCCACAGGTACTCCTTGTGGTCTTGGGCAAGCCACTTAACCCTCCATAGCCCATGTTCCCTGTAAAATAGTTATCTCCAAGTTATAATGCCCTGTTCAATGTAATTTCAGTTTGTTCAATGTAAACTGCCTTGATATCATGAAAGGCGGTATATAAGAAATGTTAAATAAATAAATAATAAATAAATGGGGGTAAAACAAGAACAAGTTCAAATTCCCCCAGACAGGCAACCAGGACAAAATAGAAACAAAGATGCATGTTGATTGTAGTTCGTCTGATTCGCCGCTGAAAAATCTTGACCTCGACCTTTCTGGCACAATGCTGACCCGTTTGCTAATGAAGCAATTCAACGGGTGTCAATGTTGATTGAAGATCCTCAAGTTGTCCATTGTAGCCAACTTACCAATCGTAGCTGGCCTGAAGAAAGTCTGTAAGTACAAAGTTATTCAATGAAGAAACAAGTATTTTTGCTGTGTTGGAAACAGCAATCCTCTTCAAAAGACTTGTCAACTGTAGAACACTGTAGTTCATGAGTGTCCCAAAGGAGTTCTAGGTTGCTGGCTGCCGCCGCAGGGTAAGACGCAAAGGGATGTCAGGATGTGGCTCTGCTGTCCACTGGTCTGGATCTGGGACTGCTGCCGGCTTGACTCTGCTATGATGAATCCAGGAATCGATTTCTGCTACCTTTACTGCAGTTGGTGTAGAGAGGATGACGGTGTATGGTCCCTTCCAATGCGGTTCCAGCGGTGTCTTCTTCCAATCTTTGATCCACACCGAGGTACCAGGCTTGTAGGGATGCAGGGGTTCCATCAAGTTGATAGGCAACTGGTCCTGTATCCACGCATGGAGAGTCTGCAGAACAGAACTAAGAGCTAGAAGTTCTTGTCTGGTTATTTCTGAATCAATCTGTGGCAAATTACCTTTTACACCCTGCACTATCGGTGAAGGTTTGCCATACATAACTTCAAAAGGGGAAAATCCTGATGATTTCACAGGAGCTGAGCGTATTCTGAGTAAAGCTATTGGGAGAACCTGGGGCCACTTTAGGTGTGTCTCCTGACATAGCTTGGACAGCTGGGATTTCAAAGTTCTATTCATTCGCTCAACTTTCCCTGAACTTTGGGGTCTGTATGCAGTGTGTAACTTCCACTGTATCTGTAAGGCACTTGCTAACTGCTGGGTAATTTGAGATACAAATGAGGGTCCATTGTCTGACCCTATTACTGCTGGGATTCCAAATCTGGGGATAATTTCTCTTAACAAAACCTTGGTAACTTCTCGGGCTTTTTCAGTCCTGGTGGGGAAGGCCTCCACCCACCCAGAGAAGGTACAAACCAGAACTAACAAGTAACGGTATCCGCTGGCTTTTGGCATTTCGGTAAAGTCTACTTGCAGGTGGTGCATGGGGGTAACACCTCCTGACTGAACTCAGGGTGGTGGCGTGGGACCCTGTTTGGCATTATTCTTGGCACAAATTAGACACTGGCGGGATACGGAGGCTGACAAGGCTCCCAACAGAGCAATACAAAAGTGTGGGTTGAGTGCTTTTTCCATAGCACTTTTCCCATAATGTGTGGCTTGATGAAAGGCCTTGACGAAGGCTGGTCCCAATGATTCAGGGATCACTATCCGTCCTGGGGGTTGACTGCCCTCTGGTGGTGGCAGCTCAATCCACCCATCTTTCAGTACTCCCTTTTCTTTATCACAGTAGTAGTCCAATTCTTTGGTGGTATATCGTGGTGTCCATAAATTAAGGAGTACAGGAAATAATACTGCTTGTACTGGTATGGCTTGCGATGAAATTTGGCCTGTCATGGCTGCTTTGCGTGCTGAGGCATCAGCAAATCTATTTCCTTGGGCAACTTCTCCTTTTCCTGCTTGGTGTCCTCGACAGTGCATGACAGCAACACGTGTAGGGGCCCATACTGCATCTAGTAGCATCAATATTTCTGGGCTGTATTTGATTGACTTGCCTCCCGAGGTGATGAGCCCTCATTCTTTGTAGAGAGCTCCATGTGCATGCAGAGTGGTGAAGGCATATTTTGAGTCCGTGTATACGTTCAACTGAAGGCCTGCACCCAATACTAGTGCTCTGGTGAGTGCTATCAATTCTGCTTTCTGGGCTGATGTGCCTGATGCAAGAGCTGATGATTCAACGACTTCCTCTCGGGTGACCACTGCGTACCCGGCACAGCGTCGTCCATTAATGATGAGGCTGCTTCCATCCACGAAATAGGTCTGATCAGGATTTTCTAGGGGCACATCAGTCAGATCAGGTTGACTTGAAAATACAGTATCCATGACTTCTATACAGTCATGCTCCGGAGGGTCTCTGCTGATTGATATCAATGTGGCTGGGTTCAAGGCATGGCTCACTTCCAATTGTATTTGCGGATTTTCACATAGCATGCTCTGGCATTTCAGCATTCGAGAATTGGTGAGCCAATGATTTGCCTTTTGTTCCATGAGGGCAAGTACTGCATGTGGTACTGTGATGCGTAGATTCTGTCCTAAGGTGAGTTTGTCTGCTTCACTCACTAATAACGCTGTAGCTGCAACAGCTCTCAAACATGGTGGCCATCCTTTGGCTACAGTGTCCAATTGTTTCGATAGGTATGCTACGGGTCGCTCCCAATGTCCTAATTTCTGAGTCAACATGCCTAGAGCGTTCCCTTGCATTTCATGTACAAATAGATGGAAAGGCTTGTGAACGTCTGGTAATCCAAGTGCTGGTGACGACATCAATTCTTCCTTCAGGGTTTTGAAAGCTGCGTCTTGTTCAGGTCCCCACTCTAGTGGCGACTTCTCTTCTCCTTTGGTGGCTTCATATAGTGGTTTAGCAATCTGAGCAAAGTTAAGTATCCATATTCGGCAGTACCCTGCTGCTCCCAGAAAGGCTCTGACTTGCTTTCTGGTAGTTGGGGTTGGGATACTGCATACGGCTTCTTTCCTCTCTCGTCCTAATTGTCAGCTTCCTTTGGTCAGGCGGAAGCCCAAATATCTTACTTCTTTTTGGCATAGCTGTGCTTTTGCTCTGGAAACTTTGTATCCAGCTTCATCCAATAGTTGCAAGAGGTCATTAGTGGCTTGTATACATTCACTTTCCGATATGGCAGCTACCAGTAGATCATCCACATATTGGAGAAGTACTCTTTTTCCAGGGGCCACAGGGTAGCTTGAAAGATCTTGGCTTAGTGCAGCACTAAAAATGGTGGGTGAGTTCTTGAATCCTTGAGGCAATCGTGTCCAAGTAAGTTGGCCCCGTCTTCCTGAGACAGGGTCCTGCCATTCAAAGGCAAACAGCAATTGGCTAATTGGGGCTAATCTTATGCAAAAGAATGCATCCTTCAAATCCAAAACAGTAAAGTGGGTAGCTTCAGCAGGAATCAGTCCTAAGAGTGTATAAGGATTTGGCACAACTGGATGTATGGTTTCAACTGCTTCATTCACTCTCCTTAGGTCTTGCACTGGGCGGTAGTCACCTGTCCCAGGCTTCTTCACTGGCAAGAGAGGAGTGTTCCATGGTGACTGACATACTTTAAGTAGGCCATACTCCAGTAGTCTCAACAAGTGGTGGTGGATGCCTTCAATTGCTGCTCTTGGGAGTGGGTATTGTTTGACATGTACTGGTTCTGCACTAGGCTTGAGGTTCACAATTATTGGAGCTATATGTTTGGCTAGGCTTGGTGGGGCCTACAATACTTTTTAGAGTATGTTCGACATTGGTGTCAAGGATTGGCTCTGTACCATAATATCTCCACTCTTCTTCTCGGGGAACAGTAAGCACCATCAGTCCCGCAGGTTTTGAATTTACTGTCATTTGCATTTCTCCTTTCTCAGTAAAGGATATTTGGGCCTGCAGTTTGGCTAGCATATCTCGTCCCAGTAGTGGCACTGGGCACTCGGGCATGTAAAGGAATTGGTGCGTTATTTGCTGTCCCCCTAAATTACATATGCGGTTTTGAAGAAAAGGCTTAGTGGCTTTGGTACCAGTTGCTCCCACAATGGTGACTGCTCTTGTAGAAAAAGGGACTATTTGCTTATCTACTACAGAATGTTCTGCTCCAGTATCAACCATAAAGTCCATGAATTGGTCTCCTATTTGTATACTGACCATAGGCTCCTGGAGACCTAAAGCGAATTCGGAGCCCAGTCTGTCCTAATCTGCTTCATCTAAATCAGAGGCCGTTGCGGCTGCGACTCCCTGTATGGCCTCCGCTCGTTCTCGTTGAAAATGTTCTCGATTGGTTCCTCTGCGGTTCTGGGTCGGCCTCTCTCTCTTTCCCTCCAAGGGGCGTTTTCCCCTTCATCCTGAGAGGCGTCTTCGAGTCACGGGCATGCACTTCTCCAATGTCCTTCTTCCTTGCAGTAAGCGCATTGGTTTGCGCCTAGTGGGGACCGGCTATCTCCTCGGCCCCGCCCTCTTCCTCTGCTCCTTTGACTAGGGACACCTCCCCTTTTCTGTTCAACTATGGCCGCAGCCAAAAAATCAGCTTTCTTCTTCATCCTTCGATCACTTTCTTTCTGTCTTTCATTATCACGATTCACAAACACTTTATGAGCGACTTCCAGTAACTGAGTTGCATTCATGCCCGCAAACCCTTCTAATTTCTGTAGTTTACGTCTAATGTCTGGTTGTGACTGGTTTACAAAAGCAGCATTCACCATGCATAGGCTTCCTGGTGCATCTGGGTCATAGGGTGTATACATCCTGTATGCTTCAGATAATCTTTCATAGAATACTGCTGGGCTTTCATCTATGCCCTGAATGACTTCGGTCACTTTAGAGAGATTCATGGCTTTCTGACCCCCCTTTCGCAGACCTTGCATAAGGCCTTGGCGAAACCGTGATAAAGCTCTGGATCCTCTATCGGTATTCGGATCCCACTGGGGGTCTTCATTAGGGAATTCTCTTTTAGCTGCTTCGCGATTGTCTATTCCTGCTCCTTCCCCTCCCTCTGCCAGGGGATTGTCTGCTAACCAATCAATAGCTGCTCACTTAATTCGTGTCCGCTCCTCAGTAGTAAATAAAGTAGACAGGAGCTGACGGCAATCTGACCAAGTGGGTTGGTGGGTCTCCATAATGGTATGCATTAATTCTGTTAACTCTTGGGGCTTGTCAGTGTAGGAAGCATAATGCAATTTCCAGTTCAGCAAATCAGTAGTGGAGAAAGGCACATATACTAGACTTAGGGGTCCCGCCACTATCTGGTCCTCCTCATTTCTTACGGGCATTCCCGGGACCTGCCGTAGTGGCATCATTTTCTTGACAGGAGCTTTCTGTAGCTTAATAGAGACTTTCTTGACAGGGGCTTTCTGTCTCACAGTGCGCTTAGTCTGAGACGCTTCGCTTGTTACAGATGAGCTTGCACTGACAGTTGATTTTACGCTATCAGCCTCGCCCTGAGAGGACACTTCCTCTTCTTCTTGCTCTGACTCAGCCTTCTCCTCAGTCTCAGGCGAGTCAATATCCTCATCAAGAGGGGGATCATCTATCTGCCCTTCTGGGGGTGGGTCCGGGGATGGGTCTCGCTGTCTCCGCGGTGCTGCCGCAGGACGCGGAGGTACTTTCACTGGGCACTGGGCTCGGGGCTGTCTAGTTACAACTCCCGGGGACTCAGGATCTACAAGAACAGGTTTCTGACTAGGTTTCTCAACTGTCCCTGTCTTCTGGGTCTGGTCTGGTCTGTTAATGCTAACATTATTCTGCACTGTTCTTCATAACAGCGCTGTGCCCAAGGGGGCGGGCTCTCACAAATACTTAACCAGGAATCTATATAAGGATACTGGTCGGGGTGCGCTACTCGCACCTTCTGGTGAACTGACTGAATAATTCCTATGGTAAAGGTTCCCTCTCGGGGCCACATAGGATCTAATGCAGGCCACTCCCTAGTACACAAAACTTGCAATCGTGTTGCTGTCATTTTAACTCCATAATCTCCTGAATATCCTTTATTAAAATACTTAATCATACATTCTAACGGAGTGTGCCTGGTAGACCCCGCCCCTCCCATATCGATGTGTGCGCGCAACAACAAACAGAAGGGAAAAGGAGGGCGGACCGTGGGTGAGGGGTCCTCACGGCCCTAGAAACATTTAAGGGAAACAAATAACAAGACAAGACGACGGTCGCTTCCTCCTTTTTATGACCTGAACGCGGTCGCCCGGTCAGGAGCTGCGTTACTCAGGAGTCCGCCTTCGCTTGGTCCGTGCTGCCAGACCTCTCACTCACACTTCATTCACACAATCATGCTAGCAACGTATCCCAAAAACAGCCCAATCCTGTCTCTTCTGACTAGGCTATATCAAATTTCAAAATCAAAGTCAAAATCAAAAAGACGATAGTTTCACCCCGCGAATACACTATGCAGGGTTAGTCGGACCATCTTGAGAGGTGATCAAGCTCTCTTACCAAATACCAAGTTCCAAGTTTCAAGATTCAAACAGCAGTTCTGCTCTGACTCATCTGTCTAGACATATCAAAAACTATACTCACCGGATCCGGTCCCCACTCCCGAGCAAGCGCATGAGTTGGACCTCGGACTCCCCTCACGGGTTCGAGGTGTTGGTTCCATCCGGGTCCGGCACCCGCCGAGGCCTGGCCCAACTCCCTCCGATGCAACTGGACCGGTGGCGCCTGGGAGCCGAGCCCACGTCGGGAGGGCACGATCCCGGCAGGACCAAACCTGTAGAGGCGGAAAGTCGTGGTATATTGTCCTATATACCTTCTACTAACCACACTTCCCGGCCAACGCACCAAGAATATGTAGCGGCAGAGCGCAAACAATCCAATAATACCAGGAGTCTGTTCAGAAGGTCCAAATCATTTATTTGTGCACAAGACTCAAGCAGAATCACATTCAAAATGGCTGAGCAATGGCTGTTAGTAAAACAACAACTTTTATACTGTTCTTTCCCATTCTGGACTTAGGCAAACTTTTCATTGGTCCCGGTAACCCCTTCTATCCCATCTATTGGTCCCGGTACCACTACGTAGTTGTCCAATGAGGACCTTGGTCTGGGCTCAGCACCTGCTTGCCCCCCTTACAGTCCTCATTACAATGGTCAGTTCTTCAACTTTGATACTTTTCTCCTCCAAGGTCGCTAACCAGCTGGAATATGTGGGAAAGCAGGGCACTGTAACCTTTTTCTCAACAGAGTTAATTAATTCCATAGAAGCTTCACACATCTTATCAGTTCCAATTAAAGCTGTTTACTGTCTTTTCTAAGTTTCGTTTCTGCTTAGCTATGTTCAGTTAAGCTGAGTTAAGTTTCAGTTCTATGGGGGCAATATTGGGGGGGGGGGGTTCCATTCCTCTGGACCTAACCATAAGCTTCATTTACAGGTCAAGCTACTCGGGCCTGCCTGTTTAGTTCAATCAGCATGGATCATAGGCCTGAGCCTACCACATTAGTGCTTCTGAATTTGTCAGCAGCATTTAATACTATGGGCCTCAATTTCATGCTTACACGGTCAGCAGAAACAACTACCAGCAACACGATATTTGCTTGGTTCAAATCCTGTACTGTGCATAATCTGAAGATAGAACATGTAAATTCCAAGACGTATATATTCCAATCACTTAATTGAAAACAAAATTTATATTTTTACCTTGTCTGATCTTCTTATTCTCTAATAATATTGATCTCAGCCTCTAGTTATGCTTTTCCTCTGTCTCCTAACTCATCTTCTAGGGTCTCCAGCCCATCTGCCACTTCTTCCCCCCTCCCCCCACCCCCCCCCCCCCCACGCCCCATTTTCTTCACTTTATTACATCTCTGGCATTGATATTTTCATTTCAGCTTGCTTCCATTTGTTTTTCATTCTCTCTATCAACTCAGATTTTACTCCTTCTTACCATCCAGTCCTCAGTCCCCCTCTTGTTACTGCATCAACCACTTTTCAATCCTTAACACAGCCTCTTCCTTCACATCTCTCTCTCTTTAGCCAGCTTCTTAGTCCCCAGTATTTAACTAACTTTCCCCTTTTTCTCTTCCCTCCCCATGTCCAGCATCCCCTCCTTCTCTCCTCCCATGCCAGTGGCTCTCCCCTCTCTCTCCTTTATCCAGTGCCTCACTCCCTTTTCTCAACTCATCCCGCTACCATTTCCCCCTCCCTCTCTCTATCCTACCCCTCATGTTTCAATCTTTCCCTTCTTCCTCTCTTCTTCTTTCTGTGTCCAGAAACTCCTCTTTCTTTCTCCCTCTCTACCCTCATGCACAGCATCCCCCCCTCATCTCCCATGTCCACCATTTCCCCCCTTTCTCTCTCTCTCTGTTCAACATCTATCCTCTCTCTCCCTCCCCTGTGTCAGCATATCTTCTTTCCCTCTTCTCTGTGTCTAGCATCTGTTCTCTGCCACTGTGTCTATTATCTTCCTTCTCTTTCTCTTCTTATCTCCCACTCCATCTCTGTCCCATAGCCACATTTCTCTTCCCTGTCTCCATTCTCCCCGTTCCCATCAATCTATCCTCTCTCTCTCTCCTCCTCCTCCTCATATCCAGCAATCTTTCTGGTCTTTCCCCCTCCTTATGTTCACTGTCTCTCCTCCTTCTCTCTCTCTCTCTCTCTCTGTTCACCATCTCCCCTCTCTCTCCCTCCCCCTTGTTTCCAGCATTTCCCCTATCTCTTGCTCCTTCCCCCTGTATCCAACAGAGAATGACAGGCAAAGTACAGGCCGGTAAGCCTTACCTCAGTGGCAGGAAAACTGATGGAGACAATGATAAAAGAAAGGATAGTGACCATTCTGGAATCCACTGGTTGCAAGATCCAAGGTAAGATGCTTTTACCAAAGGAAGACTGCACCAAATGAATCTGATTGATTTATTTGACTCCGTGATCAGAGAATTGTAATAAGGGCATGCAATGGATTTGAGCTACTTAATTTTCAGCAAAGTCTTTGATACTGTTCCTCATAGAAGGCTTATGAATAAACTGAGTAGCCTGGGGATGAGCCCCAATATGGTGAACTGGATCAGAAATTGTTTGACTGACAGTTGACAAAGGGTGGTTATAAATGGAAATCTCTCAGAAGTGGCTTAGTGATCAGTTATCCAATCAGTGCTATTCAATATCTTTGTAAATGATATTGATAAGATATGTATGCTCTAGAGGAGAGGAGAGGAGGGTCAGGGGAGATATGATAAATATTTAAATACTTAAAGGGTATTAATGAACTAACAAAACTTTCTCAAAGAGATTGAAGCTATAGAAGACATGAAATGAAGCTACAAGGAGGTAAACTCAAAAACAATATCAGGAAATACTTTTTCATGGAAAAGCTGCTGGGTGCCTGGAATGCCCTACCGGAGGTGGTAGAGGAAAGAACAGTGACAGAATTCAAAAAGGCATGGGATAGACACAGAGGATCACTTTATAGAAAGAGGATACAAGCAAAGCAAACTTGAATAGCTTTTACACATCACAAAATAGATGGTTGTACCTGCGGCTTTGTGCAGGATAGCCTTCTCAATCCTGCACAAAGGGATGAGTACAACCCTAAACAAAGACCTAGAGGGGGTAATGTGCTCAAAGCAGTGGGTACAATTTTAAACAAAGGCATAGAGAGGATAACCTGTGCAGAGTGGCTGGCACAACTCTAAACACCTCATTGGCCATACTAGATGGATCATGCTGGTCTTTATCTGCTGTCATTTACTATGAGACTATGCTTGTATAACTAGGCAAGCAGCTCAGTGACTAACTGTGAAATACAATGCAGAGGAATCCATATGGATATAGATCAAGAAAAATTAGGCATATCTAATTCCACTGTAACTTCTGCTGTGCATATATTTAGCTAGGTTAAACCGGTGCACCCAGTTAGAAAGGCAACATTGTCATTCATAAAACAATTCATAGCATGGATGTCACTGTAATGGCAGGCCACTCTCCAAATGCCTATTTGGAATAATAAAATGTTTCAAATTTTATGAAACTATGTCTAAGTATACTATCAGAGACTTTTACCAAGTCTAATGCAGATCATCTTTGATCATCACTATCTGGACAACCGGGATTAGGATTAGTAAATATCTCTGATAACATACTTAAACATAGGAGTATGTTTACTAAACAGTTAGTGGCTTCCATGCGATATCTGAGCCATGGCCCCATAGTTTTACAGAATTTCTGGTGAAAGAACATGCCAAAAGAAAATTCTTTGGAGTAAGTCTTAACAGCAGAAGTCATTAGATTCACAAGGCAAAAAAAAAAAAATCCAATTAGCATTTTACATAGAGCTCCAGACCAGATGAACTTTGGGCCAACTGGGAAACAGGAAGGGAGTTCATCAACAATACAGCAGGCTGACTAGAGCCTGTTCCCATAGAGATGTGATGGCTCTTCTGTAAGATGTCTGCCTTCCATCCCAAAGGTTACTGGTTTGAGGTCAGCCTAGCCTGTGATAAAACAGAAGTGGGGTGGGAAAACTGAATTTCAGTGTCACGTTTTGGATTAAAATGATATTAAATGCAATTGTTGATATTTCCCATGTTGTTTCAAATGAATGCACATCCCTATCATAAACGTTGTTAAGAAATGAAGCAATTGAAGTTAAGGCAAGATCTTGAAGACCCAGAAAAATCTGCAAAAATTGGTCAGATCTGCAAAACAGAAACCATGTATCTGAAAACATTTTTGACACTGGAACATTTGAAGAACAACTTGAGGGGTCTAACCTGCATGGAGCAACGGGTACCCCTCTAGCCACCTTACTGTACAGACCACACTGGTCTCTATCTGCCATCATTTATGATGTTATGTGATGCTCTATCAGACCAGCTGAAAGTTGGTGAGTCGAGAATGGTGGTTTGCGCTAAAGCCACAGAGATCAATCAGCCTAAAAATAGTATAGGAGAGATAATACCCAGAGGCAGTGGAAGAGGATTCTTATCCCTGAAGGAACCCTTTGAACCAGTAAGGCCATATATAAGGGTAGCCAGGCAGACACACTCTTGCTGGCTCACCTGTTTTTAGTGGGCATGTCGTGCATCTACAATTATTTCAGCTCCCTTCATTTTTGTAGTGGAATGTTTGCTTCCAAAGGTTCACCTGATTCTCGCTTCTGTACACTCCCTGACTTCTGAATCCTGACTCTCTCCTCGTTCCTGCTCCAATCCTGCGAACAACTCCTGGCTCCTGATCCATATCTGGCTCCTATTCCTACCTGGCAACTGCACTATTCTGCCCTGGACCTTGCCTCTCCATCCATGCTCCCACCCAGAGTAGGCCCTGACATGCACTGAGATTGTGTGGCATCCAGTGGCACAGTAATTATTGTGTGGTTGGAAAGAAAGATGGATTCAATAAAATGTCAGCACATGCTAGAAGATAATGTCCCACAGTCAGTGTAGAAAATTAAGGTTAAAAGACATTTGGTATTTCAGCTAGGCAAAAATCCAAAACATATCCCAAAATCAACTATGAAATATTTCCAGGCAAGAAAGATTAAAGATTTTGAAGGGCCTTCACAGTCCCCAGACTTGAATATTATTGAAAATCTGTAGGGGGTTTTCAAAGATGCAGTTCATGCAAGGAGACCAAAGAAAAGAGACGGCTGAGGGGAGATATGATAGAAGTCTATAAATTAATGAACAGAGTGGAACGGGTAAACGTAGATCGATTGTTTACGTTATCAGAATATAGAAAGACTAGGGGGCATACAATGAAGCTACAGGGTAAACTATTTAAGACTAATAAAAGAAAATATCTTTTCACTCAACGTGTAATCAAACTCTGGAATTTGTTACCGGAGGATGTAGTAAAGGCTGTTAGTGTAGCTGGGTTTAAAAAAGGTTTGGACAAGTTCCTGGAGGAAAGGTCCATAAACCATTATTAAGAAGGGACCCAGGATATCAATGCTTGACCCAGTACAAGCATTGCGGAACCTGTGTCTTTTGGGGAAACTGCTCGGTACGTATGACCTAGACTGGCCACTGTTGGAAACAGGATACTGGGCTTGATGGACCTTGGTCTGACCCAGTATGGCATATCTTATGTTCTTATGAATATTTCCGAGCTAGAAGAGTTCTGCAAGGATGAGTGGGGAAACATTCTAGGAGCAAGAATACAAAGAAAATGTCTGGAAGTTATTTCTGCTAAAGAAGGAATCATAAAGGACTGATAGAAAGGGTGTCCAATCTTTTTCACCTTTTATCTTCATTTTCTTATTTTGAATAGTAACATAGCAACATAGGGGTATGTTTACTAAAACCCTGGTAATGTGCGGGCCACGCTAGTGTGCGGATGCCATATAAGGAGTGGGCGTTTCAGGCTGAAAAAAGCAAAACCGGGATTAATCATGCGCTAATGTGCGCGGTGCTCAAGTGCGCCCCGCACATTAGCGCATGAGAAAGCTGCGCGGGAAGCATATGTGGCGCGCTGATGCATAAGCACAGAAACAGAGCCACAATACAATAGTTAAGACGCTGACCAATGGTGCAGGGATCATGGGTTCAATCCCCCACTGTGCCCAATGAAGAAGGCTAGCTGAGGCATTACCTATTATGGGGAAGATTGCTTTAGGAGGCAATATATTTTTATTTTAATTACTACTACTAGCAAATGCACTCTCAAAGCGTGTTAACATAAGGCGCCCCATAAGGCACATTTT
Organism: Ichthyophis bannanicus; assembly: GCA_033557465.1. Classification (NCBI taxonomy): domain Eukaryota; kingdom Metazoa; phylum Chordata; class Amphibia; order Gymnophiona; family Ichthyophiidae; genus Ichthyophis; species Ichthyophis bannanicus. The sequence continues at coordinate 648,725,617 of CM066031.1, forward strand.
AAAGTGCCCTGTCCGCCAAGGCACCCTAGAATGTTGCTTATAGGGTGCTTTATAGGGTGCCTTATGAGTTTCCGCAAGGTCACAGCACTGTTTTTGATGGCAGCACTGTGCAGTTTAAGGAATGAAAATCATAAGTAGGTGCGCTGACATGCAAGGAGGAGCAGCAGCAGCATAGCACAATGGTTAAGACACTGACCACTGATACAGGGGTCATAAGTTTGCTCCCCAGTGTGCCTAATACATAAGGCTGGCTAAGGCATCAGCTTTGCAATGTACATATTGTTTCCTGCAGCACTTTATTTGTATTTTATTAATTGCTGCCATCAAACACGCCCTCACGTGCCATAATTGAAGGTGCCGCATAAGGCACCCTATAAGGCACTCCATAGTGCACATTATAAAGTGCACTGTCTGCCACCGCACCCTAAAATGTCCCCTATAGGGCACTCTATAAGTTGCTCCACAGGATAACGTATAGTGCACCTTATATGGACGGTAACCATAAGGTGCCCTATAGGGTGCCCTATAGGGCGCCCTATAAAGCGCCCTCTGAGGCACCTTATGGGTTCAGTACGCTGAGGGTGTTTTTGCTGGCAGCAATAATGTACATTAAAAATAAATATTGCTTTGGGCAGCTCTATCAAATAACCCCACTATGGGTTTGAACCCATGATCTCTGGCTCCACAGGCAGTGAAGTAACCATTGTGCTATAGCTCTATAGCTGCTAGCAAGCCCCTGGCTGGCTGCAGAGGGAGTGCACGTCACCACACAGACAGTCTGCTGTGGTCACCAGGATAGGGTTAGCACACCCGTACCCATGATGCACTACACATGCAAATCAGCTGTCCACAGATACACACAAGATGGGGTATGCACCCCCACAGCACCTCGGCCTGGTATTTGGAACTGACCATGTCCACCCCCACAGCACCTCGGCCTGGTAGGGGGTACTGACTGTGTGTTTTACTGGCACAGAGTAGCTACACACCGTCACATTGTGCAGGTACTGTGCTCACCCTGAGGGTACGGTGAGGCGCCCAGCACCAGGTCCACAGCACCTTCCATGGCAGACATAGGCCATGCTGGAGGTTCAAAGCAGTGGTAATGTGTGAGATAGGTAGTTTCTGCAGAAACACCTTGGATATATCTGTCTGTCTCAGTCAGGTGTAGCCCCCATGGACCCCTAGGAGGATCATGCACCACCACCACCCTCCTCCTCCTCCTCCTCCTCCTCCTCCTCCAGGTCCAAGGGTGGCAAACAGGGTCTCCCATCAACAGATCCACATTCTACCTCCCTGCAATGGTGGCAGTAGAGGGGACCATCAACCCCAGTCCTGCTGGGGAACAGACACCCTACAGGGCAGTCAATGCAGCTCTGTACACATCCATAACACCATAGCAAACAGACATTAGGCCTGGATATGCTAAGCAGCACCCCACCACTATCTGATATTCTCCTGCAGCAAGCCCTCAGCCACTGCACGGCACTCCATCAAGACACATACCAGCTACAAAAGGTCTGCTAGCTAGTTCATAATGCATGTTTCTGGTGGAAATACATGCACCCAGAACAGGGATGTCAGCATACACAACAAGCAGATAAGTCAGTGACTGGGCTCCAAAAGGAAACCCATAAATATCACATGAAAGAAATATCATATAGCACTATGGGTGCCTAGCCATGCTGTGGTCACTGCTCAGTCAGGGTGAGAGTGATCTCCCAGCAGGACATTCTGAGGTCACCCTGTCTGTGTAGGTGGTGGCTGGGCACTAAAATGGCCCAGCCAGTGCCCTATGCCCTGTGCAGATGCATCCTGGCCAGGCCACCCTGTCTGGCCTATACCCATGGTACCTTGCTCCTCATTATGCACATTGGCAGGCCAATACTGGCAACAGTGCTGGCAGTGTGGGCTGTGGAGGGTGTTTGCAGCCACCACACACTGTATAGACAGACACACACTCCCACACCTATGCCAGCATTGTGCTACTATAGAGGAGTTTAGCAGCCCTGCCCACCACACCAGTCCTGGGCACAGTACAGGCATGGATATGGTACGCAATACTGTTGGGGGTCACTCCCCAGGGTGGTAAACACTGTCAGAGACCAGACCTGAAGCACACACTGCAGACATCTGAAAGATTCTTATGATGGAGCTCAATCAGCAAACTGTGCTTAACGTAGGAATGTCTATCTGCCAGTACTCACAGCAAACGTTTGATAGCTGTGTACCGTATACCCAGGTGTAGGGTGGCATTGCTAAGGTATGCAAGTGCTAGTATTGGGAGATGCACGCAGGGCCCAATGTCCTGCCTCTCCAGGAGGCATTGGCCAATGGGGCCTGTGGGTGTGGGTGTGGGTGTGTCTGTCCCTGTTGGCTGCTGCTTTACGGCAGAGGTTCCTACCTCCAGTCCTGGTTTGCCAAACACTGTTCGGGTTTTCATGCTGTTCCTCATGAATATGCATGAGCTACATCTGCATACCATGGGGGTGGTGCATAGATATGCAGCACAGGCATCTTTATTAGAGGAAGCATGGAACCTGAATGGTGTGGGGCCCTCCAGGACTGCATTTGGGAGACTCTGCTCTAGGTAATGTGCCTGTTTATGGTGTCTGTGCTCGGTGGGGTAAAATATAGGCGTATTAACCATGCGTATGTTCTCAACATTAAAGGTTTATCCTTACTATCACGGTTTAGTTTTGGAAAAATATGTGGAATGGATTGGCAGGAGCCCCAGCTGGGCTTTGAACCTGTGACATTCTGTTCATGCACACACTGTCTGTGTGCACTGCACCACCATGTTGCCACAGATATACTGCATTCCCTGGGGAGTCCATGACTGTACATCCGACAGGGCCTGTTTGTTGCAGTGCATGGCACCCACCTGGACAGGGCTAGGCCATGGTCTGCTGTGGCCACCAGCTGCTGCCACCTCCACTACCAGTACCGCTCCATCCTTAGATTGAAGACAGCATAAACCCTGAAGGATTTGTGGCCCTCCAGGACTGCATTTGGGGTAATCTGTTCTAGGTAATGTGCATGTTTCTGGTGACTGTGATCTGTAGGGTAAAATAGAGGTCTTTGAGCTATGCTTCTGTTCTCTGCAATAAAGGTTCGTCTTTACTATCACGATATAGTTGTCGGTAAAATATGGGGACTGGATTGGCAGAAGCCCCAGCTGGGGCTTGAACCTGTGACCTTCTGTCTCCAAACATGCTGGTTGTGTGCACTGCACCACCATGATGCCACACAGACAGTGCATTCCCTGGTGATACCATGACTGCTTGTCCGGCAGGGCCTGTCTGTTGCAGTGCATTGCACCCACCTACACAGGGCTAGGCCATGGTCTGCTCTGGGCAGCTGCCACTGCCCCCCTCCACCTCCAGTACCACTGTGCCACCATGCTGACATGCCCTTCTGCTGGTGGTGCTGGTGGTACGCAGTCTCAGGCCATCCTGTGTGCGGGTAGGCGGCTGCCTATGGTGCGGGTTCTGGGGTAGGGGTGCCTGCATATCTGTCCGCACGTCCCCCAATCACCGCCTGCCAATGTTCCGTGCCCTTGGGGGTACCTGCTGGGTACTATCCCCTGTGACACTGTGCTACACACTCTCGTGCCCATGTTGGGCACTCATCAGTTGCTGACTGGCTGCTGTTCAGTTTCAGCATTCCTAGGTGCCATCTAGGCATGTGCCTAGTCCGCACTGTGCCCCAGCTGCACCACAGCATGTGCCGACTGCAGCCCTCTGTATCCCCTTTCCCAGCATCTGTCCAGTTGCCCATTCCGACCTGCCCGCCCTGCTGTTGTGGATATGTGCATGCCATAGGTAACCTGTCCAATGGAGAGGGAAACCCTGATCCGTGCTATTTCACTGTGGGCTCATTCACCTTGTATGGGGACGGAGCGTAGACCCTTCTAAAATTCATATTTATTTTTTGGGGCATTTTTGGGAGTGTTTTTTGATGCTCCCCATTACTATCACTATTGCCCAGCTTGATTATAATTTTTTTATAATTTTTTGGGGTCATTTTTAATGTTTATTTGCCCTTTTGTTCCGTGCACATGTATCACACTGCTCACGTTTTGTAGGTTTCCCTGGTTTTGCTGTACATTGCTGACAGAAATGGTTTCTCTTCCCTTTAAATCGGCTCTAACGCGAGGTTTTCACTCGCGGTATTTTTTTCCTCGAAATTCAGCCCCGCTCCTGTGCGGGGAGCCTCTCCCCTCCCACTCTCCACCCATTGACCCCGTCTCTCTGCCCCTGGGGAGCCTTCCTCCGCCGTCCCGGAGCCTTTCCACGCCTCTATTGCACAGTAGCGTCCGCACACCTGAGCGGGCCCGTTAGTGCGGTGCGCACATGTGTGGGGCACAAAAACGCATCATTAGCATGCGCTAAGGTACCTTAGCGCACGCTATTGTGCGCCGTGCACTTGTGCGCCGTTTAGTAAACATACCCCATAGTAGATGATGGCACATAAAGACCAAAATGGCCCAATTAGTCTGCTCAGAGGAAGTTAGGTTTGTAATTGCCACTCCATACAAATTAAATTCAGCACCTTCCTTTAGGTTGCAACTGCATTTTGTTCATGATACTCCCATCACTTCTTTGAAGTACAAACGTTATTTCACTGCTTTTCTGAGCTGAGGCACCCTCATTTTCCTTCTTTTTGCTATTAAGGAATCCTTTGTGTTTATCCCATGCTTATTTGAATTCCATTACTATTTTTGTCCCTGCCATCTCCTCTGAGATGGCATTCCAGGCACCCACCATCCTTTCCATGAGCAAATATTTCCCAATGTTCTTTCTGAATCCCCTTCCGTATAGCTTTATGACACGTCCCCTAGTTCTAGAGCTTTCATTACTTTGGCAAGAGTTTGTTTCTTATGCATTACACCTTTCAAGGATTTAAACATCTGAATCATTTATTCCCCTGTCCCTCATCTCCTCTAGCATGCACATATTTAGTTTCTCACCCCTCATTCCAGATATCTTCTGGCACAGACTCTGTATCACTTTGGTTGCTTTCCTCTACGCTGCCTCCGGTCTCTTTGGGCCCAATTTTCAAAGGTCTTTACATGGGTAACTTCCCTAGTTACCCATGTAAAAGCCTTATCTAGGATTTTTGAAGGGCACCTGCATGGGTAGTTCCCTTCGAAAATCCCGGATAAGTCCCTAATGCGCCCAGATGCTATGCGGGTAGCATCAGGGCGTGTTAGGGGCATTCTGGGGTGGAGCAGGGGCAGAGGAAAGGGCTAAATAGGTAGCAGCAATTTTCAATGCTACCCTTAAAGATAGTTAAGGTTTTTCCTCGGCTATCTTTAAGGCACAAAGGCTAAGCGGGTAGCATCGAAAATCGCCGGTGCATCCAGACAAACCCAGTTTTTCACTTCTGCTGCTGCAGAAGTGAAAATCCAGGTTAAGGGGGTCGGTGGGCACGCTATGCACTGCCGCAGCACATAGCCTGCCTAATTGAAAATCGGGCCATTTATATTCTTCAGATATGGTCTCTAAAACTGAACCCAGTATTCCAAGTGAGGCCTCACCAATGATCTATATGGGGAATATTCACCTCCTTCTTTCTACTTTTTATGCCTCTCTCTATGTAGCCGAGCATCCTTTTGGCTTTAGCCAGCAACCTGAGATCATCAGTCAATATCACATCAAAGTCTTCTGGTCTATCCCCATCAGCCTCTCAACTCTGTCAAATAGAACACCGTTGGATTTCTGCACCTCAAATGCATCACTCTGCACTCATTTACATTAAAATTTAACTACTGGAGACTGATGAGAAAGGGTGTGGCTTACTCCAAGATGGTCATGCGAGGTGTTTGCTCCGGTGTTTGCAATGCCAAAAAGAAAAGGAAAGACTCGGGCTTACCCTGTGGAGCCTTTGACGCCTGTTTCTGGTCCTATGGATCGGTTTGTTTCATTGTCTGATGCTGAGAAGCGGGAGATTTGACAGGCCACTGCAAGGGAGCCTCCAGAGGTTTTCTCTCCCTTGCTTGACCTGGAAGTGACTGTCTCCTGACATGCGGTCTCAACCTTCAACCTTTGTTTCAGCTGCTCCTGCTCTGCTGGCTGGTGTTTCTTTGGGGTCAGAAGGCGGCGCCCAGGATTTGCCTGTGCCCTGCCGGCAGAGAAGTTTGGAGCAGATTTCTTGGCTTCTCCTGTTCCTCCAGTGAATGCTTCTTTGGAGGCGTCCCCAAGTCTGCCCGAAAGGGAGAGTAATGAGCATGGTGTCTTGGTATCTACCCCAGAGGTTAGACTTGAACTCTTCTCATTAATACGTCCACAGAAAATCACTTTGGAGAGCATTTGGTAGGCTATTTCCACTCTCTCGGATGCGGTTGCACGACAGGCTGTTAGTCTTTCAGCTCAGGTTGGTGAGGTTAACAAGAAACTGGAAAATATATGTCTATAACTGATAATGAGAAGATTTTGAACTCTGCTGTAGAGATACTAGTGCGGCACTGATTAAAGATAATGTATTGCTTCGTGCTAAGGTAGAAGCTTTAGAAAATGCTATTCGAGCTGCTAATATTTGTGTTCTGAACTTTCCAAACTCAAAGGGAGTTGCAGCTGTTGAGCTATTTAAGCAATACATGGGTCAGAATTTGGTCGTGTCGGCGGCTTTAATGCCACCAGTTATGAAGGCATATTATTTACCAACAGGTAGAAGATCAGAAGAGCCAGCTGATGGGATTCCTAAAATGGATATCTTGAATGTTTCAGACTTGCTGACTCATTTGATATTGAAACTTCTACTTTGCTCGTCATGTTTGCTCTCACTTCCAATAGAGACTAGTTATTGCGTTTGTTCTATACTAAGCACTCCCAACTGTTTCATGGGAAAAAAATTTCAATTTTTCCAGATGTGGCCAAAGAAGCTCAGAAATGGCGAAACAGGTTTTGCTGCTGAAGCCTGGTGTCTTGACTTTGGAGGCCACTTTTCATCTACGGTTTCCTTGTAAATGTTTAGTGTCATATAATTCTAAAATATTTATTTTATTTTTTCCTTCTGACCTTTCTTTTTTTATTAATGCTAGATTACCTGTAACATCCTCACCTGCTGAGGGGGTTGATTTGGGTGTTGTAAACTGCACTGTTAAGTAATACATTGGCCCTTTCACGGTCTTCTGTTTTCCTTATATCTATTTTTTGGACGATAAGATGGGATCTCTGGTCCCTGTTCTGTTTGTGTTGTATTCCACACTTATTTTGGAGATTATAGGCATTTTTCATTTTGACTTGTTTCCTGTTTGCTTTATTCTTGTTTGTCCTTTTTCCACGATTATGCCTTTCTGTACAAGTTTTCATTCTTTGTATGAATTTTGTAAAATTCTTAAATATTAAATAAAAAAAGTTTAACTACTAAATATTTGACCAGTTTTCTGGTTTATTTTGATCATTCCTCATTTTGTCTACTCCCTCAGGTGTGTTAGCTCTGCTGCAGATCTTGCATCATCTGCAAAAAATGCAAATTCTCCTTCCCTTCCACAAACTTGCCCACAAAGATAAGTTTCAGGGCTGATCCTTGGGACATTCCACTCCTCACTTTTCTCTCCTCCATTTACCACTACCCATTTTGTGACACACCCCAAGGCTGCTCAGTTTATTCATTAGGGACACTATCAAAAGCTTTGCTGAAATCCTGGTAAATCACATTGAGAGCATCTCCTTGATCTAATTCTCCGGTCACCCAATCTCAAGAAGTCAATCAGATTTATATGACACAACCTGCCTCTGGTAAAAACCAAAGTTACCTTAGATCTTGCAACCCACTGGATTGAAGATATATCCTTTCTTTGGATAGCTTTTCCATTACTTTTCCCAGCACTGAGGTAAGACTTACCAGCCTATAGTCCCAACCTTCTCTTTCATTACCACATTCGCTCATCTCCAGTTTTGGGGAATTACTCCTGTCACCAAAGGACTTTTCTGATCTCCCTTGGTATTCTTAGGTTTATTTCTATGGTCCTTTTCCTTGACTTTCTTCCTTGAACAGCAATTCAAAATGTTTGCTTAGAATTTCTTCTTTTCCTTATCACTCTCCACACATTGCTTCTCAGCACCTTTCACTCTCAGAATTCCACCTCTAGTTTTCCTCCTTTCCCCAACATACCTGAAAAAATCTTGCCACCTTTCTTTCCATCGTTAGACATCTTTTCTTCTGCCCATGCTTTCATCCTCCTTATTTCTTTCCTCATGTCTTTTAGCTTAACAGATATTCTTCTATGTATTCTTCTGTTTGAGATCCTTTGTACTTTTGAATCCTATTATTTTTGCTCTTATTGTCTTAAATACATCCTTGGAAAACCATATCAGTTTACTTTTCCTCTTGCTTTTTTACTTTCCTTGCATAATATTTATTGCCATTTTATACTGGATACCTGATGCATAATGGCCTACATTCCATTTCTTCTTTGCTGGCACCGCAAACAACTTTAGATTTCATGGGCTAGCATTTTCTGATGTCGAACTCATGAGATTAATAAGCAGGAAGTGTCAGCTGTGAGATCTGATGGTACTTGAGGCATCAGCAGAGAAGAAATGGAGCATGGGCTGCTACAGGATGGACAACTGTTGCTGGGTTGGCATTAGAGGGTGCAAACAGGGCAGTTTCTCTTGGCCCCTGCTATAGGGGACTTAAAGCTTGTCTGAACAGTAAATCTGAAAGAGGCATAGGCTGCTGGTGGACTTTGGGACTCCCTCACAAATTTCTGCTTTGGATTCCAGCATTTTTAATACCGACCATGGAACTAAGTGAAGCCTCCCCATCCCATAGGTTTGTTCAAGAGAGGGCCCATATCATAGCTGAGTTACCCTTGGAGGTTGCTCCCTTTGATGAGGTGGGAGTTGGGAGTTTGAAAAGAGGGAGTGGGGATTGGTTGAAGTGGAGTGGGAAAGATACAAATGGGTAGAGCCCTACTGAGATGTACCTACTTGACATCTTTGATGGGCTCCTGTCCTGATTTTGTGAGGGCTGGTTCATAGACAGTTTTCGTGATCATTTGCTCACCTGCCTGTTCATATTTGGGTTTAGAAGGTGAGATGTATCTTTGGGTGAAGGAAATGGTCTACATGTTTCAGTTGTAGTGGTGTTTAAGAGAAGAACTGACATCTCTTCTACATTTGACTCCCAGATTGACTATCTGGATTGATGTGGAGCCAACACCTAAGATTCCAACAAACAAAGGCATTATCACCATGTGAGGCCAGGGACTTTGAGGAATGCTGCAATTTATTTAGTACATGTACACTGCAGCCTTGTGTTACCGCAGGCTGGGGATGGAATTTAATTTATCAATGTTATGAGTATCTATATAACTAGAATGGCACCATCTGGTTGAGTGTCTTAAGCCAATCTGGGGATGACAATGTTTTGAGATGTTGACTTTGATGTTAACAATAAAGTGGTTATGAGTTAATAAATCTGCAGTGAAGCTCTGCCACTATCTTTTAGACTTATGAGTATTTTTTATCGTGCTTGAGGAATGTAAAGAGTGAGCAGTTGAAGGAAGATAGGTGCAAATGCCTACGCTATAAGAGTCGATCTTTTTCTATTCTCAAATCCGTAACTTTCTTATGCTGTCATATTAGGATTTCTTTAAAAAAATCATATATCACTCTATTATTAATCACAAAAGAAGTTAAAATTTCACAGACATGAAATAAGACTGAATCACAGAGGTGCACTGGTTTCTTAATCCCTTAAGGTAAAAAAGCTTGCTGTTGATATTGTATACAAAATATGGTGACTTTCTTAAGTTTGCTAGTGTTCATGCCAAAACTACAGCTGCAGTAATGTCATTTTTTCTATTTTTGATTTTTGCTTGGATACTTTTCAGGACAAAATTTATCTCGCTGCATGTGCTAAGAATAAATGAGGCCAAAGACAGCATAGTTGTACAGGGTGAATGTCAGCAGTTATCCTCCAAAGCCTCGTTTTATCATTTGTGAGACTTTACAGTTCCATTTCCTCCAATACTGTGCTGATTCACAGTATCTCATGCTGATAAGTGTATTCATATTTCTTGATTAATTTGTATAGCAGATAAGGTAAAGTAATACCTGCTGCATTTACAAAGGTTTATTTGATCCTATTGTATTCACTGGATACACAACTTTTATTGCTCTTGTTCCAGGCAGTCCTATATCTCATTTTACTATCTAAGCTGAATGTGTTTTAATGATGTTCAGCTGGTTTACACTATTGAATCTAAGCCTTTGAAGGAGCAGAGCACCAAGGTTCCCTCTCATTTTTCACGAGATATGTATGCAAAAATTTTCTTTTGGAAGATATTTTGTCAGTCGAGTTCTAATCTGGTAAGTGCATCTTGGCAAATATAATGCAAATAATATCAGGATTTCAAAGTGGTATTGTTTTAATGAAAGTAAGTCTACATTAAGTTATTTTAGGATATCATGTTTTTTAAATGTGTTTTCATACTTTTAGATAAGCATAATTATGTAGGGAAGATATTTGCTATTATGCCACACTTAATTAAAATTTGTTGCAATATTATATATTTTTTTGTGTGCACTATGCTTTGCTGTGTGCGGAAGATTCATAATCTCAGCTATCTCAGCACATACACACACACACACACACACACACACATGCACAGCTTAGAGGGAACACTGGTTTGCACTGCAGATGAGATGGCATAAATCATGCTATACGTGGTATTTTAGAAAGGACGCCCAAGTACAATCTGGGATGTCCAAAGCAGAATGCACAGAAAAAGGCCTAGGATGTCTATGTTTTAGCTAGATTTTAGACAAATAGATACCCCTGGCATGGACATCCATGCCAGTGTCCATATAGATGTCCTCACTATGAAACCATGGAGTGGGGACATCCATCTCAAGCAAGGTTGCATATGGGGACATCCAGCGGCGTGATGAAATGTAAACATGAGGCCCCATTCCATGTCAGTGTTCATTGTCAAATTGGAAAATAAAAGGATGTACCTCCTTCTTTCAGAAAGACAAGACAAGGAGAAGTACTACAATGACACATGCAAGGAAATAGAAGCAGAAACTATTAAAGGAAGAACAGGATCGGCTTTCCTAAAGCTACAAAAGTTAAAGAAAAAATTCTAGCCTCAAATTGGAATGTTACAAGATGCTCAAGGATCTATGTTGAATGATGCTGAGAAGATCAAGAAAAGGTGGAAAGAATATACAGAGTTTTTATATGATAAAGATCAAGTGGACCAACAGCCATTTCAGCTTGTACCTTATGATCTGGAACCATTGGTGATGAAAGAAAAAGTTGAAGGAGCATTGAAAGCCTTATCAAAGGGGGGCGGAGCCTGATGTCCAGCGGGTAGGACGCTTTGCGTCGAAGCTCCCGAGAGGCCTACTCAGAATCCTGACTTAATACCTATATAAATTTACTATTTCGCTCCGAGCTGACCGGGGCACCTCGGGGGGGATGGCGGCCCATAAACCAGCGCGCTTGGACTTCGGGTCTCCTTCTTCTTCTCACGGAAAACGCTCCAAAACAGAGGTGTCCTCCCCACAGAAGATGGTTCCATTTCGTGAAAACCCCGCAATGCACCTGGAGATTTTGGAGGAAATACGCGGCGTGAAGGAATTGGTGCAGTCCAATGGAGCAGCGCTTCGAGCCATGCGAGAAGACTTTGGAGTGCTCCAGGACCGACTTGAAGGTCTTTCATTACGGCAGGACAATATGGCGGGGGTCCTCGACTCGCACGAGGTGCGCTTGGGCAAACTGGACAAGGCTGAGCGCCAGATACAGAATCTTCAAAAGGAGTTGGAAGATAGCAATAATCGAGCCCGTCGCAACAATGTGAGGCTCCTCGGAATGCCGGAGGGGGTGGAAGCAGGAGATATAAGAGAATTCTTGCTCAAAACTCTTCCCTCCTTGCTGAAGATCACTTTTCACAGAGAACTGGAAATCGATCGAGCACACCGTGTTCCTGCCCGCATGGCGCTCAACCGCACGACCCCCCGGCCTATTATCTTCAGCTTGCTACGATATCAACAAGTGGAACAAATTTTACATGCTGCCCGAGCGAATCATCATTTGGAATTTGAAGGTCGTAAGGTCTCCTTCTTTCCTGATTTGGCAAAGCCTACCGTTGACCGTCGGAAGAAACTCCTTGCTCTTCGCCCTCGACTTCAACAGCTACAGGCTCGCTTTGGCCTGTTGTATCCAGCGAAGCTCCGAGTGACTCTCCACAACCAGACCAGGACGTTCGAGGATCCTGATCTACTATCAACATTTTTGGACTCCAAAGAAGCAGAGCAGATGCGCTAATCCCAAATCTTGGACTCTTATCTGCCGGCTCTGTCTGCCATTTTGAAGGGCCCGATGCGGCGGTCATAGCCCAGCACAGAAATAGCCTGGACTTTCTTTCTTTCTCTGTATGACTTTTGTCTTTGGTCTCCTATCCCTTCATGATGTGTGCCTCGGTCGGATTCGGAGCACGCACAGTCCTACAGGTTATATGTTTTTTCAATTTCGGCCTTCTCTGGGGTTTCTCCCCGCAGACACATGGTCGCCAGTAATTTTGGGGTTTTGCTTCTCCTCTACCGTACTGCGGTTTTCTTTGTTAGATACAGCTAGATACAGCTAGATACAGCTAGATACAGTCAGTTTGAGGGACACAGTGAAATTATGTGTGCTATCATGCTCAGAATTTTAACTTTTCTGAATGGCCTTATGTAAAATCTTATTATTCATCGTCAAAGGCATTACTGGTCCACTCAAAGGAAAGAAAATCCTTAGCTATCTTAGCCACGAGCATGTTGATTTGGTGTTTCTTCAGGAAACGCATTACACTCTGCTGAAACACTGAAACTCAATGCTAGGCCTCACATGGTAGCTGCCTATTCTCCCACCGTTTCCAAATGGTACGGGATAGCCATTCTGGTTAAGAAGTCTTTGCACGCTACTGTACCTGATATTAGCGCTGACATGGAGGGTAGATGGGCCCGTGTACACCTTGAGGTTGGAGATAGTGAATTCACGTGTATTTGCACTATGCCCCGACTGTGGACAACCCTGCTTACTATGCAAGTTTTGCGCAGTTGGCCTCGGCCTCCGCCAATGCTCCATTACTACTTGGTGGCGATTTTACTCAAGTGTTCCCTCAATCCTTTCTTCTCAAACAAGGTGCTCGTTGGTTGGAAGCTCCAGTACCGAGCAGACCTGTGTGGCTAGATATAGTAGCGGGCCTTTGCTCACCGGATTCCTCTTACCTTACTCCCTGGTATGACTCTCCCATTAGACTCCCACTACCCACCAATGCTTTTCGACACTTTAGGTGCCTTTAATACTCTTATGCAACCTTTTGACTCCCGACTCTGGTCAGTGCAACTTCAGCATTGCATTCGGAGCACTAGAGTACTCCCGCCATCGGCACTCTCTGCATAAGGTTTATTGGAGACTTCCGATCTCTCGGTAGTTCACCGGGTGTAGCATCCAATTTTACTAAACCTTATGTATTGCTATCACTAGAGATACCTCTATAGCGCAGAAAGTATGGGAGAGCGAATTGCATGTGACTTTAACCTTGGAGCAATGGAGCCTTATCTGGAGCAGAGGGACACGGGTTCCCGACCCGCCTCACTCACTCAGACCCTCTTCTTTCTAGCCCACCGGTGTTTTTACACTCCTCACAGATTAGACAAATGGAACACTACTCAGGGTAATGGTTGCTGGACACGTCCTGTGGCCATTGGTCTATTACTTCATGTTATGCATGAATATCCCGCACTACAGTATAACTGGCGTCGGGTCTGGGGTCGTATTTAGTCTATATTGCACTCTCAGGAGTCCCTTTCTCGGAGGATAGTGGGACTTCGCCCAGTTGCGGGGATCCCCTCTCTCCCAAAAAATGGCTTATCTCCTTTTGAACTTTATGCTTGGCATTGCTATTTCCCTAATTAAGTAATACTGGGAAATTAGTTCCCATCTGAGCCTCAATGAATGGTGGAATCATGCCTGTTTCTACAGTAAATATGAACAACTACCTCGTCTGCTCGCTTCCTCCGTTCAGACTCCTTCTCATTGGTCTCAATGGAAGATGCTCAATGAATATGTACATTTTGCTAAATGCTCTCATCTGACTGTCTAACTTTGTATATATCTCTGTCTCATGATCATGCTGTATTGTGGATACTTTTTTTTTTTTTTTTGATCGTTTGATGTATAATCACTGTTAATTGGAAGCGCTCACATGCTGATATAAACGGGTAGAGAAGAAGCACCGGGGTGGGGGGTAATGGGTTTACTTTTCCTTATTGTATACTTGTTTTGTCTCTTTTGGTGTGTTGTTTCTTTTGTTTGTTGCAAAATGAAAATAAAAGTTTAAAAAAAAAAGAAAGCCTTATCAAAGAACAAAGCACCAGGCATTGATGGCATTTCCATAGAAGTATTACAGCAATCTGATGCAGTTGTTACCACATTGCAAGGCTCTGCCAGGAAATTTGGAAGACAACATCAGGGCCAACTGACTGGAAATGATCTGTGTTTATACCAATACTAAAGAAAGGTGATCCAACTGACCGTGGAAAACATCGCACTGTGGAAATGATCGCTCTGATCCCACATACTGGCAAGATTCTACTGAAGGTTATTCAACAGAGACTACAGCCATACCTGGAACGAGAACTACCTGAAGTGCAAGCAGGGTTCAGGAAAGGGCAAGGAACGAGACACATCATCGCAGATGTAAGATGGCTCCTTGAAAAGATTAAAGAATACCAAAAGGATATCTGTTTGTGCTTTATTGACTACAAGAAGGCTTTTGGCTGTGTAAACCATGAGAAACTCTGGGCCACCTTAAGAAGCATGGGCATACCAGAACACCTGATCATTCTCTTGCACAACCTTTACATTGATCAAGAACAGGGCCGGATTTACCTATACGCCAACTACGCCGTGGCGTAGGGCCCACAGCTGGCATGGGCCCACAAAAATTGAACAAATTGTTAGCTTTTTTAAATTAAATTAAAAAAAAAACACTGGCTGCTGCCGCGGCAGCATGAACTGTCCCGCGGGGCCCCCTCTGCTGCCGCGGCAGCATGGACAGTCCCGCGGGGCCCCCTCTGCCCGGCTGAGCCCCTCCGTGCCGGCTTTGAGAGGCACGAAGGGAGAGTGTCTCCCTCGCGTCTCTGTTAAGCCCGCAGGGCCCTGCGGGCTTAACAGAGATGCGAGGGAGACACTCTCCCTTCGTGCCTCTCAAAGCCGGCACGGAGGGGCTCAGCCGGGCAGAGGGGGCCCCGCGGGACAGTCCATGCTGCTGCGGCGGCAGCGGCAGCGGCCAGCGTTTTATTTTTTTTTATTAAAGTTTATTTGAGCCGATGGGGGGGGCTGGGACTGGAAATGTGCTGGGGGGGGGGGGTTAAGACTGGAGTTGGGCTGACACGAAGAAACCAGAAGAAAGTGGCTGGAGCAATTGCAGCTGAAAAAAATGCACAAAATGTAGAAAAATATCTCTTTATTTTGAATTTATTAATTGGAATATGTCAGCTCTGGTAAATGTGCATCATTAACGTCTGCACTTTGCTTAGTACAAGAGCAAATTAATGTATAGTTTTATTTCTACAGTGTTGTACATTCCAAGTTTGGCTTTTGGGATTCCCAGTTTAATTATGACGTCAGGGCCAACAGCGCGCAGCTGATCCGGCGTGCTCGTTTTTATCTTTTCTGGGGGCCCACAATTTTTGTTGGCGTAGGGCCTCACTCAAGGTAAATCTGGCCCTGATCAAGAAGCAACAGTTCGAACAGAACAAGGAGAAACAGAATGGTTTAAAATCAGCAAAGGTGTATGACAAGGCTGCATACTTTCCCCCTACCTGTTTAATTTATATGCATCAGTGAAGCAGGATTGTATAAAGACAACAGAGGTGTGAAGATTGGTGGAAGGCTCATAAACAATCTTCACTAGGCTGATGATACCACATTACTGGCTGAACGTGAAGACAATCTGAAACATTTGCTTCTCAAAATCAAGGAGCATAGTCTTAAAATGGTCCTGTACCTTAATGTAAAGAAGACAAAGATCATGACAACTGGCAAAATCAATAAGTTTATCATTGCTGGAGAAGAAATTGAAATAGTGGACAACTTTAATCTACTTGGATCAACTATCAATAAAGAAGCAACAAGCAGTCAAGAAATCTGATGACACATTGTTCTTGGCAGAAAGGCTATGAAGGACCTAGACAAGATTCTCAAGAGCAGAGATGTCTCTCTCCATACAAAAATTAAACTTGCTCAGGCCATGATATTTTCAATAACGTCATAATGATGCGAAAGTTGGACAGTGAAAAAGATAGGAAGAAAATTGATGCCTTTGAATTATGGTGCTGGCAACAAATACTATGTATATTGTGGACTGCCCAAAGAACAAGCCAGTCAGTACTAGAGAAGATCACCCTAAGCTTTCTTTAGAAGCTCATATGACAAAACTTCAACTTCCATACTTTGGACATATCATGCGAAGAGAAAGATCATTAGAGAAAGGCATCATGCTTGGCAAGGTAGAAGGTCAATGCAAAAGAAGAAGGCCAGCAATGAGATGGATCGATACAATAACAGCAACTATGGATTCCAGTCTGTCAACAATTATCTGCCTGACTGAAGACCGAACACAATTTAGGACAACTATCCAGATGGTTGCCATGAGTCGTCACCAACTCAATGGCACTTAATAATAACAACCTCCTTCTTCACACCCTCCACATGTTTTCTGGACAAAAAGCACACTTTTTATATGCCTATTCATGCCTGGAGCAAGTAATCATTTGATGCGGCTCAGGACATCCAGGATATATCTGAAATCGGACAAGGACGTCCAAGTTTTTTCCATGCCTGCACCTTACTCCCATTCCAACTTGGCTGTTTTTCTAAAATGGCTCCGGGGATGTTTCTGTCCTCTGTTCCCATTTTCAGACATCCAGAGCATGAAATAGGGTGCCTAAAATAACCCCCTATTTTTGTTCAAGTACACCTCCTTATGTTCCTTTCTGAATCTCTTACCCTGAATACACTAAGATATAGAATTGTTTTAAGTAATAAGATTTTTGCATCTCTGGAAGCATTTTCTATTTCTGTATGTCATATGTAACAGTTGTGCATTGTTCTTTGTGAAGAGGAAGTGGGCTTATTTCTTTTTGCATAATTGTGTGTTACGATTATAATGCAACGGGGATAGATCTATTATACATAAATGTAACTCTTGTTGAGCTACTACTGAAAAGGCATGAAATAAGCCTGAATCAGTAATATAAACACAATGAGGCTGACACATGGCCACCATGCACGTACAGAACTTAGCCAGAGCTGTGATATATCTGATTCTGCTGCTGTAGGGTCTGGACATACCCACGATGTTGGAATTGGGGAGATGTATTTCCTGGTGCTCCCCGGATTCCATGTTAAGAATGCAGAGGAGCCTGTCCATCCCCCTGCTTGAATGTCACTGCTGGGGCTAGTGAGCAGTGGCATCTGAGCACCATGGCAACTGGCTGTCTATCCAGCATCTCAGAATGCCATGGATTGCATCGACCCCTGCTGCCCACTTACTTTTCGGCCCTGGTGGCCCAGATGGGCTAGATCATGGTAGCAGTGCCCCCGGAGGTCATCACCAGTGTGGGTGGGAGGCTGTGGACTGTGGACTGTGTGGTGCCGGCATTTATTCCACCATCAGGGTGGAATAAGCCGGGCGTCCAAGCGGGTGCCGGGAAATGTACAGAGGCCTGACCTGAATGGCCTCTCTATGTCCTGGCAGCTGGCTACTCCCTCACTCCACCCCCGCACCATCCCAGCACCACTCCCATCCAGTACTCCCTGCACAAATGCTGTGTACGTGCGGGGAGTGCTGGAGACAGAATCAGGGCTCGGGGCTGAGCACAGGTTGGACATCCAGCCTATATATCCAACCCTGCTATTCATGTGACAGAATGCTGGCCAATGGGGTCAATTTAAAAGCCTTAGATGTAATTTGGACATCCAAGGATCAACATGTGGACGTCCAAATCACGGAGGTGTCCCTGGACAGGGTTGCAGGGCTCCCATGTCAGTGCATCACATTGCAGACATTGAAATAGGCTCTCTCCCCTCTAAATACACACTTTCCATGAGGTTTTACTTTGTGTTAGGGTTCCCAGCATTAAAAGGCTTTTAGACATTTTGCGAAATAGGCAATAAGGGAACACACACTGTTACTGCCCACTCTCCGCCTACAGTGCCCTTAACGCTGCAGGAGCCTTTACCATCCGATAAAGTATCTTTTTATCTGCACTAAGGGTTCAAGGGTGCCAATTACAGGCATTAATGGCATACTTGCTCCCTTAATGCCCTTTAGTAAACATACTCCATGGTCTTCATGTATTAATGAAATAACCATACAGATGAGTACTGATTCGTTTTTTGCTAGGAAAAATACACTAATCACAGTAGTTTATTAACATCTAATTTACATAAAGTTTTGCAAAATTTTACTACAAATATAGCTTCTTTCATAATTTTTTTTTCAAGCCAAAAAGACACTTTGGTCTTGAGGCACTAAAATGTAAAATATTTTTACAAAAGAAGCTTTGTGCTTTAAACATTTTTAGCATTTTTGTAAATTTGCTGACCTTTTGACACTCTTTTAACATGTAAAAACCTTTTTATGAAATATTTGTACTTTGTTACATCAGGGCCCAAGTATCATTTTTGGCTGAATGTTCATAAATCTTCTTAGAATGAATTTTATTGCATAGTTTTAATAGATGTTCAGTGCTGTATTAGCCTAATGCACTATGCTTACAATGTAAAGTTTGGAGCAATTTGTAGTAGCTCTAAGACAGAAGGAGGGAAAGACTAGGGATTTTTCCCTGACATCAGCTGTCCTACAAAAGCAGCTGCGTATATTTGCTTCTGTGCACTGAGTGTGGGCTGGGTAGCTGGCAGGACAAAACATGGAAGATTAAGAGAGGTGGAAAAATAATCACACCCAAAATATACATAAAGAGAAGAAACCAAGGAAACAAATTTAAACAAATAGAAATTTAAAAAAAAGACTTAGGGAAAATATTTTTTTTGAAGCCGAAGAACAGGCCCACCCTCTTCTCCAGACAAAACAGAATCTTAGCCAGTATCTATAAAAAAGAAAAAAATAACAAATCAAGGAAGCAGATCTTGCATAGAAAGAAGATAACAAAACCAGGAAAATGTATATTTCAGGTTGAAGAACATATGACAAGTTAGAAGAACTTGCAAAAACAGAACCCCCAAACCCCTGCTAAAATAAATAAATAACTAAAAAAACATAACTGAAAAGTCAACCCCTTCCTCAGATATCAGAGACACCAAGCAAAAAGGTTACCTCTAATACAAATAACAAAGCCTGAACATATAAAGAGAAAGAATTAAGGATTCTAGGATTAATGAAGTTGAGTGCTGAGGGTCTAGTGCAATGGTTCTCAACCCAGGCCAGTCACGTTTTCAGAATATCCATAATGAATATGCATGAGATAGGTCTGCTTGCACTGCTTCCATTGTATGCAGATCTATTTCATGCATATTCATTGTGGCTATCCTGAAATTCTACTGGCTTTTAAGGAAGTCTCCAGTGCGGGGACATCTAAGTATGCAGTGGGAATGGCAGAATCATGAGGAGGCACAATGTTATTAGATGTCCCTGCTCAATTTCAGGTCCAGGTTTAGACCATCTCCATGATTTGGACCTCCCAGAGAGTGATAGTAGTGCTCCTTTAGCAGCAACAGCATGGTGCCCAAGTATGAAAAGGTACTATGTTGATGGTTGCAAATGGGGCAAAGGAGGTGGCATGTGGGTTATGCAGTGGGGGTTGAGGATTGAAGGGTGAAATTTGAATGGATGAAAAGAGAAATAGAGAAATGAAGGAATGAGCAAAAGGGGAAGATCAGTATTTTAAATGAGATGTAGAGAGAGAATGGGAAAAAAATAGAAGAGAGAAGAAAGAACAAATGGACAGCAGACAATGGAGAGTTAGCCAAAGACACAAAGAAACCAGAAGAAAGTGACTGAAGCAATTGCAACTGAAAAATAAAATGTCCAAACAACAAAAGGTAGAAAAATACTTTTTTATTTTGAATTTAGTAATTGGAATATGTCAGCTCTGGGAAATGTGTATCACTAACGTCTTTGCGTTTTTGATTAGTACAAGAGGAAATTAATTTATAGCTTTATTTCTCCAGTGTTGTATGTTCCAGCTTTGGCCTTTGGGGTTCCCAGTTTAATTATTGTCTTCCTATTTCTAAATTGTGATCTCTTGTTCTTTGTTTGGTGATGGTCTATATTCTACATGTGCAACCGAGCTGAGGTATTCTGTTTATATAGTTTCTCTTTAATATTTTTAATATTTGCAGTGTTGCCTTTTGATAGGTAGGGTTTAGTGCTTTGTGAATCCTGGTAGTGCCATTATGATACGGCGGGTTTGCTATGTGTTCTAAATGGGCAGTGTTTATAGTACTTCCTAATGTGCCTGGCAATTGGCACTGGAGTATATAGTAATGTAGAAATCTGGTAGTCTTCCTTTATTCAGACACTCATTAAGAGGCATGTTTACTAAACGTTAGTGCACATTAACATCATGCAAATATTTATGCAAATGAAGACCCACAATGAGTCTTCGCACATGGCCCCTCACCCTCCTTGGGCCGCCCCTGGGTCAGATTGGAATAACTGGAGGGTCGAGTGGCGGAGTTGGGCACATTTAAGGACACTCAAATGAAGGAGAACTTTGGACTCTGGAGGAAACTGGAGTTTTTGGAGAATCAGTCCCGGAGGAACAATCTACGATTCATGGGGTTTCCTCGATCCCCTCTGCTCGGCCCGGTAGAGTTGGTGAAGAAATACCTGATTAAGATCTTTGACTGGGTATCGGACAATCTTTCTCCTGTGACTAGGGTGTTCCATGTGCCCCTCTCCAGTGGAGGTTTGAGGGCCAGAATTATTACATTCTAGGACCTAAACAGCTCCTAGAGTTAATTGCTTCTAAGGAAGGGAGTCTGGGGGCTACTGGGGGGAAACCATAGTGTGCGTTCTGCTGGTAGTACTGCTTCACAGTCTTTCTCTGTTTGAATTTTATTTCCTTATTTTCTTGAGCCCTCACTTGGTTTGCAGCTTGTCGTGATGTAAGGGCTTGTGTGCATCAGTGATGCTGAGAGCTAAGCTATCGGTAGTTTAACTACTGGCAGGGTCTCCCAAGATGGACAGGTCTCAGCTGAGGTGCCTGACCAAGACAAACCACCCATCTGGGCAGCAGCAGAATGGGATAGTGTTGACGGCGGAGGATCACATTTCTGTGACAACAGCAACAACACTAAACTTAAATTGCGCAAAATCAACAGGTTCATCATTGAAGGAGAAGAAATTGAAATCGTGAACAACTTTAACCTACTTGGATCAACTATCAATAAAGCAACAAGCAGTCAAGAAATCCGACAATGCATTGCTCTTGGCAGAATGGCTATGAAAGACCTAGACAAGATTCTCAAGAGCAGAGATGTCTCTCGCCATACAAAGATGCGACTTGTTCAAGCCATAGTATTTTCAATAACATCATATGGATGTGAAAGTTGGACAGTGAAAAAGATAGACAGGAAGAAAATTGATGCCTTTGAATTATGGCGCTGGAGGCGAATACTGTGTGTACCATGGACTGCCCGAAGAACAAACCAGTCAGTACTAGAGGAGATCACCCTAAGCTTTCTTTTGAAGCTCAGATGACAAGACTTTGACTTTCATACTTTGGACACATCATGCGAAGAGAGAGATCATTAGAGAAAGTCATCGTGCTTGGAAAGATAGAAGGTTAACGCAAAAGAGGAAGACTAGCAGTGAGATGGATCTATACAATAACAGTAGCTACGGGTACCAGTCTATCAACAATGAGCCGCCTGACTGAAGACCAAACACAATTTAGGACAACTATCCAGAGGCTCGCCATGAGTCAACACCGACTCGACGGCACTTAACAACAACAACATTTTCTTGAACTTCCTCCCTCATTAGTTGTGGGCTGATGTATTGGCATTATGTATTTTCCTTTATTATATCTTGTTCCTATGTTTTGTTCTTCTTTTGCCTGTATTGTTATTGAAAAAATCATAAATATAAAATAAAATGGAAAAAAACCCTACCCCCTTCCCCAGAATATTGTCCAGTTCCTAACAAATCCATATTCCTCTTCCTTGCACCATCTTCTCATCCACGCAGTGAGACGCCGGAGCTCTGCCTGCCTCTTAGGTCCTTTGCGTAGAATAGGAAGTGTTTCTGAAAATGCTACCCTGGAAGTTCTGGATTTCAACTTTCTACCTAAAAGTCTAAACTTGGCTTCCAGAGTCTCCCTTCCACATTTTCGTAAGTCATTGATACCAACATGCACCAAGACAGCAGGCTCCTCCCCAGCACTAACTAAAACTTTATCTATGTGACATCTACTACCTTTATTCATTTATTTACATTCTCTTATATACCACGCTATTCTGTATCAGTGTGGTTTACATTGAACAAACTGAAATTACATTGAACAGGGCATTATAACTTGGAGATAACTATTTTACAGGGAACATGGGCTATGGAGGGTTAAGTGACTTGCCCAAGACCACAAGGAGCACCTGTGGGACTAGAAACCCCAGTCCTTCCGGCCCAAGGTTGCTGTCCTCTAGTGGGATTTGAACCCCTGACCTTCTGGCCTGAAGTACCTTGCCCCAACCACTAGGCCACTCCTCCACGCCAGGCCACTACCTTCACTACCTTCACACCAGGCAGGCATGTTACCAGGCAATCCTCATGTCCACCAGCCACCCAGCTATATACATGCCCAGTGATTGAATTGCCAACTATAATAACTGTCCTAATCTTTCCCTCATCAGCACAAGGCTCTGGAGACACATACTCAGTGTGAAAGGGTATTTCATCACCTAGAGTACAAGTCTCAGATCACGTCTTGCCACACCAAGGTGATGCTCTCCTTTTACGTAACCTCTCTCCTCCAAGGCAGTAGAGAGGCTACCACACTAGAGGTCGCACCTCAGTACTACATCCCTGTAGGTCTTGTCTATATACCTCTCTGTCTTCCTTAGCTCCTCCAAGTCTGCTACCCTAGCCTCCAGAGATCAGAGTTGTTCCCTCAGAGCAATAAGCTTGTTTCACTTAGTGCACACATAAGACCTTTCACCAACTGGGAGGAAATCTTGCATGTAACACTCAGTGCAAAAGACTGAGTAGCCTCCATCTGGTTGCTGGACTGCTGTCTGCATTTGTGTGTATGTGTCTTTTACGATATCATCTGGCAAAGAATTTCAGATCTTAACTATGCATTGAGTAGAAAAAAAATATTGTCTCCTGTCTTTTAAATGTAGTACTTTATAACTTCACTGGTCTTTGTACTTTTTGAAAGAGTGAATAATCAATTTGTGTTTACCTGTTCCACCCCACTCAGGATTCTTATGATGTGCATTCTGCCAAATAAATGTTCTTCTTTGGTGGTGCCAGAAATATTTTAGAAGAAGCTCCCCATTTTCCATGTCTTTTCTAAAATACTGGAGGTTTTCATGAACGTATGAACCTAAACATCCATTTTCCTTCCTAGATGTTCTTTACAACATTATCTTTAAAGTCTTATATTCTGCCTAATGCAGAAAACTGATTTTGTTGGAGTACATAAATCATCCAAAATATCAGCACAGACAATAAAACAGCAACACTCTATATCTAAAACAAATTTGCCAATTTGAAAAATAAATGTTTTAAAATACCTTTCTTATAATACTAGTTTCCTCAAATGAACCCTTCCAAATTAAACCTATACTAGATAGTAAAATAGATTAGTTGACAGCAAAGGGGTAATTTTAGAAGCATTCCCATATCTGAACAGCAGCAGTTAAACATGCACATTGTCATACACATGTAAAAGCCATTTTAGAAAGAGGTGCTTTTAAACAAAGAAATACTTACCACATTTAGGGGTATGTTTACTAAACCGTCTTAATGTGCACTCTGCCACGTTATTGCGCGATAATCCCGGTTTGCTACGTTTAGACCGGAACGCCCACTCCTTTTATGGCATCCTGCACACTATCGCCGGGCGCACGTTAAGACTGCTTAGTAAATATACCCCTTAGATTTCCTGGAGGCATAGTGAGGGGGAAATAGATTTTATGGAGTTGGATTTTGGCGCGTGTCTTTCTCAGGCATTCAAGGTGAAGTGGCATTTTCCAGTTCCCAGTTCCCAGAGAGCTTACAATCAAATTTTGTGCATGAATCAATAGAAGGTTAAGTGGCTTGTCCAAGATCAAAACAAGCAGCAAAGGGATTGGAACCATTGCTTTAGCCATTAGACTACAGGGAAGTAATGGATTATGTGGACCTACAAGAGGAATCCAAATCTCTAGGAAAAATGATGGAACTTGGGGGTATGTTTACTAAACGGCGCTAACATTGCAGCTGTGACATTATCTGTGATAATGGTGCATTACCATGCGAGAGTGTCACGTATCGCGCGATAATGTCTCCTGCGGTGTTTAGGTGCGCAAAGGGTGGAGTACTGCTCCCCAGAGGGCGGAGTAAGGCTCCCTAGGGGTGGAGATAAGAAGTCATTGGGCAGAAAGTAGGCAGGGAAAGGCCATATGCACACTAACGCCGTGAAATGAAGGTCTGAAAATTAGCGCCAGTGAAAACCTCGCGCTAGAGGCACATTTGCAGGGGAGAGAGACCATTTCAGTCAGCAATGTTCAGCAAAGGCAGGGAAACCAAGAAAAGTGATAGTAGTGATACATGTGCAGCAACATCATAGTGCCCAAGTACGAGAGGGCACTACGGTGAGGCTGCAAATGGGGTACAGGGGGTTGCAGGCGGGACATGCAGTGTGGCAGCTGGGGCACAGGGTGGGCTAGGCAGATGCCTAGGTGACACATAGGAATGTGGAAGCAGAACAATAGAAGGACAGCAACTGACCAAGGGCAAACATGGCCACGAGTGTGTCCCACAGTGTCCCAGGGGACATTACCCAGCAAGTACCCCAAAGGGCACATAACATTGGCAGGTGGTGCCGGGGGGAAGCGTTGATGTCTAGGCAGGCACCCCTACCCCATATCACGCACCATAGGCAGCCACCTACCGGCACACTGGATGGCCTGGGACTCCACACCACCAGCACCACCGGCAGAAGGGCATGTCAGCATGGTGGCGGAGGGGTGCTGGTGGCAGAGGGGGCAGTGGCATCTGCCCACAGCAGACCACGGCCAAGCCCCATTTAGGTGGGTGCCATGCACTGCAACAGACACAGTCTGTCTGATGAACAGTCATGGTATCCCCAGGGAATGGTCTGCCCCTGTGGCAACAGGTTCGTGCAGTACACACAGCCAGTGTGTTCAGGAGCAGAAGGTCACAAGTTCAAGTCCCAGCTGTGGCTCCTGCCAACCCTGTCCCCATATTTTACCCAGTACTAAACCGTGGTAAAAAAGACGTAACCTTTATTGCAGATAAAATAAACATGCCTGAAACACTTATATTTTACCCTACAGAGCACAGACACCATAAACATGTGCAATCCCTAGAGCAGAGTTTCCCAACTGCAGTCCTGGAGGGCCAAACACCATTCAGATTTCATGCTGTCCCTAATAAATATGCCTGTCCTGCATTTGTATGCACTGCCCCCATTGTATGCAAATGCATTACATGCATATTCATTAGGGACAGCATGAACACCTGAACCGTGTTTGGCCCACCAGGACTGGAGTTGGGAACCTCTGCCCTAGAGCAGCGGCCAACAGGGTCACAAACACCCACACCCACAGGCTCCACTATCCAAAGCTTCATGGAGAGTCAGGCTGTTGGGCCCTGCGCGGAGCAACATCTCCCAATACTGGAACCTGCATACCTTAGCAATGCCGTCCTAAACTTGGGAACACGTTCCACATATATCAAAAGTTTGCTATGATTAATGGCAGCTAACAAATCCTAAGTTAAATGTGATTTGTTGACAGAGATTCATCATAGCAACCTTTCTGATATCTGTGGAGTGTGTTTCAGTTTTTGCTTCTGACAGTGTTTACCACTTTGGGGAGCAGGAACGTCCATTGAGCGAGAATATTTTTTGCACAGGGCCCCGCGTTTCAGGGGGCCCCGCGCAAAAAACATTCTGATCCTAAAGTAAAATTTAAAAAAAAAAAAAAAAGCTGTCTTCTCCCGCTGCCGTGGCCGCCGCGGCAGAATCGAGTGTGCCACAGGGCCCCCCCTGCCCAGCAGAGCCTGCCCTCCCCTGTATCCGCTCTCTCGTTGTAGCTGCAGTCACACGCATCGGCTTTCAGAGCGCGAGGGGAGAGTTTCTCCCTCGCTGCTCCGTTAAGCCCACGGGGGCTGATGGGAAGTTCCCATCAGCCCCCGCGGGCTTAACAGAGCCACGAAAGGGAAACTAGTCCCTTCGCGCTCTGAAAGCCGGCGCGTGAGACTGCAGCTGTGAAGAGAGAGCGGATACAGGGGAGGGCAGGCTCTGCTGGGCAGGGGGGGCCCCGCGGCACACTCGATTCTGCCGCGGCGGCCCCGGCAGCGGGAGAAGACAGCTTTTTAAAAACAAATTTTTCCCTGGGCTGGGCTGGGGGGGTTAGAAGTGGTGATGGGCGGGCGGGGGGGGGGGTTAGGAGTGGTGATGGGCTGGGGGGGTTAGGAGTGGTGATGGGCTATGGGGGAGCTAAGTCTGTATATGGGCTGATGGGATTAGGACTGGAAGTGGGTTGATGGGGAGGTTAGGACTGGTAATGGGGCATGGGGGGCTTAAACTGAAAATTGGATGATGGGAATTAAGACTGGAAATGGGCTGATGGGGGGGTTAACATTGGAGGTGGGCTGATGGGGTTAGGACTGGTAATGGGCTGTGGGCTGATGGGGGGTTAGGACTGGTAATGGCCTATGGTGGGGTTAGGACTGATAACGGGCTATGGGGGGGCTAGGACAGGAAATGGGCTGATGGGGAGTGGTTAGGTCTTGAGGTGGGCTGATGGGGTTAGGACTGGTAATGGGTTATGGGGGGGGTTAGGACTGGTAATTGTCTATGTGGGGTTAAGACTGGTAATGGGCTGTTGGCTGATGGGGGCTGTCTGGTTATGGGCTATGGGGGGGTTAGGACTGATAATGGGCTATGGGGGGCTAGGACAGGAAATGGGCTGATGGGGAGGGGTTAGGACTTGAGGTGGGCTGATGGAGTTAGGACTGGTAATGGGCTGTGGGGGGGCTAGGACAGGAAATAGGCTGATGGGGAGGGGATAGGACAAGAGTTGGGCGGAGAGGGTTAGGACAGGTAATGGGCTCTGGGATGATGGGGGGTTAGGACTGGCAATGGGCTATGGGGGGCTGACTGGAAATGGGTTGATGGGGTTAGGACTGGAAGTGGGCTGATGGGGGGTTAGGACTGGAAGTGGGTTGATGGGGGGGGATAGGACTGGTATTGGGTTGGGGGGTTGCTAGGACTGGAAATGGGCTGATGGGGGGCTAGGACTGGAAATGGGCTGATGCAGGGACTAGAAGGGAATGGATGCTGGGTGAGGCTGGAACTAGAAGGGAGCTGATGTTGGGGGAGGATTAGAATGGGATGGGGCTGGGAGAGTAAAATGTAGAGGGGAAAAATATTTTGTGTGGGAGGGATAAAAAATCTACAATTGGCTGGGTATTGGGAGAGTAAGTGGGGATTGAGGATGGAGGGGTAAAATTTGAGTGGATGAAATAGGAATGAGGAAAGAGCAAAAGGAGAAAGATTAGTATGTTAAAGCAGATGTAGAGAGAGAGAATGGAAAAAAAAACTAGAAGAGAGAAGAAAGGACAAATGGATAGCAGATGATGGAGAGTTAGCAGAAAACATGAAGAAACCAGAAGAAAGTGGCTGGAGCAATTGCAACTGAAAAAAAATGCACAAAAGGTAGAAAGATATCTCTTTATTTTGAATTTTTTAACTGGAATATGAAAGCTCTGGGAAATGTGCATCATTAACGTCTGCGCTTTGTTTGGTACAAGAGGAAATTAATTTATAGTTTTATTTCTACAGTGTTGTTGTACATTCCAAGTTTGGCTTTTGGGGTTCCCAGTTTAATTATTGCCTTCTTGTTTCTAAATTGTGATTCCTTGTTTGGTGATGGTCTATGTTCTGCATGTGTAACTGAGCTGAGGTATTCTGTTTATGTAATTCCTATTAGACATTGCCACTTGTTCTCTTTCCCCAGTAGGTCATGTATTGTTCTCTGAAATGTATTGGTTTAATATTTGCAGTGTTGCCTTTTGATAGGTAGGGTATGTTGCTTTGTGAGTCCTGGTAGTGCTGTTAGGATACGGCGGGTTTGCTATGGGTTCTAAATGGGCAGTGTTTGTAGTAGTTCCTAATGTGCCTGGCGGTTGGCACTGGATTATAGTAATGTAGAAATCTTTTAGTCTGTCTTTATCCATACACTAACGTTTAGTAAACATGTCTCTTAATGAGTGTATGTTAGCATTATGCAAATATTTATGCAAATATTTATGCAAATAATGCCTCTTATGCAAATGAGGCCCCGCACCGAGTCTCTGCACATGGCCCCGCACCCCCCTTGGGCCGCCCCTGTTGGGGAGTGACCCCAACAGTACTGCGTACCATAGCAATGCCCGCACTGTACCCGGGACTGGTGTGGCAGTCAGGGCTGCCACAAACCTCTATATTTGCACAATGCTGGCATAGGTTTGGGAGTGTGTGCATGTCTATCCAGTGTGTTGTGGCTGCCTACACCTTACTGAGCCCACACTGCTTGCACTGTTTCCAGTGTTAGCCTGCCAATGTGCATAATGAGGAGCAAGGTACTGTGGATATGGCCCGGACAGGGTGGCCTGGGCAGGATGCATCTGCACAGGGCATAGGGCAATGGCTGGGACATTGTAGTGCCCGACCACCAGCTGCATGGACAGGGTGGCCATAGCATGTCATGCTGGGAGGTCACTCTCACCCTGACTGAGCAGTGACCATGGCATGGCTAGGTTCCCCATAGTGGTATACAGCATTTCTCTCAAGTAATGTTTATGAGTTCTCTTTTCTGGGGACCAATCACTGATGTACCTACTTGGTGTGTGTGCTCACATCCCATTTTTGGGTGCACACAGCTCTTCTGGAAACATGCACTATGTACTAGCCAGCAGACTGTCTGCAGTTAGCATGTGTATGGCTGGAAAACCTTGCAAGGTGCAGCGGGTGGAGACTGACTGTGCTCTCTGCTGGTGAATGTCAGATAGGTGGGGGGGCAGCTGAGCTTTTCTAGGTCTACTGCCTGTCTGCCAGTGCCTTATGTGATGCGTACAGATCTGCATTGATTGCAAGACAGGGGTTGATGGTCCCTTCTACTGCCACCATTGCAGAGATGTAAAATGTGGATCTGTTGGTGGGAGATCCTATCCCTCACCCTGAGCCACAGAGGGCAGGTTGAGTGGTGCTACGTAATCTGATTTTGGGTCCAAACACCCCCTTTCACTTATAACATGTGACCATGGCACCCACACAGAATATGTACTATTCTGGGGGCATCATAGTCCACAAAGGCTAGACATGATTGGGAAATACAGATAGACACGGGTGTATCCTAGGTGTGTCTACAAGGACTACCTATCACACACTGGTACTGATGCAGACCTGCAGCATAGCCTATCTCAGCCAAGCCAGGTGCTGCGGACCTGGTGCTGGGCGCCCCACCTCACCCTCAGGGTGAGCACAGGACCCGCACAATGTCACGGTCTGTAGCTACTCTGTGCCAGTAACATACACAGTCAGTTCCCCCACCAGGCCAAGGTGCTGTGGGGGTGCATACCCTATCTTGTGATTAGCTATAGACTGCTGTTCTGCATGTGCAGTGCATCATGGGTACGGGTGGGTTTACCCTATCCTGGTAACCACAGCAGACAGTTTGTGTGGTGACTTGCAGTCTTTCTGTAGCCAGCCAGCAGTGTGCTAGTAGCTATAGAGATGTAGCCCACTGGCTACTTCAATTACTGTAGAGGCAGAGGTTATGGGTTTGATCCCACAGTAGTGTCATTTAATAAGGCTGTCTGAGGCTTTTCCTTTTAATTTAAATCAGTGTTGCCAGCAAAATGCACCCTCAAAGTGCTGTAACCTTAAGGTGCCTCATAAGGCGCCCTATCGAGTGCCCTATAGGGCACATTAGAAGGCGTCTTGGCTGACAGGGAACTTTATAATGTGCCCTATGGAGTGCCTTATAGGGCACCTTATGTGACACCTTATGTTACGGCACTGTGAGGGTATTTTTGCTGGCAACACTCAGACAGCACTGATTTAGATTAAAAGGAATTGCCGCAGACAGCCTTCTTACATAACACCACTGTGGGATTGAACCCATGACCTCTGCCTCCACAGTCATTGCAGTAACCAGTGGGCTACATCTTTATAGCATCTAACACTGCGCTGGCATGAACTTTAGGGTTAACGCGCCATGGCGCCCACTATCTCGCGATACAGATTCTTGCTACCTTGCCACTGGAACGCCCACTTCTTATATGGCACTCTTCATATTATCACTGCAAATAGCGCTGGTAACATTAAGATAGTTTAGTAAACATACCCCTTGGTTTTTATAGTTGCTCAGAGGCATGAATAAATGCCTATAGAAAGGGCCAGCTGTCAATGCCAAGATTGAGACACTCCCACAATCATATCCCTTGATCTCAACCCTCCCCTGATGACCTTCCAAGCCATCCGATCTCTTTCCCAACCCCCTCCCCTCCAGCAGGCAGCCTCCAACACATTAGATCCCTCCAACCTCCCCCAAAGTATTTGGTATCCCCAACAAGCAAACCTCCCAGCATGAAGACATCTGATCCACTCCCCCAGGCATCAACAACCCCTTTGAAGCCCTCACAGCAGTTCTCCCTACCCCCCACCGCTGATCCCTTACTGGGGATCACTCTTGCTCTTTCGGATCCAGCTTCCAAAATGGTGCTGGTGACCATGTGCCTGTTTGTGTAGTTATTTTACACATATCCTGGGGATGGGGGATTTTGTAATGTAGCAGTCCCTTGTGGGTTAGTGGCCTTACGATGCTCCCCCCCCCCCCCACTAAGTCCTATTCTACTTACATACTCCCTATGAGTTTGGACCCTCCTCAATCCTCACTCACCCTTTGAAAATAATCTCTATTTGCTCCTGTCAGTGCTCCAATTTTCAAAATTTCAATGCCTCACTGTTTGCAGTGTGTTACAATGTACCACTAGGAGTCGGTTTACTAAATAAGGAGACTGACCCTTAGTGGTACTTTCCAACTTACAACTAGGAGTCAGGCATTTTCATTTGGCAAATTAGTGGCACTGGCACCTTAAGAGCATTTGTTTTCATAGGTTATCTGATGGCTTGAGGGACCTAAGCCCATGAGGCAAGGTCTGAGCCTGTGAAAGGATATGGAGGTGAGGCTTAGTGGGATTGGGACCAGTCATATGTTTTTAAACTTATACCTGGTTGCTAGTGGGCATCAGGGGACCACTGGCCCACCAGGGAATTGAAATGGCCCCTGTAAAGATTGCCATCATCATGTGAAAGGAGCACTTTTTAGAATGTTTGTTATGGGATTTGAATAAGCCAGGAGCTCATTCATATTCTATAGCTAAATCTTGGAAAAATGGCTGCATAGCTTTTTGTGGCCTGGTACCTCAGCCTTCTGATGTGCTATGTGAAGAATTGTAGCATGTAGTTGCTAGAAAATTACCTCCCCAGCATGTATATAGCAGTAGCTTGCTTTTTAACCCAAATAGGTGCAACATATATGCTATGCCCCCCTAGAAATCCCCTGAACTGAAAGAAATAATTTACAGGGAGAATCTCCTTTCCCCTGAATCTCCTTGATGAAAAAAATCCCCCCCCCCCAATACCATCCAATCCTCACTATCAAAGCCATCACTTCCCCTTCAGTTGCCATCAGATACTCAATAGCCATAAAATACCCACCCGCTAACTATACTAGGAAGATTGGCCTTCACAAGGCACCTCTGATTCCCTCTACATGAAGTCCTCCTCTTCCAAGCATGAAGCTTCAGGCCTCTTCCAGAATGAGGGCTTACCAGTCCAGAGGACCCCCATCTTCATGGGTAGAAATGATGTGACTATCCTTCTGCATTACTGAAGCTACTAAATGATGTCACTAGATGCTTTGCAATGCCATTTGGTGGTATGGGTAAATATGGTCTCAGGAAGGTTGATCCGAGTGTCATTATGAGGGAGACTGTCCTAATGGCTATTAGGGAATGACCATACATTGCTGATGGGAGATACAGAATGGTGCTTTGAAGGCTGGGATTCACATTTTCATTGTGGAGGTTTATGGAGGATTAGAACTAGTGATTTACCAAGGCACCCCCCAAATGCTAATCAAGAAATATATCAAGTTAGTCCAATGAAAAAGCATCAGACTTTTTGTTGTTCTGTTTTCACTTGTTAACCTTTATTTCAGAGGAGTGAGATGCCTTTAAGCCTGAACCGCGTGCCTGCTAACAATTTACAGCCTGCCAAGGGGCTATATGAAGGGTTAAATTGTTAATGCAGTGAGCACATGGTAAATAATGCGTGGTGAAAAACATCCTATGCTGTTTCCCATGCACCCCAAATTCTCCATTGTATGTACTGTTCCTTCATTTATACATAGCATACAGTACATACAAATTTTAGCACATGCATGATAACATTTTCTGTACATTTTCGCTTTGAAAATTATCCCATCAAAAGTACCCCACACATTTACACCTGTATTTCTTTTTAAAAATGCAAAAGAGAGTGCCTGATTGCAGATTCCACCGAGGGAATACCTTCCCCTACGGCGAGTACAAGTGCATATCTAGTAGCAATCTGTCCTTTTGTGCAGGTAAAGCATTGTTTTACTCAAGGACATAGCTTCGGACATTCCTCTCTCCGCCTCTCCCTATTGACAGCAACCATCAGAGATGAGAAATGAGGGTATGGCGGCAGGCAGGGTAATTTTCCCTATGAAAGAGCTGGCATGTGTGTGTGCTCTGCGAATGGGGGGATGGGGGAGGGTGAAATCGAAATGCCTTCAGTTCTTTCTTCTGCTGTAATTTGTTCAGCTGAACTGCTGGCAGAAAATTACATATTCACTAAATCCCATATACAAAAACAGTTCAGATAAGCAGCACTCCTTTACATCTTATTGCTGAACTCACAATCTACTTTTATGTTTTAATTCAAAGGTATTTCTGTATATTCCTGTACATGTTTTGTTTTGTTTTTTAAATTAAACATGGCTCAATTTTTAGACAATCAAGCACTTTCTTCTTCATACTCGCTTGTCTAAGCTATGACTTTTAAAAGTCAGTAGAGATGAAAACAACCTAGAATAGTTGTTCAGGTCAAGAATTTTAGGAGTGAATTTTAGAAGATTGACACCATTTATAGATAAAAACCAGTGGATTTATAGGTGTAAATTTGGCATTTCTATATAGAAGTAGTGATTTTACAAAAGCCTTATTTATGCTGTAAGAATGGATGGTGGCACAGTGAAGTCTGAAGATGAGTATTCTGGAGGATCCTTCAGTGACACACATAGGGGTATGTTTACTAAACCTTCTTAATGTGCGCCCGGCGTTAGTGTGCAGGCTGCCATATAAGGAGTGGGCGTTCCGGTCAAAAAGTAGCAAAACGGGATTAGTGCGCGATAACGCACGCTGCTGCGCACATTATCGAGCGAAGCGCCGCTAAGCGCGTTAACGCGCGGTAATCTTAAGTAGGCGCCCAGAGATGCAAACATAAAAACAGAAGTGTAGCACAATGGTTAATACACTGACTGATAATACAGGGGTCATGAGTTCAATCCCCCAGTGTGCCTAATGCATAAGGCTGGCTGAGGCATCACCTTTTACTTCTAGGCAGTGAGTTTTGAGGCATTTTACTGTTATTTTAATTAGTGCTGCCAGCAAACACACCCTCACGGTGGCGTAACCTAAGGTGCTGCATAAGGCACCTCATAACGCACTCCATAGAGCACATTATAAAGTGCACTGTCCGCCAAGGCACCCTATAATGTCCCCTATAGGGCACCTTATAAGGCGTTTGATAAGGCACCCTATAAGGTGCCTTATGGGGCACCTTAAGGTTACAGTACTCTAAGGGTGTTTTTGCTGGCAGCACTAATGTACATTAAAAATAGACAATGCCTCTGACAGCCCTATTAAATAGCCCCACCATGGGTTTGAACCCATGACCTCTGGCCTCACAGGCCAGAGGCGACAAGGCGATAGCGGAGAGACTGAACGAATTCTTTGCTTCAGTCTTTACTGAGGAAGATGTAGGGATGTTACCCATGACTGGAGTGGTATTTAAAGGTGCAGAAGAATTGAGGGAAATATCGATACATCGAGAAGATGTATTACAACTATTAGATAAGCTGAAGAGTAGCAAATCTGCTGGGCCGGATGGTATACATCCAAGGGTATTGAAAGAACTGAAATATGAGATTGCAGACCTGCTCTTAGTAATCTGTGAACTATCATTAAAATCATCTCTAATACCTGAAGATTGGAGGATCGCCAATGTAACACCAATTTTTAAAAAGGGTTCCAGGGGTGATCCGGGAAACTACAGACCGGTGAGCCTGACGTCAATACCGGGAAAAATGATAGAAACCATCATAAAGAATAAAATTACTCAGCATGTAGATAGTCATGAACTAATGAGAGACAGCCAACATGGCTTTAGACAAGGAAGATCTTGTCTTACTAATCTGTTATGTTTTTTTGAAGGAGTGAATAAGCAGGTGGACAAAGGTGAGTCGGTTGATATTGTGTATCTGGACTTTCAGAAAGCCTTTGACAAGGTCCCTCATGAGAGACTTTTGGCAAAACTAAAGAGTCATGGGATAGGAGGCAGTGTACTATTGTGGATCAGGAACTGGTTAAAAGATAGAAAGCAGAGGGTAGGGCTAAATGGCCAATTTTCCCAATGGAGAAAGGTGAATAGTGGTGTACCCCAGGGATCTGTGCTGGGTCCGCTGCTTTTTGACATATTCATAAATGACCTGGAAAGTGGAATAACGAGTGAGGTTATCAAATTTGCAGATGACACAAAACTATTTAAAGTTGTTAAAACCCAAGAGGATTGTGGAAAATTGCAAGAGGATCTTGATAAATTGGAAGACTGGGCATCAAAATGGCAGATGAAATTTAATGTGGACAAATGCAAGGTTATGCACCTAGGGAAGAACAACCCAAACTATGGTTACACGATGCAAGGTTCCACATTAGGAACCACCACCCAGGAAAAAGATTTAGGCGTCATTGTGGATACCATGTTAAAACCCTCGGCCCAGTGTGCAGCGGCGGCCAAGAGAGCAAATAGAATGCTAGGTATGATAAGGAAAGGAATGGAAAATAAAACAAAAGATATTATAATGCTTCTATATCGTTCCATGGTGAGAC
Source organism: Ichthyophis bannanicus (assembly GCA_033557465.1). Taxonomy (NCBI): domain Eukaryota; kingdom Metazoa; phylum Chordata; class Amphibia; order Gymnophiona; family Ichthyophiidae; genus Ichthyophis; species Ichthyophis bannanicus. The sequence goes on from CM066031.1 coordinate 648,761,066, forward strand.
CGCACCTTGAATATTGTGTGCAATTCTGGTCGCCGTATCTTAAAAAGGATATAGAGTTATTAGAAAAGGTTCAGAGAAGAGCCACCAAAATGGTAAAGGGGATGGAAGGATACTCCTATGAAGAAAGGCTAAAAAGGTTAGGGCTCTTTAACCTGGAAAAGAGACGGCTGAGGGGAGATATGATAGAAGTCTATAAATTAATGAGCGGAGTGGAACGGGTAAACGTAGATCGATTGTTTACCTTATCAGAATATAGAAAGACTAGGGGACATGCAATGAAGCTACAGGGTAAACTATTTAAGACTAATAAAAGAAAATATTTTTTCACTCAACGTGTAATCAAACTCTGGAATTTGTTACCGAGGATGTAGTAAAGGCTGTTAGTGTAGCTGGGTTTAAAAAAGGTTTGGACAAGTTCCTGGAGGAAAGGTCCATAAGCTATTATTAAGAAGGGACCCAGGATATCAATGCTTGAACCAATACAAGCATTGTGGAACCTGTGTCCCTTGGGGAAACTGCTAGGTACATATGACCTAGATTGGCCACTGTTGGAAACAGAATACTGGGCTTGATGGACCTTGGTCTGACCCAGTATGGCATTTCTTATGTTCTTATGTTCTTATGTTCAGTGGGCTACAGCTGTTAACAAGCCCCTGGTTGGCTGCAGAAGGACTGCATGTCACCACACATACTGTCTGCTGTGGTTACCAGTATAGGGTAACCCACCCGTATCCATGATGCACTGCACATGCAAAGCAGCAGTCAACAGATGGGCACAAGATGGGGTATGCACCCCCACAGCACCTCGGCCTGGTAGGGGAACTGACCGTGTGTGGTACTGGCACAGAATTGCGACAGACCGTCACATTGTGCGGGTACTGTGCTCACCCTGAGGGTGAGGTGAGGCGCCCAGCACAAGGTCCACAGCACCTTTCATGGCTGAAATACGCCATGGTGCAGATCACCATCAGTGCTACTGTGTGTGATAGGTAGTTCCTGCAGACACACCTAGGTTACATCTGTGTCCTTTTGTATTTCTCAGTCATGTTTAGCCCTTATGGGCTATGATGCACCCAGAATAGTGCATATCCTGTGTTGGTGCCATGGTCACATGATGTAGGTGAAGGGGGGGGGGGTGTTTGGACCCATAGGTGGATTATGTACCACCACACAACCCACCCTCTGGGGCTCAGGGTGGGAAACAGGATCACCCACCAATAGATCCACATTCTACCTCCCTGCAATGGTAGCAGTAGAGAGGACCATCAACTCCAGTCCTGCTAGGGAACAGACACCCCACAGGACAGGCAATGGAGAGCTGTACACATCTATAAGGCAATAGCAGACAGACAGTAGGCCTGGAAATGCTCAGCAGCCCCCCACCACTCTCTGACATTCTCCAGCAGCAAGCCTCCAGCTACTGCACCCTGCAAGGTGTTCCAGCAAGACACATGCTAGCTGCAGACAGTCTGCTAGCTAGTCCATAGTACATGGTCCTGGAGGAGATGCATGTACCCAGAACTGGGATGTCAGCATTCACACCAAGCAGATTAGTCAGTGATTGGGTCCCAAAAGGAACCCATAAATATCACATAAAAGAAATGCTACATAGCACTATAGGGGAACCTAGCCATGCCGTGGTCACTGCTCAGTCAGGGTGAGAGTGACCTCCCAGCAGGACATGCTGTGGCCACGCTGTCTGTGCAGGTTTTGGCCGGGCACTACAATGTCGGAGCCATTGCCCTATGCCCTGTGCAGATGCGGCCAGGCCAGGCCACACTTTCCAGGCTATTCCCACAGTACCTTGCTCCTCATTATGCACATTGGCAGGCCAATACTGGCAACAGTGCTAGCAGTGTGGGCTGTGGAGGGTGTTGGCAGCCACCACACACTGGATAGAAAGACACACACTCCACACACCTATGCCAGCAATGTGCAACTATAGAGGTGTTTGGCAGCTCTGGGCACTACACCAGTCCTGGGCACAGTGCAGGCATGGCTATGGTATGCAATACTGTTGGGGTCACTCTGTCAGACACCAGACCCGAGGCACACTCCACAGACATCAGAAAGGTTGCCATGATGCGGCTCAATCAGAAAATTGTACTTAACTTCGGAATTGCTATCTGCCAGTAATCATAGCAACCTTTTGATAGCTGTGTACTGTATTCCCAGGTTTAGGGTGGCATTGCTAAGGTATGCAAGTGCTAGTATTGGGAGATGCACACAGGGCCCAATGTCCTGCCTCTCCAGGAAGCATTGGATAATGAAACCTGTGGGTGCGGGTGTGTCTGCCCCTGTTGGCTGCTGCTTTACGGCAGAGGTTCCCAACTCCAGTCCTGGTGTGCCAAACACTGTTCGGGTTTTCATGCTGTCCCTCATGAATATGCATGAGATACATCTGCATTCCATGGGGACGGCGCATAGAAATGCAGAACAGACATCTTTATTAGAGGCAGCATGGAACCTGAATGATGTTTGGCCCTCCAGGACTGCATTTGGGAGACTCTGCTCTAGGTAATGCGCATGTTTATGGTGTCTGTGCTCTGTAGGGTAAAATATAGGTGGTTGGGGCATGTTTACATCCTATGCAATAAAGGTTCTGTCTGTATTAGCACCTTTTAGAAGTGGGTAAAATAGGGGGACTGGGTTGGCAGGAGCCACTGCTGGGACTTGAACCTGTGACCTTCTGCCTCTGAACACACTGGTTGTGTGCACTGCACCACCGTGTTGCTACAGAGAAAGGGCATTCCCTGGTGATACCATGACTGTTCATCCGGCAGGGCCTGTCTGTTGCAGTGCATGGCACCCACCTACACAGGGCTAGGCCACGGTCTGCTCTGGGCAGCTGCCACTGCCCCCCTCCACCACCAGTACCCCTCTGCCACCATGCTGACATGCCCTTCTGCTGGTGGTGCTGGTGGTGCGCAGTCTCAGGCCATCCAGTGTGCAGGTATGCAGATGCTTATGGTGCGTGTTCTGGGGTAGGGGTGCCTGCATAGATGTCCACACTTCCCCCCAACACCGCCTGCCAATGTTCTGTGCCCTTGGAGGTACCTGCTGGGTACTATCCCCTGTGACACTGTGCTAAACACACTCGTGCTCATGTTGGGCCCTCATCAGTTGCTGTCTGGCTGCTGTACAGTTTCAGCATTCCTAAGTGCCACCTAGGCATCTACCTAGTCCGCACTGTGCCCCAGTTGCACCACAGCATGTGCCGCCTGCAGCCCTCTGTATCCCATTTTCAAGCATCTGTCCAGTTGGCCATTCCAACATGCCCGCCCTGCTGTTGCCGCACATGTGCACGCCATAGGAAACCTGTCCGATGGAGAGGAAAACCCTGCGCAGCACAATTTCACTGTGGGCTCATTCACCTTGTATGGGGACGGAACATGGACTCTTCCAAAATTCATATCCTTTTTTTGGTGCTTTCTTGGGAGTGTTTTTTGATGTTTCCCATTGAGATCACTATTGCCCAGCTTGGTTATTTTATTTTTCCATTTTCTTCTGTTCATTTTTCACTGTTTATTTGCCCTTTTGTTCCATGCACATGTATCACACTTATCACTTTTTTGTAGGTTTCCCTGGTTTTGTTGTAAATTGCTGAAAGAAATGGTTTCTCTTCCCTTTAAATCAGCTCTAACGCCAGGGTTTCACTGACGTTAGTTTTGAGTCTCGGATTTCACATCGTTAGTGTGTGGGGAGCCTCTCCCCTCCCACTCTCCACCCATTGACCCCTTCTCTCTGCCCCTGGGGAGCCTTCCTCTGCCCTCCGGGAGCCTTTCTCTGCCTTCAGCGCTTGTTTGTGCCTCTGCGCGCGTTAGCGCGCGCTAAGGTACCTCTGTGCCCGCTAAAGCACCATTAACGCGCGTTAAGGTACCTTAGTGCGTGGTAACGTCACAGAGCGCACATTAAGAAGGTTTACTAAACATGCCCCATAGACAGCGGCATGTTTGCTATTATCATTTCTTTCTGCTTTGAGTCCTGAATACCCTTGGCAAACTTCAAACTTTGCGTATGGATGTGGGTTTGGAGGAGGAATCGTGCTTACATCTCTGGTATTCCAAACCACCTCCCTGGTAACTAATCTTGGGGAATGAGTAATTAAGATCAAGAGTAAGGTGCTTTATCTCAGGGTCATAATAGACTCTAAACTGCCCTTTCATTAACAGCTAAATTTATTAATAATGCCTTTTCAAATTTCGGGGTATTATTTGAGTGACCTTTTCAAATTTAGACAGTTTTAGAGATTAAATCTTTATCTTTGCACTGATGATTTTAAAACACTTTTGCAATCTTTGGTTTTAACTCCATTGGATTAATTCAATGTGTTATGCCTGGGTTTTGGTCCAGAATGAGGCAGTGCAGCTTATTTCTGGAGCCAAACGATCATATTGCTCCAGTTCTGAGGCACCTTCACTGGCTACTGATAGTATTTCGGATCTGGTTTTAAGCATTCTGGATGCTTTTTCAGTGTCTATGATGACGCTTTGCATTGTTAGGGACTTTTCTGCTATCAGACAGGATGCTCATTGAGCTTGCAATCTCAGTGGTTGCTGCATATTTCATCCCTTCCTTTGGTTAGGTTGTCCAGAACAAGAAACCACATTCCCTCATTCCTAGGCCCTAAATTATGGAATCAACTACTGACTTCCCTCCAGGAACTGCCTGACATACTTGATTTCAGGAGGTTTGTAAAGACAGCACTCTTTAAAAAGGCTTTCAGTGATTGATTATTTATTTATTTATTTATTTAAAGCTTTTCTATACCGCCCTCTTTAATATCAGTGTGATTCACAAATAACAATTTTTGTACAGGGCGGAGGACATCTGCCTTGCGCTTACAATGAACAGGAATGATAACTTGGAGTTGTAACTTGGGGGAACTATGTACATTTTAGGTCAATGTAAGATGTAGCTAGGGTGACTATTTACATGTTAGGCATAACCGCTCGGTTGAGTCAATGTCTTATCAGTTATTTACGGTACAGAGTCTTAGGGGCATGTTTACTAAACTCCGAAATTGTGCGGGTCCCCGTTAGTGTGCGTGTGCCATATAAGGAGTGGGCGGTTCAGGCAGAAAATAGCAAAAAAACGGGAGTAAGCGACCGGACCTGTGCGCGTCGCGCTAATGTGCGGGGTCGACATTAGCGCATGGGAAGGCAAAGTGGCGCGCTGCTGGGTATACAAAACAACAGAGCCATAGTACAACAGTGAAGACACTGACCAATGGTGCAGGGGCCATGGGTTCAATCCCCCATTGTGCGCAACAAAAAAGGCCAGCTGAGGCAGCAACTGTAATGGGTAAAAGTGGTTTAGGAGGCAAATTAATTTTGAACGGCATAAGGCGGCGCACAGTTCTTTTTGGGCGGCATAAGGCGGCGCACTGTACATTTTGGGCGGCATAAGGCGGCGCACAGTTCTTTTTGGGCGGCATAAGGCGGCGCACTGGTCCTCTTGGGCCGCAGAAGGCGGCGTGCTGATGGGCACAAGGCGGCGCGCTGATACACAAGCACAGGAACAGAGCCACAGCACAATGGTTAAAACACTGACCAATGGTGCAGGGATCAGGGGTTCAATCCCTCACAATGCCCAGTGAACAAGGCTGGCTGAGGCAGTATGTATTATGGTGAGGAGTGCTGTAGGAGGCTTTTTAATTTTATTTTGCTATCACTACTAGCAAACGCACTCACACAGCGTGTACACATACAGTGGCCCATAAGGCACATGTCACAGTGCACTGTCCGCCAAGGCACCCTAGAATGTCCCCTATAGGGCACCATATATGTTGCGACACAGGATAATGTACAGTGCACTTTATATGGATGGCAACCATAAGGTGGCCTATAGGGCGCCCTATAAAGCACCCTCAGAGGCACCTAATGGGTATAATAAGCTGAGGGTGGTTTTGCCGGCATAGACATATGTACAGTAAATAAAAATAAAGCTGTGGACAGCCCTATCAAAGAACCCCACTGTGGGTTTGAACCCATGACCTCTGGCTGCACAGGCAGTGACATAACCATTGGGCTACAGCTCTACAGCTGTCAGCAAGCCCCTGGCTGGCTGCAGAGAGCCGGCATATCACCTCACAGACAGTCTGCTGTTGTAAACAGGATAGGGTTAGGCCAGTGGTCCTCAACCCAGTCCTATGGGGCCCACCGGCCAGTCAGGTTTTCGGGATATCCCTAATGACTATGCATGAGATATATATGCATTAGAGATATCCTGCCAACCTGACTGGTTTGTGGCCCTCCAGGGCTGGATTTGGAGACCCCTGCCTTACACCTCTGTCATTTAAGATTGTGAGTGGGCAAGGTGCAGATGTCCAAGACATCAAAAAGGTTAGATAGAATTTGTCACAGTCCTCCTCACTTCTCACCACCACCAAAAAATTGTCTATTAGACAACTTTTTGGTGGTGGTGAGAATCGAGGAGGAATGTGACACATTCTATATACCCTTTCGATGTCTAGGACATCTGTACCTTGCCCACTCACAATCTTAAATGACAGAGGTGTAAGGCAGGGGTCTCCAAATCCAGCCCTGGAGGGCCACAAACCAGTCAGGACCATAATGGAGTAATTTGGTTCCAAATGCAGTACTGTGTTCACCAAGTTAACTGCGATCACCCATGTATCGGTGATGAAGCGCAAGTTTAACTGTGAGGACGGTGGATCATTGTTTGTTCAATCGAGTCAGAGGACGGCGCTTTTGATGAGTATTTCAAGTATTTTATCGTATTATATTGTGGTATAGCACTGAAAAGTGTGCAATATTTCACGATTCTTCATAAACTTACATGACATTCACTTAAAAGTTTAATTAAAAGGGAAGTTACGCTTCACGAGAGGGACACCTCCCATGGCAAAAACTTCTGACAAAAACTGGTAGGATTTGGTTACTGGGTACACACTCTATTTTGCTGATAGTTTTATGAGTTTGGGTGTGGGGTTGTAATAGACTTTATATTTAACTTTAAACATAAATACAGCTACTAACCAGAAACTATATCACTATTAAACCATTACAAAGTGTGCTGCCAAACTCAGTCATGCCACTAGTGAGCGACAATCAAGTCATGATGGGGTAACTTCACTGCAGATGAGAAGTAAGACAGGTAAGATTTTCTATTGGCTCCTCCTTTGGATGTAATAAAAAGATACTTCTTAAAAATCCCAGTCCTCCTATATCTAGGGCTTATGACCCCCATCCCATAGTAAGAAGGAAGATGGGAAAGAGATCCTTGAAGCACCTTGACTATCTTTTTGCTCCTTGCACCAAACCAAAGCTCCGAATTAGATGGGAGGAGAGGATAAGTGTCTAGCAACCCTAATTGTGGACTTTGTATTTGATCCCAATAGGCACTGGGTTCCTAGGTTGATCTTTCAGAAAAGAGATGAAATGTTCCTTAATAATAACGTTTGTGTTTGTCATAATGCTACAAAAGCCCTACAAACCCTCACTATCCCACACAGACTACTTCAATGCCATATACCAAGGACTCCCAATCCACACTCTACACGTTACAAACAGCTCTGCACACCACTGCCCGGACAATCCAGGGGGCTACCAGAACAGAACTCATTACTCTCTTGGGATCCCATGTGTGTGGAGCACATTGCAGACATTGAAATAGGCTCTCTCCCCTCAAATATACCCCTTTCTGTGAGGTTTTACTTGGCATTCGGGTTCAGTGCTCAGCCCTCTAACACACAATTGCATAGCCCAGCACACGCTGTCAACGTCCACTCTCCATCCCATTAATGCCTATTCTCCACCTCCTTTTCTCTTAACACTGTGGGCCCCTCTAACGCTCGTTATTGCATTATTTATTGGCGCCTTCCACAGCTTAACCGCTCACAGGCGCCGATAACACGCATTAATGGCACATTTGCTCCCTTACCACCCTTTAGTAAACATACTCCTTAGTGTGCACTATCACTTAATAGTGCACATTATTGAGCAATAGTGTACACTATTAAGCCATAGTGCATCATATTAAGTGATAATGCACACTATTCACACATGCATAATTAACATGCACTATTGTTCAATAGTATGCACTATTAAGGACAGATGGAAAGTGACAACATTTTGGGTTCTTTTTTTTTTTTTTTTTAAATTCTTTATTTTCGTTTTATAACAACAAAGGAAAGGAAGACATACAGCTAAAAGACAAATACATAACGTGTAATACATACACCAAAGTAAACCCCTACCACCCCCCTCCCCCCTGCTTCTTCTCTAGAAAACTAAGCATTCCCAAAGCGGGCGTGTACGTACATTATTGTATTACAAAACCTAACGGTGATCTAAAACATGATGAGTGCTCATTATACAGGCATGTTGGAGCAATGAGCAGATTGTACATAATCATTAAGCATCTGCCATTTAGACAAGCAAGAGTGAGTTTGGACATGGGGAATAGCTCTCCGAGGTATCTGCTCATATTTACTATATAAGCAGACGAGGTTCCACCATTCATTGACAGTAAGTCGAGAGCTATCCTTCCAATTCCTCGTGATTAAGCATATGGCTATACCTAGCATGAAATCAAGGAGAAAGCGACCCTTCTTAGGAAGAGAGGGGACCTCCGCCGCAGAGCGGAGTCCCACGACCTTCCAAGAAAGAGGTTCATGAAAGTGTAAGATAGATTGAATACGACCCCAGACCCGCCCCCAATAGACCTGCAGTTGAGGACATTCATAAATAACATGAGCGAAGGATCCCACAGCAGTATGGCAAGACCAACACAGGTCCCTAGCATTTGGGTTCCATTTGGCTATTTTTTCTGGGGTATAAAAGCATCTGTGTGCAAAGAAGAAGAGAGTTTGGGTAACAGAGGCAGACCGGGAAACCCGCACTACTTTACTCCAAAAAACGCTCCATTGCACAGGGGTTAGAGTGGTTTGCAGTTCGCGCTCCCTGGCTTGTTGGGCTCTAAAAGTGTCCGTATCTGTACCCTGACAAAGTATTTTATAGAAATTAGAGGCTACCCCATGTGTACTACTAATGGAGTGAACTATCTCTAATAGCCCATCCTCAGTAGGGGCAGAGGGCGGCATGATTCGAGCACTTTTGAGGCAGTGTTGAAGCTGCATCAATTGAAAGTAGTGTTTCGCTGGTAACGCAAATTCCTTTTGTAAATCCGAAAAGGTTTTCCAACGAGCTGCAGAGAAAAGCTGTTGGGGTGTCCAGATCCCCCTGGAGTACCAGGGTTTCCAGGCTATTGTTCTATTTAGGACTTGAATTCTGGGGTTATTCCATAGCGGGAGTCCGTCCTGAGGACATACATTCGGGCCCAGTGATAGAATGAGAGTGTTAAAGGCCGCAAGAGTATCGACAATCATTGGTGGATGGCGGGTGTCTACTTGATAAGACATACCGGGGAGATGGGTCAACGGAATTGGGCTACTAAGCTCCTCTTCTATGTCAAGCCAAACTGGTCGGCGGTCTGTTGAGGGATCTAGCCATCGGGCACCTTGCTTAAGTAGAAAGGCTTGATGATATCTAAGAAAATCAGGAAATCTGGTACCCCCTCGTTCCTTTGCAGACTGCAGTTTATGTTTAGCTATCCTTGGTGGCTTGCCCTGCCAGAGATAACGGACGAGAAGGCCCTCAATATCTTTATAAGTATGTAGCGGAAGTAAGCATGGCAGCATTTCTAAAATGTAGTTCACTTTGGGGACTATCATCATTTTCACAGTGTCTAAGCGGCCCCACCATGTGAGAGATAAGGGAGACCAACGATTTGTGAGTTCACGGACTTTGGAGACTACCTCTTTGGCATTAAAACTGATAGTGTCTTCTAAAGGAGAACAGTAATGGACCCCGAGATACTTCACCATACGGGATTGCCAAAGGAAGGGAAAGGCCTGCATGTCAGCCTCATGTACCCAGCGGTTCAGTGGGAATGCTACAGATTTGGTCCAGTTAATTTTATAGCCCGATAATTGTGAGTATCCGTCAATCAGATCCAAGACAGCTGGAACCGAATCGAGGGACACGAAGAGCATAAGGTCATCTGCATATGCAGAGAGTTTAATCTCCCTATGACTAAAGGGGACACCTCGAATACGTGCAGACTGTCTAATAAGGAGGGCTAGGGGTTCAAGAGCGAGATCAAAAAGCATTGGTGATAGGGGGCAACCTTGACGCGTGCCTCTTTGGAGGTTAAATGGCTGAGATTTGATGGCGTTTACACAAATACTGGCGACGGGTTGAGTGTACATGACTTGGAGATATCGGAGGAAGCCCTCTCCAAAGCCATACCATCGGAGAACTGCAAATAAGAAGGGCCATTCTAGACGATCAAAGGCTTTTTCGGCATCCAGGGAAAGACCCACCCATGGATGGTCGAGTTTGGCAGCACTAGATAACACATGGCACAAGGTCCGAGCATTGTCAGCAGTTGATCTGCCGGGTATAAAACCGCATTGGTCGGGGTGAATTAGGGTAGCCATCATGTCAGATAGCCGGGTGGCCAAGATCGTTGCGAAGATCTTATAGTCGGCATTAAGTAGGGAGATTGGACGGTAGTTGGCGGTCAGTAGCGGGTCTCTGCCTTCTTTCTCAAATACAACCACATTAGCTGCAGAGAAGGATCCCAAAGAGGATGTATCTACCGCAAGGGCAGTAAAATAGAGTTTTAAATAGGGAACTAAATCTGCACTGAACGTTCTGTAGAATTCGGTCGGGAGACCATCGGGCCCTGCGGCACGGCCCGAGGCTGTACGTTTTAGGGCAGATTGGATCTCTGAAGTAGAGAAGGGTTCATCCATCGCATCTCTATCATCTTCAGAGAGGGTCGGCCGCTGAATGCCAGAGAGCAATCGCTCGAATGTCTCTGACGAGAACTCACATTCAGATTGATATAGGCGGGTATAGAAATCCCGAAAGAGCTCTACAATATCGGAGTCGGTGGTCACTATGCCCCCTCCCTGTGGAGCTCGAAGGGCCGCAACGCGTTTGGCTTCTTTTTGACCTTTCAAGGCATTGGCTAAGAGTCGACCGGCTCGGTTATTTTCACGATAATATGTCCCTCGCTGAAGCTCAATACTCTTAGAAGCTGCAGTTGAGAGGATTGAATTATATTGAAAACGGAGACGCTGTAATCGAATTAATACACATGGGTCAGTGCGTGAAGTTAGAACTCGTTCGCCTGCTTTTATTTGTTGGTCTAGTATGAGCAGCTGCTGTTTACGTTGTTTCCGCAGGCGGATTTGATAGCTAGTGATCGTTGCCCGAATGGCCGCTTTGAAGCCCTCCCACCAAGCCCAATTCGCAGTATCTTGGGGTAGATTAAAATGGAAGTAGTCCTGTATGGCTACTCGAATTTCTGACTGGAACTCTGGCTGAGTTAACAGGGCTCTATCAAAGAACCAGGCTCCCGAGTTTCCCTGGGGTGCAGTAGTGTGTAATTGAAAGGAAATGGCAGCATGATCTGAAATATGTTGGGAGTGAATCTTTGCAGTGTCCACCTGAGGAACTAACAGTTTTGAGATTAGAAAGAAGTCTATGCGAGACTGAGATAAATGAGGGGAGGAGAAGAAGGTGAAGTCAAGCTCATTGGGGTGTAGTAATCTCCATAGATCAACTAAAGCAAGATCCTTGATCAGGGAGGTAAGCGTAGCGTGACTCTTGGGGGGACCACTCGTCCTAGGCGGCTGTTTGTCAATCAGGGGATCAAGGACTAGATTGAAATCCCCCCCAATGATCAATGAAGTATTAGCAGAAGCCTGCGCAACCTGAGCAATGGTAGCAAAAAAGGCAGGGTCATCAACATTAGGAGCGTAAAGGCATATACATGTAACTTCTAGGCTACCTATCTTGAGGTGAACTCTAGCCCATCTACCTTCTGTATCTGAGCTAGTCGCAATAACAGTAGCATGCAAAGATTTCCTAACCAGTATGGCAACCCCACATTTCTTAGAAACGGCTGGGGAATAAGCGGCCACCATGTAAGGTTTAATATTGAGTTTAAGAGTTTCCTTCGAATTTAAATGCGTTTCTTGGAGAAAAATCAGATCCGCTGCTTCCTGACTGAGGTAGCTGAGGATTTTCTTCCGTTTTATCGGATTATTGATGCCTTTTACGTTCAATGAAAAAATCTTACATGGTGCCATCAATCGGTAGTAGACATTTTAGGTAAGGGCGCTTGATAACATAGAACATAAGCAGAATCTGTACAACAATGTCATAATCACCGAGTATTCTGGCTAATACACCCCATATTGAAAAGTATGTACCAACGTATCTTAGAGAAGAAGCAAAACCCCCAAAGAATATGGCGACCATATGTCTGCGGGAGGAGGCCCTAGAGAGGAAGTAGAAGACATGTAAAAAAAGAAAGAAACACCAGAGTCCATAATAACACTGTCTCTGATACTCATCGAGGCTACTGTGGGTAGATGGAGTCGGGTCACAAATACCATCAAGAGTAAGGCAACAGACTGCCCACGCCAGACTCTTTGCTAGGCTGCGGCAGATCCAATATGGCAGGTACAGCGGATAGAAGGAGACTTGCAGGAATATTCTGGAAGTCAGCGCATCAAGTCGGCTTCTTTGGAATCCAAAAACTCCGCTAGTAGATCAGGGTCCTCGAATGTTCTTGTCTGATTGTGAAGCGTAACTCGGAGCTTGGCCGGGTACATCAGGCCATAGCGTGCTTGTAGTTGTTGAAGCCTCGGCCGGAATTCCAGAAGGCGCTTTCGGCGGTCGACTGTGGGTTTAGACAAGTCGGGATAGAAGGAGATCTTGTGGCTCTCAAACTCCATATGGCCCTTTGCCCGAGAGGCACTTAGAATTTGCTCCACGTGTTGATATCTCAATAGTCGAAAAATGATAGGCCGCGGGGTCTTCCTGTTGAGCGTTATGCTTGTGGGTACACGATGAGCGCGATCAATCTCCAAATCTTTGGTAAAGGTGATTTGGAGCAAGGAAGGGAGGATTTTGCATAAAAACTCTTTCATGTCTCCCGATTCCGCTCCCTCCGGTATGCCCACGAGTCGTATGTTGTTGCGGCGTGCTCTATTATTGCCAACTTCCACCTCTTTCTGCAAGGCCCGCACCTGTCGTTCAACTTTGTCGAGTTTGGACAACCGGGCCGCATGGGAGTCCAATATGCCCTCCATTTTGTCCTGACGCGAAGAAAGCCCTTCTAGCTTGCTTTGCAGCACACCAAAATCGTCCCGCAGCGCTAGGAGTTCTGAACCGTTTGCCTGCACAAGGTTTTTGACCCCTCTAATCTCTACGAGGATTTCCTGCTGCATTTCGGGGCCCTCGCACAAGGCCGGCCCCTTCTGCGGGGACGGAGGTTTGGTTTTGGAACGTTTGCCGTGAGAAGCCGCTGGAGACCCAAATTCCAGGCGCGTTGGTTTGGTCCCCGCCATCTCACCAATGTGCCCCGGCAAGATCAGAGTAGAAGTTCCAAAAATGTGAGGTGTTAATTCAGGATTCTGAGTAGGCCTCTCGGGAGCCTCAGCGTTATGCGACCATCCCGCTGGACATCAGGCTCCGCCCCCCCTTGGGTTCTTTTTTTTTCTTTCATTTTCATTCACAAATTATATGAAACGATATAGGAAATTTTGTTGACCTTTCGGATTTCATTTCAAACAAATGTACATTGTTAGTATTTAGGAGATAGATTTATTCGTTATGATCCTCAGCAGTTGACATTAGTCTTGAGGGATAAGGTTACTACAAATGCTCCCTCCATTTTAACACATGTCCCTTGTTGTCATCTCTGGGGAGGACTGAATTTGCTGAAATCCATTTAAGTTAGTAAGGGAAGGCTAATATCAAATTGTGCAATTTTCCTCATTTTGAATTTTTGTGATTCAAGGTCTGAGTTTTGGACTGTTTTAATTGTTTTATTTTTTCCTCTTTTTGATGTATTGTTCTTGTTTTTTCCTTTTCATTGCTGTTTTCTAACAAGATGTATTTTCTTGATAAGGAGAGTTATTTTAGAAACCTTATTAGTGTTTTACACATAGATGCAGTGCCAGAAAAATATGGAAGCGATGCCCACATCTAAAATGTCATATCAGAAAGGCCACAAGATACATATTTCCATGCTGAGCACATCCATCTTTGCACGTCTCTGCGAGAGGCATTCCAGGGGTGTTTTGGGGGTGTGGTCCGGGTGGCACTCACATCTACATGTCTATGGCATATTTCACCTAGACTGGCAACATGTAGGGTTGATTTTTTTGAATATTCCGATTTATGCCTGCTATAAATCATGAATGAGCATGAGACTTTGTTGTTTTTTGGGACTGCTTGTGGCACTGGTGACTGGAGTAGCTTGGCTTATAATTTTAACTGTCATCTATGTTTATTTTTGTTTCCCAGAACTCTATCCTGTGCTTTTCTCTAACATGTCCTCCACTCTTTTCCAAGACCTCTACATCTTCCCTATCCCCGATCCTCACGCCCCTCCAAGCTGTGCTAATCCCATACTCCCAGTGCTCCACTTCCTGACCCTTGGTGTTGCCTCTATAGAAAGTTTCTTGGCCTGCCTTATTACTGTTTTACAACTAACTTACCAATGTTTGTGTTCCTTCTTAATTTATTCTTTAGAGTCTGTTTTCCATTTTCTGAAAGAAACCTATTTTTGTTTTTCACTGCCTAGTCCAGCTTCTCATTAAACTATGTTGGCCATCATTTGACCTTCTCTCAACTTTTTCACATTCATGGAAAGCATAGTTACTCACCTGTAACAGGTGATCTCCGGGAACAGCAGGAATTTAGTCCTCACATATGGGTATCGTCGGTACCGACGGAGCCTGCGCGGGAACGCTCCCCACCGTCCAATTAGAACGCTTTTGGGAGCATCCCACAGTGCCTGCATGCTGCCTTCCCACCTTTCCCAACTGCCTCTCTCCAGTTGAGTTTTAAAGCTGAGACAAAGAGAGAGAGCGAGGGAAAGGAAAAGAGAGATAGAGAGATACAACTCCTAGGGGAGGTGGGTGGGTTGTGAGGACTAAATTCCTGCTGTTCCCGGAGATCACCTGTTACAGGTGAGTAACTATGCTATCTCCAGGAACAGGCAGGAATGTAGTCATCACATATGGGGACTCCCTAGCTTTAGGTGCCAGGGAGAGACCCCAGAAGTTGTGTGTCCCTGAAAAGGGCTCCACTTCCCCCCATGGATCTCTGGCATCCTACCAGGGATGGTGGGTAGGAGTTGATTAGGTATGGAACAGGTGTTTGAGAACAGCCTGACCAAACAAGGCATCCCGGCGGGAGTCCTTGTCCAAGCAATAATGGGCTGTGAAGGTATGAACCGAGGCCCAAGTGGCTGCTCGACAGATGTCGTCAATAGACACAGAGTTCAGATGAGTCATTGAGGCTGCCATGGCGCTCACATTGTTCTTACTCTGATAGGCAAAAGAAATACACTGAGCAATCCAGTTAGATAGTGTTCTCTTGGAGACTGGAAGTCTCAAATGAGAAGGATCAAAAGCAACAAAGAGTTGAGAGGACTTTCTATGTTGCTGTGTCCTTTGTAAGTAAAAAGCTAGAGTTCTTTTACAGTCCAAGGTATGAAGATTCCTCTCTGCATTTGATGCATGAGGTCCTGGAAAAAAGACAGGTAGGTAGACCTCTTGATTGAGATGAAAAGGCGAGACCACCTTAGGCATAAAGTGTGGATGAGTCCTAAGGACTACCTTGTCATGATGGAACCTTGTATAAGGTGGATTAGCTACTAGTGCTTGCAATTCACTAATGTGGCATGCTGATGTGATTGCAATGAGAAAGATAACCTTCCAAGAAAGGAATTTTAAGGAGGTGGTAGCTAAGGGTGTCAGCATACATGGCATAGGAGTCATGGCTTTTTCCCCAGACCTTGGATTTCATGCAGCTTTGTTACTCTGGTGATATCAGTCTCCAAAGTTAATGAGAGTAGTTTACAAGATGAGATTAACTCTGACCCCCTGTTGATGTCAGTCTCAGGGCCTGTTGAGATGGGTCTGCAGCCCCTCCTTGCTAAATCAAGAATAGCAGACCTCAAAGGGAGGTGCTAGAGAAAATTCACTATAAAGGACAGAAACACTTCCTCTTGCTCTCTCTCTTCCACTATTCATCGGACATGAAGAACAGGAGGCTCTGATAATCAATTCTCTTCACCCCTCCCCCTCTCTCTCTCTCTTGTCCACTATTCATCAGACACACCTTGCCATGAGGCTCTGACCCACATGTTCTTACCTCTCTCTCTCACACACACATGCACACACAGAGTCTTTCTTATAGACTATTCTCTCTCACTTCACTATGTAATAAGTCTATTTCTACATAAAGACCTGTTTCCAAGCCACACTTGTTTGGTTATCTTATTTGTGATGCTTACCCTACAGTCTCTGTGAAATGAACCCAGGACCAAGCGGAGAGTAGACCAGAAGATTACAAGACCAGAAGATTACATTTTATGGGGACTCTCTCAGACTTCACAGCAGATCTTCAGTTGGGTAAGTAATAATTTTGTTTGATACAGTAAAGTGGATTTCAGACAGGGTGTGACAGGAAAATCAAAAGCCTTTGTGACCATTTGTTTTGTGGTTAGACAAGGTGAGATTTTTATTGTCAAAAGGCTCTGTAATAATCCTGAATTTTAATTATTACCTACACCTAGGGAAATTACATAGGGTGGCTTGCAATTGTCTTATTTTTATGTAGAGGCTTGCTACAGATTTTTCTCTAGTATTTGAGCTGCTAAGAAAAGACAGAGAGATAGTCCAGATTTAGTTTGGAAGTGGTACACAGGTAAACAGTCCCTCATTGAATACAATATACATCTTTCCTGAGAAAGCTATTACCTCCTGTCCCTTTTGCCTTTTATTTCTCAGTCTCCTGTCAGCTTGCTGCAACTGATACAGTATCTGACAATTCTGTTAATCTCCTAACAACCTTCTTACTATAATCTCACCCTAAACTTCCACCCTGTTAAAAGGTGGTAAGCACTTTTATTCAGGTAGAATTTTAAGGCGTGGTCTTCATGCCAGTACTCTTTACTGAACACCCATAAAATTTATGCCATTCCAACTATAATTCTAAGTCTCACTTCTTCATAAAAGTGAGCATTCCTCCTTCTAAGGTTACACATTTGAGATAGTCCAACTACAGCCTTTCTGCAGTCTCAAATATGGAAGCCTTTGATTTTAAAGAACTGAAACAAATAGTAATGACATACTGTAAGAGGAAAGGGGGTCCCTTTGAAGGTGAATTCCCTGAGTCATCATGGTATAATATTCAAAGACAAATGTTAAATCATGATCAAGAATTCAAAAAGAAAACAAATAAAAGAAAATGCCTTTTTATCCAAGGCATGTGCAGGGGGCTAATTAGCATGAAACAGGACAATACTGAACTGACTTCTCATTGTACCCAACTGACCAAAGACCTTGAGGAGGCACAAATTTGCATCTATATGCAAAGGACTCAAGTGATCCAAGCCACAAATTCTTTTATAACTGTTAGTGAGCAATTAGAAGCACTTAAACTTGAATTGAGGCACGTTAAGGATCAATTGGCCTCTGAAAGACAAAAGAATAAATATACGCCCATTTCTCCCTCAGCCCCTTATGCCTATGACACACCCTATCAGCCATGCATATAAGCTATTGAGAAACAAAATAATACTAAAGTATGCATAACTGGACTTAGGAATGGAAAAAATAAAGCTGAATCAGAGGAAGAAAATCCGGATAGTTTATCTCAATCAGAACAGAGCAATAATCAGGATCTGTGTCAGGAGGATAATTCAGATGACTTAGACATGGCACCCAGTACTGAACTCAGAGCACCAGTTAAAGTGATGCTGCAGGACAATTTAAAAGACAGAGACATGGAAAAAAATAGTTGAGAAAATTGGCCCTATGCCTTTTAATGTTAATGACTGGTGTAAATGGGCGACTGATATTCTGATTCACTGGGGTCTAGGGAAATACAGAAGAAAACAATCAGACTTTGATAGACTTATGCATCTGGTTCTGGGGCCACACTATTATAAAGTTGGCTCTCTCACTCACCCATACCAGTTGGTTAAAAGGGGCATTGAGAAACTATTTCACTGTTCCCCAATGCAAGCATTTAAAATTATTTCACCTCTACCAAATGATACACTGGAAGAGTTTGCATATAGAGCCTGGATATTAAAAGCAGTTCTTAATGAGCAGGAGTCCTGGCCCAGTGCAGAAGATTATGGGGAGAGCATGCAGAAGGCATTTTTATTAGAATTGCTATCCCCTGAGATTACAAAACACCTTCTGTTATTTTCTGAAGACCCTAAAGCAACCCCTTTTGATACTTTAATGCTCAGAATTGGGTCTGTTTGGAAGACCCAGCCCTCACAGGTCATAACAGTATCAGAAGCACAGAAGTGGCAAGCTGAGGGATCCTCCCAACACACAAAAAACACAGACAAAGGATACAGGGGACAGACACCTTGTAGAGGACAAAGCAGAGGTACTTTTAGAAATTCCTCAGGTTACATCCCCTTTCAAGAGCTCAAAGCACAGAGAGATGGATTAGAAAAGGAGAAAATTAAATGGGAACAGGACAAACACATACTGCAAGTAGAACTAGATAAATTAAAACAGGATTTACAAGCAGCTCAGGACAAACACAAGGCTAGTGCATAGGGATGTCCTGACCTCTTGAGTTCAGATATCAAAATGTCTCAAGCCTTCATAGCCCAGCCTGCCTCCATTCTCTCAGCAGAGGACTCAATTCCAGAGCCTCTGGATGATGAAACAGACACAGGCCCAGAATACAGTTTAAGGCTTGTAACATCCTTGATACTGGACTCTTGTGGACGCCCCAATGTTATCAGTAGAGTAAGGGGTCAGGATAAACTAGCTTTGGTTGACACAGGGGCTGGAATTAGTTTTACTAACAGAGCTTCTCCCACTGCAGATCAGAAAAATATGGAAATTTATGAAATTCAAGGAATTAATGACACAGCTTCCAAATGTGTGGCTATCCCAGTTAAATGGGGTATCCCTGTGCACAGTGAACAAAATAAGGAAATGTTGGAAACCACTGCCTCCACTATAGTGAACACACCAAAAGAAATAATTGGAATTGATGTTCTCAACCAGTTAAATTTGGTGGTGGATATGGTTAATCTTAAATTGTGGCAGTATTCAGGAACTTCAAGTGCTTCTAAAACTTTAGTGCATGAAGTCATTCCCATGCAGTTAGCAACTCAGTGCACCAAGGCAGCTCAGCAGTATGATCTGTGTGTAATTCCCTCAGAGGTGGCTGATATTCCGTTCTGGGCTCAAGACAAGTTAGATTGTGGGAAAATGCACACAGAAATACTGTTGGAAGGCGAGGATCCTCCACCACAGAAACAATACCCAGTACCTCATCAGGCTATAGAACCAGTGACTAAAATTGTGAAGATACTGGAGGAGAGGAGTCTGATTAGACCTATTTCTTCCACATGCAATTCACCAGCCTGGCCGATAGTTAAACCGGGAGGTTCCTTCATGCTCACTCTGGACTTCCGTGCCCTGAATCAAGTTTCAAAATCTGTAGTGCCCATGGTAGCCTCATACCCTGAAATGATCTCTAAACTGAACCCCAAATGTACATTTTTCTCTGTTTTAGACATATCCAATGGGTTTTGGAGTCTGCCCCTGGCCCTTGAATGCCAGTACAAAACAGCCTTTCAGTGGCTGAATAAACAATATGCATGGACTGTGCTTCCACAGGGATATAAGGATTCCCCCTCAATATTTCATAAATACATGCAGGAAGCCCTGTCACTATTGTCTTGCAGAGATAATATAATTCAGTATGTAGATGACATTCTGATTCAGTCTGAGAATGAAGCCATACACTGGAATCATGTAAGAGAAGTTTTAAAAGCCCTCTTACAAGCTGGTCTTAAAGTTAATCCTGCCAAGGCTCAACTGTGCAAATCACAGGTTTCCTTTTTAGGGGCTACTATTGGCCAGGACGGTAAATCTGTAGATTCTCAGAGGATAGAGCTGATACAGAAACTTCCACTTCCTACAGATCAGAAATCACTCCAGTCATTTCTAGGGCTCACTGGTTTCTGTCGTGACTTTATGCACAATTATGCTGAAGTGGCAGCTCCACTTTACTCCCTGCTAAAAAGTAAAAGTTATGTTTGGGAGGAAGAACATACAGAAGCTGTAACTAAATTAAAGCACATTCTGACTTCTGCTCCTCTTCTGGCACACACAGATCACACACAACGTTTTTTCCTGTACCCTGTAGTTGGAGAGAACAGTATAGGTGCAGCTTTAACACAACACCTAGGAGGAGTAGATCGCCCTATTGCCTTCTGTTCCAGAGTTCTCACTTCTCCTGAACTCAAAATGGGAAACTGCGAAAAACATGTACTGGCTTCCTATGCTGCTATGCAGAAATTTACATATATCATTGGTGCTCAAACCACATACATATGCAGCCATCACACCCCCCTCAAATTCATTGTAGAGGGAAAGTTAGCATGTAGCAAGATTAGGACTGAGAGAATAGTCCAGTGGACTCTCATGTTGCAAGCACAGAATGTAAAGTTTGAATTGTTGAAAGAACCTAACATGCAAGTGGCTGGAATCTTGCTGGAGGGGCAACCTCATGACTGTCAGTCCTCAACCAGTGCCCCTAATCACATGATCTTTAGGGAACTGGGACTAGACAAAATTTCACCTTTTCTTCCTACAGTATATATTGATGGTAGTCGCCAATGTGAAGGAGGCAGGCGACTAGCAGGTTTTGCAGTTGTACAATTGGACCCAAATAACCAAGTGGTACTGCAGAGAAAGTATTCCTGTGGGTCAGCGTCAGCACAGTACTGTGAGCTGGCTGCTTTCGTAGCTTGTATGCAACAACATCAGGATTCACACCCAGAAATACAAATCATTTTAGATTCTGATTATGTCTTTAAAAGTGCCATTGCCCTGTTACCCTGGTGGCTGGCAAATAAATTTAAATCTACAGATGGGTCCACAGTGAAAAATTCATCACTGTGGACTATGGCACAAGAACTGAGTGAGAAGTTTCAGAGAGTACATTTAGTTAAAGTAAAGGCACATAGGAAGAAAGGCCCTTTAGCAGACTCACTAGCCAAGGAAGCATGCCATGTAGGCCTCATATGGCCCTGGTATGAGCAGACACGCATGGTTGCTATTGCTACACGTTCCACAGATTACGATCAGATAATACCACCAGATTACTTTGTAGCACTGCAGACAAAGGACCCTGAGCTTTCCAATTTGAGGAAGCTTGTACAGGACACCCTAGATAACCTATATCAGCACACACCCTTTCTCACACTCGCTATAGAGAAAGACATTCTACATGCAAAAAGAGAGGAAGGCTTGGTTATAGCTATCCCTGGAGCTCGTGGTAAAGAATGGATGCATTGGGTTCATGGTGCAGGTCCTATGGGACACCCTAAAGCAGAAGAAATGCAGACTATCTTCAATAGGTTGGTATGGTGGCCAGAAATGAAACATGATATACAGGATCATGTTTCCTTCTGTGTAATCTGTGCTTCATTTGGGAGGCAACCTAAAAAGAGAAGGGGACAGTTAATGAGAGCACCTCCTCGTGGCCCATTTGAGAGATTGCAAATAGATCATGTGGGCCCTCTCCCATTAACAGCTAGGAAAAATAGATTTTTACTCACTGTTGTTGATTCCTTTTCTCATTGGGTAGAAGCATTCCCTGTCCCAGATCAAACTGCTCGAACCACTGCAGAAATCCTAACTATGCAATTTTTTACACGCTGGGGCATTCCCAAGACTATTGATTCTGATAATGGTCCTGCATTTGTTTCTCAGCTCATCAAGGAATTGTTTGATTTTCTAGGCATAGAACAACAACTCCACATTCCGTACCATCCACAGGCAGCAGGGCAGGTAGAAAGAATGAATCAAACAATTAAGGCCCACCTCAGCCCTATGCTTAATCTGACCGGGAAAAATTGGGATCTGGTGCTCCCTTTAGTCCTTATGCGTATCAGAGCTAATGTCTGTAAATCCACAGGTTTTGCACCCTGTGAAGCCTTAATGGGAAGGCCAATGCAACGGTGGGAAAATATGCTGAGTCCATTTCTTCCAGAGGACCAGACCGTAATTCTCACCAATGAGTGGATGAAATCCCTGCAAGAACATCTAAAAGAAATTCAGACCACTGTGCTAGCTAACACAGAAAAAGCTAGAGATTATTTGCAGGAGGTACATGCAAAAGGTTCTGATTTAAGGCCCCTCAAGGTTGGGAGTAAAGTGATGATTCTGAGACCTAGACCAAACCTCCCCTTTGGAACTGCAAAGTGGGAAGGACCATACTTAGTTACTGATACCTTAGGCCCAAGCCTATACCAAATCCTAATGCCCGACAACCAGCAGTATTGGAAACACATCACCCAGTTGAAACCATATGGGTAATACGTGTTTTATCAGTCTTTGTTTTCAGATACCACCTGAAGACAGCACGGACAGCTGCTTTCTGAAGACAGCACGGACAGCTGCTTTCTGAACAAAAGTCGCTTGAGGACGGTAACTATTTACTTCTGCTGTATAGTTGACATGTGTTTAATAGTTATGTAAATAAGTAGTAAAAATTATTATTTTTTTTGTTTTGTTGTTACATTGTATAAGTGGGGAGCATTAGTTTACTCCCTAGTAGAGTGAAACAAGTTAGCTTTTATTATGTCTCGGTTTCCTGTTGTTCTGGTATCTGCTCTCATCTACCCCAGTCTCATTACAGGAACTATCATCCGAATATGCACGATTGGCTGGGCTAACTCCACAGGTGGGGCATATCGCTATCAAGAAATACCCCCACCTTTCCCGGAAGAAAAGGATCTGGTCATCCTGAGTTTCTGTTCCGTACAGGACAAGCCAGTGTTCTATTCATTAAACATCACACAAGTACAGTGGGAGCCACCAGTTTCCACTTCTCTAGAAAGGACACAAGAATTGAGGGCACCTCCAGAACATTACTTTCTAGGTCCTCCTGTTTTGATTTTGTACAATATCTCCTGTCAGGACAGGGGTACCTGGAAAATAACTTATACATGGCTTGTGAGTGATCAACAGCACATCACTGAGACTTCATTCCTTTTGGATGTATCTTGTTTACCTCCCACCCCTCATCCCACCCCTCCCACCACTTCTGCTCCTCCTGTACTCTACCTTTCTGATATCCACCCATTTCAGGAAGGACATCCCTTTCAGATTAAATATGATGCACCACACGATGTTTTATATGATGTGGAATACCATTTTCTTACTTGGCATCTATTTCCCAAATTGTTTCCAGTTACTCACAAATATCCAAATTGCTCTCAGTTTGTTGCCAACCACATACAAATGCTCAATACTTGGTTTGATATGCAGTCAGTAACACCCCGAGCCAAGCAATTTCGACACAAGCGTGAATTAATTGATACAATTTTAGGTGGCACAGGGACTGCAGTGGGTGCCCTTAATATAATTGATATAGAGATGCTCCGTAATAAAATGGGATCCACTGCTCAGCATGCTGCTGATGGTTTTACCTCACAACATATTATTAATGAAGCTTCCTCTAAACTGTCCAATGTAGTTGTAGATACCTTTGCTCTTATATCTCCCATTATAGAACAGAAAATTGTTACCTTAGCACATGCAGAATATAGATTGGGAAAGAATATTTCCTGGGCTCTTGCCTGTGATCAAGTACAGATCGAGCTTATTACTATACTAAAGGAAATTCTGATCACTGCTAAGTTAGGACACTGGCCACCATCTCTCATCCATATGGCTAGTACCAAAATACCTGAATTTGCTATAGCTCACCTTGATTGGTGCACAGTTAATGTTCCCATTTGTTCACCACAAGGCTGCTCTATCTGTACTTTGATCCCATGGTCAGGACAACGCACAGTTATTTATCCTATTGTTAATATTGGGGTGCAGTTTGATAATATGCTTATGTATCCTGTGGACCATCTCACATGGGTGCAGCCACTGGACGACACCTGGACTTCATTCAAGCCAATAGACCCCAGTTTGAGTGTGCAGACTACATTTCAGTTCAAGTGTCAACCTCACCAGTTTAAAGAGGCTGACACCTCCTGCTGGAACAATTCTTCCTCTTGCTCCCTGACTGTTAAGCTCTCATATTCCCTGACTACCTCACACAGTTTGTATTACCTTGGAGCTGGACACTTTTGTTTTCATCTGTTCTTTCCCCAGAATGTTTCTTTTTCGATTGCTCCCAGAATGCATGACATTCGCCTTCCCAAAAACACTTTGTTGTACAGTTCAAAACTATTTACCAAACAATACCTGGTGCAGTCATACACCACTGGTCTCCCTCACCATTAATGGGACAACTTATTCCACACCGCTGGTTACCAATGACTCTATGGACATTCCAGACTTTATCTCATATGCTGTGCATCCATTACCACTTGGCATGGGAGAAGAGACACTACATAAACTGCTCAACTTTACAGAACTCCATGCCTATATTGATCACCTTAAAACAACATCCACTGAAGTGAATCACACCATCGCTTATGAGAATGGACACATTCAACAAATTGTTGGACACTTGCTACAAGATGCTCATGTGTCTGTGTGGGAATTCTTATTTGGTTACTCACCTACTGCTGATCATGTCTTTAATGTTTTTATTCACCCTATTATTATTTTAACTGCTGTACAAATATTGCTATGCATTATCATAATTTTCCTGTGTTGTAAAATGAAACAAATGTACATATCCTTGCAGCGCATGTCCTACAGAACAACAACATTTTAAGGTAGTTACACTGAATTTCTCTAGCATCTACCCCTATATCCAGGCTCATTTGGCCTGCTAATTTGGCTAATTTGGCATTTCCTATTACACTGAATACCAGAGTCAGCTGCAGTCTAGTATTGCTTCCTATCCTCACTCATAGCATCCTGGTACCTTTTGGCTTTAACCTCCTCAGAAATTCCTGCAGCCCTTATGCACTGTTCTCTCTCTCTAAGACGGGCACTGAGGTGGCATATTTGGTCCCCCCCCCCCCCCACAGTAGTGGCTGCCCTACTTAAGACACGAGGTTTGGACTCATAAGGGGACTTGTTTATCTCTAGAACACTAGAGACAGTACTGTGCAGGACAGGAGACCTGCTAGACATAGCAAGGTATTTAATACAGGAGGTATTAGACAAGCTGCCTACTATCATGTAATGGCAGCTGGGACAGGTACCACAGGTTTGCTTCCAGCATTTCCAGGCACAAATAATAAAGAAAAATAAAAAAGGTGTGGGAGATGTCAGCATACATGGCATAGGAGTCACGGCATTTTCCCCAGACCTTGGATTTCATGCAGTTTTGTTATTCTGGTGATATCAGTCTCCAAAGTTAATGAGAGTAGTTTACAAGATGAGATTAACTCTGACCCCCTGTTGATGTCAGTCTCAGGGCCTTTTGAGATGGGTCTGCAGCCCCTCCTTGCTAAATCAAGAATAGCAGACCTCAAAGGGAGGTGCTAGAGAAAATTCACAATAAAGGACAGAAACACTTCCTCTTGCTCTCTCTCTTCCACTATTCATCGGACATGAAGGACAGGAGGCTCTGATCAATTATCTTCACCCCTCCCCCCTCTCTCTCTCTTTTCCACTATTCATCGGACATGAAGGACAGGAGGCTCTGATAATCAATTCTCTTTACCCCTCCCCCTCTCTCTCTCTCTCTCTTCTTATTTTCATCAGACACTCCTTGCCATGAGGCTCTGACCCACATGTTCTTACCTCTCTCTCTCACACACACATGCACACACAGAGTCTTTCATATAGACTATTCTCTCTCACTTCACTATGTAACAAGCCTATTTCTACATATTTATTTATTTTTATTTTAGCTGTATTTATATCCCGCTTTTCACCGGGTCAAAGTGGTCAATTGGGGGATACATTTAACACGAGGGGATATGAGACACATACACTAATACTTACAGGGAACATGGGCAGTGGAGGGTTAAGTGGCTTGCCCAAGATCTCAAGGAGTGCCTATAGGACTAGAAATCCCAGTCTCTCTGGCATGAGATTGCTGTCCCCAGGTGGGACTTGAACCCCCGGCCCTCTGGCCTGAAGTACCTTGTCCTAACCACTAGACCACTCCTCCCTCCATAAAGACCTGTTTCCAAGCCACACCTGTTTGGTTATCTTATTTGTGATGCTTACCCTACAGTCTCTGTGAAATGAACCCAGGACCAAGCGGAGACTAGACCAGAAGATTACAAGACCAAAAGATTACAAAGGGTTCGAAAGGTGGCTTCATGAGCTGCCCAAGAACCAGGTTCAAGTCCCATGCCACCGGAGGTGGTCTAATGGGAGGCTTAGTTAGAAGGAGGTCTCTCATGAATCTTGCTATAAGAGGATGAGAGGAAATAGGTTGTCCATTTAGAGGTTTAAGAGAAGCAGCAATAGCACTCAAATGGACTCTTACTGAATTTGTCTTAAGGCCTGCATTAGACAAATGGAGGAGATACTCCAGTAAGGATTCCAGAGGTATAGCAAGGGGGTTAAGACCCTATTCTGAACACCAAATAGTAAACCTTTTCCACTTGAAAGCATAAGAACGTCTAGTGGAAGGTTTCCTAGAAGCATAAAGAACATCTTTCACTTGCTGAGAAAGATGAAGATCTTGGAGATCTAGGCCTTCAGCAACCAAGCCCTGAGATGCAGGGACTGGGGACTGGGATGCCATAACATCCCGTTCTCCTGAGATAGGAGATCTGGAGCAGACCCTAACTCCAGGGAGGGAGCTTGAGAGAGATGTAGAAGCAGAGGGTACCACACTTGCTGTGGCCAATGTGGTGCTATGAGGATCATGTGGCCTCTGTCTCTCTGAAGCTTGAAGAGGGTTTTGGGAATTAGGGGAATGGGTGGAAAGGCATGCAGGAAGTCTTGACCCCAGTAAAGGAGGAAAGCATCCTTGGCCTGAGTTCCCTGAGCCGGAATTCTGGAACAGAATCGGGGATGTTTGGCATTCCACAGACTTGCAAAGAGGTCTATGTCCGGGGTTCCCCAAAGTTGAAATATCCTGGTCACCTGGTCTGCATGCAGAGACCACTCGTGTGGAAGGAGAACTCGACTGAGTCTGTCCGCCAAAGAGTTTTGAATGCCTGGAAGATATACTGCCAGCAGATGAATCTGATGCTCTCTGGCGAGGGCCCATAGTCGCAAAGCTTCGTTGCACAGCGACAGAGAGCCCATTCCCCCCTGCTTGTTCACATAGAACATGGCTACCTGATTGTCCGTGTGAATGAGGACTGTCTTGTAGCTGAGCAGGGAGTGGAACACTCGCAGAGCCAGGAAGATTGCTCTGAGTTCCAAGAGACTGATATGTAGACAACTCTCTTGTGGAGACCAGGTGCCCTGGGTGGAGAAGTCTTGCAGATGAGCTCCCCAACCCTTTGGAGAAGCATCTGTTGTGAGAGTTGCTTGGGGTAAGGGTTGTTGGAAGGGGCACCCCAGCAACAGATTTTGAGTGGACCTCCACCACTGGAGGGACAAAATGAGGCGACTTGTGTTTGCTATTTTGTCTGACAGGCACCCTGATGCCTGGGTCCATTGGGTGGATAAATTCCACTGAGCTGCCCTCATGTGGAGGCAAGCATATGGAACCACATGCACAGTGGATGCCATGTGGCCCAGCAATTGCAACATTTCTCGAGAAGTTAGAAGACGCTTTAGCACTGCTTGAGAAGCTAACTGCACTAAGCGAAGGCAACGGACCAGGGGGAGATAGGCCCTTGCTCTTGTGGTATCCAGAAGAGCTCCTATGACCTCTAAAGATTGAGTGGGAGTCAGACTGGATTATGGGATGTTTATTACCAGCCCTAAATACTGGAGGATACTCATTGTGCAGGATAGAGAAGTCTTGGCCTCTGACTGTGTTGGAGCTCGAATGAGCCAGTCGTCCAAGTAAGGGAAGATGAATATTGCCAGAGTACGGAGAAATGCTGCTACCACAGCCATGCATTTCGTGAACACCCTTGGAGCAGAGGCCAGACCAAAAGGAAGCACCCTGTATTGGTAGTGCTTTCCTTGAAAAAGGAACCGAAGGAACTTTCTGTGGGTTGGATGGATGAGTACATGGGTGTACGCATCCTTGAGATCTAGAGAACAAAGCCAATCCTGACTCTGAAGGTATGGAAGCAGAGCACCGAGAGAAATCATCTTGAATTTCTCCTTGACAAGGAATTTGTTCAATTCTCTGAGATCTAATATAGGTCTGTATCCCCCTGTATTCTTTGGGATAAGAAAATAAGGGGAATAGAACCCTGTGCCCTGTTGATGAAGAGGCACTTCTTATATTGCCCCTTGGGCAAGAAGAATGGCAACTTCCTGACCTAAGAGGTTGATGAGAGGTGTCAGAGAATTGAACTGCTTCACTATTGTGTGAGGGGGCATGCTTGAAAAATGACGTTTGTACCCCTCCTTTATGATGGAGAGTGTCCAATGCTCTGCTGTTATTTGCCCCCATCTGGGGGCAAAATGACATAACCTTCCTGGAATGGTGGATGGTTCTGGTCCTTCCAGAACCAGAAAGGCTAAGTTCTCTAGCTGAAAGTCAAAGGCCCTGAGGAGGCTGAGGCTGCTGAGCCGGTGGAGGCCTAGCAGCCTTTGCTTTCTTCTGTTTGGGTGGTTGCTGACGTTTGGTTGAAAACTGACCTGCAGAAGATGCCTGCTGAGTATAAGCAGGATAAAATCTTTTCTTTTTAGAAAAAGGTGTTTTCTTGAACAACTTCTTTCTAACAGGATCAGCAGTGGACTTGGATAGTCTATCCAAGGTGGAATGTTCAGCATCCATTTCATTGGCTTTTTCCTGCCAATCTTTCCCAAACAGGTTTTCACCAGTACAAGGGATATTTCCCAATTTATCTTGTACCCAGAGCTCTAAATCAGATGCCTGGAGCCAAGCAATTCTACGTGCACCTATGGCAATAGCCGAGGTTCTGCTTATACACTCAAAGCAGTCAAAGGCTGCACGGTTGGAGAATTTAGAGACATCTTGGGCATGTCTGACCCAAGTGAGAAAGTCATGTCTTTTCTTCTCAGAAATGAAAGGACTTAAAGTCTGCAAATTATCTGTGACCTCCTTTAGGAACATTCCCATGTAGAGATTATAGGAACTGATTCTTGCAGCAAGCATGGAAGCTTGAAAGACTCTACGTCCAAAAGCATCCAGGGTTCTGCATTCACGTCCTGGAGGATTAGAGGCATGTCTTTTTGCACTTCTAATCCTTCTCATAGCTGACTCCACCACAATAGAGTGGTGAGGAAGCTGAGTTTTATGGAATCCAGGACAAGGAGGGACACGATACATAGTATCTAACCTATGAGAATGAGGAGAGGTGGTAAAAGGTGTTTCCCACATTCTCAACATGAGATCATATAGAATCTCATGAATGGGTAAGGTAGCTGCCTCCTTAGGAGTTTTGGGATATTGTAAAATTTCCAACTCCTTGGCCCTTGGCTCTGTTTCAGGGGCCACAGTGATGGACAGGCCCCGAGCCACCTCCCTGATAAAGTCTTGGAAAGACATGTCCTCTGGAGGAGACATCCTGCGTTTAGGGGAGGAGAACTCCTCTGGAAGAAGTATCTCTGCATCGACAGAACTTTCAGAATCCTCAGATTCTTCTGAGGACTTGAAGTATCGTCTGTCCGGATGTTCCTGCAGAGCCCGATACCCGTACCGACCAAGGTCGGTACTGGGAATAACCGGTACCGGAGAATCGGTACTGGAGGGCACCGCAGGATAGAGTACCGGCATAGCAGACACCAATACCGATGCCGGTGCTAGTGCAGGTACCGGCGGAGTTGTCTGTCGCGGTACCAAGGGCGTCGATGCCGCAAGGAAAGCCGCCAGACTGCGTTCCATGCTCAGAATTCTCTGGTCCATGGACACCACTAATGCCTGGAAGTTGGTACCGGTGGAAGCCACCGGTACTCCAGAGCATGGCACCAGGAGATCTGTCGAGGCCGAGCCATCTAGAACATCCTGGAACCCCGATAATGCTTTGGAAGCCGAAGCCTCCCGCCGGGGTAATTTTGCCGGTGCAGAATCCTCGGGGGCAATGCCAGAGGCATCTCGATGCTTAGAAGGAGATCTACCCTTCGAGGACGGGCTGGATTTATGTTTAGTTACCTGAGACCCACGGGAGGAAGAAGAAGCCCTGGAAGACGTCGATGCCACCGAAGCTGCATCAGAAGGAAAGAGGGTACTGAGCTTGGCAGCTCGGTTCTGCCGACCTCTTTTAGACATCATGGCACAGGACAAACAATCTGTGATAGAGTGGTCAGGACCTAAACATTTTAAACACCATTCATGGGTGTCGGTGACGGAAATGGTACCGCCACACTTGGTGCACTTTATAAAACCTGAGGCAGGTTTTTCCATGTTAAGGAAGTTTTTGGGCCTAAGGCCCAAAAAGGCGGATGCACCTGAAGAAAATAGAAAAAAGAAATATATATATATATATATATATATTTTTTTTTTTTTTTAGAAATAGGAAAAGAAAGACCGGCGGTACCGGTAGAGTGTCGAAGAAGGCAGACGCGACCACATAAAGAAATAAAGAAATTCTTCTGCGGTGACAGGAACACGACCTGCTGGCTCCGCAGAAAAAGAAGAACTGGAGAGAGGCAGTTGGGAAAGGCGGGAAGGCAGCATGCAGGCGCTGTGGGATGCTCCCAAAAGCATTCTAATTGGACGCTGGGGAGCGTTCCTGCGCAGGCTCCGTCGGTACCAACGATATCCATATGTGATGACTACATTCCTGCTTGTTCCTGGAGATTATACTTTATCTGACCTACCAAAATGATGCCCACTAGCCATTTGTGTCACATAGATTTTTGTGCACATTTTTGTTCCTCAGAATAAATCTGCTCTGATAATACTCAGGA
The DNA here is from genome assembly GCA_033557465.1 of Ichthyophis bannanicus. Classification (NCBI taxonomy): domain Eukaryota; kingdom Metazoa; phylum Chordata; class Amphibia; order Gymnophiona; family Ichthyophiidae; genus Ichthyophis; species Ichthyophis bannanicus. The sequence continues at coordinate 648,792,003 of CM066031.1, forward strand.
GCTGAATCATTCATGCATTTGTCCCATTTATCCCTATTGAAGTCTATGGGGGAAGCTATTTTGCAATGGAACAGTGAAGTTTACCATCTATTTTTTAAAAAAAACGTGATAGCAGACATCTGTAAAAGTATTTCAAGGCATTAGAGGTGTCAGAACTCTCCTCTCCCAAGGGGCATCAGAAGAGGGGAAAGAGGATGTACAGTGGCAGGATGAAAACCAGAAACCACCATCAAAAGGACAAAGTGGTACAAAGAGTTCAATGAATACCTCAGGACAGTGGAAGAGGGCAAAGCAGCACCAGAATTAATGGAACACACAAAGACACTTTCCAAGGAGTAAAATGGCAAGGAGGCCAGCACAGCATCAAGATTGGGTGTAAGGCCCTAAATTATGCCAAGAGCACCGGCACTGCACCTTGATTGCCTGTAAGGCCCTAAAACATGCCAAGGAGTCACAACAGTATCCAGATCAACTGAAAGGCCCTAATATTGTGCCAGAAGGACCAACACAGCACCCAGATCAGTGTTAATGTTTTAAACATGCCAAAGTCAACAGAACCAGGGCTGGTGCAAGGATTCTTGCCACACTAGGCAGACGTCCTGGCCATGCTGCCCCCCCTCCTGTTCTGAGCTGTGCTACCACTGATTCTGGTGGTGGGGTAGGGGGATGCAGCTCGGCTCGGCGGCAAGCCATGTGCTTCGGCACACATGGCCTGCCGCTTCTGATTACCTCCAATATAACTTTGGGGGTTCAGAAGTGGCAGGCCATGTGTGCCGAAGCACATGGCCTGCTGCCAAGCCTAGCTGTCCCCCCCACCCCCCCCCCCCTGCCACCAGAATCAGTGACAGTGGGGGGCAGCAGCATCGCTCAGCATGGGGTGGAAGGATGGCACAGCTTGGCACGTAGGGGGGTGGCAGGCCATGTGTTCCAAAGTACATGGCCTGCCAACCACACAGATCTGCCACCCCAGGCAGCCACCAAGCCCGTTTAGTATACAGGCCAGTCCTGACCAGAACAATACCCAGATTGACTCCAAGGCTCAAAATTAGTCTGGAAGGATCAACATAGCACCTAGATTGGCTACAAGGACCTATCCAATGTTAAGGATCAGCACAGCATCCACTTTAACTGAATGTCCTTATACAGCCCAGAACAGCACCCAGATTGGCTGCAAGAACCTAAATTATGCTAAGAGGACCAAAACAGCACCTCAATCACCAGTAAGACCCTAAAATATTCCAAGAGGATGAGCAGAGTACCCTAATCAATTGCAAGGCTCTAGTTTATGCCAGGAGGATTAGTAGAGCACTCAGATCAACTAAAATGGCTTCAACATTCCAAGACGTCCAGTGTAACACAATACCCTGATCAACCGCAAGGCTCTAAATTATGCCGAGAGGGCCATTACAGCACCTTGATCACCTGTAAGACCCTAAAACATGCCAAGGGGAACAACACAGCACCCAAATCAGCTGCAAAGTCCTAAATTATGCGAGGAGGACCAACACAGCACCCTGTTTAACTGTAGCATCTTAAACATTCCAATGGACTAGTACAACATAGCACCCAGATTGGCTGCAAGGCCCTAATTTATACCAAGGACCAGCATAAATTAGGCCCTAAGATGTAACAACAGAAGGGACCTCCACAATCCAGAAACAACAAACACACAGCAGGGATAAAGAGGTCCCACAGTGATATATAACAGATCTTTACTGAGCCTAACACCATAAAAAGCATAATTACCTAAATAGAAGATATTAAAAGTATACTTAAACCATATTGTAACCCAATATTGAAACATATTAAGACATGTATTAAAAGATAATAAAAACTGTATTTGAAAAGATGTGGAAGCAGAAGGAAACATGACATAACAAAAGAGAAGGCTAAAAGATAGAAAGCAGAGGGTAGGGATAAATGGCCAATTTTCCCAATGGAGAAAGGTGAATAGTGGTGTACCCCAGGGATCTGTGCTGGGTCCGCTGCTTTTTGATATATTCATAAATAACCTGGAAAGTGGAATAACGAGTGAGGTTATCAAATTTGCAGATGACACAAAACTATTTAAAGTTGTTAAAACCCAAGAGGAATGTGGAAAATTGCAAGAGGATCTTGATAAATTGGAAGACTGGGCATCAAAATGGGAGATGAAATTTAATGTGGACAAGTGCAAAGTTCTGCATCTATGGAAGAACAACCCAAACTATGGTTACACGATGCAAGGTTCCACATTAGGAACCACCACCCAGGAAAAAGATTTAGGCGTCATTGTGGATAACATGTTAAAACCCTTAGCCCAGTGTGCAGCGGCGGCCAAGAGAGCAAATAGAATGCTAGGTATCATAAGGAAAGGAATGGAAAAAAAAACAAAAGATATTATAATGCCTCTATATCGTTCAATGGTGAGACCGCACCTTGAATATTGTGTGCAATTCTGGTCGCCGTATCTTAAAAAGGATATAGCGATTTTAGAAAAGGTTCAGAGAAGAGCGACCAAAATGGTAAAGGGGATGGAAGGATACTCCTATGAAGAAAGGCTAAAAAGGTTAGGGCTCTTTAATCTGGAAAAGAGACGTCTGAGGGGAGATATGATAGAAGTCTATAAATTAATGAACGGAGTGGAACGGGTAAACGTAGATCGATTGTTTACATTATCAGAATATAGAAAGACTAGGGGACATGCAATGAAGCTACAGGGTAAACTATTTAAGACTAATAAAAGAAAATATTTTTTCACTCAACGTGTAATCAAACTCTGGAATTTGTTACCGGAGGATGTAGTAAAGGCTGTTAGTGTAGCTGGGTTTAAAAAAGGTTTGGACAAGTTCCTGGAGGAAAGGTCCATAAACCATAAGAAGGGACCCAGGATATCAATGCTTGACCCAGTACAAGCATTGTGGAACCTGTGTCTTTTGGGGAAACTGCTAGGTATGTATGATCTAGATTGGCCACTGTTGGAAACAGGATACTGGGCTTGATGGACCTTGGTCTGACCCAGTATGGCATATCTTATGTTCTTATGTTAAAAAATAACTGCTAATAAAATATACAATAGTTTATATTGTGATAAGGAAGCTTATCATGACCTAGGAGACAGGGATAAAGAGAAGGAATTCACCCTTATCAAAGGACCTATTTTACAAGGTCAGAGACACAAAACTCCATTTACACCTAGAAAGCAGGTAATTCCTAGCTGCAATAGGTTGCAGAATGCCCCTAGTGGAGAAAAGGAGAGGGAATGCAGGCCCAGGGTAAGGAACCCTTACGGCACTGAATTCCCCAATTACTCAGCTGCCACGAGGCAGTTTGATCTCCAACACCTGAGAGGAGAAGGGGTGGGGTTGGAGCCTGAGAGGTTTAAGTCTAGGTCAGATTATCCAGAGAGGGAGAGGAGTAGGAATGCTTACTGGAAGAGGAATGGAGCTGGAACAGTAAGAACAGCAGGAACAAGGAACACAAGTTGGAGGACAGGACGAGGAAGCTCAGGTGGATGGTGGCCAGAGCATGAGCGAGGAGAAGCTGATACAAGCCTTGACCCAGGTATGAGCATTAGAAGCTTGTCTAATTTGGAGCACTACAGAGCTGCAAAAGACAGCTTTGCCCTAACGGAAGGCAGTCAGCCAAGCCCTCTGAGCTAGAAATGAAGGTAGAGCCTATGCAACTGGGTGAACAGGACCTGGCTGTAGAAGAAGACTCATACATGGATTGTTCTTTATTCCAATCTTCAAATACAGAGGGTTTGGAAGGGAGTCAACCGTATGGAAAACCTCCAGAGTCCGGTAACCCTAAGAGCCTGTAGATTACTTGTGAAAGTCCTGCTAGCCAGTGCAGTGCACAGCCTGAAGCCGTACTGATGGTGAAAGTAAGAAAAGCTTTGATTTTGTTTTCACTATTCCTAAAAACCTTGCATAGAGATTTGTTTGCCTATGAAGAATTTAACTTCTTGTTGAAAGTTTTCCTGTGCTTAAGGAGACAAACAGCTGGGAAGTGTTCTGGACTGAGAGAAAAGAAGCCTGCTTTAGGAAAAGCTGTTTCTGTTTGTTTTAAAACAGCAGTGCTAGCCATATCTGATAGCATTGGCCGTTGAAAGGACTTTTCTTTATGCTAAAGAACATTATAAGCTGTTTTGTTTTGAGTTCAGTTATATCCTGATGTATTTTTGAAAGAATCCTGGAGAAACAATCCAAAGGTGTTATTCTGTGAACCTAGCGTTTTCCCCATAAATAAATTTTTGTCAAAAGTCTTACCACTCAAAGCCAACTACAAATGTGTTTTTTTTACCTAAAGCCAAGTATCTTCTGACTGGACTACCTTTCACATGAGGCATTACAAGGCAGCCAGTCAGGTAAAGGCTAAATGGTGAATCTCTCCTATGACAAGCACGCCCCTCCATATTGTCTGTAAGGGGCTAAGGGCGTGACAATATGTACAATAAACAAATAAACACAACATATCTCAAAAAAATGATCTGTCTATATTACCCATTGCAGAATGGTGATAGATAATAGAAAGGTCATATACTTGCTTTCACTGTAAGGTTTATATACATTGTGAGGGGGACCAGCTGGTACATTCTGGAAGGAAATGGAGCCAATGGCAGCAGCGCAGTACAGCATCCAGATCGTCTGAATTCCCAGCTCTTGGAGCAGGGATTGCCCATCATTTAGCCTAAATTTGGCTTCCAGAACCTCTCGTCCTTTCCTATGTCAGTGTTGCCCATGTAGTGAGACAGCTGGTTCCTCTCCAGCAATGTCTAAAATCCTATCTAGGTGATGCATGAGGTCTACCACATTTGCACCAGACAGACAAGTTCAATCAATCCTCACACCCACCCACTGCCCAACTATCTACATTCCATAATTACTCGCACTGCCCATGCTTCACCCAACCTCTACTGATATACATACTCACAGTGAAAGTATACACCATGCAGACTATGCGCATATGTTCATGCTAGTTTATATCTTATAAGAGGTTATTAATGCATATATGACTAAAATACTGGAATTTGCACACATTGTGCTTGTGTAAACTAGATGGTTCCCATGCATCTGTGGGCAAATGTGGGCATACAGGACCTCTTATAAAATACCAGCCAGCAATAAAGCACACAGTTTGGAATGAAGGCACATACTTTGCCAGTAGCATAGCCAAGGGCATGGTCTGAACGGAGCACGGGTGGAGTTCTCACCTCCACTTACATAAGCAGGTGAAGTGATTGTGCCTCCATTCAAGGCTCACTGCCACGTGCGCTACTATTTAATAAAGACAAGCAGGTGCCTTCTTGTCTTTATAATACAGCTCCTATGTAGGCCCTCTTCATATAATTACGCTATTAAAGTTATAAGAGATGTGCATTCATTTGGAACAAAATGAGAAAAGTCAACAATGTATTGCATTTCACTTCATATCGTTTTCAAATGAAAATTAAAGACCCACTCCCAAAATCTCTTCACTTCCTGTCTATCATTAACAGGATACACTATTACATAATAGTGCATACCAGTGTCGTACCTAGCCCTATTTATTTACATTCTCTTATATACTGCGCTATTCTGCATCAGTGCGGTTTACATTGAACAAACTGAAATTACATTGAACAGGGCATTATAACTTGGAGATAACTATTTTACAGGGAACATAGTGCCCCTATGCGAGCGGTGTGGCCTCACTGGGTTCAAAGAAATAGGAGTGCATTTGGGGCTGCCAGCCTCAGCTTCCCCCTCACAAGGTTCTTTCCGACTCCATGCCTGGAAACAGATCTGATCCTTCCCTTCTCTGATATATGCTCACGTCACAGGAAGGAGAGACCAGACCAGCCATTCAAGAGTGGAGTTGCAAAGACCCGCATTTTTTTAAAGAATCGGATGTCTCCTCCGCTGCCGCCACCACTGCCGAGGAAACATGAAAAGCGGCAGCGGGACATGGGTGGGCAGTATGGGGAGCTAGCTGGACATGGAGGTGTGGGGTAAGGCAAGATGAATAAATGCTGGGCAGGAGGCAAATGGCAAACTTGTGATGAGGGGGTTTGACATGCCGGATGTGCAAGTCACACAGGACACATTTATGGCTTGGTATGGCCCTGGTACATACTATCTTTTAATAGTGCCCACTATGGTTCAATAGTGGGCACTATTGAGCCATAGTTACACTATTGCTCAGTAGTGCACACTCTTAATGATAGACAGGAATTGATGAAATTAAAATGGAACAAAACAAAAAAAATTTTGCAAACGACAGATGAAACTGAATGAAACAAAAATGTTTGGCCTGCACAGCCCTAAAGTTCAGTGTATTTTGTGAATCAGTATGCATTTAGGTGAGGCAATGAAAATCCATGCATATCTTTATACACACAAGCTGTGTCGAAAGTTGTATCTGCTAGTTATGTGTTGGCACTTACACATATACCATTACTTAATAGGGAGATTTCAGAAAGGGTCCAAGTTAAATCAGGGATGTCCAGGGCATAAAGTGCAGAAAAATGCCAGGGACATCTATGCCTCTGGCAGATTTCAGGAACATAGATGTCCCTGACCTGGACATGCGTGCGGGCGGCCACATAAACATCCCCAGTATAAACGCTTAGACTGGGAGCCTCTATCTCAGGCAAGGTAGCATAAGGGTTATGTCCAGTGGCATAGCAAAGTGAAAATATGAACCCCCATTCCCAATGGGGCACATTCCAATGTGGCCGTCCAGGCCCTGTGCGTCTGATCAGAATCAGGATGCCCAGAGGTAGAGCCGATTCTGATCCTGTGGGGGCTAGACATGCCCGTGGGATCAGTATTGGGTCTAGGGCCTTAACGTGCAGGTCAGGCCCCGATTCTGATTGGCCTGCATGCACAGTCACTTGCCCGTCTACCTCAGTCAGGCTCCTGAATGGAGCTGTAGTGCCATGGCGTCCCATCACCATGGCTCCATTTAGGAGTTGCAAATGCCAGCCGCCACTGATTTTCTTCATTCCCTGTAGCCGGACCCTTGATCTGGCCTCCCATGGCCAGGGTCCGGCTTCAGGAAACTTCCTACACCCCCTCCCTTTCCATTGTGGCCTGTGACAGGATCCCCCAATGTCCAGGGGGACTTATTCCACCTCTGTGGTGGAATAAATCCCCTAAGTTCACAGTCCCTGACATACAGGGCCGACCTCAGAATTGTCTGTGTACGTCCGGGGTCATGGACTACCATGCCCTGCCTCCGTAATGCCCCCTCCCACCCCCATCTAAGCCCCCCCATACAAATGCATTGTTCGTAAGGGGACACTTTTGCTGGGGCCAGCAGGGAGGTGAATAGTGGGACAGAATGACCCCCATAGTGTAAAGTACAGTAGGTATTAGTGTAGCTCCTTCTCCACACCTTCCAGATGTTTGCCTGATATAATGAGCAGGTGTGATTTTAAATATGATTTGGGACTTCCAGGGTGTTTCTGAGATCAGGTGGGGATATCCAGGTTCTTAGGAAAGCCCCAGCCATGCCTCCAGCATGTCCTCATTCAGACTTGGACATCCTCATCCTGGAGACGTCCACAGACCCGGTTTCTGAAATTGCTCCAGGGATGTCTCTGTGACTTGGATATCTGCATGTCCATTTGCAAATGTCCAAATTTTGAATAGTGCTTTTAAACTAGCACCCTAAATGTTCAGCAGCTGAATTCCGCTGCTAAATGCATATGCTTTTATAACCCAACGTACTCCCCTGTATTATATACATGATTTTGGCTGTTTTGCTGTATAAAATGGCCAAAGTTATGCAGAGAACGACAGGCAGCTTAAAAAAAAAGTATGCATTCAGTACCTCTGCTGATCGCGCAAGTGCCTCTGAATATTGGCCACAGAGGTTATCAGTGGGTTACACTGACAAACGCACTCACACATACACACACGCGCACGCACACACATATGAACGGATGCAATATATAGTAGCCATCTCATAAGCCTTCTTTCACTTTGCAAACTAGGCTAAAAAACCAAGATGGTGTTCTTATTTGGAATTTCCAAAATATATGTTTACCCCCCAATTTGAATGTAAATAGCTTTAATGTGAACCATACTATTATTCTAATGAATCCCTTCTCTCTCCTTCAGTGCAATGTGTTCATCCTTAGATTATTACGAATCCCTAGGGCAGAATGCACGTCATCTTGGATCCACACATTTTCCCCACTGGAATGTGTAGGTTGGGAGAAAAACAAACCCAACCATCCTCTTTTCTCCCTCATTCCTTTCAATTTACCCATTCATTTTCAAAGAGTAATGGGGGCCTTGCAAATTATTTCTCCCTTGAGGTTGCCCTGTGCGCCCGTTCATGAATACTTGGGCAGATGGCTTTGGTACAGTATGTATGCTTAAGTGAATTTGGTTTTATTGCTCTTGCGTTTTGTATTGAAGATAACTGGGTTTAATTCAGTAGCGTATCTCTGGGGACAAAGAACTTTACTTTGAAAAAGTGGAGCTTTATGAACAGCACTGGCATCTTAATGCTTAAATCACTACCTTTATGTTCCATTGTGCATTCTCCTCTGAGAGAAACCTAATTATAGAGAGAAAATGCAGAAGTTGCCTGGAATATATTAGATCCCACCATAAGGAACAGACTTAGACTTCAGATGGAAAATGCAGGAGGTGGTGATACGTCTATGACTGTTCCTGTAAAATGCACAGTACTTGAGATGCATGAAAAGAAATAGGTAGATAAATAAAACATCCTGAGAACCGAGTTAACACTGAACCTTTTGGGCCCAATATTCGAAAGGCATTTACATGGTTTACAGCCCAGTAAACCGTGCAAATGCCTTTGACAGGAATATTCAACAGTACCTACACGTGCTGGTGGATATCCCCATCTATGTCCACTACATGCCCTGATGCTATCCGGTTAGATCTGAGGCATGTTTGGGGATTCCAGGGCAGAGCAGTGGCGGAGACTGCCGGTAACCAGGTAGTGGCGATATTGGACCGCTACCTGGTTAGCCATCCGAGCCTAAAACTAGGCATGCTTTTGGTTCACCTAGTTCTAGCCGCAGATGCTAACTGGGTAGTGGTCCAATATCACTGCTATCCGGTTATGCTCTGCAACTGCATCCCCTTGGCGCTAAACCCAGAGTCATTGCCATCGCCACGGCATTGAATATCCTGGTTTAGAGTTCAGCGGGCAGGGCTATGCATTGAGGTGGCGCATAGCCCACCCAACTGAATATCAGGCCCTTTATGTCGTAAAATAATGCACTTATTGTGTACACACAGATTAATAAAACAAAGAACTTCTTAGAAACGTAGGTACCAATATTTAAAGCACTTAGCAGGCCGGCCAAAGGGAGGCAAGCCAGTTTGCAAGGGATACTCACCGTAATATTCAGTGGCACTATCTGGATACTGCCATTAAATATCTCCACCCAACACCACAGCACTGTCCAGATCTGTGGGTGGAGCAGGGGCAGGGTCGGCACTAATCAGATAAATGGTGACTTTATCCAGTTAGCCCCGATATTCAGCTGACACTAATCTGCTGAACCTATGTCACCTGAAGAGCACGCCTAAATTGGAAAGTGGATAGGTACTGGCTGAATATCAACGCTAATAGGATAAAGTCACCATGGATTTCGTTAGTGCCACTCAGCCTGGATATTCACTAGCAGCTCCTATCTAGATATCGAGTATTGGCCATTTTGAAAATCAGCCTCATAGAAACATAAAAAATATTGGCAGAAAATGACCATGTGGCCTATCCAGTCTGCTAATCCAAACTAGAAGTCTGAGGGAACATTTTCAGTGGCAGTGGCCAGCCTGAATAAAGCGGCTGGCCATCACTGCTTTAATTCTGACCCGGTTAATCAATTTATTTTATTTATTTATTTAGCTACATTTATATCTCGCTTTTCACCGGGTCAAAGCGGTTTACAAAAAAGGGGGGGGGGGATGTAATCAAGTCGACAGAAAAAAAGGGGGGCCATCACCAAGAGGGCCAACATTGATGATTCGAAAAGAAAGTAACAAATTAGACAGAGGATGTTAGTCTCTTAGTTGGTGGTGGAGAGGGTAGGTCAGGGGGCCTGGAAGTGCAGTCAGTGAGAAAAGTCTTTTTCTGGTCCAAGATATTCTTGAAATAGGATGGTTTTTAGTTGTTTCCGGAATGTGGTACAGTCTCTGTTGCTTCAGATTGGGTTTGGGAGAGAGTTCCAGAGGGAGGGTGCATACAGTTCAAATGCTCTGTTGCAGGCACTGTTCCCTCTAAGCTGTGCGCACGCACACACCTCGCCAATCGAGCGCACATAGTTTACAACACAGCGCACAAAAATTACGGTTCTGATTCTAATAGAAAACAACACAGACGTCTTAAAATTTAAAACTTGTGATTGTAATTACTAGAAATTTTCTGCTTCATTTAGTAATCGTCTATTTTCATTTAATTTGATTAAAATCAATGTGGTGTACATACTGTATTCTGATGTGTAGTCAAATTTTAAAGTATATAACTCCGAGTGTCATTATGTGGCGCACAAAAATTTAACCTTCCTTCAAAAGCTGCACAGCTGATATTTTATGCGCACACAGCCTACAGAAAATTAGAGGGAACATTGGTTGCAGGTCTGTTGACTGAACTTAGTTCATTCGTGGGGGATGATGAGTGTGTTGCTGGTGCTCTGACGAGTTGGTCTGTTGGGGGTAGGGTGGGGTAGTAGAGTCCGGAGTTGGGAAATCTGCATTTGATGGAGGGCTTTGTGGATGAGTAGGATAGATTTGTATTTAATCCTTGCTTCGAGAGGAAGAATGTGAAGTTCTCTTAGGATTGGAGTGATGTGATCATGTTTTTTCACTTTCTGGATGATTCTTGCTGTGGTGTTTAAGGCTGTTCGTAGGGGGTTGATGTGGGTGGCGGGTAGTCCGTGATAGATCATATTACAGTAGTCCAGGTGGGGGAGCATCATGGCCTGCTTGACTGTTCTGAAGTCCTTTGGGTCGATGAGTGGTCTGAGCCATTGTACCATCTTTGTTTTGTGGAATACTGTTCTGGTAGTCTTTTTTATCTGTTGGTTAAATGTAAGCGCTTGATCGATAATGATTCCCAGATATTTTATGTAGGGTTGAATTTGTATTTGGGTGGTTCCTAATATGAGGTGTGGTGGCAGGGTGAATTTAGGGTCCTTGGTCATTATGAGGGCTTCTGTTTTTTTAATGTTGATGGATAGGTTGTTCTCTTGTAGCCAACTGGAGACTTCAATGACGCAGTCTGACAGGTGTCTATTTGTTGGGTTGGTGGTTGTGATGGGAGCATATAGCATTATGTCATCTGCATAAATGTGGTAGTTGATGTTATGAGCGCGTATTATCGAGCAGAGTGGCTGCAAGTAGACATTGAAGAGCATGGCAGATAGTGTGGAGTCTTGGGGTACTCCTTGGTGCTGACGAAAGGGGGGGTTGCCATGTTTGTGCAGATCTGCTGTTGTCTATTGGTGAGGTAGTAGCAGAACCATTGAAGTATAATGTCTTTGATGCCATTTTCCTGGAGTCTGTGTAGGGGGGTGTTGTGTGAGATGGTGTCGAAGGCTGCGGATATGTCTAGGAAGAGCATGTCATATCCAGAGTGTTTGGTCTGCGTACCTTTGATGAGGGTGTTCAGTAGTGATGTCATGAGGGTCTCGACTCCATGTAGTGGGCGCAATCCGTGTTGTTGTGGGTCCAGTATGTTGTTGGTATCCAGGTGGTCTTGGAGCTGTTGTTGGATTATCTTCTCAATGACTTTGGTGGTGAAAGGGAGGCTTGCTATAGGCCTGAAGGAGGTGGGGTCGAGGGGGTCCAGGTTGGGGTTTTTTTAGGGTTGGGCGAATGATGGAGGTTTTGAGGATGTCTGGCATGTGACCTTGCTTGAGTGATTCATTGACAATGTGGGTTAGTGCTGCACTTATGTCCTCTTTAGATTTCTTTATCCACTCTACAGGGCAGGGATCTAATGGAGAGGTGGTGGTGGTTAGGCAGGAGATAGTGTATTCTATCATTCCTTTGGTGACTGTATCGAATGTATTCCAGTCTGTGTCTTTTGTAGCAGGGTAGGTTGTTGTCGTTGTTGTTGTATTCAATTGTGGGTTGGGTGGTTGTTGGAGCTGTTTGTATTGGCGTGCTAGTAGTTCTGGTGGGATGTTCGGGAGCTGGTTGGAGTTGTTTGGTGTCTTTGTTAGCTTTTTGATGATCTCAAAGAGCTCACGTGGTTTGTTTATTGAAGTATTTATGATTTTAGAGTTGTAGGTCCTTTGTGCTTTGTCTGTTTCTGTATGGTAAGTGTCTAGTTTTTTCATGTATTTTGCTTTGTTAGCTTCTTTTTTGGTCTTTCCCCATTTTCGTTCGGTTCTCCTGAGTTGAGTCTTTAGTCTCCGTAGGTCGGGGGTGAACCATCGGGCTCTTGCTGTGTTAGCTTTGGTTGTGGTTCTGTTTGTCATTGTGCATGATGCGGAAGAGATTGTAGTATTCCAGTTGTTGATCAGGTCTTCGATTTTGGAGGAGTTTGTGTGGAGTTTAGGCAATATTTGTGCTAAAAAGTCCTCTTTGTTAAATGGTTTAAATCTCCTTGCGAGTTGATTGCTCTCTTTGATGTTGGTGTGTTGGTAGATGTAGGTGATGTTGATGAGGTGGTGGTCAGACCATGGCAGGCATGTGATCTTTGGGTTTTTGCATGAGACAGTGTTTGGGAGTTCAGGAATATCAGGTCAAGAGTATTCCCTTTTTCATGTGTTGGTTCATGTATGATCTGAGTCAGGTCCATTGCTTCCATAGTATTGATGAAGGCTTTGGCGTGTTTATCTTGTAGTGAGGGGAGGTTGAAGTCTCCGAGGATTAGTTGTTCTTTGGTGGTGATGGTGCTCTCTGATACATGTTTTAGTATGACTGATAGGTTGGTACGTGCAGTGGGTGCTCGGCAGATTAGGCATATGGAGAGGTTTGTTAGTGAGCGTGAGTATGTCTGCTTCGTTGGTTGTTTCTGATGCATGGTTTCTGAGGTGGAGGTTCGATTTTGCAATGATGGCTACTCCTCCTCCTCTGGCGTGAGCTTGGGAGCAGTTGTGTAGACTGCATCCATTAGGTGTTAGTTGGTTCATGAGTATTATGTCAGAGTCTGTCAGCCATGTTTCGGTTATGCAGAGGATGTCAATCTTTTGGGATATGATCAGGTCTTGGATCATGTGACGTTTGTTTCTGACTGAGTGAGCATTGATTAGGGTGATAGAGAGAGCGTTGTTGTTTGTGGGGTTACAGGTGGGGGTTGGTGTGGGAGGGGTGTGCACTGCCCCATGTAGGGGGGGTTGGTGATGTTTGTAGGTTGGATAGGTATGGTGTTTGGAGTGGGGCGATTGGGGTGTGTGTTAATAGTAATGAGATAGTAAGCCAAGTTGATCGGGGGCAGTGTCAGTAGGTATACTGGAGCCAGGAAGGGTGGCATAGTTGCTGTTGTACCTTGGGGTCCTGAGGCAGGTCTAGGCTGCAGCGGTGGGCTTCCTCCGGTTTTTTTATGTTCTTGCTGTTGGTGTTTGATCTCGTGGTGTCGGTGCCTGGAGAGTTGTGAGTTTCAGCTGTGGGGCCTTTGATCTGTTTGCTGTTGACTGCTTGTGGGTGCCAGTGATATTGCCTCCGTGCCTCGCCGAAGGGCCCTCTGGCAGGGCACTCTGGCGTGGGCCCGCCCGGCATGGGCACGCCTGATGGCAGCTCACTTTTTAAATGTCGTCTCCCACAGTCCCGATTGGGCTGGAGCTTTTGAGCGGGAATGATTAGTGTTCCCGCTCAGGCGTTCGTCCCTGGTTGGGGAGCTGTGAAGCCGGTAACGTGTGGGGAGAGTCTGCACTCATTCCCTTGATGGTGGCTTGCTTTTTAAATGCCATCTCCCACAGCCCCAATTGGGCTGGAGCTTCTGAGCGGGAGGGATTAGTGTTCCCGCTCAGGCACTCGACCGCGATCGGGGAGCTGTGAAGTCGGTAGCGTGTGGGGAGGATATTCACTAGCAGCTCCTATCTAGATATCGAGTATTGGCCATTTTGAAAATCAGCCCCCTAGAAACATAAAAAATATTGGCAGAAAATGACCATATGGCCTATCCAGTCTACCAATCCAAACTAGAAGTCTGAGGGGACATTTTCAGTGGCAGTGGCCAGACTGAGTAAAGCGGCTGGCCATCACTGCTTTCATTTTGACCCGGTTAATCAATGCTTGTGTTATGCCAGATGTTGATTTGTACGTCCCTGCTGTGGTGTCATCCAGAAGTAAGGAGATCCTAGATTCTCTACAGGAAGAACTATTCCAGCAATTGGTAACCGAAACCACCCATGAAGGGGCCATACTGGACCTGAAGCTTACCAATGAAGAGAGTGCTTTTGATGTTATAGTGGATGATCATCTCACATCCTGTGAATGACAGATTGTGTGATTCAGTATTAGGACTAGAACTGATAAAGTTCATTCAAAAGTATGGGTCATAGACTTTAGGAAAACTAACTTTGCCATGATGGGACAATACCTCAAGGAGTCAATGGAATGGGAACAATTGGGGGATGCAGAAAAGCAGTGGATGAAACTGAAACGGGATATTTTAAGAGCAACAAACTTTTTTGTTAGGAAAGTAAATAAATGTTAAAAGAAAAGGAGGCCACTAGGGTTCTCAGATGAAGTAGCTATAAAAGGTGAAGCAAAAGAGGGTAGCCTTCATAAAATACAAGAGATCACAGAACGAGGAAGAAAAGCATCAATATTTGGAAAACCTAAGAGAAGCTAAGAAAGGAGTCAGGATAGCAGATACAAATGGAAGAAAAATTAACCAATGCTGCAAAATGGGGGGACAACAAATTTTTCAGATGTGTTAGTGTGAGGAGGAAGTTCAAAAATTCAGAAAAGTTAGTGCATAGTATTTTAAAATTCTATACAATTCTGCATGTTTTATTAGTACTTCTTTACACAGAATTTTTATTTTTTTTTCTCAGAATTCTCCAAGGTTTAAATCACAGGTCCCTCTTCAATATCAAAGCCTTCTCTGTCCAACCTTTTTCTCTCCCTCTAATTTCTAGTAAGATCACCAACTCACCATCAGTCCTCTCTAGCCGCCATAAGAACATAAGAACATAAGATATGCCATACTGGGTCAGACCAAAGTCCATCAAGCCCAGTATCCTGTTTCCAACAGTGGCCAATCTAGGTCATACGTACCTAGCAGTTTCCCCAAAAGACACAGGTTTCACAATGCTTGTACTGGGTCAAGCATTGATATCCTGGGTCCCTTCTTAATAATGGTTTATGGACCTTTCCTCCACGAACTTGTCCAAACCTTTTTTAAACCCAGCTACACTAACAGCCTTTACTACATCCTCCGGTAACAAATTCCAGAGTTTGATTATACGTTGAGTGAAAAAAATATTTTCTTTTATTAGTCTTAAATAGTTTACCCTGTAGCTTCATTGCAGGTCCCCTAGTCTTTCTATATTCTGATAACGTAAACAATCGATCTATGTTTACCCGTTCCACTCCATTCATTAATTTATAGACTTCTATCATATCTCCCCTCAGCCGTCTCTATTCCAGGTTAAAGATCCCTAACCTTTTTAAACTTTCTTCATAGGAGTATCCTTCCATCCCCTTTACCATTTTGGTGGCTCTTCTCTGAACCATTTCTAATAACGCTATATCCTTTTTAAGATACGGCGACCAGAATTGCACACAATATTCAAGGTGCGGTCTCACCATTGAACGATATAGAGGCATTATAATATATTTTGTTTTATTTTCCATTCCTTTCCTTATGATACCTAGCATTCTATTTGCTCTCTTGGCCGCCACTGCACACTGGGCTGAGGATTTTAACATGTTATCCACAATGACGCCTAAATCTTTTTCCTGGGTGGTGGTACCTAATGTGGAACCTTGCATCGTGCTACCATAGTTTGTGTTGTTCTTCCCTAGGTGCATAACTTTGCACTTGTCCACATTAAATTTCATCTGCCATTTTGATGCCCAGTCTTCCAATTTATCAAGATCCTCTTGCAATTTTCCACAATCCTCATCTGCAAATTTGATAACCTCACTCATTATTCCACTTTCCAGGTCATTTATAAATATGTTAAAAAGCAGCCGGCCCAGCACAGGTCCCTTGGGTACTCCACTATTCACTTTTCTTCACTGGGAAAATTGGCCATTTAGCTCTACCCTCTGCTTTCTATCTTTTAACCAGTTCCTGATCCACAGTAGTACACTGCCTCCTATCCCATGACTTTTTAGTTTTGCCAAGAGTCTCTCATGAGGGACCTTGTCAACGGCTTTCTGAAAATCCTGATACACTATATTAACCGACTCACCTTTATCAACCTGTTTATTCACACCTTCGAAAAAATATAACAGATTAGTGAAGCAAGACTTTCTTTGGCTAAATCCATGTTGGCTTCCTGCCATTAAGCTATGACTATCCAAATGCTCAGTGTTTTTGTTCTTTATAATGATTTCTACAATTTTGTCTGGTACAGATGTCAAGCTCACCAGTCTGTAGTTTCCCGGATCACCCCTGGAACCCTTTTTAAAAATTGACATTACGTTGGCCACTCTCCAATGATCAGGCGCTACAGATGATTTTAAGGATAGTTCACAGATTACTAAAAGTAGGTTTGCAAACTCATATTTCAGTACTTTCAGCATCCTTGGATGTATGCCATCTGGTCCAGGTGATATGCTGCTGTTTAGTTTATCAAATAGCTGAATTACTTCTTCACCAATTTATCAAGATTTGTTTCAGTTCCTCTGATACATCATCTTTGAATATAATTTCTGCCATTGGTAAGTTTCCTACATATTCCTCAGTAAAGAATTCATTCAGTCTCTCTGCTATGGCCTTGACCTCTCTTAGTGCCCCTTTTACCCTTCTATCCTCTAATGGTCTAAATGGGTCTCTCACAGGTATTTTTGCTATGAAAGTACTTGAAAACGTTTTTATTATGTGCCTTTGCTTCCATGGCAAGCTTCTTTTCAAATTCTCTTTGCCTGCCTTATCAATGCCTTGCATTTAACTTGCCAGTACTTATGGTGTTTCCTGTTTTCATCATTTGGCTCTTTTTTCCATTTTCTGAATGATTTTCTCTTAGCTATAATAGCCTCCTTGACCTCACCTTTAAGCCATCCTGGCTGATCTTTGACCTTCTTTCCATCTTTCTTAAAGAATGGAATACATCTAGTCTGGGCTTTCATGACAGTATATTTAAATAATGCCCATGCCTGTTTTTCTTAAACATTTTCCTCAGTTTATCATAGTCTCATTTTTAAAAGTTAATGCTATTTCAATGGACTTCTTTGTTATCCTCCCTCCATTTATTGAATCAAATGTGATCATGTTATGATCACTATTGCCAAGCAGCCCCAACACCGTTACCTCTCACACTAGATCCTGTATTTCACTAAGAAGTAGATCTAAAATAGCTTCCTCTCGAGTCAGTTCCTGAACCAGCTGCCCCAGGAAACAGTCATTTATTTAATCTAGAAACTTTAACTCCCTTGCATGGCCTGATGTAACATTGACCCAGTCAATACCAGGGTAATTGAAATCTCCCATTATTACTGTATTGTAAACATTGCAAGTATCCTTCATTTCTTTTAGCATTTTATCATCTGTCTGCTCATTCTGGCCAGGTGGGCGATAGTATACCCCATTGCAATTTCCTCCCCCTTTTTTTTACTTGGAATTTCTATCCATAAAGGTTCTACAGTGTATTTTATATCCTGCAAAATATGTATCCTATTTGACTCGATGCCCTCTTTAACATATGTCACCACCCCTCCACCTATGTGATCTACTGCATGACTGTGATATAGTTTGTAACCTGGTATCACAGTGTCCCATTTGTTATCCTCTTTCTACCAGATCTCAGAGATGCCAATTATATTTGACTTCTCATTCAGTGCTATATATTCTAACTCTCCCATCTTATTTTTTAGAGTTCTATAATTTGCATACAGGCATTTCAAAGTTTGTTTTTTGTTCATATTAACAGTCTGGCTATCGGATGACTGGGATAATTTGGAATCTTTCAACTCGGTCTGGTTTTTACTTAAAGGCACCTAGGTGACTTTTACCTTTATTTAAACTTCTCTATAGGCATACCCTAGCTTCCCTGTTTTGCTAGTATTTCATCAGCCTTGGGTAGACAAGACTAAGCAGTCTGGGAGGCGGAGCCTGCAGCAAGCTAAGATGGCCACGTAAATCTCACCCTCCGCTAAATCCTGCTTCATTTTTGGCTCCCTCATTTTTATCCTGCACGATTTGTGCTCCTCAACGGAGTCTACAGCCGTGGGAGATGGCAGCAAACAAACCCAGCAGGCTCGAATTTGGTGCGGGGATGAATCCTGCGAGTAAACGGTCGAAGCCCGACCCGCCCTCGCCTCAGAAGCCGGGAAGCGGGCGGGAGTGCAGCAAGGAATTGCAGGAGGTCTTGCTGGAAATTAGAGCAGTACGGGAGCTAGTGGCTGCTAACGGCGAGACTCTTGCCGCGGTTCAAGCAGATGTGCTCGAATTAAAGGAGCTCAAAGGGGAAGTCGCGGCCCTCATGGCTAGAGTGGGGGAAATGGACGTCAAAATGGAGTCTCACGAGGCATCTCTCCAGCAGGTGGCTAAAAACTGCAAGCAGCTGGACGCTATTGAGAGAAGCCTGGAGGATCAAAGTAATAGAGCGCGGAGAAATAATTTGAGGATCCTGGGCCTGCCGGAGGGCGCGGAAGGAGCTAATCCCGTGGAGTTTTTGGAACGCACCCTCCCTAAGATTCTATAACTAAAGTTTGCTCAGCCGTTTGAGACTGATAGAGCACACAGGGTGCCCTCGCAGGCCAGCCCTCAGCAGAGATACCCACGGCCTCTGATTATGCGAGTCTTGCGCTACTCGCAGGTGGCTCAAATTCTGGCGGTGGCTAAGGCGAGGGCTCCGATAAAATTCGAGGAGCACACTATAACTCTGTATCCGGACTTTTGCAAAGCTACAGTAGTCAAGCGGAAGCTTTTGCTGGCACTCCGACCGCGCCTGCAGCATTTGCAGGCTAGATATGGCATGTTCTACCCAGCGAGAATGCGGGTAACTCTCCACAACCAGACCCGTACCTTCGAGGATCCAGCGGCTTTAAGAACTTTTTTGGAGGAGAACGAGGCATGCGCAATGCAATGAGGAACTGTGCTTTTTCGTCTTGAGTAGCTGTGGCACTTAATCCCCTTGGAGCTTCAAGGGAACGTTCGGCCCCTTGAGGGGGGCTGCGCAGAGGCTGGAGCCTTGTGGCGATTCACGACTTGCAGAACCCCCTGTTTCTTCTTCTCCTGTTGCCTGGGCATGGGCTGGCTTCAGTCAGGCCCTATTGGTTCATGAGCTCCCCTTGGATGTTTTGACCGCGCGCCCGTTGCTCCTCCCTGATGGCCCAGAGGAATGAGGGTACGGACAATGGACTTTGTTGTGGTCTGTGGAAAGAGGGGCTCTGTGTAATATATAATGTATAATGATACAGTGGGGCATAGTAGTTATCGGAAGGATTTGGCCTTGGGAGTTGGGATGGGGACTGTAAGGATGGATGTGTGCGTATGAGTGGGGTCGGCTGTGTGTGCAAGGTGGGGTGGACCTGGTGTCAGGGAGGGGGAGGTTGGGGGATCTTTCTTCTTCATCTGGATTGTGCTGGGGGGGGGGATGTTACCAGAAACAAGCTGTATGGGGGGGGGGCTCGGGTAGCTATGTTGTGTAGCTTAACTGTGTGGATTGTTTTATCCTGTATTATTCTGTACTTGATAAGTAAGGGGGCAGAGGATCTTGGTAGGGGCGGGGGGATGTGGTAGTCTTGCTTGGGATGGCTCGCCTGTTGGTACCTCCATTAAGGAGGGAAAGTATGTCTTCCTGTGACCTCATACTCTGCTATCTTCGAGTCTGCTACCTCACTCTTATTGCTGCCCATCATAGTCTTTTCCAATATGATAATCTTGTCCCATGAAGTCTGTTAAGTTTGTATCTCTGAATGTTAAGGGAATAAGTAATCCAATTAAGAGAAAAAAAATCTTAGTGTACTGTAAGCATGAGTCTGCTGATGTTGTATTGCTACAGGAAATGCATCTGTCGTCCTCCGAAACGGCGAAACTGGGACTGGGGAAATATATCCATGTAGGGTACTCTCCTGCGGTTGCCAGGAAAAACGGGGTAGCCATTCTGGTTAGTAAAGCTTTAGCTCCGGTAATTTTGCAAACTAGGTCGGAAACTGAGGGTAGATGGGCCAAGGTGATGCTCAAGATAGGCAACCGTACCCTCGCCATCATGAATGTGTATGGGCCCAATCAGGACGACGTTCATTTCTTTAAAGTAATTGCAGAGGAGGTGAAGGCATGGGACTCGGTGGAATGGATAATTGGAGGGGATTTCAATATGGTTATTGATCCTTTGTTGGATCGTCAGCCATATCGCCCCCAGCGGCAAAGTAGAGCGGCTCTAGTGTTGCAATCTATTATCCAGGAATGCAGGCTCTCTGATATTTGGCGATTATGGCACCCCAAAGATAGATAGTTCACCTTTTTCTCTTTACCCCATAAGTCTCATTCCCGAATAGACTATTTTTTGGTTTCTAGCACTCTACTCTCGGAGGTCACACAAGCTGGTATATCTGGCATGCATATTTCTGATCATACTGCCGTGTACTTTACTATAGACCTTGTTGATGTCGCCCGGGGAGGGTATGCTTGGTCTTTTCCCAGGGACTTTTTGCAGGAGCCAGAGTTCTGTGATGAGATTAAGAAAGCAGTAAAAGAGTATTTTGCCTGGAATTCCCTCTCAGAGACTCCGGTCTGGGCCTGGTGGGAGGCCTTTAAAGCTGTTATCTGAGACGTTACTACAAGTTTCAGGGCAGGCCGGCGAAGGAAAGTGCAGCTCGAGGAGTTGGAGGCTCAAATCCTAGCTGGGGAGAGACTGCTGGTTTCCAGGGCTGACCCAAGTGTTCTTATTCGTTTGCAGAGGCTACGATACCAATATAATGACATTATGAGTGCTGAAGTGAGCAGGCTGATTTGTAGCGCCCATGGGAAGTATTATTGTGATAGCAATAAGGCAGGGCGATTGTTGGCACGAACCTTGAAGCCCCGTATGCCCAAGCGTAGAATCGAAGCCAATCGAAGCCAATCGAAGCCTGCAACGCTCCAGGAGGAGCAGAACTGCCAACAGAAGCCTCCCCAGCACCGGAGAAGAGCCCACTCCTGCCCGGAGACCACGCGACTTCACAAAAGAGCATCGCCGGTGAGAGCAGTGATCCTGAGCTCCACCCCCTGCATCGCGTCGCTGAGCCCTGCTGCCCAATCGCGGCTGACCTGCCTGCTTTAAAAGGGAAGGAAAGCAGGCGTGCCCGCGACGTGCGGGCCCGCGTCAAAGGCCGCGCAAGAGGGCCCTTTGGCACGGCCCTTAGGAAAAGGCCCGTAAGGAGCACGAAGCCAACACAAAAACCATCCGGAAAAAACACGCCGAGACCAGCAACAGCAACAACGAACAGCAGAGCTCCCTAAGGGTCGAGCCTGCGTACATCACTCACACTTCAGACCTTCAAACCGCAGCAAGTATATACCAATACAAACAAAAACTTTTACTTTTTCTAGTTTGCAATTGCAAATGACTTCTAGACTGTAATAATATCACCTATCACTGTGCTCACTAATTCACCTGTTCCTGTATTTACATTGAAAACGTAACCTGTACTGTTGTCAGCATTTTAAACTGTACCGGCATAGCATATTCCTAGTAACAAAGTACTGTTGTCAGTATGCTAAACCGTACCAGCACAACACATTGTTAGTAACATAGTACTGTTGTCAGTATTCTAAACTGTACCTGCATAACACATTGTTAGTAATGTCAGTATCCTAAACTGTACCTGTACAACACATTGTTAGTAACATAGTACTGTTGTCAGTATTCTAAACTGTACCCGTATAACACATTGTTAGTAATATAGTACGGTTTCAGTATTCTAAACAGTACCAGCATAACACATTGTCAATAGTATAGTACTGTTGTCAGTATTCTAAACTGTACCTGTATAACACATTGTTAGTAATATAGTACGGTTTCAGTATTCTAAACAGTACCAGCATAACACATTGTCAGTAGTATAGTACTGTTGTCAGTATTCTAAACTGTACCTGCATAACACATTGTTAGTAATGTCAGTATCCTAAACTGTACCTGTACAACACATTGTTAGTAACATAGTACTGTTGTCAGTATTCTAAACCACACATACATTCACATTGATAGCAACCTCTTACAGTCATCAATACCTTTAACTACAACTGCACTCACATTGATATTAACTTTAACTGTCACCAGTCTAACACTTCACCCAAAATGCAACTTATTAACCCCGACAAATGTAAAATTATACTAATTAGTATCTCATTAACAGTGCTAATAACCCTTGCCCAAAGCTTACATAACAATAATGTTAAAAATATCCCCATCATACACAGTTTCACACGAAACAACCCCCCATCATGGCACCAACACATAGTACATCATCCCAAAATAAACAACCATAGATTAATTCACATAAAATATTCCTCATCCCCTCAATCAACAAACACTACGATATGCAAAAATCTAGAATCATTAGCAACAATATTAATTAATGTAAGGTCAATGAAAAATAAGTTACCTATATTCACAGAAATCCTAGACAACCAAAAACCAGATATACTATGTGTAACAGAAACATGGCTGTCAGACACAGACAACGTTTACCTAAATCAACTAAGCAACAATAGCTATGACATCTTCTACACACATAGAACTCACAAAAAAGGTGGTGGAGTACTAATAATGTCAAAAAAAGAACTAAAAGCCAAAAAACTAACATCGAACCTACACACCAACATAGACACCCTCATTGTGAAAATTGGCAACATAACAATTTGCCTAATTTACAGGCCACCAGACAAACAGTCAGAGAAATTAGACTGTCTAATTGACTATTTAAATTCCTCCACTGAGCAAAATCCAATTATAATGCTCGGAGACTTTAACATCCCCTCATTACCAGCCGCATATGCCTCCCTCTTCATAGAATCAACAATAGACATGGATTTTCACCAAATAATAAACACCAGTACGCATGAAAAAGGTAGTATCCTTGACATGGTATTCCTACCAAACGTACTCTACCAACTCTATAAACCCAACATCCCTCAATTGCACAATGACCCCATGGTCAGATCATTACCTTATCAATTTTAATATCACAATAAATAACACAACAGTTAAACGAATACCAACTAATGCACCTACCTCAAGATTTAAAAAATACAATGAAGAAGAATTCCTTGACCTAATAATCCCCAATTTATCAACCTCACCACTAAACCTAGATGCAGCAGTAATGAACTGGCACAAAACTATCACTAACGCTGCAGTTAAAAAACAAATAACTAAGAAAAACACGCACTCTAAAGACGGTCAAACCCCCTGGTACAATAAAGATCTAAATCTAATGAAAAAGAATTTAAGAAAAGCTGAATATAAATGGAGGAAAAATAAAAACACAATTACAAAAGATTCATACCTCACGCTACTTAACAAGTATAAAAGACGCTATAAACAATGCCAAGAAAAATTACCACGCCTCCATCATAAACAACGCAATAAATAGACCTAGAGAACTTTTCTCAATAGTCCAAAAGTTGACTAATAATAATCACAATTCCAGCAATGAAATCACAGACATAACCCCACAGACACTGGCAAATTACTACATGAACAAGACAAAGTACCATCCCCTACTACCTAAACCGGTAGATACTTCTCAAATACCTAACTCAGACGAATGGTCTGTATTTCAACCCTTAACCAAGGTAGAGCTCAAATCCATCATCACAAACATAAATACTACAACCTCACTACTTGACCCGTGTCCAGTAACCTGGATTAAGAACTCTCTATCTGTACTATCTCAGTTTATCCTCCCAATAATAAACCTCTCCCTAAAAAACGGATACCTACCCTCTACACTAAAACACGCACAGATCCGCCCAATCCTAAAAAACACTACCCTCGACAAATCATCACCTAACTCTTACAGACCCATATTGAGTATTCCGTTTATGGCCAAATTAATTGAAAAAACAGTACAAATTCAAACACAAGAGTTCATAGATAGCTCAGCCCCACTTGATGACCAGCAATACGGGTTTCGCCCTAGACACGGAGTAGAATCACTCCTAACCGTGCTAATCGACACACTTGTGAGGGGAATAGACAAACCCAAACAAGCATTCTTACTCATATTCATTGATGTTTCTGCAGCCTTCGACAGCGTTCACCATTCAACAATGATTAATAAACTTAAACAAATAGGTATAAAATCCACTGTTCTAAAATGGTTTACTTCTTATCTAACAGACCGATCTCAAACGGTACAAATCGGAAATCTCACATCAAATACATACAAACAAGAACTAGGCCTTCCACAAGGCTCAGCACTGTCCGCGTTACTTTTTAACATATATTTAAAACACATATGCAAAATATTTAAAAAATTCAATGTCCTCTATCACCTGTACGCGGATGACATAATGATGTATGTCCCATTCAAAATCCCAAATATCCCTATACAACTCATTAACGACTGCCTCACTGAAATCAACACCTGGCTAAATGAAAACAATCTGTACATCAATCACTCAAAAACAGAAGCCCTAATAGTAACTAAATGCACAACATTCATTCCCCCCTCTCATATTACATTGCAAAATAATAATATCACACTAAAATCTGAAATACGCTACCTAGGTGTTATTCTGGACAAACATCTCAGCATGGACACCCATGTAAGAAATATAGCAAAAAAAGTTTACTTTAAACTAAAAATATTAAAGCAACTCCGCCTACTAATGCACCTGCAGGATTTTCAACGCGTCATGCAAGCAATCATAACCCCACATTTTGATTTCGCAAATCAAATCCTACTTGGCGTAACTAAGGAAGCCATAAAAAAACTTCAATTAGCACAAAATGCCGCAGCAAGGACCATTACGAAGGCTCCACCTTTCCAACACATAACCCCAATTTTAGAATATCTACACTGGCTCCCGATTCAAAGCCGTATTGAATACAAAACTATCTTAACTACCTACAAAGCTATAACAAAAACAGCACCCCTGTCCATAAATAACCTCATCAAAATAGAACCTACACATAATCTCCAAAGGAGAGACCAATTAAATAAATTAACACCACCAACAGAATTCATTAGAGCCAATAAATCCACAAACAAGAAAGCCTTCTCACATGCAGCCCCCATACTGTGGAACACAATCCCAATAGAATTAAGACAACTACCTGATATAATGGAGTTCAGAAAAAAACTCAAAACACACTTATTTACAAAGCATTATGGATCAATGACCAGCTCATCTCTCACCCCCCAGCTAGATAAAGGATAATCCGACACCAGGTAATACACTATTTCAACAAAAGAATGAAGCGCTGTAACCTAAGACGAAGAGATTAAGAAAAATGTAAAACAAAAAATATGTATATAGTTAACTGTACATAGTTCACTATTGTTAATTGCTATTTGTTAACTGTAATTACCTAACTTTAAACTTGTTATATGTAAAAACAGATCACCCTGTTTATTGTTGTTGTATGGAAACCGCACCTGATCAAATGGAAGGAGCGGTATATAAATAACCTGTTAATTAAAATTAATTAAATTAAATTCAGGACGAACAGAGGGGCCTCCTCACGAGTGATGCCGACATTGCAGACTGTTTTCAGTCCTTTTATAGGGATCTGTATTCTTCAGAAACGGGCTCTAGTTCCGCAGCGTTTCATAAGTTGTTCGGTCGGATTCCTCATCCGGTGCTTCAATCTAGTCAGGTGAAGGAGCTTGATGGGCCGTTGGCGGTTAAGGAGATCAGAGAGGTTCTCCTAGGTATGAAGGGGGGGAAAGCGGCCGGTCCGGATGCTATTCCAGTAGAATTTTACCAAGTATTCGCGGACGATATCCTCCCTTATTTGCTTATATTTTTCCAGGATCTTTTGGTGTAAGCTCCTTTAACTGGGTCCTTTAGTGAAGCGACGATAGTGGTGTTGGAAAAGCCGGGCAGGGACCCTCAGAAAGTTGGAAATTATCGTCCGATTTCCCTACTAAACGGCGATTACAAAATTTTCTCATCAATCTTGGCCCATAGACTGGCTAAGGTCGTACCCGATCTTATCCATCCTGACCAGTGCGGGTTTGTCCCCGGGCAGTCAACTGCGGATAATGCCCGCCTCCTTTTAAACTTAATGGCGGCTGCAGAGGGTCTGCAAGGACCTCTCGTTGGTCTATCTGTCGACGCTGAAAAAGCTTTTGACCGCCTGGAGTGGGACTTCCTGATGCAGGTGCTCCAATGGTTTGGGGTTGGGGAGATGTTTATTAGGATGGTCAGAGTGCTCTACACTTCACCGTCGGCGCGGATCCTGGTCAATGGCTCCCTGTCTTGTTCCTTTTTACTGAACAGAGGAACTCGGCAGGGTTGCCCCTTATCCCCTCTTTTATTTAATTTGGCCTTAGAGCCTCTAGCCATTCTTGTGCGACACTCGCAGGAGGTGCGGGGAGTTGAGGTGGCTGGCTTGAAAATAAAATTATTGGCTTATGCGGATGACCTTTTGTTATTCCTGCAACCTGAATCTATAGGGGTGGTATTGGATATAATTGGGCAGTATTCGGCACTGTCGGGCTACAAAATTAATTGGGATAAGTCCATTGCATTCCCAATGAATTCAGGGACCTTTTCCTCGTTGGTCGCTCAATACCCTTTTAGGTGGGAGGCTAGAGCCATAAAATACCTCGGGGTTCGGTATGGGACCTCGTTGGAGGAGACGGTAGACATGAATGTTAAATCTTTGAAGGAAATGGTCCAGGCTTTTACGTTACAATGGGCTCCCTTGCATTTGTCCTGGTGGGGCAGATTGGATTCTATTAAAATGGTGCTCGCCCCCAAAGTTAATTACATCTTGGAAATGATCCCTTTAGAGTTTCCCGCAAGTTTTTTAAAGTCCCTAGAGCGTATTTTGACAGATTTTCTGTGGCAGGGAAAGCCCCCTAGGGTCACGTTGCACAAATTGAAAGCGAGTAAGCAGGAGGGGGGGGGTGCAGTTCCCCGACTTTAGGTGGTATCATGCTGCTCTCTTGCTGAAGCACGGCTCTAAATGGCTTATTAATAGGGAGGGGAGTTACAGGCCAGTTTGGGTAGACTTGGAGGAAAGATGGATAGCACCCATCCCCGAGCACTTATTAGTCGGTCTGCTTCTGCCAGGGCATGGGAAGAATCTAAAAATACTCCAGGCTACGCAACAAGCCTTTCTTTTGTTAGATTCCAGATTGGCTCTTGGAGGCCGTGTATCGGCTAGATCTCCGATTTGGTTTAATCCTCACTTAAAGATTGGGCGTCGAACATTTGCGTGGAAGGCCTGGCAGGACCGTGGAATTTGGACCATCGGGCAGTTAATTAGCGGGACGTCATGGAAATCCTTTGAGGAGTTACAGAAGGAATTTGGGCTTCAGGGTTCGTTGTATTTTCAATGGATACAGCTAAAACATTGTCTGACGGGTCTCCCTTGTGATCCCTCCAGATTCACGGCTCAATGGGAGCGTCTGAAGGAGGTGGATGTGTGTCTTAGTGGAAAGAGAATCATGTCAAAGTTTTATGCCCTACTGAATTGGGGCGCCGTTGGGAGGATGAGTTCGCGACTCCCATTCCCAGGCAGACGTGGCACACCTTATGGGGTAGAGTAAACAGAGTTTCCAGGGCGGCTGCTCTGACGCAAACCCTTTACTTTATTCTACATAGAGCGTACCTCACCCCTGATAGGGTTGCAAAGTGGGTGCCGGGGGCCCAAAATAAGTGCTGGTCCTGTAATGGTGATAAGGGTACCTTTAGACATATGTTCTTTGAGTGTTCCTATGTTCAGAGATACTGGCTTTCGATCTGGGACAAGATTAGAAGGGTCTTGGGCTTCCAGTCTCCACTGAGGTGGGAAATAATCATTCTTCGCTCTTGTGCGAGTGGGCTTGCATTGGAAAAGGAGAAGACCTTCCTATTCAACTTTATGATGGCTATTGCGCTCAAGTTGATAGTATCTAATTGGAAGGACTTGTCAAAATTGGATAGCCTGCACTGGTGGAATCTAGTCTGCCTTTACTCTAGTTATGAGAAGGCGCAGGAGAAAAGAGAAGCCCTCTGGAGGCTGGGAAGTAGAACTTGGCAGGCCCGAGAGGGTTCCTCTAGGGATGGGCATGCTTATAGCAAATGGTTTTACCTCGATGTATATTCGGCTAGGGCGAGGTGCAGCTTTTAGCTTTAACCTTAACTTCCTGGTAGTTATTGATCTTAGCTACCGGTCGGATCTCATGGATGGGTGTGATAGGGGTCGCAGGAGGACGGGGGGAGGGGGTGAGGGAGTGTTGGGGGGTGGTTGGTTGGAGGGAGTTCGGTAGTGTGTAACTTTGTGTTGCTGTGTGAAGATGGTGTTATGTGTTGTTGTATTGTTGGAAACTATAAAAATAAAATTAAAAAAAAAAAAAGACTAAGCAGTTTGGAGCTGACTGTGGATCTTTCAGTATTTTAAAGTATAACGCTGACATTTTATAACCAATGACACCAATGACAGTTTACGATCATTTCAAAGAGTTATTGCAGGTGATCAAGGAAACCCTCTTGTTCATTGTAGAAGGACATTGCAGATGTCAGTAGTTTTAAAATGTGAGCTCTATAACAGTGCCTAAAGCACATTCTGTATTACATACTGGAAACATCTTTCCCAATTCCCAGTGAAACAAATAATAATATAGCCAAAATATGGAAGTGACCCTCAAAATTCTATAGATACAAAGATATATTTTCAAGGAATTTTAGAGATTACTCATGGAAATTATCCATAGACTCTGGGCCAGCTTAACCATTGGGCAAGACTAGGCAGTCACCTAGGGGAACAACTTTGAGGGGAGGTATGGGTAAAAATGGTAAAAAGCCATTGTAGCCAAAGCAAAATAAACTAAACAGAACTATCAACACATACCTTTACTTGCAGAAAGAGTGGGCAATTTTCAAATAGGCTTTTGGAAACTGTCTTCATTTTGTATGTAATACTAAAAATAGAATATCCAATTATGCTTTTTTGTTCTGGGAAGGATGGTATCTAGGTGTTCATCACTGTTGAGTTTAATTATCAAAATATCGGGGGGGGGGGGAGGAGTGCTAGAGACGTTAAGATTAATTTGGGGGAAGGCAAAGAGCTGTAGGTTTGCCTAGGGTGGCTAATACTCTTGAACTGGCCCTGCATGGAGTCAATTGTTGATGCCTTAGGAAGCACAGGTGAACAAAGAAATGAGATTTAACCATTTTCCCTATCACGTTTCACAGATACAAACTGCTTACATCGAAGGGGCCATTTACTAATCATTAACATGCACTAGTGGAGTCTATTTTTTTCAGGAATGGGCTGCATCACAAATACCACACATTAATGGCATTAGCACATGCTTTAGAAAATGATCCTTCAAGCGAGTTCAGAACAAGATCAGCACTAAAACCATTCATCAGCCTTGTGCTGGCATTAATTTTCTTCTGATATCACCCAGGGAGTTTTTCTTTGAAATACATCTAAAATTATAAGCATTCATGTATTTGGCACACTAGGTGGGATTGTTTTTTTTAATTCTTCCCTTTATATCCAAAGAATCATGGGCCCGATATTTAGCGACATAGCCATTGCCACTGAAGACTCAATGCAGGGGCCATATCTGGCCACTGGCATTGAATATTCAGGGTAACCTCAGAACCCAGAAGCCAACCAGGCAGTGACGATATTGAGCCACTACCCGATTAGTGTAGCTTCTGCAGTTAAAATTAGGCCAGCATTTTCCGTGCCTGAATTTACTCATGGGTGCTCACAGGGCAGCGGTTCAATATCTCCACTGCCCGGTTAGGGATGGATGCCGCCTCCACTCTGTCCTGGAATGCACATGACACACCCCATGCTAACTGCACAGCACTGAGGCATGTAGTGGTGGTACCCGCAGCTATTCATGTTAGTGCCGCTGAATATCCCACTAACTGGCATTTACACAGTTTTCAGATCTTTGAATATCCCTCCTTATATTTGTTTCGCTTAGAGAGCAGCAATCATCCCCCTTTCCATTGATAAAATGGTGCTGTATCAGCAGAGATGTGCTTTTTTTACTCACCCACTTTGGGCGTTCATAGATGGCAACTATCGATTCTGCCACTCTCCTTGTCCCAGTGGCCACGGTGGTTGCATTGGGTTTCTATTTTCTCCATCTTGCCAATTTCAACCCCTCCTTTTCCCTCAGTCTCATTCCTTTTCCTCCTTTTAAGTCCATTCAATCCATCTTTTTAATCCCCTAGCTTTCTGGATCACTGTCATCTATAAACCCTCTGACACGTCCTTTTCTACCTTCCTCACTGATTTTGACTCTTGGCTCTCCTTATTCCTGGATTCTTCTTCCCCCTTCCTTATTCTTGATTACTTTAATTTTCATATTGATAACCCCTCTGACCCCTATACACCCCTTACCTCCTCTTTCAATCTCCAGCTTTGCTTTTCTGCTCCCACTCATCAGCTTGGTCACTGCCTTGACCTCATTTTCTACTCTAATTGTTTACCTTCTAATTTCCATACCTCCACTCTTCCCTTATCTGATCATCACCTGTTAAGTTTCACTCTTCATTACTCCTCCCCTCAATCTCCTCCTATCTTTTAAGGAATCCACTACTGTATCATCTCTTCTCTTTTCCACTTTTTCCTCAAAGTCTGTCGATGAAGCCATAGCTTCCTATAATACTGCTCTCTCCTCTACTCTGGATACCTTTGTTCCGCCGATTCCATGTGAGGTCTTCAACTATCTGCTACCTATGCTCCTGTGCACGCTCAGCGGAGCACACTTGGCTCAAATCCTGCTCTCTCTCTTATTTTCTTCAATTCATATTCATGTGTTCTTCTTCCCAAGCAGCCATTGAACTCACTAAGCAAAACTATTTTCTCCATCTGACTAACCGTCTTGACTCTAACCCTTGCGGTCTCTTTTCTACTCTCAATTCTCTTCTTAAGGCACCTTTGCCTCTAATCCCTTCTTCTCTCTCTGTCCAAACTCTAGCAGACTATTTCCATGACAAAGTGCATAAGATTACTCTTCAATTAAATACATCTTCTTTACCCCTTCTTCATCCTCTCCATTACCAACTTTCCCCCTCAACCTCTATCACCCTTTCATCCTTTTCTAAAACCTCTCTTCTTCTTTCCTCCTCTAAACTCACTATCTGTTCTATTGATCCTATCCCCTTCATCTCCTCCCCCATCATTCCTTTCGGCTCACATATTCTCAACCTTTTGCTTTCCACTACAAACTTCCTTGCAGCCTTCAACCCTGCTGTAATCACTCCTCTCCTCAAAAAATCTCTCACTTGATCTTACTTGTCTTTCTAATTATAGACCCATCTCCCTTCTCCCATTCATTTCCAAAATTCTTGAACGTTGATTTCTCCGCCACTGTCTCAAATTTCTCTCCTCTCAAACCCTCCTTGATCCACTTCAATCTGGTTTTCATCCTACTGATCTTTTCCTCACTAAGTCCAAAGGCCTTTACACAGTTCTCATTCTTCTTGATCTTTCTGCTGCTTTTAATACTTTTGACCATCTCCTCCTCCTCCTTGACACTTTATCCTCACTTGGTTTTAGAGGCCCTCTACAGTCTTGGTTCTCTTCTTATCTTTCCAATCGCTCTTTCATTGTTTGTTCTGGAGGTTCCTCCTCTACTGCCATCCCTCTCTCAGTTGATATACCTCAAGTGTCTGTTCTGGGCCCTCCCTTTTCTCTTTCTATACCTAGTCCCTTGGTGCCCTCATCTCTTCCAATGGCATTCAGTATCATTTTTATGCTGATGACTCTCAAATCTATCTACACATGACATCTCTCATTCACTCCAAACTCATATATCTTCTTGCTTATCTGACATCACCACCTGGATGTCTCACCACTGCCTAAAATTGAATATGGCTAAAACTGAACTTATTTTTCCCCCTAAATCCTCCTCCCTCCTTCCTTCTTTCTCTGTCACTGTTGATAATACTCTTCCTGTTTCCTCAGCATACAATCTTGGGGTCATCTTTGACTCCTCCCTTTCCTTCTCCACACATATTCAACATATAGCTAAAACTTGTTTCTTTCTCTACAACATTAACAAAATTTGTCCCTTCCTCTCTGAACACACTACTAAGGCTCTTATCCGTTCTTTTGTCACCTCCCGTCTTGACTATTGCAACTTCCTCCTTGCTGGTCTCCCTCAATGACATCTCTCTCCTCTTCAATCTATCCAGAACTCTGTTGTGTCGCTAATCTTCCGCCAGCCCCGATACACTCATATAACTCCTCTTCTAAAATCACTTCACTGGTTACCCTTCCATTTCCATATCCAATTCAAACTTCTCCTTCTAACCTATAAATGCATTCATGCTACTGTCCCTTAGTACCTTTCCTCTCTTCTCTCTTCCTACACCCCTTCTCGTGAACTCCACTCCTTCTCTGGCTTTCTTCTCGCTATGCTCTTTTCTTCTTCTGCAAACTCCAGACTTCAGGCTTTTCACCTTGCTGCTCCTAATGCATGGAACGAACTTCCTCTATCTTTATGTCAAGTCTCTTCTCTTCCCCTCTTCAAATCCTCTTTGAGGCCGCATTTGGATCCTAATGCCTTGTTCTCATTGCCTCCTTCCCTGTTTGAACCCCCCTTGTTTCTCTTGTATTGTTCTGTCTATCTTGATTAGATTGTAAGCTCTATGAGCAGGGACTGTCTTCTTTATATGTTTGTACAGTGCTGCATATGCCTTGTAGCACTATAGAAATGATTAATAGTAGTAGTAGTAGTGGGTGCATCGTTCCATAACACATCAACTTCTACCTGTGGGGTTAGGTCAAGAGAGGGAAGTCAAAGGTTTGCACAGGTACTTTTCTTAGGCAAGAATCAAAGAAAAAGAACATACATAATATTTCTTTGATTATCATGGCAAACCCTGAGGGTAAGACACCATAGGCTGTTTATCAATCTATTTCATAATTTATTGTTATTCATCATGGAAACAGTTTTAAGTAGCCCACCTGAGTGCTGGGGACTATACACTTTAGTATTCACATACATTCTAATGACTTTTCAGCAGGAAAAGTACGTGCCCATGTACTTTTGTCCTACTATTCCCATGGACAGTGGGGAAGGGGGTGCACACAGGGCTGGCCCAAGGATTTCTGCCACCCTAGGCTGAGCTGTGCTACCTCCCCCCTGCTGCCATTGATTCCAGCAGCGGGGTAGAGGAGGGCACAGCTTAGTTCAGCAGCAGACCATGTGCTTCAACACACATGGCCTGCCACTACTGACCACCTCCAACATAACTTCATGGGGTCAGAAGTGGCAGGTCATGTGTGCCGAAGCAAATGGCCTGCTGCTAAGCCGTCCCCCCTGCCACCAGAATCAACAGCATCAGTGGGCAGCAGCGTTATGTGGGTCAACAAGGGTGGAGGGGGAGGTGGTGCCACCATAAAGATCTGCTGCCCTAGGCAGCTGCCTAGCCTGCCTATTGGATGGGCTAGCCCTGCATGTACATCTGAAATTTCAAATGTATGCACAGTGTTTACTTCCTGACCTGAGAGCTCTCCTGGGAATGGGGTTCATGGATTCTGAAAGTCCACACATATACTTGGAGGTCAAGAGGTAGATTTCTACCAGGGTAATACTCTATAGTTACCCACTTATAAACTGTGCTCTTTATCAGTGTTTCTCAGGCTAGTCCTGGAGTATCCTTTACCCAGTCTGGCTTTTGATACTGAGAAATCCAGTTCCATTGAATACTAGTCATGAAGGCAAAGCGATTGTTCCATGTGGATAACTAATCAAATATATCTTGAAAGGATATTTGTAGATAGCCTTGGAAAAGATCACAGAATCACAGACATTAATTCAGCTGTATTCAGTCTTGCCAAGCAGGTTTCCTTATCTTTCATTCTGCTAGTCAGCATCCTTGGTAGCATAAGGCTGCAGGCGAGTCTTCTAAAAGATATAAGCCAGTTCACTGCTAATTGCTTTCAAGGGCAGAAACAAAGTCAGGACGTTAAAAAAAAACATCAACTCATGGAACTTTGTGATTCACACAAACACATACAAGGAAGCTGTAGGTGAAACAACAGCTGATTAACACAAAAGAAATAAAATCACTGCCAGAAATAATAACAAACATAGCCATTGTAGGTTTAGTTAACAGAAAGTATTGTAATTAATGGGTCTGTGTTGTCCAGAACATAAATAAAATACTTATTTTTGTTTTTCCCATAGTACACTGTAATTGTATGGGTCATTTCTAAGTATCTAAATTAGGAATGAACTGGCAAGAATCTCTTAGGGTGAAATATACCTCCATCGAATGACTGAATATAGCTACCTGTGGATATTTATCCATTTATTCACGTTGGTTTTCCATCTTATCAAACAAAAACACAAGGGGGAAGAGGTATTTTAGCTGTATTCGTGAGTTGCACATCTGAAAACAGGCACTTAGACATGCAAATCATGGAGACATCCCAGGAAACATTTTAGAAAGACGGATATACAAATGTCCCCAGCACAAGAACATCCATATAGTACAGGGGCATCGTGGAGACATGTTTTGAGCAGAGCAAGAGAGTTCATTTCATTTATTAGATATTTTACCTGTTCTTAAAATAAGCCCAATGCAGGATACAAAAAAACACACATATATATACAAAAAAGACATACAATAATAAAAATACAAACATATCAATATATTAATAACATCACAGCAGCAACAGTAGAAGCACCCTCAAACCACTCATCAATTGCTCAGCCACCCAATGGAATAGAAACAACTTCACTGCCTTCCTAAACCCATAAGATCGTCCAGGAACCAGATGCCAACCAGAAACCCATTCCATAAAAAAGACAATGAACATACCAGTGTCCTGACCCACAACTGATCTGAGTGGAACAATCTTGCACTGGGAAGAGCCAAAAAACACAAACTCTGAGGCTGAGTAACCTGGGAACATAAGAACATAAGATATACCATTCTGGGTCAGACCAAGGTCCATCAATCCCACTATCCTGTTTCCAAAAGTGGCCAATCTAGGTCACAAGTACCTAGCAGGTCCGCAAAAAGACACACAGGTTCCACAATGCCTGTCCCAGGGCAAGTAGTGAATTTCCCAAGTCCTCTTTAATAATGGTTTATGGACCTTTCCTCCAAGAACTTGCCCAAACCTTTTTTTAAACCCAGCTGCATTAACAGCTTTTACTGCATCCTCTGGTAGCAAATTCCAGAATTTGATTACGTGTTGAGCGAAAAAATATTTTCTCTTATTAGTCTTAAATGGGTTATGTTTTAGCTTCATTGCATGTCCCCACTCTTTCTACTTTTAGTGAGAAGAAGAAGGGTAAAAGTGGTGTTGTCAGATGCAAGGGTGAAGGGGAGGACTATGTAGAAGCTGATGAGGATAAAGCAGAATTGCTTAACAAATATTTCTGTTCTTTGTTCACAGATGAAGAACCAGGAACAGGACCTCAGAAAACACCCACAAACAGGAACAGAAGTGAGGGGCATCTTGAACGATTTTCCGAAGATTGTATTGAGGAACTAGCTAAACTTAAAGTAGACAAAGTGATGGGACCAGATGGGATACATCCGAGAAAACTCAAGGAACTTGGGGATGTTCTAGAAGCTCCACTGACCGACCTTTTCAATGTCTCTTTGGAATCGGGAGTGGTGCCAGAGGACTGAAGAGGGACACATGTGTTCCCTTTACACAAAAGCAGAAGTAAGGATGTGGTTGAAAACTATAGGCCAGTTAGTCTGACCTCTGTGGTAAGTAAATTATTGGAAATGCTGCTGAAAGAGAAAATAGTGAGGTTTCTGGAGTTCAACGGATTACCGGATCCAAGGCAGTATGGATTCACCAGAGGCAGGTCTTGTCAGACAAATGTGATTGATTTCTTTAACCGGGTGACCAGGGAGTTGGACCAAGGGAGAACCCTAGATGTGGTGTATTTAGAGTTCAGTAAAGCCTTTGACACCATTCCACACAGGCAACTATAAACAAACTGAGCACCCTAGGGATGGATCCTAAAGTTACTGCTTGGGTTAGAAATTGGTTGAGTGGGAGGTGGCAAAGGGTACAGGAAAATGGGGCTCACTCTGAGGAGAAGGAGGTTACCAGTGGTTTACCCCAGGGATCTGTTCTTGGTCTGAGTTTTTTAAACATTTTTGTTAGTGATATTGCGAAAGGGCTGTGGGTAAGGTTTGCCTCTGCGGATGTTATCAAAAACTACAATAGAGTAGATACCTAGGACGGTGCAGATAACATGAGGAGGATCTAGATAAGCTTGAAGAATGGTCTAGAATTTAGCAACTAAGATTTAATGTTAAAAAAGGTAAGGCCATGCATTTGGGCTGCAGCTATCCAAGGGAGCAATATAGTATAGGCAGTGAAGTACTTCTATCCACAAAAGAAGAGCGGGACCTAGATGTGATTGTGTCTGATGATCTTAAAGTAGATAGACAGGTAAAAAAGGCAATGGCAAAGCTAGAAGGATGCTCGGGTGCATAGGGAGAGGAATGGCTAGCAGAAGAAAGGAGATGATAGTGCCACTGTATAAGTCTTTGGTATGACCTTATTTGGAGTATTGTGTGCAATTCTGAAGACCGTACCTTCAAAAAGATATAAACAGGATGGACTTGATACAGAGGGGGCTACTAAAACAGTTTATGGTCTTTGTTATAAAGCATATGAGGATAGACTTAAAAATCTTAATATGTATACGTTAGAAGAAAGGTGGGATAGAGGGGATATAATAGGGAAGTTTAAATACCTCTGTGGCATAAATGCTCTGGAGAAGAGTCTCTTTCGATTGAAACAAGCTGTGCTACGAGGGGACATAGGATGAGAGTGAAAGGGGATAGACTCAGGAGTAATATGCGGAAATATTTCTTTATGGAAAGAATGGTAGATAGTGGAATAGTCTCCCAGTGGAGGTGGTAGAAATGAGGACAGTATCTGAATTTAAAAAAGCATGAGGAAAACACAGAGGATATCTTAAGGAAAAAAGGGGACTGTTGTAGTGGTTGATATAGAAGGGCAGACTAGATAGGCCATGTGATCTTTTTCTGCCATCATGTTTCTATGTTTTTATGTTACTTTTTGATGGTGTAAACAGCCAATCTGCATTTATCTTTTCTATTCCATTCATTAATTTATAGACCTCTATCATATTCCTTCTCTGCCTTCTCTTTTCCAAGTCGAAGAGCCCTAACCTTTTAAGCCTTGCCTCATAGGTGTATCCTTCCATCCCCTTTACCATTTTGACGGCTCTTCTCTGTACCTTTTCTAATTCTGCTATATCCTTTTTAAGATACAGTGACCAGAATTGCACACAATATTCATGGTGCGGTCGCAGCATGGAATGATACAGTGGCATTATTCCTTTGTATTATTCTCCATTCCTTTCCTTATGATTCCTAACATTCTACTTGCTTTCTTGGCCACCGCTGCACACTGGGCAGAGGGTTTCAATGTGTTATCTATGATGACACATAAATCTTTTTACTGGGTGGTTGTTCCTAATGTGGAACCTTGCATCATGTAACCATAGTTTGGGTTGTTCTTTCCTAGGTGCATAACTTTGCACTTGTTCACACTAAATTTCATCTGTCATTTGAATGTCCAGTCTTCCAATTTATCAAGGTCCTTGTGCAATTTTTCACAGTCCTCTTATATTTTACCAATTTGAATAATTTTTTGTCATCTGCAAATTTGATTACCTCAGTTGTTATTCCCATTTCCAGGTCATTTATGAATATGCTAAAAAGTAGCAGATCCAGCACAGATTTTTTATTTTTTTATTTTTTTATTTATAGTCTTTTTTATACCGCGCTATTCAGCATCAGCGCGGTTTACAGTAAACAATGAACACACACATTTCCAATAGTACTTTGTGTTTACATATGAACAGGAGATTCAACTTGGCTAACAGGGGAACTATATACAATAACAATATATACAAATCACAGAATAGTCATGTGTTCGTATGGTTTCAGTCAGTGGAGATTTTGGTGGATTCAGCAGTTTGTACTGAGCTTCTATTGGTTTCAGGGTAATATAGGAGGAAGAGGTAGTGTTTCACGGCTTTTCTGAATTGGAAAATGTCTGTGATTGTTCGGATGTGGTGAGGGAGGTTATTCCAGATCATTGGTGCATAAAATTTGTAGGCTCTGCTGGATGTTGACTTGGTGCATTGAGTTATTGATTTTGGGACTATCAAGGTGTTTTGGGCTACTGACCTTCTGTCTCTATTGTGGGGTGTTGTCTGGATTAGCTCAGTTAGTGATGTTGACGAGAGACCTTTGGTGGCTTTGAAGGTGATTAGCAAGGTCTTAAATGTAATTCTACCTTGAATCGGAAGCCAGTGGAGTTGTTTCATAATGGGTGAGATATGGTCTTTCCTGGATGCTCCGTGTAGAACTCTTGCTGCGGTGTTCATTGCCATTTGCAGTGGGTTTAGAGTGGTTTGAGGGAGTCCCTGTAGTATTGCATTCGCAAAATCAAAATGCGGAATGATTAGTGCCTGATAGATGGTTCTGAAATCATCAGGCTCAAGCAGAGATCGCAGGTATCTAAGGGATCTAATTTTATGATATACTGCCCTTACAGTGTTCCTTATATGCGCTTGCATATTTAGGTTCTGGTCTAGTGTGACGCCGAGGTCGATATTCACCTTTCTCTATTGAGAAAATTGGCCATTTAGCCCTACCCTCTGCTTTCTTTTAACCAGTTCCCAATCCACAATAGTACACTGCCTCCTATCTCATGACTTTTTAATTTCGCCAGGAGTCTCTCATGAGGTTTTCTGAAAATCCAGATACACTATGGGCCCAGTTCTGGGACGCAGGTTGCGTGGCTGCTGTCTACATACTTAAAGTTGCTAGGGATACTTGTACCAATGCAACTATACCTAATAAGTTTAAGGGGCTTGGTTCACCTCAGGATTAATCAGTCTATTCCTGGTGAGGATAACCAGCTGAACCTGAAAGTTAATTTGACCACCTCTTTTGCTTTAATAGATTTAAAGCCTATAAAGCTAAGATTATGCCTGTGGTGGGTGGGAGTCAGTTTGGGTGGGAAGGCAAGAACACTTAGGGATATGTTTATTAAACAGCGGTAGTGGTTTCCATGTGATATTGGAGCCATGGTCCCATTGATTGGGGCCGCGGCTCCAGTATCACACGGAAGTTGCTACCGCTGTTTAATAAACATACCCTTAGTAAAAGCTGGCTTTCTAAAGTGCCCTTACCTGTTCTAAGGAAATCTCCTAACAATTTCCTGGTGATTCACACAGCCCTTGGTTTGATAGAGGAAGCCTTTCAAATTGCCCCTTTGATCTGTCCCTTAGCTTTGACACCTATTTAAAACAATTTCACAAATATTGTGCCCTTCTGGAAGGCCTCTTTGTAAAAGTCTCTAGAAACAATTTCTTTCTTTCTACTCAGAGAATATTTACCATATTCTTCCTTCCATGCTAATCTATACTCTAATTTGATTTAAATTAAAAGCTCCCTGATGTTACTGACTGAGGTTTAAACTTAAATTAAAAGCTCTCTCATGCTATTGAGCCCTGACTGAATTAGCAAATACAATGGATTCTAAAGTACACAGATTTATTAGTTTTAACCCAAAGAATTCCCTTTTCCTCAAGATTTAGAGAATTTCCCAGAAGTAAATACAAGTGCAGATTTCTTTCCAGAAATAACAGTTCATTTTGGTAATCCAACATGTTTCAACCATAGCTGCTTCAGGGGTAAAACCAATACATAAATAATAATAAAACAAATATAATTAAAACATAAATAGTATGGTCAAAACAAAATTATACAATAAACCAGCAGAATTGGGCAGCGTGATCAAAACGAGGCTAAAAACTAAATAAAAATAAACTTTAAATAAAACATTAAAAATTGCTTTTCTTTTAAAAAAGGGCCCTTTTTTAAAGAAAAGCAGTTTTTAGTGTTTTATTTAAGGTTTATTTTTACTTCATTTTTAGTCTCATTTTGGTCATGTAGACAGGCTGAGCAGCTTTGGCAGGACAATTTGGCAGGAAATTTGGCGGAATCAAAAGGACAGCCCGCTGCTCGATTCTGTTGGTTTACTGATTTTTCAACTTGGATGGTATTTCAGGTAAGTTTTCTGGCAATTCTAAGGTCTGCCTGTCTGTTTTATATCTGTTTTTTGCAATCACAGCTTTTTTACTGCCTTTGTTATTGCTTCTAACAGTGTATGGGCTAAGATAGCGGTGGGGTCTGGGTCTTATTTTTAATATCTATTTATGTTCCTTGCTGGCCTTGAAGATCTGTAGCTACAGTATATGCTTTTTTAAACTATGTTTTTCTTTTATTTCCCAACTATACTTCCCATGTGGGTCTCTCTCTGATGTGCTACTTTAGTAAACACTGCAGATGTGAAGGCTATTTTGGTTCCTAAGAGTACTTTTGGAGTTTTTAAGAGATCTTGAGAAATACACAAGTTTACTGTATATATTAGACTTTTCAGGTGGATATGTTTTTTTAGGGGACTTTTTTATCATATGTTTTTATGACATGTTTTACTTATATGTTTTATGAGTATACTTGTTTCTAATTTGTCTTAATTGCTTTATTTATAGGGAGGGTTCCTCCTTTGATTGCTCCATTCCATAAGGTTTGTTGTGGTTTAGATTAATTCTACCAGCCTTTGATGGGTTGATTCACCTCCATTATGGCTGCTCTTGTGTATTTATTTGACCATAGACACTTATTATTTGTTTAATCAGAGTCATTTTTTTATTTTATTTTAGCCATTTTTAGTCTTTTTTTTGTTTTACTTATGCTTGCTACATATATGGTTTGTTGCAATAACCTTTTTCTTGGTTTTGTTTATGTTTTACCTTTTTTAGGGACTTCCATCATTTGTGTTCACATTCTTTTATGATGTTTTCTGATGAATATTGTTTGATTATGTTTTGACCATACTATTTATGTTTTAGTGATGCTTATTTTATTATTATTTATGTATTGATTTTACCTCTAAACAGGCTATGACCAAAACATATTGGATTTTATTTCATTGTGAGTTATGTATGGTCTTATTCTTTTATATGAATTGTTTGTATATTTAATAAATTTGCATGCTCTTTACTTACTTTTATCATTATTGTTTTTATCACCACTATTTATTGCTGTTTGTTTTGTGTTGTGGATATACCTCTCTTTTTTTGTACTGTATTTTAGAAAGGACATCCAAGTCAAATCAGGGATGTCCAGGGTACAACATGCAGAAAAACTCCAAGGACGCCTATGTCTCTGGACAATTTTAGGAACATCCACACTGGTAACCACATAGGCATCACTCTTAAGAAAGCATAGGCAGAGATGTCCATCTCATGAAAGTTAGCATAATGGGATGTCCAGCAGCATAGTAAAACAAAAACTTGAGCCCCCATGCCCCAACAGTGTTCATTGACATATTGTAAAAAATGGGGGTATTGGTGTAACTCATTCTACACACCCTCCAGATATTTGCCAGACAAAATGAGCACTTTTCAGATGCCTGGTCATGCCTGGAGCAGATATACCTATAGGCATAACTCCAGATATCCAGGATGTTTCTGAGATCAGGCAGAGACATCCAAGTTCTTGAGAATGCCCCAGCTATGCCACTGCCACACACCCCATTTAGACTTATCATCGTCGCACTGGGGATTTCTACAGACCTGTTTTCTAAAATTGCTCTGGGTACATCTCTATGCCTGCTTTCAGACACCCAAAGCATGAATAAGACTTCCAAAATAACCCGCTAAATGTGTAAACACATTATTTACATGTTCAAATGCCATACGTACAAGCCTTCTCAAATAATGTTTTTCATCTGCTAATTTACTTCTGTACCCCTTGAATGTCTTCAAGGGACGTCACAAAAAAAGAATTGAGCATGCTCAATTTAGTATGATCTCGCTACTTCTTTTTGTCTTGATAAGTGTAACATGTTAATAGAAGTCTTCCTACAAATGTTAGTGATACTTTGCTCTTTTCCCAGTACCTTGGAGTCCTCTTTCCGCTGTTTGTGCTGTTCTCCCTTTCTCATAGTGGCTTGGAGTCTTCATTAGTTAGCAACTCTGCTCCTTGTTTGGTGCTGTGGGGTCTTTATTCCACTCTTGACGTAATGCTGTTGCTTCTGTTACAGATGGCTGCCAGCTCATTTTTAAGCAGCTTTCATTGAAACTGAATGGAAAACTCCATGTTATAGTATAAAATTTCTTTCTTTTTATCGGAAACAAATGGAACGAGTGAAATGAACTGAAATGGAAACTGATCTGAAAATGAATCGGACTGAAACGTTTTCCCATGCACATTCCTACCAAGTGATGTACCCCAAAATAATTTACAGTTGTTCACTATAATAGATGCCAGTAGAATATACGATCATATTAACTGATAAAGTACAAGAGAGGAGCATGAGGAACCAAAGATCTATGGCTGTGAATTAAAAGCCACCATAGCTAGTTGTAAGACAGACTGGAATTTCAGTATAGCCTGGACTGAGTCTAGGAAACTTTGTGATAGCATCCCACACCTATGGATAATAAAAAATTCCCTTGAAATAAGCAAAATAAACCCTGGATTCATTGAGTACATGAATTTCATCCTGAAAATATGGACAACTATACATCATCAGAATTATAATGATGGGCACTTTGTCATTCCTAACATCAAGATCTAGTGAGAAATACTCCACGGAGAAATCCTGCCATCACTCTTATTTTGTCTAGTGATAAATCCCCTTAAAATTCCTATAAACCTTTTGAATCATAGGTGCCTGCCTTTGCCCTAAAGATATGGTATGCATGAACAACAGGTAACATTGCACCTACTGTTTGTAGACAATTTGAAGCTTTTTAGCTCCTTCCATCAACATTTAATAGAACAATTTAGAATGATAATAAGTTTTTCAAAAGATATCAAAATGAATTTTGATCTGAACAAAAGTACTAAGGCAAATTTCCTTCAGGGAAAGCTCAGTAAAACTGAAAACAGCTCACTAACAGAAGGCTGTAAAATAAAGAAGATTGAGCAGGAAGGAATATATAAATATCTAGGATTAGAGGAAGGAGCACCATTACAGCGCAAAATACTAAGAGAAAAAGATCAGCAAGGAATAGTGTGGGAGACTGAAGCTAATATTAAAAACTTTCTTAATAGCATAGCACACCCCTTTCTGAGAAGTGAGAGGAGTACACACTGTGACCACTGCTGACAACCTGTCTGTACCCTTACAGGGTGCCTGACTCATTCAGATACTGCATTTGCACCCCTTCTCCCCAGAATGGTCTCTATGCGTGTGTTTGCTTTCCTGATTTAGATGCCCCACCCCTTGTACTTTGGCCCATTGCTTTGAACTGTGCAGCGGGATGGATTTATTTCCAGAGCGGCCCTCTCTATCCTTCACTGGCCACTTACTAGGTGCCCTGTTAGTAAGGTAGGGGGCCCAAGTATTGCTGGACGATATCTCTGCAGGGTTTAGTGGCTTACTGCGGGCCATAATATCACATTGGTAGCACACAATAAATGTCTTTCCAGTGCACATGCATTACAGGCATGAAACACAAGTGCAGCCATACATCCCTTCTGTGGCCTTGCCCCTGCATATACCACAGCCACCATGCCCCCTCTGTGGTATAGTCACGTGCTAATCATACATTTCCCTGCACTAGTACGGGCTGTGCCGCCGGGCCCCGATCCCGCGGCCGGCCCAGTAACCGGGTTCCCGGGGCCCGACCGCATGGCAGGCCCGTCTCTTGGGGAGGGGGGGGGGTCAGCCCCGGATCGCAGCGGGTGGGGCTTCCGCGATCGGGCTCCACGCTCGAAGGTGGAGCCCGGTGATTGGACCGCGAGGGTGGTCAGGGGGCGGGGGCAGCGCGAGCAACGAGGGAGCGCTGGCTGGCATCCTCCCTCTTCCTCGTTGTTCGCGCTGCTGGCAGGTTTGTTTTTTGTGCTGCGGGGATCAGGGCCTCCCCTCTGGGCATCAGGGCTCTTCTTTGGATGGCTCGCTGGGCTCGCGTGGAGCCGTCCCTTCCCCTACCTTCAACCCCATAACGCCCACCTCTAACACAGGCGTTTTTTAGTGCTTAATTCACCGGAGGGGAGCCACGTGGGA
The DNA here is from genome assembly GCA_033557465.1 of Ichthyophis bannanicus. Taxonomy (NCBI): domain Eukaryota; kingdom Metazoa; phylum Chordata; class Amphibia; order Gymnophiona; family Ichthyophiidae; genus Ichthyophis; species Ichthyophis bannanicus. The sequence continues at coordinate 648,836,308 of CM066031.1, forward strand.
CTCCCAACTGGCGCTCCTCTTGCCCTGTGGCCTGTGCGGCTCCCGGTGTGGGGGTCTTTGCTGGGTGAGCTTTGCGTTGGGGGGGCTGGGTGCTTCGCTCCGCGGCTCTCCCTCTCGCCTGTAGCTTTTAAATAAATCTATTTTTAATCATAGAGGGGCGGGCCTCACAGCCCTCATCATCTAAAATAGTAATACCCGGCTAACAGTCAAATAAATAAGGAAATTAGGACAATAACTAACCAACGGATAACTGGCTAGACACCCAAAAAAAAAAAAAAAAAAGAAACAAAAATAATTAAACGGGGAAAAGGGCATAACAAGCAGGGTACTAAGGGGATCCGCCCTTGGCCCTTTGCAGGCCCGGGTGGGGGAGCATGGCCCGGCGTATCCCTGGGTGAGGTGCGGCCAAAGGGCCGCGGGGGTCGGCTCGCGGGCGCGGAACTGCGTGACGTGGGGCCACGCCGCCGGGCCGCGGTAGGGCTGGGCGCCCTGCCTCCCCCGGTCCCACTACCCTGCGGGGGGCTGGGCAGGGGCGTGGGCGTAGCACGGCTCGAGGGGCATGGGGGCGTGGGGCAGCTTGGGTGCCTGCTGTTCCCCACGGGGCCGGGGGCGCACTCAGCGTGCCGTGCCCCCACTCGGAGGGGGGTGGATGGTGTCGGTGCCGCGGCGGCATTAGATGGCTTAGCGGAGGCCGGCCGCATGGTTGGTGGTGGGACGGAGTCCCCGCGCATCTTGGCTGGCTCGTCCCCGGGCGCTGCGGTTGGCGGGCCTGCTGGCCTGTTGCCGTCTCCGGTTGTGGGGTGCCCTTCCCCTGCTCCGCTGGGTTCCCCTTCCCCTCCTGGCTTCCTCTCTCCCCCGGGTCCGTGGGCTTTCGGGGCTGTCCCATGGGGGGGGTTGGGGCACTGGGGGGGGCTGGGGTGGCTGGTTTGGCGATGGCCGTGGGGCGGCTGGGAGTGCGGCGGCGTGGGATGCCGGTGGTCTGGGGTCCTTGGCGCAAGGCTGGGGAGCTGGGCCGAGCGCAGCACCTAGTACTCCTGTGGCTCTGGCTGCCGGGTTTTCTTCTTTCTCTTCGCAGGTCCCGCAGAATTCGACACCTGTGACATCCATGGCTGCTTCTGCCGCGGGGGCCGGTCCCGGTCCTTCGGGTCCCATGAATGTGCTGGTAGCTGAGGCGTCTGGGCTGTCTCCGGGGAGTGCCCCGGTGGACGCTTCCGGTGGGACGGGTGAGTATCTGGGGGTCTCCGGTGGGGCTGGGGGAGGGGCCCTTGCCTCCGTTCCCAGGTTGCCCGCGGCAAAAAGGGCTAAGCACTGGCGGGGGCGCCGTTGTTGGCGGGCGTCTTCGTCTTCCTCCTCCTTGACGTCGCCCTCGGCCTCTTCCCGTGGTTCGGCGCCTGGGACGTTGGACGCCGGGGCGGGTGCTGTGGCCTCTGTCATCCGATGTGCCGAGTTGTGGGAAGGCGTTCCACGTAAATTGCGCCGGCGAATCAAGCGTCATCGGTACATCGACATCTTCCGCCTGCTCGAGGGTCGGAAGCTTTCTGGCGAGAGCAGGAAGAAGCGCCGGGAGGACGAAAAGGCGGGTAGGGTCCGCAAGGCCTCCCGGAATACGCTCAACTGGACCCGTGCCTTCTTGCGGCTCGCGAGTGTCTGGGGTCACTATTTCCTGGAGCAGTACAGGGCGTTACTGGCTTATGCTGACAACATCTTGGCGGCGTCCCAGGCTCACGATGGGTGGGCCTGGTTGAATTATGATGAGGAGTTCCGGGATCAGATGGAGGAAAATTGTCACTTGTCATGGGGGATGAAGGACATCAATCGTTGGTTGACCCAGATGTCCGCGAAGGGACGAGTCAGGGGATCGGGTGCTGTGGGTGGCAAGGGGGGCTCCGTTCAGGTCCCGGCGGGGGGGCGCTCCTTTCAAGCCCCCGTCTCGGCCCCGCCTCAGTCCCGAGGGGGAATCGTCGGGGGGGACGTCTGCTGGCGCTTCAACAAGGCGTCCTGCCCGTTCCCCGACTGCCTGTTCCTTGTGCGGGAGCGCCCACACTACTACTAACTGTAGCCGGAAAGGGGTCGCGGGAGCCCCCTCTGGAGGTAAATGAGGCCGGGTGTGGAAGGCTGGCCCCTACGCCCGTGCGGATCGAGGCGATGCGCCCTTGGTTGGTGGAGTATGGGCGGTCCCGTCACGGGCAGGCGGCCGGTTTGCTTTTAGAGGGGTTCTCAGGGGGCTTCCGTATCCCGGTTCAGGGTGCGTCCGCACGGGATGGGCTCCGGAACGCTGCTTCTGTGCAGGAACACGGCGATTTCGTGCATAGGAAGATTTCGGAGGAGTGTGCTCTGGGTAGGGTTGCGGGCCCCTTTTCGGCGCCCCCCTTTTCCCCGTTCACGGTTTCGCCATTGGGAGTGGTTCCCAAGAAGGAGACGGGTAAGTTCAGGCTGATCCACAACCTCTCCTGCCCTCCGGGCGATTCTGTCAACGACCGCATACCCCGCGAGCTCTGCATGGTACGTTATGCTTCCTTTGATGCGGCCGTGTCCTTGGTGCGCCAGTGTGGGCCTGGGGCGTTGCTCGCCAAGGTGGACATTGAGTCGGCTTTTCGTTTATTGCCTGTCCATCCTGCGGCTTTCCCTTTGCTCAGCTTTCGCTTTGAGGCGCAGTTCTACTTCGATAAGTGCATGCCTATGGGCTGATCGATCTCCTGTGCCTATTTCGAGGCCTTCAGCACCTTCTTGCACTGGGTAGTCGAGCGGCAGTCGGGGGTCTCTAGCATGGTCCACTACCTCGACAATTTCCTGTTTGTCGGGCCGGAGCGGACTGCTACTTGTTCCGCTCTCCTGCGGACTTTCCTGGGCGTGTCCATGGACTTTGGTATTCCTATTGCGGCCGGAAAAACGGTGGGGCCGGTCACTTGCCTCACCTTTTTAGGCATCGAGATTGATACGGTCGCGATGGTTGTACGTTTGCCGGCGCCGAAGGTCCAGCGGCTGCGTGAACTGGTGGCTTCGGTCGGCTCCGCCGCTAAGGTTTCCCTCCGGGTCCTTCAGTCGCTGCTAGGGCACCTCAATTTTGCTTGCCGTGTTCTTCCCATGGGGCGCCCCTTTGTGCGGCGCTTATCTTTGGCAATGGCGGGCCTCCGGCTCCCTCATCATCGGATCCAGGTCTCTGCTGGGATGCGGGAGGATTTGCGGATCTGGGATGCGTTCCTCGTGGGTTTCGATGGTTGCTCCGTGCTGCAGTTGCCTGAGCTCTCGAATGTCGATCTGCAGTTGTTTACCGATGCAGCTGGCAGTTCTGGCTTTGGTGCTTTCTGTCATGGTGCCTGGTGTGCGGAGCCTTGGCCGGCGGATTGGGTTCGTTCCGGTTTGACGCGGAACATCACCTTCTTGGAGCTCTTCCCGATCGTGGCGGTTTTCTGGATATGGACGGACAAGCTGCGTAACCGGCGGGTGGTGTTTTGGTGTGACAATGCCGCAGTGGTGGAGGTCATTAACCGGCACACGCCTCGTTGTCCGCGTGTAGCTGCGCTGATGCGGGTGTTCGTGCTTGCCTGCTTGCGTCTTAATGTCACCGCTCGAGCATGGCACGTGCCGGGCGCCCAGAATTCCATTGCTGACGCTTTATCCCGTTTTCAGTGGGCATTGTTCCGGCGACTGGCCCCGGGGGCGGACGAGCTGGCCTCACGGGTCCCGGAGCATCTCTGGACAGTTGGGACCCTGAAGTGATGTCCTTATTGGCCGCGTCGGTGGCACGCAGTACCTGGGCGTCGTACCGGCGGGGCTACTCACAGGTGAGTACGTTCCTTCGTGCGCAGGACTGGTCAGGGGGGATGGTTCCCGATGGACTTGTCGGCCGGTTTGTTTTGTCGGCTAAGAATGAGGGCTGGGCTCGGTCGGCGGTCGGCGGAGCGTTGGCGGGGTTCTCCTTCTTTTGCAAGGCCGCAGGCTGGGGTAACCCCCATATGTCCTTTTTGGTTCGGCGGTTGCTGGCGGGCTGGGCTCGGGTGCATCCTGCGTCGCGGGACTGGAGGCTCCCGGTTTCGCACGAGCTTTTACTGCAAATCTGCGAGGCTTTGCCGCGCCTGGTGGCCTCGGGCTTTGAGGCCGTCTTGTTTCATGCGCTATTCACCACGGCTTTCTTTGGTGCATTTCGGGTGTCCGAGCTTGTTCCCCGCTCCGCCCGGCGTGGGGCATTTGGCGGGCTCGACGTTTCGCATGTTCGTGTGGACGCGGAACAGGCGCGGATTTTTATACCGCGTTCAAAGACAGATCAGTCTGGGAAGGGGAGCTGGGTCCTCTTAAGTCCCATCCCTCCCTTGTTATCCTGCCCGGTTCGCGCGCTCTGCACCTACGTTCAGCGGCGGTCGGCAGCGTGTGGCTATTTTTTCATCCACACGGATGGCAACCCGGAGACTCAGTTCCAGTTCACGGCTGTGCTGCGTCTGGTGCTGCGTGCCTTGGGTTGCGCCGACCGCCGGTATGCTTCGCATTTGTTCCGGATCGGGGCGGCTACTAGTGCGGCGGCTGCGGGTCTGTACAGTCAGGTTATCCAGCGCATCGGCAGGTGGCGTTCAGGGGCCTATGCTGGGTATGTGCGCCCGGCGGCTCCCGGTGGTGCGGTCTAGCGCCTGCGGGCGCCAGGACTGGGGTCCCTGGGGGGGGGCCTGGGGGGCTACTAATGTCTTCTTCCTATTTCAGAGTTGCCGGCTGGTGGCAGTCCGCTTGTTTTCTGCTTTCAGGTGGCGTGTGCTCCGGCGACTGGTGGATCATTGGGCACTCCTTCGTCTACTGGGCGGAGCGTCGGGCAGCGGTCTGGCCGTTGGGTGCCCATCTTGGTCTCGCCACATCTGGAGTGCGGCTTTGCTGGATGGGTCAATGTGGCATGCACTGGGGGCAGCTCCTGACTCGGGTCCAGGCGGAGATCGGACTGCGGCGGCGGCCACTGGGGTTGCTGCTCCACCTCAGCGGCAATGATCTGGTGGCTTGGTCTTGCCAGCAGCTCATCCGGACTGTACAGAGGGACATTGCTCAGTTGTGGGAGCTCCTCCCGGGGGTGGCTATTATTTGGTCAGACATTGTGCCCCGTCTGGCCTGTTGGACCCAGCGGCGTTGGTCGAGGGGCCTGGTTAAGATTAACAGGCAGATTGGACGCTGGGTTCAGCAGACGGGGGGCGACAGGTCCTTCACCCTTGGGCGGATGTTTCCTGTGCCGACCTATATCGGCTCGATGGGGTTCATCTTGCCCCGGTGGGACAGGACCTGCTTTTGAATGATTGGCAGGAGGAATTGGAGTCTTGGTGCTGGTCGCAGCTTTCGGTGGTGGGGGTGGCAGGGTGGCGAGCAGGTGCTCGCTGACCCGGGGGGCATTTCAGCTTTATGCCGCTTTCCACAGGAGCGGCACTATTCTTTTCGTTGGGGGAGACGTCCCGGCTGGGGGTCTCTGCCCGGAAATTGGCAACCCTGGAGCCGGCCTTTGCTAATAACATGGCGAGGCGGGCGGTAGGGGGAAAACGGGGGGTGTGGATGATGCACCACTTTGCTAGAAATGGCTGGTGGGAGCGTCATCCGGAGGACGGGTGGGGGGGGTTGGTTATTGTTATGAATGTTGAGTTGGGCCCATGTTGGGCCGGTGCTTTAATATCTTTAAATAAAAGCTGCGACCAAGCAATTGCACCACTTCCGATGTCTGCTTGTCTTTGTCAGAAGGTTTAAGGGGTGGTGGGAGGTGAGAGGGGTGGGGGGTGGTGGTGGCTGATGACGGGTTGGGGCATCCGGATACCTTGGTTAGTACGGGCTGTGCTGCCGGGCCCCGGTCCCGCGGCCGGCCCAGTAACCGGGTTCCCGGGGCCCGACCGCGTGGCAGGCCCTTCTCTTGGGGAGGGGGGGGGTCAGCCCCGGATTGCAGCGGGTGGGGCTTCCGCGCTCGGGCTCCACGCTCGAAGGTGGAGCCCGGTGATTGGACCACGAGGGCGGTCAGGGGGCGGGGGCAGCGCGAGCAACGAGGGAGCGCCGGCTGGCGTCCTCCCTCTTCCTCGTTGCTCGCGCTGCTGGCAGGTTTCCCTCCCTCCCGTTATTCAGGTTGGGGGGGAGTAAAGGGCGTTGCAGCTGGTGGGGGACTCATCGCTTAGGGCAGTGGCGGGGTGGCGAGCAGGTGCTCGCTGACCCGGGGGGCATTTCAGCTTTATGCCGCTTTCCACAGGAGCGGCACTATTCTTTTCGTTGGGGGAGACGTCCCGGCTGGGGGTCTCTGCCCGGAAATTGGCAACCCTGGAGCCGGCCTTTGCTAATAACATGGCGAGGCGGGCGGTAGGGGGAAAACGGGGGGTGTGGATGATGCACCACTTTGCTAGAAATGGCTGGTGGGAGCATCATCCGGAGGACGGGTGGGGGGGGGGGGTTGGTTATTGTTATGAATGTTGAGTTGGGCCCATGTTGGGCCGGTGCTTTAATACCTTTAAATAAAAGCTGCGACCAAGCAATTGCACCACTTCCGATGTCTGCTTGTCTTTGTCGGAAGGGTTAAGGGGTGGTGGGAGGTGAGAGGGGTGGGGTGGTGGCTGATGACGGGTTGGGGCATCCGGATACCTCGGTTACTCATAGTAAACATGGCCCTAAATGATTACTATATTTCCTAATCTGGAAAAAGAAAAAAAATGAGCTTTTACTTTGTAGGCCTGGAGTTTTGCAGCCATGAGCCTTATTTTTTCTTAAATTTCCTTATACATGCTTGGTTAAACATAAATCAGCCAAATATATCTTTTTTTAGCCTAATCAGTTGGTTGCATTTATTAATACCAGAAGGACAGCCAGACCTCCTCTAGTTTCTACATCTTAGCCACATTAAAATTTCTTAACCTGTGAATGCAAATACTGTCATCTGAAATCTTGATATACATTCATTTATCTATTTCTTGCAGTATCTCACCTCTCAATATTGTGGGCTTTGAAAATATAAGTATTTTGTTCAACTGGTTTCTTTCTTCTTGTAGAATTATTTCTATATTTATGTTTTTTTTCTATGCAAGCATTATTGCTCGGCTTGGTATAGTAAAATTTATAAATACAACATAAAAAAGGCTGCACATTCTGAGAGCTGAAGGAGAAATGGATTTTAAAAGAGCAGATTTCACATACAGAGATTCATTTCAAAAGGGGGTACATAGTTTAAGCATGTTTTCAGATGCCTATATTAAGGCAATTTTAGATACAGACATAGGCATCTACTGGTCTTTGTATAATGACTGGCTTAGGGGCAGATCTTGCACCACAGTATATTACAGGCATGGACATTTGCAGCAGTCGGGGACTGGTGTTATTATCTGCATCTACAGGGGGTTATTTTAGAAGCGCTATTCATACCTTGCATGTTTGAAAATGGTCATGGAGACGTACAAAGCATGGAGTCATTTTAGAAGCCAGATCTTTGGATGTCCCCGGTGAGAGAACGTCCAAGTCTGAAAGGGGGGCATGGAGTAGGGATGTCTGGGATGTTCCCACTGCTTGGATATCCTCGTCCAGTTTCAGAAGCACCCTGGACATCCTGAGCCATGTCCAAGCTTATACCTGCTCAAGGCATCAGAAAAGTGCTTGTTTTGTCAGACAGACATCAGGAGGGTGTGGAGAAGGAGGTCCATTCATGCCCCTATATTTTCCATGCCAATAACAAACGCTGAGGGGGAATGAGGAAGCATTTTTTGTTTTGCTACACCACTGGACATCCTTTTATTCTAGCTATGAGGAGATGGACATCTCTGTCCCATGCTTTTCTGAAAAGGGACATCTATGTGGCTACTGGCGTGCATGTCCAAGTCAGGGACTTCTATGATACTAAAATCGAGTAAAGATATAAATGTCCCTGGAGTTTCTCAGCACATTCTGCCCCCCAGGCATCCCTGATTTGACCAGAATGTTCTTTCTAAAATGCAACTTATAATTTTTAGGTACATACATAAATTATAGTATTTTATAATCTATGCATTGACTGCACTTGCGCACTCTCAGCCATGCTCTCCAAAAACTCTGCCCATTGCATGCCTACGGGTAACGTGCACACCATCACATCAAAGCATGGACTGTTTTGCTAGTCAGAATTTTAAAAAAGTACATAAGAACATAAGAAATGCCAAACTGGGTCAGACCAACGTCCATCAAGCCCAGCACACTGTTTCCAACAATGGCCAATCCAGGTCGCAAGTACCTGGCAGGTTCCCAAAAAGGCACATAGCATCCATAATTTTTGCCCCAGGGTAAGCAGTGGATTTCCCAGGTCTTCTTTAATAATGGTTAATGGACCTTTCCGCCAGGAATTTGTCCAAACCGTTTTTAAACCCAGCTAAACTAACATCTTTTACTACATCCTCCAGTAACAAATTCCAGTTTGATTACACGTTGTGCAAAAAAAATGTTTTCTCTTATTATTGCTAAATAGATTAAATTGTAGTTGTAGTTTGTGCCCTCTAGTCTTTCTAAATGTTGATGACATAAACAATTGATCTAAGAACATAACATAAGATATGAACATAACATAAGATATGCCATACTGGGTCAGACCAAGGTCCATCAAGCCCAGTATTCTGTTTCCAACAGTGGCCAATCTAGGTCACAAGTACCTAGCAGTTTCCCCAAGAGACACAAGTTCCACAATGCTTGTACTGGGTCAAGCATTGATATCTTCGGTCACTTCTTAATAATGGTTTATGGACGTTTCCTCCAGGAACTTGTCCAAACCTTTTTTAAACCCAGCTACACTAACAGCCTTTACTACATCCTCCGGTAACAAATTCCAGAGTTTGATTACACGTTGAGTGAAAAATATTTTCTTTTATTAGTCTTAAATAGATTACCCTGCAGCTTCATTGCATGTCCCCTAGTCTTTCTATATTCTGATAAGGTAAACAATCGATCTACATTTACCCGTTCCACTCCGTTCATTAATTTATAGACTTCTATCATATCTCCCCTCAGACGTCTCTTTTCCAGGTTAAAGAGCTCCAACCTTTTTAGCCTTTCTTCAAAGGAGTATCCTTCCATCCCCTTTACCATTTTGGTGGCTCTTCTCTGTACCTTTTCTAAAATCGCTATATTCTTTTTAAGATACGGCGACCAGAATTGCACACAATATTCAAGGTGTGGTCTCACCATGGAACAATATAGAGGCATTATAATATCTTTTGTTTTATTTTCCATTCCTTTCCTTATTATACCTAGCATTCTATTTGCTCTCTTGGCCGCTGCTGCACACTGGGCCGAGGGTTTTAACATGGTATCCACAATGACGCCGAAATCTTTTTCCTGGGTGGTGGTTCCTAATGTGGAACCTTGCATCATGTAACCATAGCTTGGGTTGTTCTTCCCTAGGTGCATAACCTTGCACTTGTCTACATTAAATTTCATCTGCCATTTTGATGCACAGTCTTCCAATTTATCAAGATCCTCTTGCAATTTTTCACCATCCTCTTGGGTTTTAACAACTTTAAATAGTTTTGTGTCATCTGCAAATTTGATAACCTCACTCATTATTCCACTTTCCAGGTCATTTATGAATATGTCAAAAAGCAGCGGACCCAGCACAGATCCCTGGGGTACACGACTATTCACCTTTCTCCATTGGGAAAATTGGCCATTTAGACCTACCCTCTGCTTTCTATCTTTTAACCAGTTCCTGACCCACAATAGTACACTGCCTCCTATCCCATGACTCTTTAGTTTTGCCAAAAGTCTCTCATGAGGGACCTTGTCAAAGGCTTTCTGAAAGTCCAGATACACAATATCAACTGACTCACCTTTGTACACCTGTTTATTCACTCCTTCAAAAAAACATAACAGATTAGTAAGACAAGATCTTCCTTGTCTAAAGCCATGTTGGCTGTCTCCCATTAGGTTGTGACTATCTACATGCTGAGTAATTTTATTCTTTATGATGGTTTCTACCATTTTTCCCGGTACTGACGTCAGGCTCACCGGTCTGTAGTTTCCCGGATCACCCCTGGAACCCTTTTTAAAAATTGGTGTTACATTGGCGATCCTCCAATCTTCAGGTATTAGAGATGATTTTAATGATAGTTCACAGATTACTGATAGCAGGTCTGCAATCTCATATTTCAGTTCTTTCAACACCCTTGGATGTATACCATCTGGCCCAGGTGATTTTCTACTCTTCAGTTTATCTAATAGTTGTAAGACATCTTCCCGATGTATCGATATTTCCTTCAATTCTTCCGCACCTTTAAATACCACTTCAGTCATGGGTAACATCCCTACATCTTCCTCAGTAAAGACCGAAGCAAAGAATTCATTCAGTCTCTCCGCTATCGCCTTGTCGCCTCTTAGTGCTCCTTTAACCCCTTTATCATCTAATGGTCCAACTGACTCTCTCACAGGTGTTTTGCTACGAATGTACTTGAAACGGTCTTTATTTCACGTTTTTGCTTCCGCAGCAAGCTTCTTCTCAAATTCTCCCTTTGCCTGCCTTATCAATGCCTTGCATTTGACTTGCCAGTGCTTGTGCTGTTTCCAGGTTTCGTTGTTTGGCTCTTTTTTCCATTTCCTGAAAGATGCTTTTTTGGCAACAACAGCCTCTCTGACCTCACCTTTAAACCATGCTGGCAGTTTTTTGGACTTCCTTCCACTTTTCTTAAAGCGTGGAATACAGCTGGTCTGGGCTTCCAAGATAGTATTTTTCAACAACAGCCAAGACTGATGTATGTCTTTAACCTTTGCAACTGCTCCTTTTATTTTTTTCTTAACTGTTTTCTTCATTTTATCATAGTTTCCCTTTCGAAAGTTAAAAGGTAGTACTGTGGATTTCCTTACTATCCCTCCTCCACTAATTAAATCAAAGGCGATCATGCTATGATCACTATTGCCAAGTGGCCCCAACACCCTTATCTCTTGCACTAGATCTGGTGTTCCACTAAGGACTAGGTCTAATATGGCTTCCCCTCTGGTCGGTTCATGAACCAGCTGCTCCAAGAAGCAGTCATTTATTTCATCTAGGAACTTTATCTCCCTAGCATGTCCTGACGTGACACTGACCCAGTCGATACCAGGGTAGATGAAATCACCCATTACACAGGTACACTACCAAAAAACTGCCTCCAGTTTTGCAACTGATTCCTATAGATTTTGGGGTGCTGAATCCAGGAAAAATAGCCAAAATGTTCCATCACGTCACGTTTTCTTGCAAAATTAGATTTCTTACCCATATAAGGAATGTTCACATAATTTCTTTTTAGCCGACTGCAGTTTATTTTCTTGGCCCAAAATAGAGGTTGTAATGGTTAACTAACTAGAAACACTCCCTCATGATATTTTACAGTGTTTTGTATTCATTTTATACATTAACAGGACAATTGGGAGGCGGGGGGCTAAATCCAGTACTCGCGCTGGCGCATGTTCTTTCGTGTTCGCCTCGCCTCGTTCGCTCGCTCAAACACGGTGGTTGCGACATAAACGTTCCTGTCAAATTTCAGTTTCTTGCAAGTTCATTATTACCTTTTGTTTGCTCAGTCGTAATCCAGCTTTATTCCGAAGTGGTTCACTACAGTTGTAGTTTGCAGTGCTGTGTATTTGTGATGGCTCACAGAGTCAGAGGTTGCGTCAACTCTCCGGACAGTTTTTGTTTTCTTTGTGAGGAATATACCGTGAAAAAGTATATTTTGCCTATTTCGGTTTGAAGTTAGGCGATCAAGACAAACCGTGGGCTCCTCACAAAGTGTGCAAGACATGTGAGGAAGATCTACGCTTATGGATGAAAGGTAAAAAACAAGCATTTCGTTTCGGAATACCTATGATGTGGCGTGAACAAAGAGACCACAGCAGTGACTGCTATTTTTGCTCTTGCATTGTGAAGGGATACAACTTAAAAAATAAGAACGTAATAAGTTACCCCAACCTTCCCTCAGCAATTAGGCCTATGCCTCATAGCAACGAAGTATCTGTGCCTGAACCACCAAAATCTTTGGATCATATTTGTGTGGACGGTTCTGATCATGATGAGACTCATCAGATGGCTTTTCCCGATGAGTCCAGTACTTCCGAGTTTGAAACTGAACCAGATCCGAAACCTGAACTTTTCTCTCAAGCTGAATTGAATGATTTAGTCGGGGATTTAGGACTCCCAAAAGATGCTGCCCAACTGCTAGGTTCTCGGCTTAAACAGAAAAATCTATTGTCACCAGGAACAACTTTTTATTGGTACCGCAACCGCGAGACACAATTTTTGAAGTATTTCAGCAAAGAGGAAGATTTGGTATTTTGCAACGATATATACGGAGTGATGGAAAAGTTTAAACTCAAGTATGATCCTGCTGAATGGCGGCTGTTCATTGATTCGTCAAAAGACAGCATAAAAGGTGTTCTTCTTCATAATGGCAACACATTCGCTTCAGTTCCTATTGCTCACTCTGTTATTCTCCAAGAAAAATACGAGAATTTGGCCCTGATTCTTCAGAAGATTCGTTATGATGAGCATAAGTGGATGATTTGTGGAGACTTTAAAATTCTATCCATGCTATTAGGGCAGCAATCCGGTTTCACCAAATATCCCTGCTTCCTTTGCTTGTGGGATAGCCGGGCACGTGACCTACACTGGGGGAAAAAAGACTGGCCAATTCGGGAGTATTTGAGACCCGGTGAGAAAAATGTTCTTCATGAGAGCTTGGTACCTCGTGATAAAATTCTATTACCACCTCTCCACATTAAGTTTGGTCTCATTAAGCAATTCATCAAGTCCCTTCCAAAAGATGGTGAGTGCTTTCAGTACCTTTGCTCAAAGTTCCCCCGACTTTCTGAAGCAAAGCTAAAGGAAGGAGTGTTTGTTGGCCCTGATATAAGGAAACTCATTTCAGATGGAGCATTCGCTGAAACGATGTCTGAGAAGGAAAAAGAAGCCTCGGATTCCTTCAAGGATGTTGTTCTCAAATTCTTGGGGAACAGGCGGGATGAGAACTATAAGGATATTGTTGCCAGGATGCTCAATGCCTTCAAAGAACAAGGCTGTAACATCAGCCTGAAAGTCCATTTCTTGCACTCCCATGTGAACTACTTTCCCGAAAACTTGGGGGCGTACAGTGAAGAACAAGGTGAAAGGTTTCACCAGGACATCAAGGACGCAGAGAGAAGGTACCAAGGAAGATGGAACACCACTATGATGGCTGATTTCTGCTGGTTGCTGCTGCGGGAAACCCCAGATGAAAAATACGCCAAGCAGCGCACCAAGAGAAGCATTCGGGGGAAGAAGAAACGGGCCCACCAGGAGATTGATTGACCCAAGAATGACTTTAAAATCTAAACTGTGTTGACAAATATCGTGTTTTTACTAAACTTTGAAATAAAAATTTGCTAGTTATTACCACAGTGTCGGATCTCATTTATTAGAATTTTATTTTCACACCATCGGGTGTTTGTCTTCATGTATTGCAATGGTGCGGTTTGCGTTTTCTATTCTTACATACATACCTGTACAACATTTTTTGCACATTTCTTTGCTTTGCTTTGTGTCTAACCTCACTCTTATATGCTCAATGTTTGTGCACATGTATGTGGCTGTTTTAAGTGCAGACAATTTTGCTACCATCACAGTGTGTTTTGTTGACATTACTCTATTCTTATGTGCTGCCTTGTTACAATTTTTTTTATTCTTATTTGAATAACTACTAAACAATTAGTATAAAGAATTCATCCAAGAAACTTTTATCTCGATCGCACTCAATCTGAAACGTTCACCTCAAACTGCTAACCCAATGTAGCAAAAAATCTGTACGTGATGGAGCAAATTGGTTACCAGATTTGGATTCAGCGCACCAAAAAACGTAAAAATCAATCGAAACATTAGAGGCAGTTTAAAAAAAATTTTTTTTAGTGTACCTGTGTTATTATTACTGCACTGTAACTTTTGTTAGCTTCCTTCATTTCTTTGAGCATTACATCATCCATTTGGTCATTCTGGCAAGGCGCTCGATAGTACACCCCCACTGCCATTGCCTTCCCCCTTTTACATGGAATTTGAATCCATATAGATTCTACAGCAGATTTTGTTTCCTGCAAAACTTTAATCCTTTCAGACTCAATGCCCTCTCTAACATAGAGAGCAACCCCTCCACCAATTTGATCAGCTCTATCATTACGATATAGTTTGTACCCAGGTATCACAGTGTCCCACTGGTTGTCCTCCTTCCACCATGTCTCTGATATTCCAGTCATATCTAACCTTTCATTTAGTGCTATATATTCTAACTCTCCCATCTTATTTTTCAGACTTCTAGCATTTGCATACAAGCATTTTAGAGAATGTATTTTACTCATATTAATTTGGCTATTGTTAGACATGGGTAATTTGGGATCTTTAAGCTCAGTCTGCTCCATTCTTGAGGGCATTTGGGCTACTTTACTCTTTTGTGGAACCTCCCTGCTTTTGGTAGTATCCTTCAAAGATACATTCTTCCGAACCATCCACTCTTGGGCGACTGTCGGCTTTCCCCTAACATCTAGTTTAAAAGCTGCTCTATCTCCTTTTTAAAGGTTAATGCCAGCAGCCTGGTTCCATCCTGGTTAAGGTGAAGCCCATCCCTTCGGAATGCCCATCCCTTTCCCCAGAATGTTCCCCAGTTCCTAACAAATCCAAAACCCTCATCTCTGCACCATTGTCTCATCCACGCATTGAGACTCCGGAGCTCTGCCTGCCTTTTGGGTCCTGCGCGTGGAACAGGAAGCATTTCAGAGAATGCTACCCTGGAAGTTCTGGATTTCAACTTCCTACCTAAAAGCCTAAATTTAGCCTCCAGAACCTCCCTACCACATTTTCCTATGTCATTGGTACCGACATGTACCAAGACAGCAGACTCCTCCCCAGCACTATCTAAGACCTTATCTAGGTGGTGCGTGAGGTCCGCTACCTTCGCACCAGGCAGGCATGTTACCAGGCGATCCTCACATCCACCAGCCACTCAGCTATCTACATGCCTAATGATTGAATCACCAACTATAACGGCTGTCCTAACCCTTCCCTCATGGGCACATGGCCCTGGAGAAACTTCCTCGGTGCGAGAGGGTTTTACATCACCTGGAGGACAGGTCCTAGTTACAGGATCACTTCCTGCAACACCAGGGTGATGCTCTCCTGTCACGTGACCTCTCTCCTCCATGGCAACAGGGATGCTGCCAGACTGGAGGTGGGACTTCAGGACTATATCCCTGTAGGTCTCGTCTATGTACCTCTCTGTCTGTCTTATTCTTTCCAAGTCTGCTACTTTAGCCTCTAGAGAACGGACTCGTTCCCTGAGCGCAAAGAGCTCCTTGCACCTAGTGCACACGTAAGACCTCTCACCAACTGGGAGAAAATCATACATGTGACACGCAATGCAAAAGACTGGAAAGCCCCCATCCCGCTGCTGGACTGCTGTCTGCATCTTAGTTTTAAGTTTGTGTTTAGATCTAAGTTCTTTACTTCCTAAGGGTTGCTATGGATATTTATACTAATAAACTGTACCTAATACGTGTAATATACCTTGTTCACCTGAAGCTTAACTAATCTCAGGTCCTTAGTGTATGACTGATTTGGGTAATGAGCTTCACCTGAGAGCACCTCCTGTCTTGTAAGATGTGTAAGTACCTATAAAGCTACGATTATCCCAGGGGGGGGAGGGAAATAACACATTAAAAGAGGGCTGCTACAGAGTACCCTGTCTTGTGCTGCTGAGGTAAGCTAAATTCTGATTTGATTTAAATTATAGCTCTTAGCTGCTGCTAGGCTCTAACTTCTTATGAAATTTAAACTACAAGCTCTCTGCTGGGTTCTAAGTTTAACCAGAAAGCTCTCTTCTGTGTTTTAAATTTAAGCTAAAAGTACTTTGCTGATGCCAAGCCCTGAGTGTCTATTAAATTTAGACTACAAGCTCTCTGCTGGGTTCCAAATGTAACCAGAAAGCTCTCTTCTGTGTTTTAAATTTAAACTAAAAGTACTTTGCTGTTACTAGGCCCTGAGTGACT
Organism: Ichthyophis bannanicus; assembly: GCA_033557465.1. Classification (NCBI taxonomy): domain Eukaryota; kingdom Metazoa; phylum Chordata; class Amphibia; order Gymnophiona; family Ichthyophiidae; genus Ichthyophis; species Ichthyophis bannanicus. Next base: position 648,852,289 of record CM066031.1, read on the forward strand.
ATTAAATTTAAACTACAAATGTAACCAGAAAGTTCTCCTCTGTGTTTTATATTTAAACTTAAACTGCTGCTACTAGGCCCTGACTGATTTAACAAAAAATAGTGGGTTCACAGATTAATTAGCTTTAATACAAAGAATTCCTTTTAGAAAATTACCAGAAGTATATACTCACAGTTGCAGATCTCTCTTCAGAAGTAACAGTCCCTTTTTCTAGTCCTTCAAGACTATCTATGTTTACCTGTCTCACTCCATTCATTAATTTATAGACCTCTTTGATATCTCCCCTCAGCTATCTCTTTTCCAAATCATACCTGAAGATTGGAGGATCGCCAATGTAACGCCAATTTTTAAAAAGGGTTCCAGGGGTGATCCAGGAAACTACAGACCAGTGAGCCTGATGTCAGTACCGGGAAAAATGGTAGAAACCATCATAAAGAACAAAATTACTCAGCATGTAGATAGTCATGGCTTAAAGGGAGACAGCCAACATGGCTTTAGACAAGGAAGATCTTGTCTTACTAATCTGTTATGTTTTTTTGAAAGTCTGAATAAACAGGTAGACAAAGGTGAGTCGATTGATATAGTGTATCTGGACTTTCAGAAAGCCTTTGACAAGGTCCCTCATGAGAGACTTTTGGCAAAACTAAAGAGTCATGGGATAGGAGGCAGTGTACTATTGTGGATCAGGAACTGGTTAAAAGATAGAAAGCAGAGGGTAGGGCTAAATGGCCAATTTTCCCAATGGAGAAAGGTGAATAGTGGTGTACCCCAGGAATCTGTGCTGGGTCCGCTGCTGTTTGACATATTCATAAATGACCTGGAAAAGGGAATAAGGAGTGAGGTTATCAAATTTGCAGGTGACACAAAGCTATTTAAAGTTGTTAAAGCCCAAGAGGATTGTGGAAAATTGCAAGAGGATCTTGATAAATTGGAAGACTGGGCATCAAAATGGCAGATGAAATTTAATGTGGACAAGTGCAAAGTTATGCACCTAGGGCAGAACAACTCAAACTGTGGTTACATGATGCAAGGTTCCACATTAGGAACCACCCCCCAGGAAAAAGATTTAGGCGTCATTGTGGATAACATGTTAAAACCCTCAGCCCAGTGTGCAGCAGCGGCCAAGAGAGCAAATAGAATGCTATGTATAATAAGGAAAGGAATAGAAAATAAAACAAAAGATATTATAATGCCTCTATATCGTTAAATGGTGAGACCGCACTTTAAATATTGTGTGCAATTCTGGTCACCGTATCTTAAAAAGGATATAGCGTTATTAGAAAAGGTTCAGAGAAGAGCCACCAAAATGATAAAGGGGATGGAAGGATACTCCTATGAAGAAAGGCTAAAAAGGTTAGGGCTCTTTAATCTGGAAAAGAGATGGCTGAGAGGAGATATGATAGAAGTCTATAAATTAATGAACAGAGTGGAACGGGTAAACGTAGATCGATTGCAATTGTTTACGTTATAGAATATAGAATATACAATTGTTTACGTTATCAGAATATAGAAAGACTAGGGGACATGCAATGAATCTACAGAGTAAACTATTTAAGACTAATAAAAGAAAATATTTTTTCATTCAACGTGTAATCAAACTCTGGAATTTGTTACCGGAGGATGTAGTAAAAGCTGTTAGTGTAGCTGGGTTTAAAAAAGGTTTGGACAAGTTCCTGGAGGAAAGGTCCATAAACCATTATTAAGAAGGGACCCAGGATATCAATGCTTGACCTAGTACAAGCATTGTGGAATCTGTGTCTTTTGGGGAAACTGCTCGGTACATATGACCTAGATTGGGCACTGTTGGAAACAGGATACTGGGCTTGATGGACCTTGGTCTGACCCAGTATGGCATATCTTATGTTCTTATGTAAAGAGCCCTATCCTTTAAAGCCTTTCCTCACAGAGATATCGTTCCATCTCCTTTACCATTTTTGCCGCTCTTCTCTGTACCTTTTCTAATTCTGCTATATACTTTTTAAAATATGGTGATCAGAATTGCACACATTATTCAAAGTGCAGTTTCACCATGGAAAGATAGAGAGGCATTATAATATCCATAAAAATGAAAAACAACTCCACACTTTAACCAATAGTAGTATAAGTAACTCTGCACTAAAAAGGTTTATAGTGCCGTGACAACGGGGAGCACAGACCTCAGAACAATCCTCAGATATTCATTGAATACTTCAAAGCCAAGAAACCTGGCTTCAGTAGTCCAACAAGAGGAAATTTACATCAATGGTCCGTAGCCAACCCCTCCATCCGTCAAACAGCACTAAAAAACCTTAGATATCAATAAACTGATGGGAATTCAAACTAGAAGTTGCTTTAACAGATATCACTTCTCATGAAATCATCATAAACACATATATCAAGGCAACTTAACATAGGGCCCTCTACATTTAACTTTTCATTGAACTTTTCCACATTCAAACATTTAAATATATTCCAATACAGGAGAAGGCTCCTATAAAACAGAAAAACCCATCAGCATGAAACACAGTCTTTAGCTCAATCTTCCGAGATAGTCATTGCAGTACTGGTTAAAGTGTGGAGTTGTTTTTCATTTTTGTGAGGTATCATTGTTAAACTCCGGTTAGGCCTAGTGTTGTTTGTATGATTATAATATCCATGACTTTACTCTCCATTCCTTGCTTATGATTCCTAGCATTCTATTTGCTTTCTTGGCCTCCGTTGCACACTGGGTGGAGGGTTTCAATGTATTATCCACGATAACGCCTAAATCTTTTTCCTGGATGATGGTTTCTAAGGTAGTACCTTGCATCATGTAACCATAGTTTGGGTTGTTCTTTTCTAACACTTGTCCATATTAAATTTCATCTGCCATTTGGAAACCCAGTCTTCCAATTTATCAAGGTCCTCTTGCAATTTTTCACAGTCCTCTTGCGTTTTAACAACTTTGTATTTTGTCATCTGCAAATTTGATCACCTCACTCTTTATTCCCATTTCCAGATCATTTATGAATATGTTAAAAAGCAGTAGGCCCAGCACAGGTCCCTGGTGTACTTCACTATTACCTTTCTCCATTGAGAAAATTGGCCATTTAGTCTTACTTTGTGCTTTCTGTCTTTTAACCAGTTCCTGATCCACAATACTGCACTGCCTCCAATCCCATGACTTATTAATTCCACCACAAGTCTCTCATGAGGGTCCTTGTCAAAGGCTTTCTGAAAATCCAGATACATTATAAGCCCGATTCCACCTGCACATAGAAGCCCTCTGTGCAGCCGGGCAGAACTGGACGCACAGAGGAAGTCGCAATTCTGATCTCGCGGGGCACATCTAGCCCTGGGGGATCAGAATCGCAAACAGGCCTGTTCGTGCAGACTAACTCAGTCAGGGCTTTTAAATGGAGCCGAGGCACCACGGCGTCCGGTTGCCATGGTACTGTGGCTCCATTTAAAAGCCGCAAATCCCGACCGCCAGCCTCCAAATTGCTTTCCCCTCAGCCCACCCCCTGATCTGGCCTCCCAACGCCAGGGTCAGGCTGTCAGGAATGCCCTCTGCCCCTTGCTGCTCCTTCCCAGCCCAGGTTCTGCCAATCCTGCCGCATTGGGGAAGTTATTCTGCCTCAGAGGTGGAATAACCTCCCCATTCAAGTCTCCAGTCCTGGACGTACAGGATCGACATTAGAATCGGCCCTGTACGTCTGGGGCCAGCGACTGTCCACTGCCTGCCCTAACGCTGTCCCTTTCCCACCCCTGTCTACCTTCCCTGTGCAACACGCAGGGAAGGACGTTGGGGCCAGGAAAGGGCATGAATAGTGGGGATGGACATCCAAGAGGACATCCACCCCTGCTGTTCATTGCTCAGAATGTCCCCCTATATCAACTGGCTCAAATTTTTCTACCTGACCATTCACATCTTCAAAAAAATATAATTAGTAAAACAAGACTTTCCTTGGCTAAATCCATGTTGGCTTTTTCCCTTTAAACCATGACTATCTACACGTTCAGTAATTTTATTCTTTCTAATGGTTTCTACCATTTTGTTTGATGTCAGGCTTACTAGTCTGTAGTTTCCTGGATCACCCTTTTTAAAAATAGGTGTTATATTGGCCATTTTCCAATCTTTCAGTACTACAGATGATTTTAATGATAGTTCACAGATCACTAATAGTAGGTCTGAAATCTGATATTTTAGTTCTTTCAACACCCTCGGATTAATACCATCTGGGCCAGGTGATTTATTGCTCTTCATTTATCAAATAATCATAATACATTTTTCAGGTTTATTATTATTTCTTTCATTTCTTCTGATACATCACCTATATATACCATTTCAGGCATGGGTAACTTCCCTACATCTTCTTCAGTAAAGACGGAATCAAAGCATTTGTTCAGTCTCTCCGCTATGGCCTTGTTCTCCCTTAGTGCCCCTTTTATCCCTCAATCATCAATAGTCCGACTCTCTCACAGGCTTTTTGCTATGAATGTGGACCTTGTATGTGCCCACATTCATGCAGAAATGAGTTCATGAAATTATCTCTAAGAGTCAAAATTATAGGCCTTCTGGCATATTTGAAAACATCAATGGATCCAGATATGCAAAGGTGCTGACATACAAAAGTAAACCTCCCAACTGTTCTCCATCCTTAAACTAATTGTGAGCATTCCATAAGATGGAAGGAGTGAGGGAGAATTCACCCACATATATGGGGGAGGAAGTACCAGAATTTGCAAACAAGAGAAAAGAATATTGTTAAAGAATCAGATCAAATAAGGAAAAACAACTGGCTAAGGGGGTCATTTTAGAAGCTTAATACTTGATTTTCACATCTAATTATGCCCATTCAGATGTGCCAGTCATATCACTGACCAAGAGCCATTTTATATAGGATCAACTTTACATGTGTCTGGCACAGTCACACTTACCTCACACAGTAGCATGACGTAAATGTGTACATGGCAGCAATAAAAGGATTAAGATTCATCTCTGATTTCAGAATGATGCCACATGTTTTAAATCACTGGCAGACATGTTCATATCTATACTAGATCCTTGGCATGAATATGAATTTGAAAGGTGCTTGTCTTGGACAGGTTTTAACACTCAGAATAACAGTGGCAATTCTTTTTGTCATCACAATAATGTTTATCCCCTCCTAAAAGGATAGCAGGTGAAAATCAAGGCCTCTTTGCTTACTACTATGGCGCCATATGTCCCCATTTCTAAAATGGTAGACGGGGACATGTATGTGATAATATATACACATGAGATCGGCACACCTGCAGGCTATCACAAAACCAAACAAACAACATCAAAAAGAGCACATCACTACTGTCATCCACACTATGGAACTCTCTCTCTATGAGCTTGAGAGCTTTAGATGACCTCAAAGACTTCCACAAAACATATTCAAAACATATTTATTTATAGAAACATATGAGCATCCAGGCAACATCACAGACTCAAACTGAAATACCACCTACCCCGCCAACTAAACACGCACCCATCCTATCCAAACACACAAGTTTATATACCACGTTATTAAATACCCTCATGCTAAATGTTACCTTTAATTGTACTGTCTAAATGCTGTTATGTAACTGTACTGTCTAAATGTTTACATGTACCCTAATGTTAATTGTAACCCTCCAATTGTGATGTAACGTGACCACCTTGATTGAAGGATAAGGTGGTATACAAGTCTGTCTAAATAAATAAATGCCATTGTGAAGATATCCATGTTGCCACTCCTACCAACGTCCTACATCTCACATGCATGTTTCTAAAACTGGCCATCTCCCTGTACATATCTGGACCCTTATTCTGCACATCCCTGTTTTCTTCATATGTTTGCAGAAATGATGATCTTTTAGGGAGGAGATAGGTTGATTTTAGAAAGCATTTACATGTGTCCACCTTCTCTGCTACTCCTCCCACATAATTTCAGATGTTTTGACGTAAATATCCCAGGGGCAAAGCTGGTACAAGGATTGGAGGTGCCCTAGGCAGGCCCCTCCATCGTACCACCCCTCCCCCCCCCCCCCACACACACTCCTCCAATGACACTGGTGCCACCCTTTTATCCAGGCCATGCAGCAGTGACAATGACTCAGAAAATGTGGGGCAGCACTTATCTCAACTTGCCGGCGCTACCCCGCGGTTTCTGACCTCTATTATATCTCTTCCACTTCCACTCTGATGTAGGCATCTGGTTCTGAGGTTTGCATCAGAGGAGGGTGGAAGAGACCTTTTAGAGGTCAGAAACTGTGGGGTAGCGCCAGCAAGTTGAGGTAAGTGCTGCCCCACATTTTCTGAGTCACTGTCACTGCTGCAGGACATGGAGAAGGGTGGCACCAGTGGCAATGGAGGTGTGGGGGGGGGGGTGGCATGATGGAGGGGTCTGCCTAGGGTGCTTCCAATTCTTGTACCAGCCTTGCCCCTGGGATAATTAAGTCAAAACATCTGAAATTCAGCATTATGAATTGTAATGTCCATGCCAAGTGACCATTCTGTACTATGCATGGACAAAGAGAAGATTAACTAACAAGAAATTCAGTCAGAGACTAAGAAACTGTGCTGCAAAGATAAAGAAACTGTCCCAATTGCATTCGGTGTCATTAATCTAAGAAAATTTTCTAAATGTATCTTATGAAGTCCAGAAGAAGGCTCTTTATTGGCACAATGCACGTGATGAGACAAGCATTAACACTGAATCTGAGAGATGTCTTTTACAAGAAAGTTTTTAGCGATTTTTATGTTTTTTTTTTTATTTAATTTTTTTTTATATATTCATCTTAATTGCACACTTTCTATGCACACTAGAGCTCTTTTCTGCCTTCAAATCAATTAATTTGTAGGTATATGTGTACACAAGCATTTTATATGCACTTTTAAATTTTTGGCACCCAAACAAATGCCCAAATGAGACTGAAATGCAAATCCACAATCCATATGGTATAGGGGTGAGGCTCATTCCTGCCATTGTATGTATGAAATTAGCCCATGCGGAGACACTGCCTGATAGTTTGCATTTTCCTTTCTAAATCAATACCAGCTATGAACAGTTAATTCTGGGTTTTATTTTGATAGACTTTTCATAATGGTGTTTAATGATCTCTACAGTAGGGGGTCTATTGCTATTGTTTTATATTTCAGTACTCTGGCTGTAACCCAGTCTTTTCCTGACAATGAAGCCAGAGAGATCATGTAAAGAAATAACAGGAAGACAGACCCCATGTGAACAAGTTCTGCTCAATAGCCGTTTCCCCTGCCAATACTCTATCCACTCATTATGTTTCTTTATAATACAACATTTAGCGGGCACAGAATGAATATCCTGTGCTCCCCAAACCCACACCAAATTAACAATCTTTCAGCGGCCTTTCCCACAGGTTTGAAATATGACTTACATTACTGTGTTAAGAAAGTTCACTTGATTGCAACAATCAGATAAGAGCTTTGACAATTATAGATGGCTTGCATTGTATGCAAAAGACTCTGATAATAAATTGTGTCCTTCCCTTTGGATGCACACTGTGGGCATTTTTCTGCCAAGTTAAGACAATAAATAGAATTTGCATGTGTCGTTATCTTGAATGTGCCATTATGTCTCTTAACATCTGATACAATATAATGACTTCTTATTTTTAATACCGAGGGGAAATACATAATTGCACATTCTTCCTACTTACACTGATAACATGTCGTCTAGTCTATGCCTTTTGCTTTTCTTTCACTTCAGGTGTTAGTCAATTCAACAATGCCGCGTTTTTTCGGGATCAGGTACTATAAAGAGAGAAGTGAAGCAACATGGAAGAATAAGTGCTGCAATCTTTAGATCCCTTCATATTGATGGCGCAAAAATTTAAGAAGATACTGGATTGAGTGCTTAAGATATTCTATTCCCCCTGAAGAAACCCACATTTGTGAAACGCACGCACGGACCCGGGGGCACTATTCAATGCTAAGATAAGCACGATATTTTTATCATACTTCGAAAAAGCACAACATTTTGAATATGGAACTGTTTAAAACAATAATATTTTGAAGAATAAATATTGAACGACAAGATTGTACACACTGATGCACTATTTGCTAGAGGTCGTTGATGCAAATTAGGGCTGAGGCTAAGGACTATGTCCGTTGTAGCCAGCGCCTGGTACAGTCTGAGACCTCAAGAAGTTAATCAATTAAATGTTGGAAAGAGCAATATAATAAGTGCATAGCCTAGGTAATTTACTGGAGGGATATTTATACTGTTCTGCTGTTTTGCTTTTCTTTGGCAGACCTGTACAACTTGAGAAACCCATCTATTCATAAGGGGGCATTCAGCATTCAAACAGGTTTAGCGCCTTACAGGACTTGCTAATGTGCTGAGCTGTGGCTATCCGGATGGTCAGAGGCACTATTTCATGCTGCTGAATATTCCCACAAACTGCAGAAGAGACGCCTGGTTAAAACCGGGTGGTCCTGACATCACTCTGTTTCATGGCGATATTCAGCTGCTAACCAGATAGCTAAACCAGATAAAGTTAAGAAAATTCAATGGCTACTACTACTACTACTACTAAGCATTTATAAATCACTACCAAGGTGCATGCAGCGCTGTACAATGAAAACACAAAAAGACAGTCCCTACTCAAAAGAGCTTTCAATCTAAAAAGACAAAGCAAGAAAAGGAGTAGAATAAGATAAGAACAAGGGCAAAGAGACAAGAGCAGGAGAGACAAGACAAAGGAAAGAGGTAAGAACAAGTGTAAGAGGAAGAAAGAAAGGTGAAATAAAAGAGGGGAAGGAAGGAGAACAACAAAATCAAGAGCCAAAGGCAGAGGTGAAAAGATGAGCTTTTAACTTAAGTTTGAAGAGGGGCAAAGAAGATGTCTGACGTATAGACAAAGGAAGTTTATTCCAAGCATAAGGAGCAGCAAGGTGAAAAGAGCGGAATCTGGAGATGGCAATAGAGGAGAAGGGCATAGCAAGATGCAACTGGGAAGAAGAACAGAGTACACGAGGGGGGAAATAGGGAGAAATGAGAGAAGAAAGGTACTGAGGAGCCACAGAGTGAATGCACTTATAGGTCAGAAGGAAAAACTTAAAGTGAATATGGAAATGGATAGGGAGCCAGTGAAGAGATCTGAGAGGAGTGATGTGGGCAAAACGAGGCTGACGGAAAATCAAACAGGCAGCGTAGTGCTGAATAGACTGAAGAGGGAAGAGATGAGACTGAGGGAGACCAGCAAGAAGGAGGTTACAATAATCAAGGTGGGAGGTGATTAGGGAATGGATGAGGGTTTTAGTAGTGAGATCAGAGAGAAAGGGGCAGATTTTGCCAATGTTGAAGAGAAAGAAGCGACAGGTCTTAGCGATGAGTTGGATATGAGAGAAGAAAGAGAGCGAAGAGTCAAAAATAACACCCAAATTGCGAGCAGATGAAACAGGTTGAAGAACAGAGACATCAAGAGAGACTGAAAAAGAAGAAGGGGAAGGGAAATTTTAGGAGAAAAAATGAGAAGTTCAGTCTTGGCCATGTTCAATTTCAGGTGATGATGGCTGTCCTAACTTTATATCCTGCTTTTTCACTGGGTCAAAGTGGTTGAGGGATACATTGAACATGAGGGGATATGAGACACATACACTAATACTTACAGGGAACATGGGCAATGGAGGGTTAAGTGGCTTGCCCAAGACCACAAGGAGCACCTGTGGGACTAGAAACCCCAGTCCTTCCGGCCCAAGGTTGCTGTCCTCTAGTGGGATTTGAACCATTGACCTTTTGGCCTGTGGTACCTTGCCCCAACCACTAGGCCACTCCTCCCTTTGTGTTATCTAGTTGAATATTGCCATGAACCAGACAGCAATAGCATTGCCCTGTGAAACCAGATTTTAGCATTGGATGCCGAGACCTGCCTATGCTTTGTGATCCTAAGCACAATCACGTTGCACACCCCGCACCAGCAGGAATGCCAGCAGAGGATTCCTGCACAGCTTCAAACTGCTTAGCGGGAACATTGGTCCCATTCCTGGTCCTTCATCTTTGAACACAAAACAGAAATATTTCTTAAGCAATTCTACCTTATCCTTATCAGCTTCTACATATTTCTCCCCTTTACCATTGCATTTCGCAATGCTACCTTTGCATTTTCTCCTGTCACTAACATACCTAAAAAAACATTTTGTTTTACTGTACTGACTATTTTTTCTTTGATTTGCATCTTTGCTTTACTGACTAATTTACCAGCTTCCCTTAGCTCTCCAGATATTGTTGTCTGTCTTCCTCTTTTTATGATCTCTTATAAAATATGAAGAACTCTCTTTTTCCTTACCTTCTCAACTACTTTTGAAAACCAAAGTGGCTGCCTTTTCCTAAAAAAACAAAAATTGTTGCCTTAAAATATCTCCTTCAGTTTTGCCTGCTATTGTTCTACATCCCCAGATGTTTCCATCTAGCTAACAACTCCTTAACGTATTCCTCCATCTTTACAGAGTTAATTTTCCTGAAGTCTAGGACCCTCATTTTTGAATGAACCATCTCCACCCATCTCCTAATATTGAAGATAGTCTAGTGTTCACTGCATGTCAGCTGATTGATTACTAGAACATCAGAAACACACTCCCATGTGTAAGCACCAAGCCTCTTCCCCCTCTGACTTCATTATCAGTTGCTGGAACAGTTCTCCCTGTACAGAATCCGTGATCTCCATACTTCTCGATGACACTGCAGCAGAGCTATCTCAATCTGGCAAATTGAAATTTCCCGCCAAAAGTATTTCCCATTTTCTAGCAACCTTGTGATTGTCTTCAATTAAATCTCTGTCTATTTCTTCTACCTGAAAAGCAGGTCTGTAAATATACCATTGAAATTAGATTTTCCATTCCCTCTTTCCAGACCAACTCACAGTGCCTCCTCCTTCCCTTCTAAGCTATTCAGTTCTGTGGCTTTAATATTATTTTCCATAGACAGCATCACTCCTCCTCCCTTTCTTCCTATCCTGTTTTTCCTGACTAGATTATAGCCTGTGTACCATGTCTTCATGACTGTCATCACTACTTCCAAGTCAGCCTCTTCCTTTACAGCTTCTAAATTGCAAACCTTTTTTTTGCATACAATGTGCATTAGTACATGAACTTCTCCAAATGCTGGCCTTTTTCCCCTTTTCTGTACTTATCTTTAACCTTTTACTTACCTTAGTGCTTTTATTTACCTGGGATTTACTTACCTGGGACTTTATTCACCCATCCCTGATAATGCTAATTTAAAGCCCAGCTCAGTAGATTAGCAGGTCTGTTGTGGAAGACACTTCTACCCTACTTTGATAAGTGGATTCCATCTCTGCTCACCAGCCCTTAGAAAATCATACCACGGCCCAGGAAACCTAAACTCTCTTGATGACACTATCTACATAGCCAGGCACTTACCTCCCAGATGTAAGCCTCTCAGCCTCAGCTCTGACCCTCGACAGGAAGGAATGAGAACACCACCTGTGCACTGAACTGCTTCACATTCACACCCAGAGCCACAAAGTAACTTTTAATATGCTCAGGTAGGAACTCAACAGTATCATTTATTTATTTAGCTATTTAACATTCTTTTATACCACTTTTCATGGTTATCAAAGCGGTTTACATATAACTCAACATTATACATGGAACCCTTACCTAATAACTATAATACAGTGAACCGTGGTAACTATTTACAGAATTAACATTATTTGTACCAGCATGGATGAGTAATATCAGATAATGGTCAGTAGGCTTGTGAAGTCTTGGCAAATGCTCCATAACATCTTGGATCTTGGCACCAGGCTGACAGCATCCCTCCCAGAATATCATGACTGGATGGCAAATGGACACCTCTGTACCCCTCGGAATGGAATCACCAATCACCACTACCCTTTACTTCCTAGTCTTTGCTGATCCTATAGCTTTGGGATGTTTGAGCTCTGATACGTCCTGTTCTTGGCATGTTGTCGCCTCTTCCACTTCCAAGCCTGCATACCAGTTCCTCAATTCCAGAGAAGGTGGAGTCTTCAAGATCTGGTGATCTGTGTCCAGGTGTCATCTATTCATACATTTTCATCTTCCCTTCTGCTGGAGATCTTAGCTATCTCTAGAAACGTTTCAGTAGTATGTTTCTCATGGTCGTGGATGCTGCTTAGCCTTGCCACTTCTTCTTTCAGTTCCTCAACTCATTTCCTGAGAAATTCAACCTGCAGGCATCTTTAACACTGAACCAGTTCCATGCTCTGCATCTGGCTGTCTATCTAGATAGATGTAGAATTGGTAGTGAGGGAACAGGTTTAGTACCATGATGTTTCCCAACCATATTTCTGCTGTTGGAACTTTTGGTACCTGTTGGGAAAAAAGTGAGATAAAAGACCAACCAAAGTGGTTACCCTGCCCTCAGCTGTTAGTGAAAGCTAGCCTTTTTTAAGTAAAAATAATACTTTTTTTTACAGATTCCCTGCACATAGTCCTACTTCTTTGTTCACCTTTTATTGGGATCTAAAGTAGTGTATCTTGTTTCTTCATACTGCAAAATGTGTTTATGTATCTGGGGGGTGCAGTATGACATGTCCCCTTTTGAGAATTGCCTCAAGGATTTATTAAGTTATTACAGATCAAAGATCTCAAAAATCTATTAGAATGAATGATTTCCACAGAGAACCTAATTTGGGCTTATATCTTTAACTCCCTAATCTGCCTACCCAATAAGAAATCTACTTAATCTAGCCCTTTAATTGGAGGATCTAGTCTATATAGCAAGATTCTACACTGGGGTCAGTGGTAACTAGGATGGAAGGAAGAGATCGAATCTATCCTCAGCAGTGCAGTGGCTTCACATAACATTTGTGTCCAATAGATTGATGTCTACACATTTAAATGTTGGCATTTCCTCATTTGAATAAACTGGCATCTAGTTATAACATGTTTTCACAGGTGCACTTTACATCTAGTTTATAACATCAAGTCCCTGCCCTCTGTGTGTTAATGTAAGGGATCTGTATGTTTGTATGTTTTAGGCTGTTGAGACCTATGGTTATTTACACATTGTTGTTTGTCTTTAAACTCCTTGCCATATGGAATAGAGTCAGGCTGACCTGTTTGGAGCCTGCTATCTGCATGGCCTGATTGCTTTTATAGCCCTCTATAATCTCTACAGGAGTGGTGGCTTTTGTACTTGTCTTTATAAAATATGTTTAAAGTATGCTCACGAAAATGTTTGTTAACTAGGTGCCAGTTTATAAAATTACCCCCTTACTTAAACTAGGCAGTGAACATTTGCTTTTTTAGTACCACATTATGGAACTCTATGCCAATGTCTATCTGCTCCAAAACCAACTATTTGAGATTTTGGAAGCATGCGATAGCCTTTTTTTAAATTAAAGTTTTCTTTAAGTAACATTGCAATTACAATCACAATAAACAGTATAAAGCAAGCCACATAGCAAATGTAATGAGGAAAATGCAGTAATATAACAATATAACTTGCTTATAGTCTACATTATGGCAAGAATAACATTCAGGATATAAGAAAAAATAAGTTTCTTAACAAAAATATCTTCAAGAGAAGGTTGAAAATACAAGGAGATATACTTATGACCCCCTTATCCTAACCCCCCCCCCCCCCCCCTATAAATAAGGAATAATTATGAATGGTCAGTTTTAAACAAAGGATTTTTCTGAAACAAATTTCCTCAATAGTATTGCTTAGTCTAGGATCAAGGATTCTCAACCCAGTCCTCAGGGCACATCTAGCTAATCAGGTTTTCAAGGTAATGACAACGAATGTGCATGAGAGAGATTTATATACAATGGAGGCAGTACATACAAATCTCTCTCATGCATATTCATTGTGGTCATCCTGAAACCTGATTAGCTAGATGTGTCCCAGGACTGGGTTGAGAATCCCTGATCCTAGACTAAGCAATACAATCGAGGAAATTTCTTTCGGAAAAAATCCTTTGGGGCTTGTTTACAAAGCCGCGGTAGCGGTTTGCGATCGTAATCGGAGCCGCGGCCCCATTGATTTCAATGGGGCCGCGGCTGCGATCGCGATCGCGAACCACTACCGCGGCTTTGTAAACAAGCCCCATGTTTGTCTAGATATATCTCTTCCCAGTGTGGCTGACCAAATATTTACAAGGAAGCCTTAAAAAGAAAGTGGAACATAATGATACTACCTTACCTTTCAACTCTAAAAAATGTCTCCCAGCTCAATTGGGCAACCTTAGCTACATCTGGGAGAACTTCTATCCTCTGACCACAGAAAGGCACATTTTTCTTCAAAAATTACAATTTTAATATAGATATCATTTTTTCAAACTCACAATGAAAGGTAACAAGCAGAGTATCAAAAGTAGACTTGAGAAGTCTCTAGGAGCTCAGAGACCTCCAAACTATCTGCAGATGCGACTTGATCCGCATCTCCCTCTTCGGCTACTGTCTAGGGATTCTCTTAGGCATTTTTTTATGCAATCTAGGGCAACATTTAGTGGCACTATGGTTTATGGTTTAATTACACTTGCTATACCACCTTTATATACGAACCAAGCAGTTTACAATAAAATTAAATTATTAGAAATTGAAAAGAATTCCGTTATTTCAGCAGATAGTACCACTGAATATCATGATTGCTGTGTTTTAACCGGTTAGCAGGTCTGCCAGCTGACTAAAACATTTTGATATGTCCCCCTTGAAGTCTAAACCAAGATGATTGGGGACAGGGTTCTACCTTCTGAAATTAAAGAACTCCTGTGGGGAGAAAGTTCTTCCAGTTTGGGGAGCAGGAATAATTACCACTGCATTGCAGCCTGAACATGCTGATTCATAGGCCTTTAACTACTTCTCCACTCTAGCACTTGATTATTTGTCTTCTGTTTCCCCACCCTGATTCTCCTCCTCACTGAAACTAAGGGGCTTGTTTACAAAGCCACGGTAGCGGTTTGCGATCGTAATCGGAGCCGCGGCCCCATTGATTTCAATGGGGCCGCGGCTGCGATCGCGATCGCGAACCACTACCGCGGCTTTGTAAACAAGCCCCTAAGTTTCAGAATCTCAGTTGCTCTGAAGGGGTTGCCAAGAACTGTTCTCTTTTGGGCACACCCCTTCAAGCATGCATCCTTGACTTTTATCCTCTTTGCATTGTAGATTGATGATGTCAACTGGGGGTGCCAAAATCTTCCTGCAGGAACATTCTCCCTTTGATATTCTGCCAGCCAGTAAGCAATCCTCCTCTTTTTTTTGAATCTTTGCTTCCTGACTACTTTCCTTGCTTCTCTAAGCTTTTCCAAATATTGATGTGTGTCTTCCACTTTCTGTGATCTCTTGCATTTTATGAAGACCTCCCTCTTTTTCTTCACCTTTTCAGCTACTTCTTTTGAGAACCATAGTGGTCTACTTTTTCTTTTGCATGTATTTGCTTTTCTAACAAAAATATTTGCTTTCCTTAAAATATCCCCTTTGAGTTTTGCACATTGCTTTTCTATATCCCCCAGCTGTTACCATCCCACCAACGACTCCTTGAAGTATTTTCCCATCTTGGCAAAGTTAGTTTTCTTAAAGTCTAAGACCCTCGCTTTTGAATGGACTTTATCAGCCCTAGTCATAATACTGAACCAAACCATCTAGTGATCAGTGAATGTGAGATGATCTCCCACTATAACATCAGAAATACTTTGCCCATTGGTAAGCACCAGGTCCAGTATAGCCCCCTTTATGTGTGGCTTCTGTTACCAGTTGCCAGAATAGTTCTCCCTGTAGAGAATCCAGGATCTCCTTACTTCTGAATGACACTGCAGCAGGGATGTGACAATCAACATCTTGCATATTGAAATCAACTGTCAGTAGCACTTCTCCTTTCATGGCAATACTATGTATGTCTTTTATTAAATTTATTTATTTATTTATTTAACAATGTTTACATACTGTCTTTCTACAAGGCAAGGTGGTTTAAATATGACAATGTGAATAAAACAGAAAAATTCTAGCAGTTGTGCTCTTTACATTGAACAGTAGTTGGGGGGGGGGAGAGGAGTGGGGTTGCAAGTTAACTATGTACAGCATGCTGAAGTGGGAATAGCATCTGTGTGTTAGCTGGAGGTGAAGAATTAATGAGGGTCCACTCTGTAAAATTCCAGAAATAATTGAGTCTCATTTTTTATGGAATTCTTACGTGTTTTCAATTCCTTGTAGTTGGGGTAGTATAGCGTTTGAGATGGCTGGGGCGTATAAGGAGAAGGCTCTGTTGTTTTTTGTGATTTTGATGGTCAGTACTTCTAGTAGATTGGTTGTTTTTTGTGATTTTGATGGTCAGTACTTCTAGTAGATTGGTTGTGTGGTGTCTTCTGGGTCTATTATTTTTGGGTGTTTTTATTAGTATTTGGAGGCAGGCAGCAGATTGACTATTTATGATTTTGCAGGTGTGTGCAGCTGTTTGAGGATTGGGGTGATGTGGGTGTACTGGGAGAAGCCATGTGTAAGTTTTGCTGCTGTGTTTTGTGCTAGTTGTAATGGGTATATGATGTGCTTTCGTAATCCCTGGTAGATTGATTTACAATAATCTAGTATGGGTATTATAATGGCTTGGCATGCTGTTCAAAGTCCAGTGGGTTTAGCAGAGAGTGCAGGATTTTTTAGGATTCTGAGCTTGTGGTACACTGATTTTGCTGCATGTTTTACTTGATACTATAGATTCAGTTCTTGGTATTTAACTGCGGTTCTGACTGTTATATCTTTATTGTTCAATTTAATTGTTCCTGGTGGTTTGAAAGTGGGGGTCTCTTGTGACATGCAGGATTTCAGTTTTGTTATATTTGACGGTGTGGTCTTGTAGCCATTTGGTCATTTCTATGAAGCATGTGTTTATGGTAGAGTAGATTGCTGTAGTTTTACAGAAGGGGGGTGAATCATAATATCATTTGTGTATATTTGGTATTTGATATTGTGATTTTGCATAAGGGTTGTATGTATATGGTGAATAAGACTGATGAGATTGCTGAGCCTTGTGGTACTCCTATGGTAGTGATTTCTGAGGTCTGATTTTTACTTGTTGCATTCATTCTGATAGGTAGGATTGGAACCATTTTATGATGTTGCCTTGAATTCCAATGCCGTGTAGTCTGTTGAGGAGGAGTTGGTGGGAGATGATGGGAAATGCTGCTGATATATCAAGGAAAAGGAGGATGTATGCTTGTGACGTCTGGTGCCTGTGATTATGGTGTTGAGAAGAGAAATGAATAGGGTTTCTGACCCATGTTTTGATTGGAACCCGTGTTGGTGTAGGTCAAGGGGTGCATGTTTGTTAAGGTGATTTTGCAGTTGTGCCTCTACTGTCTTTTCTATAATCTTTGCTAAGAAGATGATGCTGGATATTGCTCTATATGAGGCTGGGGTTCATGGATCAAGGTTCTGGATTTTTAAGACGGGGCAGATAGAAGATTACTTGAGAGGGGCTGGGAGAAGACCTTGTTTGAGGGATTCATTGACCATGGGCCTGATTCTGAGATGCGGGTTGTGGGGCTGCATGTCATGGCGGGGCAACCATTCGGACCCAATTCCTCCTCCGGCTCTCCCCATACGCCCTGAGCATCAGGACAGGGAGAGCTGCGGGGGATGGGAGGGGGTGGGATCGGGGCAGAGAGAAGAAAGGCCAGCCCGGCAGGATGTACAGGGCTGATTCAGGTCACAGCCCTTAGACATGTAATCACATATTTACTAAATAAATATACCCACCCCATGATCTCTAAAGCTCGGAGAGCATGGGTTAGACAATTCATGCACCTTTCCTAGGTTTTAAGAGAATCAAAAGAAGAATTACTGTGTCTATAACCTTAGTAAATTATTTTCTATTGAAATCCAGTGTTTGTCATTATTAGGTCAATAATGCTGTTCATCAAAATTAAGAAGTAGAGCTGAAAAGCAGGTATTCCCACATCTTCTCTCTTTTTTAAATAAGGCTAAACAGCTGAAAAGAAATATATGACATTTCACGTTCCATACAAAGGCTGATTTTACTCTGTTTAGACCCCTGAAGAATAAAGAAGGGATGCGATTTAGCTTTCAAACATATAGAAATTAAATGAGGAAGAATATTCATCCTAACAGTGACTATGCCAAACCACAAAATGCAGAAAGGAGATCATGCTTTAAGTCAGCCTTAATCTTTGTGACCAAAGAAGGGAAATAAAGAGAGGCATGTTTCAAACTGCCCCTCATCAGTAAAGATAAACAAAGAATTTTTGCTGATTATCTTTAGGAAATTTTCTGCTAAACTTAACCATTTGGATATTCAACTGAATATTCCAAATCTAGCCAGTCAGAATTAATGTTAACTGGCTGAGTCCTTTGAAAACTTCTCCCTAATCCCCTCCCTAATTCCCAACCCTGGCAGCTCCTCACACACAGGAGTATGTCTACTAAATTGGGCTAACGGTTAACCCAAGCTATCTGCAACTAGGTCCTATGTTATTTAATGGGACCTAGCTGCCGATAGCCCAGGTTAGCCGTTAGCTCGTCTTAGTAGTCATAACCCTGTGTGTAAAAGAAAGTTCCTCCAAGTCCTGTTCCCTTTCGTCCCTCCTGAATTCAAGTGTTTTCTTATTAAGGAGTAGAACCAAAAAATTTTCAGTTTGTTTTTGGAAAATTTAGAGTTTCCCCCAATGTTAATTTTTTCAGTCTGTTTCAGACATTTATGTTAGTAATTTTTTTAACACTTGTTTGAAATTTATAATGCACAGAAATTGATTATGCATGTGCTAATTTGTGGTTTAATGTGCCTTAAATAGATTTTTTACATACTAGAATTGTTAAGGTACCTTAATGAATTGAATTTGCTCTCATGAAAGCACATTCCTAGTGTATTTCACAATAATCATGAGGGTGATGGTCCCTATTGAAAATATAGGATTGACCTTGACCAGACAACAAATGGAAAACAATTAGAGTCATTATATAGCAGAACATAGAGAACATAAGTTAATGCTGTGTTATGAATAAAACCTCAATGCTGAGTTCTGATTCAATGAGAGAATGCAATAAAGTTCTCTTTGTGGCTTGCTGTACATCTGCCCAGGAAGAGCAGCCAATTAACTAGTGTAAGCTACAAACATAGTATTGTATTCACATGCTTTTGATGCTTTGGACAATTCAAGCAGTGTTCAGGCAGCTGTAAAAAGGCCATCATGCCATCAGACTGAATGAACTCCCTTTGAGAATTTCCTTAGCACTCTTTCTCCTAATCAAGAAACATGAAACTCTTTAAAAAAGAGACAACCAGTGGCCTCTATATTATAAACATAGTAACACAGAAAATGACAGCAGACAAAAGCCATATGGCCTATCCAGTCTACCAATCCATAAGAACTATTAAGTTCTGCAATCCCTTCCCCTCCTTAGAGATCCTTTATACTTGTCCCATGCTTTCTTGAATTCAGATAAAGTTCTTGTTTCCAGCCCTTCCACTGGAAGGCTGTTTCTTGCATCCACCATCCTTCCAATAAAGATATATTTTCTCAGATTATTCCTGAGTCTATCCCCTTTCACCTTCACCCTTTAACTCTCTCATTCCAGAGCTTCCTGAAGGAGGGCCGCTTCCTCTGCATTTGTACCACAGAGGTATTTAAATGTCTCTATATCTCCCTTCTGCCTTTCCTCCAAAGTACACATATTGAGATCTTTAAGTCTACCCCCATATGCCTTATGATGAAGACCAATGACCATTTTAGTAGCCACGCTCTAGACCAACTCATTAACATCATTAAATAGTAAAAGGCATGGCATATGCTGTTAAATATACATTAAAAAGAGGCTGATATAGAGACAGAAATATAGGGGTATTTTACTAAACCGCGGTAAAGTCACCGGTGGTAAGGGCAGCATTAAGGTGCCTGAAGCCATATAAGGCAGTGGGTGGGAAAGGGGCATGCCGGCATTAGGGTGCTTTGGGCCATTTAACGTGAGCTAACAGGACCAAGTGCGGTAAGGTGACAAGACATCCTAAGGAGAGACAAGGTGCACTAATATGAGATAAGGTGCCCTAACATGAGACAAGGTGTCCTAACATGAAATAAGGCGCCCTAACATGAGACAAGGCATCCTAACATGAGATAAGATGCCCTGAGACAAGGCATCCTTAAGAGAGGCAAGCATCCTAAAGAGAGACAAGATGCCCTAATATGTGATAAGGTGCCCTAAGGTGGAAAGCATGCACCTTAAGGCAGGAAAACAGCTGTAACCCAAATGCTGGATAGAGCACCTAGGAATGTCAATATAAAGGTGATGGAAGGAAGGACATGTGAGAGTTGATGGACCTGCCATATTGGTGGACACTTATGTGGCAGTCAGTAAGGCGGAAGAGCATGTGGGAGGCAGCTGTACCAATGCACAGGGTGGTGTCAATGTAAAGTGCTGCTATGTCAATGTGACGCATAGGATGGGGAAGATGTATCCCCCAGGGGAGGCAGAAGTGGCAGGATGTTTGCAGCAACAGGAGGATAGGGTAGTAGTGGGTACGTGCACATCAGGCACAGGAGAGGTGAGCACAAAGAGCCGTAATACAGAAAAGAATACCTGCATAGGTCATGGAGTAGCAGCCTGCACAAGAAGACAGGACTGTACATAGCCTACAGAAGCAGATAGATGGGCTGAAGGATGGATGGTGGCTGAGGAGAGGGTAGTATTGGCTGGCAGCACTGATCGGCAGAGCCCTGACGATTACAGGCATGAAAATGATCTGAGTAGCACCTTCACAAAAAGAACAAAGATCAGTTATTGAGATGTGTAAGTTGTTGTATGTAAACTGCACTGATGCCGAATAGCGTGGTATAAAAGAGACTGTAAATAAATAAATAAAACAAGTAGAAATTGAGCTCTTGCCCCCTGCATATGGAGACCTTGCACAAACCAATAGGCTACACCTCCACCCCTCTCTACATAGCAATGGCTGGATACAAAGAGACTACAGGTCACCGCCTAAAATGTCTGCTGTATGCACCGGCATAGGGTAGCCCCACCAGTACCCATGATGCAGTGCACATGCAGAACAACGGTCTACAGCTGATCACCAAATGTAGAATGCATTTATCCATCACCTCAGCTCAGTAAGATGCACTGACTGCGTGTGATATAAGCACAGAGCAGCTACAAACTGTGCTACTGAGAAGTTTCTGCGGTCACCCTGAGGGTGAGGGTGGGCGCCCAGCACCAGGCCCAGTACCTGCAATGCAAGAGATGGTCTCTGCTGCAGTTCCCCATCACTGCCAGTGTGTGGCAGATGTTGTCTGCAGTGTACTATGCTAGTCGCCTTGTGTTCTGCAGCATGCACCAGTCGGCCCTGCCCTGTCAGACAGGGACCCACCTAGAACATGCATGTCAATACCCAGTGTTGCAATGCTGATGCCATGGTAGCCAACTACCGGGGATGTCCACACACACATATAGACTCACATGGGGTACTTACTAGGGTCCTGCTGGCCCTACCCATACCACTGGTAGTAGGCCTGGAACACCTCACATCCCAACCACCTAAGTCTATCATTCAAGCACAGTCAGATTGCACCTGCTGCCCACCACTGGGTTTTTCCAGCCATGCACATACCAATTGCAGTCCACTGGTCAGTACACATTGCTTGTCCACAGAACAACGATGTGCACCCAGGCTTGGGATATACAGCATGGACACCAAGC
This sequence comes from Ichthyophis bannanicus, assembly GCA_033557465.1. Taxonomy (NCBI): domain Eukaryota; kingdom Metazoa; phylum Chordata; class Amphibia; order Gymnophiona; family Ichthyophiidae; genus Ichthyophis; species Ichthyophis bannanicus. The sequence goes on from CM066031.1 coordinate 648,873,944, forward strand.
AGCTGGTTCAGATATCAGGCCCCCAGGACAAGAGGTGCACCCATATCATTAGAATCAAACACTATATAGCACTATGTGGATACATAGCTGTGCCATGGTCACTGCTCGGTCAGAGTGAGAGTGCCCTTCCAGCATGACATGCCGTGGCCACCCAGGTCATGCACATGGTAGTCGGGCACTATGACATCTCAGCCATTCACCCTACCTCCAAAAGGCCCTGAAGCATCACCTTTTCATCAAATATTTCCCAGAGAATACCGAAACACAAGCTCACTCAAATAGCAACAATCCCGTTCTTAACACGTAACCTCTGCCAACCCAGTAACACCTCTCACCTCTCTCTCATCCTAACAAAGTTCTCTTCATACTATAAGCCGTCCATATGTAAATAGTTCAATTACTATTATTCATTGTAAATAATTACCCCGGTTACCCAAGTTTCTGTCCCTGTTCCATGTAGAAAACAGATAATATGTATCTTATCTGATGTTTTATTGTTCTATGTAAACCGTGCTGATTATAAATAGTGCGGTATATAAAAGATGTTAAATAAATAAAATAAATAATATAGACCCATCCTGGCCAATCTGCCCTGTTTCAGACCATACCCATAATACTTTGCTCCTCATCATGCACATTTGCAGACTAACGCTGGAAACAGCATAGCACTGCAAGGCTCAGTGAGGTGTAGAAAGCCACGACTAAATTAATAGACACACAAACACACACAAGTACGTGCTCACACACACATACACTCATAATGACGCGCTGTGCAAAAATGGGGATGGTTGGCACTCCTGCCTGCCACCTTGGTCCCAATATCGGCTTGAGAATTGTTAATGTGTGCTCCTTGTGCAGGAGCTAGCTGCATGCTCTGATGTTAATACCCACTCAGTGTGCCAGCACTATCAGCCTAACTCCTCATGCAGCTGTGGATAGTGGAGCCTGTCTGTGTGACCGATGGGTGTTTGTACCCTTGCTGGCCAATTCATTTTGTGCACATGTTGGTACTGTACCTGCACTGTGGGCTAAAGTTCAGCCACAGTGACATGAAATGCATAATTTACAGCCAGGACCTGAACCTGTGACCCTCTACTCATATGCACACCAACTGTGTGCATTGAGCCACAGTGCTGCTATATGGTCACAATACTCCCTGAGGCTGACATACTTTGCATCAGACAGATCTTGGCACATGTCGCAATGCGCAATTTGCACAGGACCAGAGCATGGCTTTGGTCTGCTGCAGGCGGGTGCCACTGGCCTCTCCGCCAACACCCCCATACCATGCTGACATGCCCGTGTGCTGCTGTGTTAGTGGTGTGCAGTCCCAGCCCATCCAACATGTGGGTTAGCGGGTGCCTAGGGCACATGGTCCAGATGGGGGGGGGGACAGAGGCATACATGGACGGCCACACAGCCCCCTCCCTAACCATCTGCCTCTGCAGGAACCTCATCACCACCTGACAATAATACGTCTTAGGGAGAGAATGACAGCCACTGCTGTGGTAATCCCCTTGGTACCTGTATGTTGCAGCTGCCTGAGAGGCTACAGCTGCTGGCACTATCGGCCTTTTTCCCCACAGATGGGTTATGTGGCAGTGGGGGGTGACCAGCCTGGATCTCTGCCTGGGGTGCCAGGACCCTTGGACCGTCCCATGTAGCACATTGCCTTTCCGCAGCAGTAGCAGGACTGTGTGCTGCCACGTCACTGTGGGATCATGACGGACATCACAGATTGTACTGTGGATGGCAGAATACCCCTTTGTGGAGAAGCTAAAAAGGTTGGGGCTCATCAATCTGGGGAAGAGACGGCTGAGGGGAGATATGATAGAGGTCTATAGATTATTGACTGGAGTAGAACAGGTAAATGTAGATCGCTTTTTTATGCCATCAGACTATGGACAGACTAGGGGACCTACAATGCGACTACAGTGTAACCTATTTGGGTCTTCTAGGTGAACATATTTTTTCAGTCAACGCGTAATCAAACCTTGCAATCCATTACTGGAGGATGTGGTAAAAGCTGTCAGTGTAGCTGGGTTTAAAAAATGTTTGGACGGGTTCCTAAGTAACAGTCCATAAACTAGAGAGGACCTGGGCTATGTACTGCTTGCCCCATTAAAGTTATTGGGGATCCTGTGTGTCTTTTGGGAAAACTGCTAGATACATGTGACCTAGATTGGCCACTGTTGGACACAAGATACTGGGCATGATGGACCTTGGTCTGACACAGTTTGGCATACTTTGTAGTCTAATGTTCCTATGTGCCATCTAGGCAGCTGCCTAGTCCCCCTGTGCACCAGCAACCTCCACTGTATGACCCATGTGCCACCTCCTTTACCCCCATTTGCACCATCAACATAGAGCCCTTTCATAATTGGGCACTATGCTATTGCTGCTAATGGAGCACTACTATCACTCACTTGGGCTCTCCTGTCTGTGCATCACATTGCACTCATTAAATAGGCTCTCTCTTCTCCAAAAACACCCTTTCCTTGAGGTTTTGAGTTTAATTAGGGTTCCTGCTGTTAAGGTGCCTGCGTTAAGGGAGCAAGCCTTGTTCCCGCCCACTGACTCTCACTCTCCGCCCTGTGCACACCTTCTCTGTGCCCACAGGTACCGTTAGCATGTGCTAAAATGGCTGGTACCATTAGTGCCCGCTAAAGTGGCTTTTTTGATGCGCTAAGGGCGCAAATGTGCAGTTAGTGCGTGCTAATGGCACACTTGCTCCTTTACATCGAAGGTGTAAATTGATAGAAATAGCCATTAACAATCTAAATATATCTTAGGCCTTACTTATCTAATTTATCTTTTTGGACTTTTTCTTGAAATCTCAACATGAAAAGAGAAGATCATCTACAATATACTTTTTTCAAAAAATGTCATATTTTTGGCAGACTTGGAACAGCAGTTGCTCACCACTATTGATGATAAGACTGTGAGGAAGTGTGGGCAATCTTGATTCCTCCAGAGCCCTAACAGGAACAGAAGTATATTCTGCACACCTTTATTTATTTATTTAGCTGGATTTCTATACTGCCTTTCACCTGGTCAAAGCAGTGAACATGGAACAAAACCGTTAATAGTTACAGTGTAACAATTTACTATATACAGCATGCATAGAGAGAGCATTAAGTCAGAAAGGATTAAAGTTTTGCAGGAAACAAAATTTGCTATAGAATCTCTATGGATTGAAATTCCATGTAAGAAGGGGAAGGCGGTTGCAGTGGGGGTGTACTATCGACCGCCTGGCCAGAATGAACAAATAGATGATGAAATGCTCAAAGAAATCAAGGAAGCTAACAAACGTTACAGCACAGTAATAATAATGGGTGATTTCAATTACTCTGGTATCGACTGGGTCAGTGTCACGGCAGGACCTGCTAGGGAGATAAAGTTCCTAGATGAAATAAATTTCTGCTTCTTGGAGCAGCTGGTTCATGAACCGACCAGAGGGGAAGCCATATTGGACCTAGTCCTTAGTGGAACACCAGATCTGGTGCAAGAGATAAGGGTGTTGGGGCCACTTGGCAACAGTGATCATAGCATGATCACATTTGATTTAATTAGTAGAGGAGGGATGGTAAGGAAATCCACCTTTTAACTTTCAAAAGGGAGACTATGATAAAATGAGGAAAATAGTTAAGAAAAAACTAAAAGGAACAGCTGCAAAGGTTAAAGACTTACATCAAGCTTTGGTGTTGTTGAAAAATACTATCTTGGAAGCCCAGACCAGCTGTATTCCACGCATTAAGAAAAGTGGAAATAAGTCCAAAAAACTGCCAGCATGGTTTGAAGAGGTCAGAGAGGTCAGAGAGGCTGTTGTTGCAAAAATAGCATCTTTCAGGAAATGGAAAAAAGAGCCAAATGCTGAAAACTAGAAACAGCACAAGCACTGGCAAGTTAAATGCAAGGCATTGATAAGGCAGGCAAAGCGAGAATTTGAGAAGAAACTTGCTACTGAAGCAAAAACATGTAATAAAGACTTTTTCAAGTACATTCGTAGCAAAAACCTGTGAGAGAGTCAATTGGACCATTAGATGATAGAGGGGTAAAAGGGGCAGTAAGAGTGGACAAGGCTATAGCGGAGAGACTGAATGAATTCTTTGCTTCGGTCTTTACTGAGGAAGATGTAGGGATGTTACCCATGACTGAAGTGGTATTTCAAGGTGATACTTCAGAGGAATTCCCGCTACACTGGGAAGATGTATTACAACTATTTGATAAACTGAAGAGTAGCAAATCACCTGGACCGGATGGTATACATCCAAGGGTGTTGAAAAAACTAACATAAGAGATTGCAGACCTGCTATTAATAATCTGTGAACTATCATTAAAATCATCTGTAATACCTGAAGATTGGAGGATCGCCAATGTAACGCCAATTTTTAAAAAGGGTTCCAGGGGTGATCCGGGAAACTACAAACCGGTGAGTCTAAAGTCAGTACCGGGAAAAATGGTAGAAACAATCATAAAGAACAAAATTACTCAGCATTTAGATAGTCGTGGCCTAATGGGGAGACAGCCAACATGGCTTTAGACAAGGAAGATCTTGTCTTACTAATCTGTTATGTTTTTTTGGAGGTGTGAATAAAGAGGTAGACAAAGTAGAGTCAGTTGATATAGTGTATCTGGACTTTCAGAAAGCCTTTGACAAGGTCCCTCATCAGAGACTTTTGGCAAAACTAAAAAGTCATGGGATAGGAGTCAGTGTACTATTGAGGATCAGGAACTGGTTAAAAGATAGAAAGCAGAGGGTAGGGCTAAATGGCCAATTTTCCAAATGGAAAAAGGTGAATAGTGGAGTACCCCAGGGATCTGTGCTGGGTTTGTTGCTTTTTGACGTATTCATAAATGACCTGGAAAAGGGAATAACGAGTGAGGTTATCAAATTTGCAGATGACACAAAACTATTTAAAGTTATTAAAACCCATGAGGATTGTGGAAAATTGCAAGAGGATCTTGATAAATTGGAAGACTGGGCATCCAAATGGCAGATGAAGTTTAATGTGGACAAGTGAAAAGTTATGCAGCTAGGAAAGAATAAACTATGGTTACACGATACAAGGTTCCACATTGGGAACCACCACCCAGGAAAAAGATTTAGGCGTCATCGTGGAAAACATGTTAAAAACCTCCACCCAGTGTGCAGTGGTGGCCAAGAGAGCAAATAGAATGCTAGGTATGATAAGGAAAGGAATGGAAAATAAAACAAAGGATATTATAATGCCTCTGTATCAACCGAAACTTGAATATTGTGTGCAATTCTGGTCGCCGTATCTTAAAAAGGATATAGCGTTATTAGAAAAGGTACAGAAAAGAGCCACCAAAATGGTAAAGGGGATGGAAGGCTACTCCTATGAGGAGAGGCTAAAAAGGTTAGGGCTCTTCAACCTGGAAAAGAGACGGCTGATAGAGGTCTATAAATTAATGAATGGAGTAGATCGATTGTTTATGTTATCAGAATATAGAAAGACTAGGGGACATGCAATTAAGCTACAGGGTTTACTATTTAAGACAAATAAGAGAAAATATTTTTTCACTCAACGTGTAATCAAACTCTGGAATTTGTTACCGGAGGATGTAGTAAAGGCTGTTAGTGTAGCTGTGTTTAAAAAAGGTTTGGACAAGTTCCTGGAGGAAAGGTCCATAAACCATTATTAAAAAGGGACCCAGGATATCAATGCTTGACTCAATACAAGCATTGTGGATCCTGTCTTTTGGCGAAACTGCTAGTTACATATGACCTAGATTGGCCACTGTTGCAAACAGGTCTGACCCAGTATGTCATATCTCATGTTCTTATGTTCTTAATTAGAGATGAATATACATATTTACAGTTTCTGTGTGTATTGGCTATAGGGGCATTTATCATATACAGCGAACTTCAGACATAGGGGATCATGGATTCCTCAGTGAATTATGTGGTTGGGCTGAAATGGTCAGAGAAGAGGTGTGTTTTTAGGTGCTTCCTGAAGCTGCTGAGGTCGGTAAGGTTTCTCAGCGGGTCTGGTAGCGTGTTCCAGATTGAAGGTGCGAAGAGTTGGAAGGCTCGTCCACAGGCTTGTTGGTTGAATTTAGTTCTGGCATGGGGAATGACTAGGGTGCTCCTGGCAGAGGCTCATCTTGATCTACTGGGTTGTAGGGTTTGAAGTAGAGTGTGGAGATGAGTTGGGGGGTCGGAGTAGATGGCTTTTTGAGTTAGTAGGAGGGTTTTGTATTTTATATAACTGTGCAGTGGTAACCAGTGGAGTTGTTTGAGGATGGGTGCAATATGATCCTGTCTTGTTACCCCTTGGAGGATGCATGCTGTTATGTGGAGGGCAGTCCATAGAGGGAGCAGTGTTGTCTGTGGGAGGGCTTGGTAAATTGTGTTGCAGTAATCGAGAAGTGGTAGAACTATGGCTTGGAGTGCAGAGCGGAAGTCTGGTTGATCTAGGAGTGGTCAGAGGTGTTGCAGGGTTTTTGTTTTTAAATATATTTGCCTTGTGATTTTGCTCATATGGGCTTTGAAGGAGAGGTGCTGATCTAGAATGATTCTGAGGTACTTTACTTCTGTCTGGACCTTCACTTAAGTCAGTTTGTAGCAGAGGAAGGATGTTCTTCTTGAACTGATCGACTTGTCTTCTTATTGGTTGATGGATGCACTGGGGGTAGCAAGGGGGAAGGAGAAGCTGATTAATACCATGATCAGACCATGGTATTGGATGGGTTTGAATAGAGGGGGGGATAGCTAGGGTTGTATGGTTATTAAAGAAGATCAGGTCAAGCGTGTTGCCCTTTTCATGTGTGGATGTTAGTATAAGTTGGCTGAGGGCCTCCAGGAATGAGCAGGGAAGCTTTGGTTGTAGTGATGGGAGACTAAAGTCTCCTAGGACTAGGAGGTCTTTGTTCTTTTTTTGGCCGTGAGTACTGCATTCAGGATGTTGGAAAGGACAGTGGAGGTTGTGGTTGGAGTCCTGTATATGAGGCTGATGGTCAGTTGTTTGTTCATTATTGTCAGGCATTGGTTTCGTTTGTGCTCTCAGTTGCATGGTAAAGGAAATTGAGGTTTGTTTTTGCTAAGATCATTTTGTATCGAGGGCAGTGGAAGAGGAGATATCTATCTGGAGTGAGTTGGTTTCGTAGTACATTGTCGGTTTCCATGATCCATGTCTCTGCTATGCATAGTATGTCCACGTATCAAGATGTGAGTAGGTCTCTGATGGTGGGACTTTTGTTTCTGATTGAGCGGTTGTTGAGTGCGCAGCAGAGTGTGTGCATGGGGAGTATGTTAGTTGAGGTCATGGAAGCATGGTTGGGTGAGTTTAGTATGTGTATGAGGTGCTGTGGATTTCTGTGGGTGGTGTGTTGACATGGTTTGTATGTTGATTGATGAGAGGGGGATCCAAACCATAGTTGGGGTGTGATGTGTGTATGTTGGTTGTGCACTGATACGAATAGAAGGATTGTCAGTAAAGTGTACAGGATTAGGTATATGGGTAGCATTGTTGGTAGGAGTATGTTGATGGCTGCCACTTGGGGTTTGTGTACCATTTTGTGTGTGCTAGGAAGGAATGGGGTGTTAGAATCTGTTGACACATTGTTCTTGTTTGGCTGGTTCTTGGATGTGTGGTGGTCAACAGTGCGTAGATTGCAGCAGTTCTCATCTTGGTCCCTGTCTAAGGGCCATGCCAAAGGGCCCTCTGGTGAGGCCCTCAGATGTGGGCCTGCCAGATGAAGGCACATCTTGGGGCCAGCTGGTTTAAGTGTGCTAAGTCGAGGTTGAGCGATGCTGGTGAGTGCCATGTACAGCGGGCGGAACTTACCTCCTCGCTGTACTTGTCTGCAGTCCCTTTGTGTTGTGGTCCTTCTGGCAGTCTGTAAGAGCATTCTGGTGAGGTAAAGTCCAATGGGGACCCTCGGGACATCTCTTTTTAAATCTCGATGCTAGTAAGTGCTGTGTACAGCGGGGTGGATCTTACCTCGTTGCTGTACTCATGTGCAGTCCCTTTGTGTCACAGTCCTTATGGCGGTCTGTAGGAGCGTTCCCTGCATGTTCTCCCACCTAACTTTGAGGCCTCCTTTGTTCCTATGTTAATGCAGAGGCATACAGTCATCAATCATCTATTTGTCACCGCCTTCACCCTTTGTGGAAATGTTTGTGCCATCCCTGTGCAGTAGTTCATACAACAGGATAGAAGTGGGTAATAGTCACTGAAGATGATTTCATGCAACGTTTTTACTGTAGCCTCACCTCTTAGCATCTGTCATGTTGCCATGGTGTAGCTACACCATTGGCAATTCCCCCTCTATGTGGCACCCTTTGTGCTCATATGGCACATACTAATGTTTTCTAGAGGTTAAGCTATTCCATAGCCAGCATCCTATATCCATCATGGGTGGAATTACTGAGTTGCAATGAGGCTCAGTGGAACATCTAGCACACTCTTCATGCCTGCAACTATGGGGGGGTGGGGTGGGGGAGAGAACTCTTCCCATCAGAATGATTGCTCTGCCCATTGTTCCATCGCTTGATCTCTGCCTCATCATCATCCTCTTGTGTAACAGCTTTTTCATCACTGGATGAGCCTTCTGCAGAGTGCATCCACAGCCTAGAGTTGTGACCACCACACATGTGCCTAGTTCCATGAGAAATATGTCTATATATATGCCTAGGTCACCTCTCCGTCCTCTACCACAGCTGCATCCACTCCAAATGTGAGCTACGGAACATACAATATAGCATGCTATGGATATACAATGTGTGTGGCATGGGAGGGATATTCTTTCTGCTCCTTTCCATGGTGAGTAGTCATATAACTCTGCTCTTATCACTTGGTGTGTTTGTATTTGCATGGGCACCACTGGTGCCATAAGTGTAAAGACCAGCATGGAGAATGTCATCCTCAGCCATCTACTGTACATATCTGGACAGGAATGGTTATCTTAATTGTTAAGAGTAAAGAGGGATTAGATCTCTGTTGGTAACTATATGGATGATACATAGTGATAGAAGTGCATCTCCATCGCAAGGCCAATCAGGGCCCTCAGTAGCCGGATTGTTATAGCATAGGTGGTGCACTCGGAGGATGGTGTCCACCTGAATGACATTGGGATGGAACTATTCACTGAGGGTTTGTGGTGGGCCATCGGTTCAGAACTCACTGTGGGGTGAGTTGGGCCGCATCCCCTCCTGGTGGCAGGACCTAACCCAGGAATGGGTGGGAGGGGAGGAGTACCACAAAAGGGGGGGACCCGAGTATCAAGCCAGGGTGCCAGGGTCCGGTATCAGGGGGGCCAGGTACCAGGGACCAGGGGTGCCTGGCCTCGGTTACCAGGAGCATAGGACAGAATGGGACACCCGGATACTAACAGGAAGCAGTTGGTGATGGAGGCCCTGACCAGGTACCCCTCCATGTGGTCTTCAATTTCAGGCCATTGTTTACCGATTGTTTGCCTGTGGTTTACTCAATACTTACATAATGTTTTGTACAGGAGTTATAATTGTTATTATTTTTTTTATTGTAAAAAGTGTGATATCGTTGAATCCGCAAGCTGTGGCCTTTAAGATCCATTAATAAAAGCTCTTGGCAAAACAATGGATCAGGCCGTCTTTATGTTGCTTGGGGGTTGGGGGAAAAGGCAGGGTTAGGCGGGGAGCAGAGGAGGCCCAAAGCCATTCCGGCATGTCCTGGGGTATGGTGGGCCAGCACTGTTTGGGTGTGGGCCAGAGCCCAGTAACAGGGGGGCCAGGTACCAGGAGCGCCTGGCCTCGGTTACCAGGAAAATAGGACAGAATGGGACACCTGGGTACCAACATGGAGCGGTTGGCAATGGGGAGAAGGGGTAGGAGCCCAGGCCATGGTGCGGGCCAAGGCCACTGACCAAGCAGCTGGAACAGTGGTACCCCTCCATGTGGCCTCCAGTCTTGGGCCATTGTTTACCGATTGTGCCTATGGTTTATTCAATGCTTACATAATGTTTTGTACAGGAGTTACGACTGTTGTTATCTTTTGATTGTAAAAGTGCAACATAGTTGTATCCGCAAGCTGTGGCTTTTAAGATCCACTAATAAAAGCAGTTGGCAAAATATTGGATCAGGCCATCCTTATGTTGCTTGGGGGTTGGGGGAAAAGGGGGGGAGGATAGGCGGGGAGCAGAGGAGGCCTGAAGCCATTCCGGCGTGCCCTGGGTTATGTGCCCTGGATGTGAAAACACCAGTATTGCCCAAGCCACACCCCAAAACACGCCTGATTTCTCACAGAAAAATGTTCAGAGATCAACATGCCTGGTGCAAAAAAAAGCATCTTTCTTCACCTTTATAAAACTGCATTTTGCACATGGTTGCAGCTTCCATATTTTAACTCTGCCACATCCACCTTCAAAACGTGATTAGCTTATGAACTGAAAATTGACACTGTTCAGATAATGCTTCTGTATCATTCTTCCTCCACCCTGGTGGAACTGTTAGACATGTTTTCAGTCCATCATTATCCATATAGTCACTGAAGATCTACACATATGGAAGTTGCATGTTTACCGGTCACTGGTAAATGTAAAAACTTCCTTTGAAAACTGGCCTGGGTTGTTAAAATAGTACATTAAAAATGAAATTGATAAAATAAATACAATTTATTAAAAATGTGGAACAATCAAATGAAATTATATAAAAATTAAACAGAAATTATTTTTTTCCATACACGAAAAATGTGTCAGGGAAAGGAATTTGCTTTGCTTTCTCTCTATAAATGTGCATTTTTGTATAGCTTCTTTTGTTTCATGTGTTGTTTCATTAAGTGTGTGCTAGAAAACAACACAAATGAATACATAAACCAAATGAAATGGAAAAAAGGTGAAACAAAACTTCAGGAAATAAACATTTTCTGCCTGCACATCTCTATTATTTTGTTGTTCATTTTTGTGTCCAGTGACACATGCAGCAAGCAAAGGAATTGAATCGATGCCGGGATGAATCAATGTTTTATAGCACACACCCATGCACACAGGCTGGCCATAAGACCTTGGGTCAGTTATTTGGGCCATGGCCAGTACCAGCATGGGAAATTGCCACCAGTCCAATTATCCTAAATTTTTTGAGTGTCTACCATGCAAATGTGTGTAAACCAAAGGCACTAGATTTACAGGGTATATTTAAACCACATTAGTACTTTAACTTGAGTTTTAATATTCAATAAAACAATAATGCACTAATGTGCATTAGAAATTTGGCAACACACATTAAAATGGCCAACAGGCATTTAAATCCACATTGAGCTGCTAATGAGGAATTTTATGTAAATGTGGCAAAAAGGTGAATAGGAATAGAGGGGATGTGGTCAAAAATGTGAATGGCCTCCTCCAGTATATCACACTTAAAGCTAGTTTAGATGGGTTTTATTGCAAATATTTTATTGAACTTTGAACACCAAAGTATGACTAGAGATATTTTTTGTCTGATGAATCTGATTGTTTTTCTTTGATTGGGTGACCAGAGAGCTGGATCAAGGAAGAGCACTAGATGCGGTGTACTTAGATTTCAACAACGTTTTTGACACATCTCCACATAGGTGACATAAATAAATGGAGCACCCTTGGGATGGACCCTAAAGTGACTGACTGGGTTAGAAACCGGTTGAGTGGGACAGGGACATCTCAAGTCAGAAATGCATCCTGCGCAACTTGCACATCTGATGAGCCCCCTCCCTCCCCCCATCGCAGGTTGGTCATTTGCCCCATGCATCTCCCCATCTTACCCCCATATCCAGCTGGCTCTTCCACGCACTGCCTGCCCTTGTCCAGCCACTGCCACTTTATTGTTGCCTTGGCAAAAGCAGTGGCAGCAGCGACATCCAATAGAAAAAAAAGTGGGTCTTTCTGACTCCATGCTTGCATGCAAGTCTGCTCCCTCCCTCCTCTGATGCATGCTCGAGTTAGAAGAGGGAGGGAGCAGACCAGCCATTCAAACAAAGGTCTTTACAAGTCCATGTTTGAATGTCTGGTCTGGTCCCTCCCTCTTCTGACTCGAGCATACATCAGAGGAGGGAGGGAGCAGACCTGCATGCAAGCGCCGAGTCGGAAAGACCCAGATTTTTTAAAAATTAGATGTCACTGCTGCCACTGCCACTGCTGCTGCCAAGGCAACACTAAAAGCGGTGACTGTGGGGCAAGGCAGGCAGTGTTGAGGGGTGTCGAGGCCGGCAGCTCCAAATCTGTCCCTATTTCTTTATGCTCTTTGCGGCTGCACCACTCGCACAGGGCTAGGTATGGCGCTGGAGTGGAAGGTGACAAATGATTGTAGTAAGCGGGGCCAGTACAACCCACTGTGCAAGCTGTGCACTTAGATGGGGCAGTGGCTCCGAAGGGTGGCGAGGGAAAGAATATGCTGATTTGGCAGTGGCCTCCTGCTGCCCGCTATTCCCTTTTTTACTGTTCTAGTGACAGATCTCCAACTTTAAAAAAAAGCACAGGTCTTTGTGATCAGTGCTTGGCAGGTTGGTTTGGTTACACCCCCCCCCCCCCCCCATGTGAGCATGTGTCAGAGGAAAGAGGGATCAGGATCAGCCTTCCAAGCATGAAGTCACAAAGATTGATGCTGCTTTTTTTTTCAAGTTGGAGATTCATCACCGCCGGAAAAGGAAAAGCGGTGTCGGCACAGCGGTCAGCATGTTCGACAGGCCTGGCAGATGTTGGAGGAAGAAGGTGGCAGAGGCAGGTGCAGGTGCTGGATAGGAAGTTGGGAGGGCAGAGGACAGATGCTGGATACAAAGTATGAGGTGGAGGGGTACAGAGAACACACAGAGGATAGAGGGCAGATGATGGATAGGCATGGGGACTAGATGCTGGAAATGGGGTGGCTTACAGAGGCTGGATACCATGTGGGGGCATGAGGTGATGGGGAGCAGATAGTGTATATTGAGTGGAGGGCAGATGATGGACATAGGGTAGGGACATAGGGGGATTAAGGGGAGATACTGGACTTGGGTTGAGGACAAAGAAGGTTGAGAGCAGATAATGAACATAGGGTGGGGAGCAGAGGCTCGACATAAGGGCATGGAGGGTAGATACTGGACATGAGGTAGGGGTCATAGAGGAAGAAGGGCACACGATGGACACAAAGGAGGGGTGGAAAGGTAGAGAGCAGACACAGAGTGGGGGACAAGAGGATAGAGGGCAGATGTTGGATAGGAGTGGGGGTTAGATGGGAAGATGCTGGACAAGGGGTGAAGGAAAGAGGAGTAATTCTGGACATGGGAGGGTTAGGATGAGAAATAGAAGAAAGATGTGAGATTGGGGAGAGAGGGGGAAACAAGACAGGGCAGGAGAGAAGGGGAGAGATGCTGAACACAGGGAGGGTGGAAGAGAGAATACGTGGCCGGGGAATGATAGAGAAATGGGAAATGAGAGGACTGTTAAAGGTTGAAAAGTGGTAGGTAGACACAATAAAAAGAGGGAGATTGAGAAAATGTAAGAAGGAGAAATGAAATCAGAGCTGACAGAGAGAAAAATAAGTGGAAGCAATATGAAAGAAAAGAGACCAATGTCATAAATGGAAGAAAGTGAAGAAGACAGGAGGGGAGAGACGTGGCAAATGTACCGGAGACTATGGAGAGTGAGTTAAGAGAAGATGAGGAAAGCAGAGACCAGAAATGGGGATCAACACAATTAGAGAATAAAATGACCAGATAGCAAAAGGTAGAACATGTAATAGTATTTTCAGTGCAGTGACTGGGATATGTCTGTCTTTGAATTTCAGAGGCCTGATATTGAGCCTGCGAAAGACTGCATTTTTTTTTTTTAATTTCTGAATTTTTTAAACATTACATCAAGCAATAATTCCATACTTGAAAGAAATGGGAAGGTGCATATTATAGCAATATTATTATACAGAGAAATAAACAAATGAAATAATACAAAACATCACCTCACACTATAAGCCCAAAACAAGGGAAGGAAGAGGATCAAATAAGGAGGCTATGATAGTATTAACATCAATGATGAAATATTTCCTAAAAGGGAAAAAAATGACCATGCGACACAAATAACTATTGTGCCTGTGATGAGTTGATCTAAGTATGCTCCACCATTACTGAGACCGTTCCAGGTGTAGTTCTGCCATCCAAAAACATGCGCAATTGCTTAGGCTCATAGAATATAAATCGAGTTGAAACCGACTTAATAACACATTTACATGGATATCTTAAAACAAAGGAAAAACCTAATAGGACTACCTCAGGACGCATAGCCAAAAATAATTTTCTTTTTCCCTGAGTTTCAAAAGAAACATCGGGGAAAACCCAAACTTTCTGACCTAAAAAAGTTTTATTAGCATTCCTAAAGAACATTTTTAGGATCCAAGACTTATCCGGTTCCAAAACAAACATCACCAAAAGAGTAGCTCTCCATGTTATTTCCTCAGTGGAGGATTCCAATACCTGAGACAGATTCAGGATATCCAGACTATCTTCCTGACCTCCTACCTTATTAGGCATAACATTACTAGAGCTAGAACATTTCTTCATAGGCAAATAATAAACTTTAGAGGTAGGGGGGGAGAGCATTCTCTGGAACTCCCAAAACTTCACGCAAATATTTTTTAAAGAGCTCCACTGGGGAGGACACAGAAGAAACAGGAAAATTAACAAAGCGTAAATTGAACTTCTTGGAAAGGTTCTCCAATTTTTCCAATTTAGCATGAATTACAGTGCTATCCTTTACAAAGGTAGAGCACTGTACAGAAACAGTAGACATTTGAGAAGACAAAGTTTCTAAAGTTTCTATCCCACTAGAGGACAGCAACCTTGGGCCGGAAGGACTGGGGCTTCTAGTCCCACAGGTGCTCCTTGTGGTCTTGGGCAAGCCACTTAACCCTCCATAGCCCATGTTCCCTGTAAAATAGTTCTCTGTGTGCTGTGCTTTCCTGTCTAATCAATGTGTTTATACCTCAAAAATTTCCTGTCATGATTTGACAATTTCCAATCTGTAATCAAACCGCTGCTGATCGCTGGAAGTAGCGGTATACAAATGTATACTAAATAAATAAATAAAATAAAGTTTGTTCAGAGTCCTTACTGACTTGCTCCTGTCAAACCAACCTTGCCTGAAAGTCCTGAGATGTCCGCTCAATTAAATTCATGTGTTTAGAGACAGAGCTTTCCAATGAAACAATCACAGTCCAGATGGAGTCCAAGGTTACTACAGCAGGTTTCAGCAGGGTGCTGCAGATGGCCGAAATATCAGGTCTCTCTATAGCTCCCAGGACAGTCGAAACTGACTCGTTAGCCATCAGAGGAAACAAAGCTCTTCCACTCACAACCGAAGCAAGCTGGGTACTCTCTCCACTTCCTCCAGCTGTATTCAGCACACCTGTATTCGGCACTTCCCCCAAAGACAACACATCAGAAATTACCTCATCTGGGTGTATCTGCAGCTGAGATGCCGATCCAACGGAAAGCAGCAAGGGTTCACCAGGCGGGACACGTTGCTCGGGGCTCAGACTAACGTCTGAAGTCGAAAAGACCGCCTTCTGATCAGCTCCGACACTATCTCCGGCAATATTCTGCGAGGCGCCGACAGCAACAAACTTGGTAATAGACGGCTGATTAGGCGGAAGGTCAGCTTCAGGATACTTAACCTTCCCCTTCCTTTTCCCCATCGCACAGAGGAAAAAGGAAACAGTCAGGTACCAGTCTGTAAGGAAACAGCAACCAAATTACCAGCCGACTATCGGAGCGCGTCTTTGCACGGCCGCCATCTTAGATCCCCACTCCCCCCCCCTCCTACAGTCTGCATTTATAAAGTGCCTGACCGCCACTGGCTAGAGTGAAATAAGATATTCAGCACAAAAATTGGTATGTTCTCTAGCACTGACTATCCAGTTTCAGCGCTGACCGGTATAGCTATCCAGACAGCAGACAGCCCTGGAACTGTCTGGTCAGTGTCGTGGTGTTCAGAGGGATATTCAGTAACGCTGGCTGGTTAGTGCAACTGAATATCCCTGTCAGATGGATTTATCAGGTTAGCAGATCCTGCTAACTGGATACTGTAAACCTCTTTGAATACTGGGCTGTACGGACATGTTTTCGTTTTATATGCTTCACAGTACAGGGACATACGCAGTTCTTTCTGTTTCTCTGGTGTTGTATTGCATGTAGATTCTGGTCTATTGGGGTTTCCATTAATTTTTGTGTATACAATTTCATTTTTAGTTTGTGATTTATTCTATACTTGTTGAGGATCTATCTTTACTCATAGTCTGAGTGACCAAGGCCAGGTGTTCTGTTGTCATGGAGTTTCTACAATATGTAAGGATCTATAGTAATCTGATTTGTTCAGTTTTCCAATTAGGTTTTTGGAAGTTCTAAAGCCCACTGTAAAATTT
Source organism: Ichthyophis bannanicus (assembly GCA_033557465.1). Classification (NCBI taxonomy): domain Eukaryota; kingdom Metazoa; phylum Chordata; class Amphibia; order Gymnophiona; family Ichthyophiidae; genus Ichthyophis; species Ichthyophis bannanicus. The sequence continues at coordinate 648,890,307 of CM066031.1, forward strand.
AGCGTGGCTGCTCTTTTCTGACACTCATACACTCATTTAAGGGGCATATTTACTAAATATTAAAGTGCATTTGCAAACGTTAGCATGTGCTAAGTGCAGCAGCACCCATTTATTTTTATGGGTACAGTGGTACTTAACATAATGTTAATAAGTCATTGTTGGGACACAAAAAGGCTTGTGAAGGGCTTCTTTGGAATCAGTCAGGTGGGGCGGAGAAGCACAGTAATTGTTCATGCAGGACAGCAGAACAGGTACCACCCACCCTGGTGGTGAGTGGAGTTCACGCTGAAGAAAAGGATACTACCAGTGGCATATCAGAGAAATCAGTCCTTTGTCTGGCTCTGCTTAACATTTCTGTAACTCATACTGCAGAAGGACTGTCAGATAAGGTTTGCCCCTTTGCAGATGATACCAAAATCTGTCATAGGGTAGTCTGTAGAAAGTGTAGATAACGTGAGAAGGGATCCAGCAAAGTTTGAAGAATGGTGTAGATTTCAGCAACTGAGATTAAGTGCAGAGTGATACATTTGGGTTGCACAAACCCAAAAGAGTGGCACAATATAGAGAGTGAAGTATTTCTGACTATGGGAGAAGAGCAGGAGCTGGGGGTGATCACATCGGATGATCTTAAGATGATAAAACTCAGAAAAAGCAACAGCAAAATCCAAAAGGATGCTTGGCTGGATAGGGAAAGGGAAGACCAGCAAGAAAAAGGAATACTAATTCTGTATGTGTCTATAGTGAGACCTCCTTTGGAGTACTGCGTGAAATTCTGGTGACAGCACTTTCAAAAAGTTATAAATAGGCTGGAGTCAGTGCAGAGGGCAGCTATTAAAATGGTCAGTGGTCTTAAAGATATCAACTTTAGAAGAAAGGCAGGAAAAGTGAGACAAAATAGAGATATTTAAATGCCTCTGTGACATAAATGCACAGGAAGCGATCATTTTTCAATAGAAAGGAGGATCTAGAAAAAGGGGAGCATAGGATGAAGGTGATAGTTTCAGGAGTAATCCAAGGAAATATTAATGTATAAAAGAGTAGTGGATGCACGGAATGGCTTCCCATTGGAGGTGGTGAAGACAAGTACTATATATGAATTCAAGAAGGCATGAGAGAAGCGGATTATAGAGCTTAGTACTTTATCTACCATTGTTTTCCATGTTTCAGCACAGTCATAATGTGGCCAGAATGATTAATTACATCTCAGTTCTGCAATGCAGTCCTTCAAGGATTGATGACTTCTGGTGACCCAGCAGTTCATGAGTTTCCCTGGCAGTGTAACCAGAAGTAGGTCACCAGGCTTTTTTTTCCCCCAAGGCAATGGAGGGTTGCTTGACTTGCCCAAGACCATATGGAGTGCTAGGGGGAATTGAACCCTGGTCTTTTGGTTATTAAGCCAATGCTCTAACCACTAGACTCCTCCACGCCCATATCAATTCTACAGTACATTATGATTTTTCATTTCATTTTTTTTTTTCATTTCATTTATTCTATTTATTTCTCACCTATCCAACACTTCTAAATGAGATACAGTAAAACATACATAACATCATTAGAATACAAAAAGTACATATTACAAAAATCTAACAAACAAAATCAGTTAAATAAAGTTAACTTAAAACATCCTGAAACAAATGAGATTTTAGTTTCATCTTTGTGTCAAAGTGAATCTTTGGTGAAACAAACACAATCAAAATGGAAAAGACAGAAAAAATGTAAAATGACATCTAAATGAGGTAATGTAGATAATGTAAGAAAAACTGTCAGCAAGTGATCTTCACAATCCGTGCAGCTCATGAGCAATGGAATGGGCCCCAACTGAGTATTATATGAAGATTACTGTCTCATCTTTCAAGGCCTGAAAACAACTTTTAATTAGGTCCAGCCTGCTCAGACTCCAAGCACAATACCCCTGGCTAATTCTTTAGGTATCAAATCCCTCATCAGTTAAATGACTGGTACCTAGAAATTCTTATCCATAACAAGTCATTTAATAAGAATATCAATAAGTAGGGGTTGTAGAAGAGCAATTCTACCTCTTTTAATCACCTTCAAAGAAGGTTTTAATTGCTTGCTAATTTGGGATAATTGCCCACTGTTTTGTAGGAAAGCTTTTCATTACTATAAGCACCTCATAGTTTCTGGGGCCATATTATAATTAGAGGTGTATAAGGCGACTTCCAAAAGGAAGCAGTGGTACATCTGGCAGCTGCTAAAAGAGATCTACCAACTGAGGGCCTCTGCCAATCCAAGACCTTTATATTTCTAGATTACTGTAAACTTTCAAGTGCACTTCGAGAGGTAGTCAGCAGCTGGTTTTGCTGTATAGTGATGTGCATTAACATACACTATCGTCACATGCGTTAACATGCAACTCTGACCATGCCTCAATTTTGCACTAATAGCATGCATGTCTTGCCATCAGCAAGCATTAACAGCAAAAGTTTCTAAATATTTTAACTGTAGATTCCTTAAAAGAATCCTGAATAATTTCAAAACCATGGGAATGGCCATTTGGAAATCACCTGTCTTGTGTGTGGGTGAAAGCACATGTGTTGTTCTGTAGCTCTTGTGCAAGTTCCTTCATTTAGGGATATGTTTACTAAAGGGAGGTAAGGGAGCAAGTGTGCCATTAACGTCCATTATTGGCACCCTTGCACCCGTAACACTGTGAGAATGCTGCATTAATGAGCATTAAGGGCTCCCATAGCATTAAGGGAACAGGAAGTGGAGAGTGGGCATTAACGGGGTGGAGAGTGGGCACTGACAGCGGGTGCTCCCTTAACGCCTGCTGCGCAATCGTGAGTTAGCGTCCTTTAATGCTGGGAACCCTTACACCAAGTAAAACCTCATGGAAAGGGGGTATTTTGAGGGGAGAGAGACTATTTAAACATCTGCAATGAGATACACAGACAGGGGAGCCCAAGACAGTGGCAGTAGTGCTCCATTAGCAGCAACAGCACAGTGCTCAAGTATGAAAGGGCACTATGCTGATGGTGCAAATGGGGCAAAGGAGATGGCACGTGGGTCATGCAGTGGGGGTTGCTGGTGCACAAGGCAGCTGCCCAGGTGGCACATCTGTGATGTCCATCATGATCTCACATTGACAGTGGTGGCATACAGACATGCTGCAGCTGCGGAAAGGTGATGCACAACATGGGGAGGTCCAAGGGTCCCTGGCACCCTAGGCAGAGACCCTAGCCTGTCCCCCCCCCCCCCTCGCTGCTACTGATGCTGGCTCCAGAGGAAGAGGCCTGTAGCACCAGAAGCTGCAGCTCTACAGCAGGCTGCAAAAAGCAGCCGCCTGGTGAAATACCACTGCAGCGGCTGTCTGCCTCCCCCAGAGATGTATCTGTGGCAGGCGGGGATGGGGTTCCGGTGGTGGCAGTTGGTTGGGGGGGTGATGTGCCCATGCCCTCCCCATCAGGACCTGATGCCCTAGGCATCCGCCTAAGCCACATGGTGGATGGGTTGGGACTGTGCCCCACCCCCACTGACAGCATGCTGCCATGTCAGCATGGTTTGGGGGTGTTGGTGGTGGGTGCAGCAGCCCCTGCCTACAGCAGACAAAAGCCATGTCTTGGCCCTGTGTGTCCTGTGTATCGCAACATTTACCAAGATCTGTCTGATGGGAAACATTTCTTCACCAGGGACAGCACAGCACATGCTGATCCCACCCCACCATGGCTGGATGTAGCATCACACGTGTCCACATCCCCAGGTGGAGGGGGCAGGAGCAGCAAGATGTGCATGGTGAGGCCACCTACAGCACTGAACCAGTGGGTGTTCCACAATGGGAAGGAGGGATGGAACAACCGACAGGTCACCCACTCTGACCATTGGCCCATGCTACTGGTCTAGGGAACCATGTGGCTTGCTCAACCCATGGATCAAGAGACCACATAGTGAGGGGATATATGTTTGGAGGGGGGGTGATGCTACAGAAGGAACAATATGCAATTGGAGAACAGGGCATGTCAGAGACAAAATGTCCACTCAACACCATCAGCAGCAAGATGATAACACTTCTACTAACACTATACATCATTCATAAGGTGCTATAAGGCGTATGCAGTGCTGAACGAACACATAGGAAGTCAGTACCTGCCCAAAGCATGTACAACATGTGATGGCAGACAGTACAATAGAAGAGTAGGGTACAATAAGGAGAGGAGACACCAGGTAAACAAGAGATAGGGATCTAACAGCAGCCCCAAGGAGCTATGCTGTCTGCATGTTTTTGAAGAGGGAGAGAACCAAGATGTGATGTATGGATAGAGGACACTTGTGCGAGGCATAAGCAGCAGCAGGATGAAAGGATCAGAGTTTAGAGATGGTAGTAGAAGAACAGGGCATAGAGGGGAGGAGTGGGGTCCATGGGAAGGGGTGTAGGGACAGAGGAGAGAGGAGAGAGAAAAGATAATGGGGGAAGTAGAAGGGATGCATCTATAGGTTAGCACACATCACATGTGTGCAATGCATATGGAAATGGATGGGGAATCAGTGAAGTGATAACAGGAGTGGGGGTATTATGAGTGCTTCAAGGCTGGTGGAGGATCATACGTGCAGCAGCAGTCTGAAGAGATGGAATGGGAGAGAGATGATTCTGTGGGAGACCAGCAGGGAGGAGGGTGCAGTGGGCAAAATGGGAGGTAATTATAGGAAGGACAACAGTTCTTGATGAAAGTTCAGAGGGCACAGGGCTCTGTGTAAACTTAGGACCCCTCCAAGTGTGAGGATGCAGTCATCACCATCCATCTGAGGCACATGTGCTGCCACATCAGCCAGGAGGGGCTGCAAGATGTGAGGTCATGCCCTGACTGCACCACAAGCACATACCAGATATGGAGAGCCAGGGCCATTGTGCTTCTTCCCCCATGGCATATGTCTGTGTGCCTTTCTCATGGGCTGTCCCACCAAGGTTGCATATCTCATGTGTAAGACAGGAATGTCTGTTGCACCAGCAGCATACACAGTCATTGCAACATACAGGCCAAACAACACGTCCCTTGTTTGGAGGGTGGCATAGGGCATGCAGAGATCACAGCAGACATAGGAAGACCCCTACACATACCTGCAGTCACCCTCTTAATGACCACAGCTCCAGACAGGGATTGCTGATTCTGTATGGTAGTTCTGTGATTCAACACACAAAGCCAGTGCTGTGCAAAAGTGGGGATGGTTGACATTGCTACTTGCCACTTTGGTCTCCATATCAGAACAAGCATTGCTAATGCGTGCTCATTGTGTAGATGCTATTAGCATGCTCTTGACATTCACACACGTTGTTATGCCTGCTCAGTGTGCTGGTGCTATCAGGCTGCCTTTTCCATCCAGCTGTGGATAGTGGAGCCTATCTGTGTGGCTGATGGTGTCTCTACCCTTGCTGGCCGATTCACTGGGAGTTGTATATGCTGGTGCTGTACCTGCACTGTAGGATAAAGGTTTTCCACAGGGACATGCAATACATGATCTACAGCTGTGTCTTGAACATGTGACCCTCTGTCCATGTGACCCTTGTGTCTCAGTGATTTGTCGGGTCCACCAACTCCCACCTGTCCTTACATCCATTACCTTTGCATTGGCTTTCACTGGGTCTCCGGAGTCTCAATGCGTGGATGAGACAATGGTGCAGAGATGAGGGGTTTGGATTTGTTAGGAACTGGGGAACATTCTGGGGAAAGGAGGGGCTCTTCCGAAGGGATGGGCTTCACCTTAACCGGGATGGAACCAGGCTGCTGGCATTAACCTTTAAAAAGGAGATAGAGCAGCTTTTAAACTAGATGATAGGGGAAAGCCGACAGTCGCCCAAGAGTGCATGGTTCAGAAGAATGTATCCTTGAAGGATACTACAAAAAGCAGAGAGGTTCCAAAAAAGAGTAAAGTAGCCCAAATGCCCTCAAGTATGGCGCAGACAGAGCTTAAAGATCCCAAATTACCCATGTCTACCAATAGCCAAATTAATATGAATAAAATACAGTCTCTAAAATGCTTGTATGCAAATGCTAGAAGTCTACAAAACAAGATGGGAGAGTTAGAATATATAGCACTAAACGAGAGGTTAGATATGATTGGAATATCAGAGACATGGTGGAAGGAGGACAACCAGTGGGACACTGTGATACCTGGGTACAAACTGTTTCGTAATGATAGAGCTGATTAAATTGGTGGAGGGGTTGCGCTCTATGTTAGAGAGGGCATTGAGTCAGAAAGGATTAAAGTTTTGCAGGAAACAAAATTTGCTGTAGAATCTCTATGGATTGAAATTCCATGTAAAAAGGGGAAGGCGATGGCAGTGGGGGTGTACTATCGTCCGCCTGGCCAGAATGAACAAATGGATGATGAAATGCTCAAAGAAATCAAGGAAGCTAGCAAAAGTTACAGTGCAGTAATAATAATGGGTGATTTCAATTACCCCGGTATCGACTGGGTCAGTGTCACAGCAGGACATGCTAGGGAGATAAAGTTCCTAGATGAAATAAATGACTGCTTCTTGGAGCAGCTGGTTCATGAACCGACCAGAGGGGAAGCAATATTATGCCTAGTCCTTAGTGGAACACCAGAACTAGTGCAAGAGATAAGGGTGTTGGGGCCACTTGGCAATAGTGATCATAGCATGATCGCCTTTGATTTAATTAGTGGAGGAGGGATAGTAAGGAAATCCACAGTACTACCTTTTAACTTTCGAAAGGGAGACTATGATAAAATGAGGAAAATAGTTAAGAAAAAACTAAAAGGAGCAGTTGCAAAGGTTAAAGACTTACATCAAGCTTGGGTGTTGCTTAAAAATACTATCTTGGAAGCCCAAGCCAGCTTTATTCCACGCTTTAAGAAAAGTGGAAGGAAGTCAAAAAAACTGCCAGCATGATTTAAAGGTGAGGTCAGAGAGGCTGTTGTTGCCAAAAAAGCATCTTTCAGGAAATGGAAAAAAGAGCCAAACGACGAAACCTGGAAACAGCACAAGCACTGGCAAGTCAAATGCAAGGCATTAATAAAGCAGGCAAAGGGAGAATTTGAGAAGAAGCTTGCTGCGGAAGCAAAAACGTGAAATAAAGATTTTTTCAAGTACATTCGCAGCAAAAAACCTGTGAGAGAGTCAGTTGGTCCATTAGATGATAGAGGCATTAAAGGGGTACTAAGAGGTGACAAGGCGATAGCAGAGAGACTGAATGAATTCTTTGCTTCGGTCTTTACTGAGGAAGATATAGGGATGTTACCCAAGATTGAAGTGGTATTTAAAGGTGCAGAAGAGTTGAAGGAAATATCGATACATCGGGAAGATGTATTACAGCTATTAGATAAACTGAAGAGTAGCAAATCACCTGGGCCGGATGGTATACATCCAAGGGTGTTGAAAGAACTGAAATATGAGATTGCAGACCTGCTATTAGTAATCTCTGAACTATCATTAAAATCATCTCTAATTCCTGAAGATTGGAGGATAGCCAATGTAACACCAATTTTTAAAAAGGGTTCCAGGGGTGATCCGGGAAACTACAGACCGGTGAGCTTGACGTCAGTACTGGGAAAAATGGTAGAAACCATCATAAAGAATAAAATTATTCAGCATTTAGATAGTCCTGGCCTAATGGGAGACAGCCAACATGGCTTTCGACAAGGAAGACCTTGCCTTACTAATCTGTTATGTTTTTTTGACGGTGTGAATAAACAGGTGGACAAAGGTGAGTCGGTTGATATAGTGTATCTGGACTTTCAGAAAGCCTTTGACAAGGTCCCTCATCAGAGACTTTTGGCAAAACTAAAGAGTCATGGGATAGGAGGCAGTGTACTACTGTGGATCAGGAACTGGTTAAAAGATAGAAAGCAGAGGGTAGGGCTAAATGGCCAATTTTCCCAATGGAGAAAGGTGAATAGTGGTGTACCCCAGGGATCTGTGCTGGGTCCTCTGCTTTTTGACATATTCATAAATGACCTGGAAAGTGGAATAACGAGTGAGGTTATCAAATTTGCAGATGACACAAAACTATTTAAAGTTGTTAAAACCCAAGAGGATTGTGGAAAATTGCAAGAGGATCTTGATAAATTGGAAGACTGGGCATTAAAATTGCAGATGAAATTTAATGTGGACAAGTGCAAAGTTATGCACCTAGGGAAGAACAACCCAAACTATGGTTACACGATGCAAGGTTCCACTTTAGGAACCACCACACAGGAAAAAGATTTAGGCGTCATTGTGGATAACATGTTAAAACCCTTGGCCCAGTGTGCAGCGGCAGCCAAGAGAGCAAATAGAATGCTAGGTATGATAAGGAAAGGAATGGAAAATAAAACAAAAGATATTATAATGCCTCTATATCGTTCCATGGTGAGACCGCACCTTGAATATTGTGTGCAATTCTGGTCGCCGTATCTTAAAAAGGATATATCGTTATTAGAAAAGGTTCAGAGAAGAGCCACGAAAATGGTAAAGGGGATGGAAGGATAATCCTATGAAGAAAGGCTAAAAAGGTTAGGGCTCTTTAACCTGGAAAAGAGACGGCTGAGGGGAGATATGATAGAAGTCTAATGAACGGAGTGGAACGGGTAAACGTAGATCGATTGTTTACGTTATCAGAATATAGACAGACTAGGGGACATGCAATGAAGCTACAGGGTAAACTATTTAAGACTAATAAAAGAAAATATTTTTTCACTCAACGTGTAATTAAACTCTGGAATTTGTTACCGGAGGATGTAGTAAAGGCTGTTAGTGTAGCTGGGTTTAAAAAAGGTTTGGACAAGTTCCTGGAGGAAATGTCCATAAACCATTATTAAGAAGGGACCCAGGATATCAATGCTTGACCCAGTACAAGCATTGTGGAACCTGTGTCTTTTGGGGAAACTGCTAGGTACGTATGACCTAGACTGGCCACTGTTGGAAACAGGATACTGGGCTTGGTGGACCTTGGTCTGACCCAGTATGGCATATCTTATGTTCTTATGTTCTATGTTCTCCCTTATCCAGCGAAGAAGTGAAAGCCACTTTCGGGCATTTAGGTGCATGCTTGACACCTTAACATTCGATGCCCTGTTAGCGCACGTTTTAGTGGCCCATTGTACCCTTACTGCCCGAATGTCTCCTACCCAGCCAGGCCTTTTTCGCATGGGAAACCCCTTATAGCTGCTGTCAATGCTCAATAATGCCTGCTACCTTAACATCCTTTAGTAAGCATACCCTTAGTGAAGGTATTACGATATTCTCCAAATTACGTGTTGCTGCATTTGGAAAAAGTACCCAAAGAAAAGGGAGATGCAAATGTCTGCAGGCACTTTTTCCTTATACAGTTTTCAGAGTGAAAGTCTGTATAGGCTTTCTGGCTATGCAGATAACATGAAGATTGACTTCTAAAACATTGTATATCTCTTCACTGTAAATCTGTCGAGCCTCGGTGATTTGTTCACTATGAAAGATTTGGGCAGCCTTTCCTCCACTTTATTTGCTTTAAAAAAATGACATCCCATCATGTGGAATTTCTTCTAAACTATGTTTTGTCATATCTAGTGTGTACTCTCATGCCAACAATGAGAGCAGGGTGCGGAATGCAAAGGGATTAAAAAAATAGAAGGTGATAATAAGACACTGCATCTTCCTGAGATCATTGACAATCAGAGGTCTATAAATGCATTGCATACACTTTGGTCCCTAACCTGCGAATATAGGTGTAGCCAGGAAAGGAGAGCTTTGGGGAGAGACAGGTGTAATTTTATAACAGGATGCCTATGTGTGAAATCCAAAAGGGTGCGTAGTTTAAATCTGTTTTATAAAAGCACAAAATCAAACAAAGCCTCATCCTATGCAGTATGAAAAATGTCCAAATTCACAACCACTTCATAAACTTACAAATAAACATAGACAAATGAATCATGGCTCCTTTTTTATTTTAATATATCAAGCAGAAATGATCACAAGTCAATCCAACACTCAGAGAGCATAGAAGAAGAAATCTATTCCAATATATTAAGAGTTCTTGTAGGGGGGAAGGTCCATCAGACCATCATTGTCCCCAGTGCTCCGATGTGTCCATGGCGAACCATCCACTCTATGGATAAAGGCGAAGGATCACAGTAAGAGATTACTACAGACAGGGTATCCTAAGCATGTAATTCATAAAGCTTACCTGCAGGCTAAATATGTACAAAAAAATTGTAAGGAAAGAATGGATAAACAAGTATGTATTCTCCGCTACTCAGATCAAGCACAGAAGTTAGCGGGAAGCATTTACAAGCACTGGCACATTAGCATTGCACATGGTTTTTCAAACTGGACCTTGCATAGCCTTTACCCGTGCCCAAAATCTCAAGGATATTTGGGTTAAGTCATATTTTTTGATGCAAGACTCGGAGGGCATTTAAGGGACATCATGGCCCATGTGGACATTGCAACATGTGTGCCACATTGATGGATATAGATTCCTGGATGAATTCTGTGAAGAAAACAAAGTACCTTTTGAGACGAGACATGGATTGCTAAATGTCATGGGTAGTTTGCCCATGTGTACTGGTTTATGGTGGTAGACTTGCCAATCTCTTAAAACATGGCTCAGCAAATAGAAGTCCCATTTAAACAAGAACGTCTTTACAGTACATATTGTTCAACATTATGTCGATCACGAACACTGTTGGCAAGATGGTAGCTAATTATAGATGAGATTGAGGAATTTCAAGCTGGCCAGGCAGAACAGTTACTGGCCCGGCTTGAACAGAAATGGATTTTTATGCTTAATGCTGTCCAGCCTGTAGAATTAAATGAAGCAGTGGACTATCAACATTTTGAACTAGTGACCCATTGATAGGCTATTGTCACAGGAGCAGTATCCTATTGAGATGATAGATAGAAACATAGAAATATGACGACAGAAAAAGACCACATGGCCTATCTAGTCTGTCCTTCCATATCAACAACTTCAACAGTCCCCTTTTTACCTTTAGAGATCCTCTGTGTTTGTCCCATGCTTTTTTGAATTCAGTTACTGTCCTCATCTCTACCACCTCCACTGGGAGACTATTCCACGGATCCACTACTCTTTCCGTAAAGAAATATTTCTGCATATAACTCCTGAATCTATCTCCCTTCATCCTCATCCCATGTCCCCTCATAGCAGAATTTGCTTTCAATTGAAAGAGGCTCTCTCCCTGAATATTTATGCCACGGAGGTATTTAAACATTGCAATCATATCACCTCTATCCCGCCTTTCCTCTAACGTATACATATTAAGATCTTTAAGTCTGTCCTCATATGCTTTATGATGAAGACAACTAATAATTTTAGTAGCCACCCTCTGCACTGACTCCATCCTGTTCACATCCTTTTGAAGGTGTGGTCTCCAGAATTGCACACTATACTCCAAATGAGGTCACACCAAAGACTTATACAGAGGCATTATCACCTCCTTTTTTCTGCTAGCCATTCCTCTCCGTATGCACCCAAGCATCCTTCTAGCTTTTGCTGTCGCCTTTTCTACCCGTTTAGCTACTTTAAGATCATCAGACACAACCATGCCTAGGTCCCGCTCTTTTTAGTGGACAAAAGTACTTCACCCCCTATACTATATTGCTCTCTTGGATTGCTGCAGCCCAAATGCATGACCTTACATTTTTTAACATTAAATCCCAGCTGCCAAATTCTAGACCATTCTTCAGGCTTAGCTAGATCCCTCCTCATGTTATCTACACCTATTGCAGATTTTGGTATGATCCGCAAAGAGGCAAACCTTACCCGACAGCCCTTCCGCTATATCACTAACAAAGATGTTAAAAAGAATCGGACCAAGGACAGATCCCTGGGGCACACCACTGGTAACGTCCTTCTCCTCAGAGTGAACTCCATTTACCTGTATTCTTTGTCGCCTCCCACCCAACCAATTTCTAACCCAAGCAGTAACTTTAGGGTCCCTCCCAAGGGTGCTCAGTTTGTTTATAAGTTGCCTGTGAGGAATAGTGTCAAATCTAAATACACCACATCTAGGGCTCTCCCTCGGTCCAACTCCCTGGTCACCCAGTCAAAGAAATCAATCAGATTTGTCTGACAAGACCTGCCTCTGGTGAATCCATGCTTCCTCGGATCCTGTAATCCGCTGGACTTCAGAAACCTCACTATTTTTTTTTTCAGCAGTGTTTCCGATAATTCACTCATCACCGAAGTTAAACTAACTGGCCTGTAGTTTTCAACCACATCCTTACTTCCGCTTTTGTGTAAAGGCACCACATAAGCCTCTCTCCAATCCTTTGGCACCACTCCCGACTCCAACGAGGCATTGAAAAGGTCAGTCAGTGGAGCTGCTAGAACGTCCCCAAGTTCCCTCAGTATTCTAGGGTGTAACCCATCCGGTCCCATTGCTTTGTCTACTTTAAGTTGAGCTAGTTTCTCATGAACACAGTCTTCTGAAAATTGTTCAAGATGTCCCTCGCTTCTGTTCCTGTTTTTGCGTGTTTTCTGAGGTCCTGCTCCTGGTTCTTCATCTGTGAACACAGAACAGAAATATTTGTTAAGCAGTTCCACTTTATCCTTATCAGCTTCTACATATTCCTCCCCTTCACCCTTGAGTCTGACAATACCACTTTTGCCCTTCCTCTTCTCACTAACATATATGAAAAATGTTTTATCCCCCCATTTTATTGCATTGGCTATTTCCTCCTCCTTTTGAATCTTTGCCTTCCTGACTACTTTGCTAGCTTCTCTAAGTTTTTCCAAATATAGATGCCTGTCTTCCTCTCTTTGTGATCTCTTGTATTTCATGAAGGCCTCCCTCTTTTTCTTCACTTTTTCAGCTACTTCTTTCGAAAGCCATAGCGGTCTCCTTTTCCTTTTACCTTTATTTACCATTTTAACAAAAAGGTTGGTTGCCCTTAAAATATCCCCTTTCAGTTTTGCCCACTGTTTTTCTACATCCCCCAGCTATTCCCATCCCACTAACGACTCCCTGAGGTATTGACCATCTTGGCAAATTTAGTCTTCCTAAAGTCTAAGATCCTCACCTTTGAAGGGATTCTAACAACCCTAGTCCTAATACTGATCCACACCATCTGGTGATCACTGGATGCAAAATGATCTCCCACTACAACATCTTCGAGGCTGAGCACCTATTGGCTGGGCATTTGTCTGTCTTCCCTGCTTCCATTTAAAAAGTCTCCGATTGAGGGGCGTTTCTATTCTTGAAGGGGTTTCTATTGTCTGCTTGGTCCTAGTCCTGAGGCAGTCCGTAAAGAGAAGGGTGAAACTCGAGTCAACTACATAGTGGGATGAGCAGTGACAACGAGCTCTGAGGATTGGGTGTTATCTAATAGCAGCTAAGTTCTTTAGAAATGTTAAATGCATTTAAAGATCATAAAAAACTAGTCGTTGGCCTATGACTGAAAGTGTGGGGCTTTAAAAGACATATAGTTGCAGCGAGGAACAATTCTGTAAGTGCAATCCCTGACCTCGGTACTGAGGCCTTTCCCAATACCTCAGTGGAGGGGCAGGAGTCCAACAATTGAAAAGGATAGGGTAGGTCTCTCGCGCCTTGTTTGATACCCTCCTTTTTGAATAATTAGAGTGGATGGTTTACCGTGATTCTTACTTTATTTGGTTGTCTATGAGGTGTAAGGGCTGTTGGGAGTTTCTTATTTTTGGTATTCTTATTTTTGGTATGTGTCCATAGCATGTATTCCGATGTGTCCATAGCATGTCTATGTGTTTTGCAGAGCTGTGTCAAAGGGATATATTCCTTCAATTAGCAGATTCAGGCTTCTCACTGGTCCTTCAAAGGATCCAAGGGACTTGGTAAAGCAGAAATCGCTGAGCTTACCATCATTTTATAAAAGCAACACAGGTGTCTCTGTGTTTTTATACATTAGGCTCCCAGATCCAGCCCTAGCAGAGCAAAAATACATTGCACACATTTGCACTTGCTCTGAAGGAGGTAGAAATGGGTTCATGTATTCAATACATGTGCACGCATATTTTGTAAAAGTATGTGAATACATAGCAAATTTACCTCCAGCCTGTTCAAGCTAGAACCCCCACCTCCCTCCCCCACATAGAGTACATAAAAGTAGGCACAGACTTTCCATGGATTGGCTTTTCATTCAAAAGGCAGGAGAGCAATTTTATAAAAGCCTTTTCAGCAGGAAAACAGATTTTATATGTGGAAAAAGCTTTATGAAATTATCCCTTGTCTGCCATGACCATTTTACCCACTATATACTTCAAAAGCAAAGAAGCATTTTATTAGTTTTCATTTCAGATGTTATATGATTTTTCTCTTTTAAAGCACAAAATGCCATCAAGCTAGTTAGAGGGTATCAGCAGAGTAGAAACTAGCTGAACCCCAGATGCCTTGTAAATCTTTAGTGTTACTATTCAAAACAAATGCTTTCATGCAGAACCAGACCTGAAACTTGACCTGGTCATGGTTGTTTAGACTATAATGATTGTAAAATGGTTTTATTAGGTAATGTTGAAAATAATCTGAAAATGATTATGAGCTTGAAGGAATTTGCAGTCTTTCTTTGGTATTACACTATCGCACATCATTTGTACTCATTCAGGAAATGTTTCTGTAGGATCAGTGGCAGAAGTTCCTATACAACAATTTTGAAAGGACTTGCAGATTGAGAGGAGTCCAGCTAAGACGATCCAGGAGCAGTTGCAATTGAGATTGCCTGTACTTCAGGGGCCTGCATCTCCCTCCCCCTTTTTTTTCTTATCTTGGGACCTCCTGTACTGCAGGGGCCACTTGGATACAATTTACTTCACTGTGTCACGATAATGTCATCACAGGGAACATATTATGGCAGGGATGAAGCTAACTCATTAGGCAGGATAGGTTGGAAATGCATTTATTTCTTTGCCTTTCTAAGAGTCAAGGTGGTTTACAATAAACTCTGCACAAACGAATAACTCCTTGAGTACATTGTAATTTTTACATATAAATAGTAGGAACGAGTTCATTTGTTTAAGCACAAGAAATACACCATCTCCATTACATGGTAAGTTTCTAAGTTTTACATATAACTAATGGGAGCAACCGGGTATATTTGTAATGTTCAGAAAATGCAACAGTTTCATGACATAATTATATACATGTTGAGCTATTTACAGGTTTTCTGTAGTTAGTTTACAGCATGCTTATAATTTTACAAATTAATCAAGCAAGAACGCTTGTACAGGAAAGGTATATCCTGCAGCAGCAACAAAGGTATAACAACACTGTAGCAATTCGGATAAACAGAAAATATCTATAGTCCCCAAAGGGGGGAGGTGCGAAAAAGAAAATAATCTGTTAGGATGAGGAATCCCAACTGAAGTACCAAGAATAAATTACATATTAAAGATAGTCATAGCTGAGGGCCCAAGACATAATTTTACGCACGGCTAATAACATCCTCAACAAGAGTAGAAACTACTGGAATCCTAGCACAAATAAATGCAGATAGATATTCAGGCTGAAAAAAAAATAAACTTCTGTGCTTTAAGAACAACTATACAGTTACAAGGAAAGTGCAAGAGGAAAGAAGCTCCAAGTTGCAACACTCCTGGTTTTAATAACATAAACTGCCTACGTCTTTTCTGTGTCTCTCTTGATACATCTGGAAAAACTGAGATCTTTAAACCATAAAAAAAATTTGCTCTTTTCTTATAGTAAAGCTTTAACAACCATTCCCTATCTGAAGGTAAAGCAAAAGTAGCAAGCAGAGTAGAAACCAGCAACTTATCTGTAGTTGGTGATTGGAGAAGATCAGACACATTCGGAAAATCCATGTCCATAGTCACATTAGTAGCCCTCGACTCCCTCTTGCCAGCTGGTAAATAAAACACCTTTGTAACAGGTGGTATCAAGTTCAAGGGAACAGAAAGTGTCTCTTGTAAATGCTTTTTGAATAACTCCATAGGAACCAAACCCCGAATCACAGGAAAATTCAACACTCTAACCTTTGCAGACCTGGTAGAGTTCTCCAGCGTCTCTATCTTCATCTGTAGGGCAATGTTATCTTTAACTAGAGTCGTGGATAGATCAGAAGCATGGTTTAACCTCTGGTCAATACTCTCCACGTTTTCTTGGGTTTCTACCATTCCAATATCCAACTTTGTAATGCACTTCTCCAGAAGGGAAACTTTCATAGAAGACAAAGACAGCTGTTGACCCACCGCCTGCGACAACATGGCAATGGTTTCCATAATACTACCAAGGGTCACAGATAGCAGGCAAGAAAGATCCAAGGAAAAAGGAGCAGAGGCACCAGATGGATTATCCCTCAAAACGCCAACTTCACCTTCACTCTGAAGAGGAACACACACCTCAACAACATTCCCCATGGGCAGATCACCTGGGCTCCCAAGGACCATTCCTATGCTAACTTCCTCCAGCATGCCCCGTCTCAGAGCCATAGACTCACTGCCTTATGACAAATCAACGGCTCCAATTGCTGAAGGGGTATCAGGAGAGCCCAGAGGGAGAGGCAGAGATCGTGCATCCGGGGAGAGAGTTATATCCAAGCCAGAGGTCGCCAAACGTTCCTCCGCTCGTGCCCCAACACCTGCTTGAATCTCTGCTTCGCTATCTTAGAAAGCTGCACCAATTGATCCATGGGGCCTACCAAGGAAGGTAAAGGCTCAATGGGGTAACTTCTTGATTTGCCTTTGTGCTTAGCATTGCAGCATACTCAAACCTCAGCCCCATCTTACTTAAGCCACCCCTCTATAGCATGCTTAATTATGAGCACAGAGAGATGGAGTAGTTTGTTAGAGTAGGGCATGTATCTCATGGGGATTCTCAGAGTGGTAGTTGGTGGTCTGATGTGATAGCGAAATTGTCAGGCCTGAGGGGGTAGGGGGCCTTACTCATGGTGTGGTCTAGGCCAAAGGATTTGGCGAACAGGTAGGTCTTTAGTCTTTTCTGGAAGTCAGCAAGATCATCTATGGTCCTTAGTTCAGCAGGTAGTATGTTCCAGATGACAGTGACATAGAAGGTGAAGGCGCGGTTGCATATTGTCTTATTACTCTCTACTCTTTGGGGTAGTATGGTAAGGAGATTCTGGATGGTGTGTCTTCTTAACCTGTTAATTCTGGTTAGTGTTATTAGGGAAGTAGGCATTCTGCTGACTGCTTGTGAATCACCTTAAAAGTGGTGAGTATTGCCTTGTACTTGATTCTGGCATGAATGGGGAGCCAGTGTAATTGTTTCAGATATGGGGGTAATATGGGAGTTCCGTGGGGCACTGAAGATGATTTTGGGCAGCAGTATTTTGGGCTAGTTGAAGTGTTCTTAGGTAAACCATGATAGATTATGTTGATGTAGTCTAGTGTCGGGCTCAATAATGCTGGTTTAAGCAGGGGGCATAGATTCTTCAGAGTCCATAGCTTGATGCAAGTTGCTTTAGCAGTAATTTTAATCTGTGAAAGTAGGTTTAGATCTCGGTCAACAGTGATGCCCAAGTACTTGACATCACTTTTGACCTGTAGCTCTTTGCCAACCAGACTGTTTGTGGTTGGTTGAATGATATATCTTCATGTAGTTAATGGCGTGGTTGTGAAGATTTAGCCATCATACTACTGCCCCAAAGCAGTCTGATAATATGTGGTTTGGATTAATTGTGGAGAATAATGCATAGATCTTAATATCATCAGCACAGATCTTGTATTAAATATTATAATCTTGAATTAGGGAATACAACTGTTGAAAGTAAATGTTGAACAGGAGGGCTGAGAGGGAGGACCATTGTGGTATGCCTTGCTGTTGGGTGAAGGGGTGTGATTTCTGAGGTCATAGCCCTGACCTGGTTACAAGGTCCCTGCAGTCTAATGGAATTCTACAGCAGTCCCCAGGAACTCCTGTAGGTTTTCCAGGTACTGGCTAACAGCGATGCCATCAATAGCCTGCCTACACTGCACATCCAAAGATCCATATCTCCAAGGGCATGTGAGCTGCCTTGGGCTCAGCATCCAGGGTGAGCTGCCAGAAGCGCTGGAGTTGGAAACGAGAAAAAGCATCAGCTTTTTCATTGCTCTCCCCGAGGTCGTGCCTGGCCGTGATGAATGCATTTAATTCCAGGCTCAGAAATACCAGCCTCCTGACCAATCTCATCATCCTCCCCATCTTAACTATTTGTTTATTGATGGTGAATACCACTGCTACATTAGCAGAGTGGAAGACAATTCTCCTGTCAGTGAACTGGTGTTTCCAGAGAACCATGGCCACCACAATCGGGAACATCTCAAGGAGCGTTATATCCTTGGTTACATCAGTTTGGTGCCACTCCACCATCCAACACTCCTGGCACCATTGTCCCTTCAAGTAAATACTGAAGCCCACCCCACCTTGGCCTTGGGCTTGGACTGCGGCCTTCAAGGCTGCCGCTTTCCCAGCCAGCAGGCGCATCACCATGTCTGTGGTGTCTATTTCTAACCTCAGAAATGGCAGGCACTGTGCCAGCCCTTCTATTTTATTCACTTCCAACAGTACCCCTAGCTCAGCAGCCTTCCTCTGGAATGTCCTCAGATTACTCTGGCATCCCTGCCTGTCCCCCACAATAAGCAGAAAATCATCCAGGTAACGTATGATTCTTCCTTGCCGTAACTCCTTTTCCACCACCCATTGGAGGGCAGAGCTGAACTCCTCGAAATATGTGCAAGATATGGAGCACACGATCGGGAGGCATTTGTCCACATACTATTGTCCCCCGAAGTGCATCCCTAGCAGGTGGAAGCTGTCAAGTTGGATCAAGAGCAACCTAAAGGCAGATTCTACATCCATATTTTCTAGCCATGCCCCAGCCCCAAGGCTCTGGAGCATCTCAAGGGCTTGGTCTACTGAGGCACACTTGACCAAGCAAGCCAATGGGTCCAGGTGGTCATTCACTGATGCACCAGCAGGGTAGGACAGGTGGTGTATGAGCCGGAACTCCACAAGCTCCTTCTTTGGGACCAGGCCCAATGGGGAAATGATCAAGTTGGCAAGGGGGCTGCTCTCAAAAGTGCCCGCAGTCCTGCCCAGTTCTGTTCCTTGCGGAGATTCATTCATCCCACCTCCTTCTGCTCCAGAGCAAATTTTTAGTTCCTAGTCCCCCATGGGTCCAGAGAGTCACTGAAAGGAATAGTGAAACCTATATAAAACCCTCAATCAACCAGCATACTTTTTTATAATCGTACTCCTGAAAATTCATCCCCAGAGCCCTGACATTGGCAGGCATAAAGGCCCATTCCTGCCAGGTAGCCTCAACACAGTCACTGGAGGACTTCTCCCTGCTTCTTCTGCAATGGACCTGGGGGTGCCCTTCTCCACATGTGACGCATGCATGTCTGTATTTGTAGGTATTATTAAACCTGCAGGACCTGACGTTGAACAGCCTGCATACGTGTGGGGTAGCTGGGTGGCACGGGGTGGGCCCTGCTGTTCCCAATGTTGGGCCTGCTGTCTCCCTGAAATGGCTGCGGAGCCTCCTGAAACCTACCAGGCCAAATCCCCACTGTGACATCACTAGCTCTACTGCTCCGCTGGCCTTGCATTAACTTTATCCACAGGTCAATTTTCTTCCTGTCCCAGCTAAGCTCCTTGTTGCCCGCCTTATTCCAATGAAACTGCTTGTTGTACTCCCACCAGGTGTTACCCCTGTACACCCGGTAGGCCTCGCAAATACTATCTTGGTATTTAAAGAGACCCCGACACTGCTCAGGGAGTTTTTCGTCAACCTCACTGACCAGTATCCGAAAAGCCACGCATTAGTTTGTATCAGTTGCGACATTCACAATTCTCATCGCTCCTCTAGATGAGCAGTGAAAAGATGTCCACGTATTTGCCCTTCCAGATTTTCTCTCTCTTGGCAGCAGGCATGTGTCTGTCCAAAGTGCTAGTAGTGCATATGTATTCCGCCAGCTGAAGCTCAGAGACCAACATCCCTTCCCCAGCTTGGGAGGTGGGGAGAAGGTGGTCCTTGCACTGATGGCTCCCGCAGCACCTTGCACCACCTGGGTACTGCCAGGGGCTGTGGTGGGACTGGCTATGATCTTCACAAAGGCCTGCAGCAGCCCCTCCATGCCTGCCAGTTACCCTCGGCCATACACCCAACCCTCCACACCTGAATGAGTCCCGCTCAATGGATCCCGGTCATGTCCCTGACCTGGTTCACCAGGTCACGCATATCTGGGGACTCAGTCGCCTGCCCATCACCACTGCATGGTGGGGGCAGGTTGCTTGTTGCCAGTCCCAAAAACCATTCTTCCTTGCCCTGCCACAGACTCTCTGCATCGCTAAGCACCATGTCATCCTGCAGGGGCCCCACCATCACTGATTTTATTGCTTTTCTCTTTGCATCTATTCTCCTTGCTTTCTCCAGCTGTCCTTGACGATCCATTGCACTTCTTCGCCTCTTTCTTTGCCGGTCCACTGTCACTGCCTCTGGAACGATGCTGCTTGGCCGTGCTGGAAACCGCTCGCAGAATCCTCACTCCACCGATGTCCAGATCGCCACTGTGCTCACCCTCACTGGCCCAAAGCCATCTCCAGGGATCAATCAGTCAAGGTCGTTCCACAGTCAAGGTCATTGGAGGAACCCATTGCACACAGCCTGCTGCAGGAACCTTTAATCAGCAGTAGGTTGCACCATTGCCTTGCAGTTCTCCCCCTAACAGCCTTGTTTCCCCCAGTGTCCTGGCTGGCCGTGGGGTTGGCCACATGGTCTATGCTGAACCCCCTCTCCTCCTGCTGCTGCCTCTGCACTCCTTCTGTTGCTGCTTTGCCTGCGACCCCTGTGGTTCCCCCAGTAACTGACTTTGCAGCCTCTGTCCTCTTCCTTACCACAGAACTCCAAACACTCAGACCAGCCCAAGGGCGAGCCGCTGCCACTATGCAGGGGGTGTCTCACACTGGCAGAATCAGACGCTGCTACTGCCATGCTATCAGAATCTCCAGCTATGCCTCACGCCGGACCGGAGGTAATACCGCCATCCTGCTCTTCTCCAGAGGGGGAGGGGGGTAGGAGTAGCAGCTATGCTGCAATGTTGTCGAGAAATGAAGGAGTGGCCCTTGCCCTCCTTCCTTTATCTCCGGCCGACTCTCCCCTCCCCCCTTTCCTCCGCCTATCCCCCTTGCTCCTCCTCCTGCCCTTCCCCATCCAGGTGCCCTATTATGGGGACTGCCCCCAATTGGTGCCGACCCACCATTCCTTGTAGACAAATAGAAAGTAAGCGCTCACTAACTGTATTGTATTTCATTACACTTCTTGCAAGTTTTTTCTTAAATATAAATGCAACACCATCTTTTATTTGTCTTTCATTTCCAGCATAGTATTCCATGTGATAATCAGGTTTAGTGTGCCTGATGCCAGTCCATTTCAGTTCATTGACACCCAACAGATTGAGTTGTGCACATTCCATTTTATTCTTGACCTCTTCCAGCCTTCCTTGGTTCATGCTTCATATGTTGCATGTCCCAATATGTAAGACATCTTTGCAGCTTCTGACTCTCATTTCATGCACATCTACATCAGTATTCAGACATCCTAGGAACGTTATCCTAACTGCATAACAAATGCTGGCTTTACGCTGAAGAGTCTTCAGCTCTTCCCCAGTAGCCATTGAGTGCTTTCCGACTTGTGGGGGCTCATCTTTCAGCACTATATTGCAATTTGTTTTGTTGTGGCTATTCATTAGGTTTTTGTGGCAAGATACAGAATTAGATTGCCAGGTCTAAAATCAAAATAAACTGAACCATCTAATTTCTCAACAAATAGGGGTGTCCTACACGGAGCAGCGGGTTCACCCCTAAACAAAGACATGGGGAGGGGTGGCCTGCACAGAGTGGCAGGTGCACCCACTCCTGCCATCTTACTGGGCAGACTAGATGGACCATACTGGTCTTTATCTGCCGTCATTTACTATGTTACTATGTCTATCTTCCATGCAGGTAGTGCCAATGTTGTAGCTAGTGTTTTGGTATATACAGCCGAAAATGTGTAAAGTTATAGAGTAGTAATAAGCTTATTCAAAATTTAAAAGGAGTCACTCCTCACTAAAAGCATTGGATTTGCCAAAATGCTAGCATTGGGGTAACTTTTCAGGTGAGGTGGATCAGTCTGACAGCAGTGTGTGCAGTGAGCTGTCCTTCGGAAGCTTGGACTGATTGCATGTATGATATTTGCACATATAAACGTTTTAGTTTATTTTTATGAATTGAATGATACTTTATACAAAAACGGATGTAACTGAATATAACCTTTGAACAACAGACATATGGGGTTAATTTTCTGAATTTTTTAAAAGTGGGCTCAGATTATATGATACCTCTAAAAGATTTTTTTGCTACTTCTTGTTAATTATATATAACCAAACTAACCACTAAGAGTGAATATAAAGTGACTAAATATTTTTTGTCTGAAGTTTTTGCCTTGAGAGAATTCTCCCTCTTGAAGCGTAACTTCCCTTTTAATCAAAACTGCGGTACAAAAACCGCTAGTAAAATATCGTGAAATAATTGCACACCCTTTCCAGTGCTATATCAGAATAAAATCATTTCCAACGAACCAAGATCCCAGTCACTTCAAAGAGATCAATTTGAACGCTCTACCCACTTTTTGCAGTCATTTTCGAACACAGTACTGCGTTTAGGGCCAAGTCATCTCTATCTGGCCCTGTCTCAACGCTTAATATTACTGTAAATATATTGGATATGATGTACTTAATCCATTGAGGCGTCTAGCTGAGACTTTTTCTCCCACGAAGACGCTTTTCATAATTCAGTCCAACTTGCTGATTTACACATGGCATAGCATTACAAGATCAGAAACAAGAGTATAAAATCAGTTATCATTCTTAGATTTCACTTGTGAGTGAATAAGCAAAACAGGTCCTTCTACTGTCACAAATTCAGGACAAAATGTATCAACCTGATAGGCAACAAACATCAATTCACTGCAAAATGATGTTCCCTAATGATGATGATGGCATGGTGCAGAGTCCGCTGTCCAAGTCATTCCTTGAGCTGACAGTAGGGAAAGGAATAGCAGCTCATAAAGTCCATGGAGCCAATCTCCCTCTCAGCAAGCAATCAAGCATGCAATGAGATAGGCAGGTACAAATGCACTGCTCGGGCTTATATGTTATACACCATGGCCTAAATGTTCGAGATAATCAATAGAATTGTGCAAGAAAGATTGTTGCTGAGATCAATTCTCAGTTGTACCACCACTTGGAAGAATGGGACCTCACAAACACTATTACTGTTTTCTTTTTTTTTTTTTTTCTTCTTTACTATATCTTACAAAAATAGCCAAGGAAACACTTGACCAAACCCCACCCCAAAAATTAATGAAATTGTACATACGGATACTCATATACTAACTATGAAAATGCTCGCGAGTTGGTAACCATATTTTCATTAATTAGAAATTTCCATAAACTCTATGTAAAGTAGATTTCATGCAAAGATTTACTACTACGTGTTCTTTTGCCAAGTAACATAAAGTGTAGTGGTATGTGTGTACACTTGGCAGGTCTATGAATGGCTTGTTGACCACATCGGCACCAATGTGCATGGCAGCAAGTGTGAGCCACATAAACAGTGAGACAAAAACATGTGGGGTAGGAGAAGCCTCCTCAGTATGGACAGCTGTAGTATCCTCATGGTCTGAGATGCAGTATGGTTATCAATAGGATGACAGTTTGACTCCCACTGAATCTTCTGTGTTGATTCATACAGGTGACATAAGCAGACATAGCCGCTTTACTGATTGTGGTGTAGCAGCAAAAAACACTGCTATTACTTTTGATGGTATGACAACATCTGACAATTAGACACACATCCCTCAAAGGCAGGAGATAGGATGAGGAGGACATACAAGCAACACTTCCTGTTTTAAGCACTGCTGTACACAGACAGGGTCACAGGGCAGCAGCAGGGGAGGAAGAACAGTGGAGGGTTAGATGGGATGGGATGAAAGTATCCAACAAACATCATCAATATCTGTAAAAAAGACAAGGAACTGCATACCACAGGCCCACTTTTTGAAGGCTGCAATAAATGGGCAATGCAAAGAGCATTCATGTCATATGTATTGTCCCACAGTCCGAAAGAACACAAACGAGCCAACCTCACACCAATACCTCTGCTGAGGCAAACCATGCCCTCCCCAGGCCATCTGTAATGTTGCCATGCCTCCACTGCTGGGGCTGTGTCTGTGAATATGTTGGTCATGTCTATTGCAATAACACCCAGATCACAGTTGCATTATTAAAATGGACTGGGGAAATCCAATACTTACCCCTGGCATAAGCAGCATGGAATCTGTTTACCTTTTGGGAACCTGACAGGTACGTGAGACCTGTAAAAAGGTATGGGTGACCAACATGGAGCAGTGGCTAAACCTCTAAACAAAGGCATGGGGAGGGATGACCTGCATGGAGCGGCAGGTGCACCTACTCTTGTCGCCTTTCTGGGCAGACTAGATGGACCATATTGGTCTTTATCTGCCATTATATACTATGTCACTATTGGAAACAGGATACTGGGCTTGATGGTCTTTTGGTCTGACCCAATATGGCAACTACTACTACTACTACTGCTTATCATTTACATAACTACCACCTAATATCAGGGCAATCACTAACTTAACCCAGTTTATGAAGGCACTCAAGCATCACCTCTTCCTCAAATACTACCCGGACAACAACGCGTCAAGCCACCACCCCCAGCGAATGTAGCTACACCAACATTCCCAGCTAGCTACACCAACCTTCCCAGGAAACTATCCATGATTACTGAGCTCTGTGTTACATGTACTGTCTTGACGCCTGTATGTAAATAGTTACACCTATGTTATCCAAGTTCCGATTACCTATTCTCTGTAAACACAGAACAGCTTGTTGTTCTGGTGAATTTATGTTCCATGTAAACAACACTGATGCTGAATAGCACGGTATAAAAGAGATTGTAATAAATAATAAATAAATAACGCTACAAGGTATATGCAGCGCTGCACAGGCACATGTAAAAGATGGTCTCTGCTCATAAGAGCTTACAATCTAGTCAAGACAGACAATACAACAGCTGAGGACAGGGATACATCCAGGAAATGGTAAGGAGATAGATACGAGAATAAGCAGTACAGGATCCAAAAGCAGCCTTGACGAGGTAAGCTTTTAGAAGGGATTTGAAAAGGGTCAGAGATGAAGCCTGATGTATAGACTTTGGTAGTTTGTTTCAGGCATAAGGAGCAGCAAGGTGAAAACATCAAAGTCTAGAGTTGGCAGAGGAAGAAAAGTGCACAGACGGAAGTAATCTGCCAGAAGTGTGTAGCTCAAAAGGAGGGTCATAGAGAGACATAAGAGAGGAGCAGCAGAATGAATGCGCTTAGAAGTCAGTAGGAGAAGTTTGAACTGGCTATGGAAACGGATAGGGAGCCAATGAAGTGACTTGAAAAGAGAGGTTATATAAGCATATAGGGACGGCAGAAGGTAAATGGCACAGCTAAGTTTTGAACAAATTGAAAGGGAGAGAGATGATTTAGAGTGAGACCAGCAAGGAGGAGGTTGCAATAGTCTAGATGGGAGTTGACTAAAGAGTGGATAAGTGTCTTAGTAGCGTGTTCAGAAAGGAAGGGGCAAATGTTGTTGCTATTATAGAGAAAGCAATGACAGCTTTTTGCTATCAGTTGAATGTGTGTGAAGAAGGAGAGGAAGAGTCAAAGATGACCCAAAGGTTGCGAGCCAAAGAAACAGGGAGTAGTAGAGTGTTATCCACAGAGACTGAGAAAGGAGGAAGGCAGGAGGGGAAAGGTAGGTTTATGGGAAAAAAATAAGAAGCTCACTTTTGCCCATGTTCAATTTCAAATGGTGGTGAGTCATCCAGCAATGTCAGGCAGTCAGAGATCCAGGCCTAGACTGCGGGAGAGAGATCAGGTGTGGAGAGATAGATCTGAGAGTCATCAGTGTAAAGATGGTACTGAAAACCATGGGAAGAGATTAATGCACCAAGAGACTTGGTATAGAGAGAGAAAAGGAATGGGCACAGGACAGACTCCTGGTATACCCCAAGTGAGAGAGGGATAGCAGTAGAGGAGGATCAACCAGAACAAACACTGAAAGTGCAATGGTAGAGATAACCAGGACAGCACAGAGTCCTTAAAACCAAGCAAGCTGTTGCGGAGAAGGAGGTATTCAACAGTGTCAAAAGCAGCAGAAAGGTCAATGAAGGATGAGGATTGAGTAAATACCCTTGGATTTAGCCAGGAACAGGTCGTTGGAGACTTTGGCAAGAGCTGTTTCAGTAGAATGTAAAGCCAGATTGCAATGGATCCAGAAGGGCATGAGAAGAGAGAAAGTCAAGGCAATGGCAGTGAACTATATATTCAAGTAGTTTAGAAATGAAGAGGAGGAGGGGGATGAGTTGATAATTAGAAGGACAGGTAGAGTCAAGTAAGAACATATGAAATGCCATACTGGGTCAGACCAAGGTCCATCAAGCCCAGTATCCTGTCTCCAAAAGTTGCCATTCCAGGTCACAAGTACCTGGAAGGTTCCCAAAAAGGTATGCATGTTCCACAATGCTTGTTACAGGGTAAATAATGGATTTCCTGGGTCCTCTTTAATAATGGTTTATGGACCTTTCTTCCAGGCACTTGTCCAAGCCTTTTTTTTTAACCCAGCTACATTAATAGCTTTTATTACACTTTCCGGTAAAGAATTTCAGTTTGATTACACAGTGCGTGAAAAAATATTTTCTCTTGAGGAGGGGTCTCTCTTGAGGGTTTCTTGAGAAGAGGTGTGACCACACATACTTGAAAGCTGCAGGAACAGTTGCAGTGGAGAGCAATAGGTTGAGAATGTGAGAGATGGAAGGGATGACAGTGGAGGAAATAGAGCTTAGGAGACAGGTGGAAATAGGATCAGAGAAGCAGGCAGTAAGTTTGGAGGAGGAAAGAAGATGTGTGATTTATTCCTCAGAGATCTTAGAAAAGGAAGAGAAGGTGGCAGATGATGAGGGGAAGAATTGGGAAAGAAGAGGGGGAAGAAGGGAAGAGACTGATCTTGGGGGAATTGGAGTGTAATCTTAGATGGCCAAAGTTTGGTCAGAAAGATAAGGAAGAGTCGAAGGCAGAGGTACCTTGAGGAGAGAGTTGAGAGCTGTAAAGAGATAGTGAGGGTCAGAGGCAAGACGGTCAGGTGGACATAATAATTTTGTTTGGTGAGAGCTATGACTGACTGGAAAGAAGCAAACATGAATTTGAAGTGTAGAAAGCCCACAAGGGTGCGGGATTTGGACCAAATGCACTCAGCTGAAAGGGGACAGAAATGTAAATAGCAGGTAGTTGAAGACTGCCAGGGCTGGGGTACAGTACACCTCACAGGATGTGGCATGGGTCGAGCAAGAGCTTACTGAGCAGAGGAAAGTATGGTGTTATAGGAAGCTACTGCCTCAGACTCCAATGGCATAGTGGAGGAAAGAGGTGATGAGACCGTAGTGGACAGAGCCAAGGGTCGATAGCATGAAGGTTTCTAAAAAGGTTGGAGGAGACTGGCTGAGATTGAGGTGAGGGGTAATGAAGAGAGTAGCTTAGCAAGTTATGGTCAGATAAAATATGAACTGAGGTACAAAAATTAGAGGGAAAACAATTACAGAAGAAGAAAAAGTCAAGGCAGTGACCATGCTGTTGAGTGGGGGCAGTAGAGCAAAGTTGGAGGTTGAATGAGGAGGTAAGGGAAATGAGCTTTAAGGCATAAGGGTCAGCTAGTTTATCAATATGAATGTTAAAATCACTGAGAATAATGGAGGGGGAATATGAATCCAGAAAGAAGAAAAGCCATGAGCCAGTCAATGATAAAGTTAGAGGTGGACTGGTCAGTGAGTCGATAAATAACAACTATCCAGAGAGGTAGTGGAGTAAAAATGTGGATCGAGTGGACATAAAAGGAGGGAAAAGAGTGAGACTGGAGCAGAAGAAGGGGTTGAAATTAGCAGGAATGGGAGAGTAAAAACCCAACACCACCACCATGGCCAGTGGGATTGAAGCTGAGTCTTCTGGAAGGAGCCAGGTCTCACAGCAAGAAGCTGGAGAGAATTAGAGATAAAGAGGTCATGATGAAAGGCAAGCTTCTTAAATATGGAGTGTGCGTTCCACAAGGTGCATGAGAAAGGGAGAGAGAAGGGGGAAAGGAGAGGGATATGAATAAGATAAGACCAATAGCATGGAGATCTGTCATGGGAGAATGAGAAAAATCTAGGGGGCCCAGGGTTGGGATTGATATCTCCAGATGATAGGAGGAGAAGCGAGCAGGGCAGAGAGGAGACAGCACGGCAATAACGAGGGTGAGGTGTTAGCTGAAAGAGAGGAAGAAATGGGGAAGCTTAAGAGCTGATAATAGGATAGATGACAAGATAGTGGGAAAAGTGAGGATGGTAAAGATGGTATGGTAAGGGGGAGGGCTTGAGGTTGTTGGTATGAGGGGAGAAGATTAGGAAGTGTTAACAATAGGAAGAGAAAGAGATGTTGAGCTATAGGAAAGAGATGGAGAAGAGATCAGAAATCAGAAGAAAATAGGAAGGATAGGAAAGAGAAAGATCTAGGAGATTAGGGTGTTTCAGGAACTAACAGAAGCAGCTATTTGGAACTAATCAGAATGTAGATGATAAAAGCCAAACTTGTTTGCTGACTTTTATATGAGTGAAAGTACAGAAGATTTGAAAAGTATAATTGAATAGCTATCTAAGAATTCAGAAGGACATCCAAAATAGTGCAGGCAGACAGTTTCCACGTGCCAATCCCTGAACAAAACAGGCCTGGATTGAAGGATTTTCAGACAGCCCCCAGCAGGTTGGGAACCATTAGAAAGAGGCTGTGCTGAGTGGTGGCAACAGACACAGGATTTTTGAATGTGTTCAGCTGCACGATTGTGACTAAAAAGGGCAGTGATGGCGAAGTTTAAGTTATATCCTTAAAAGATCCAGGAGGCAGATCAAAGGTCTGAAAACCATGTAAATGCCGCTCTACGGGATATTCACTGAATATCCTTGCCTGCTGCCACAACATGCCCTGATGCTAATCAGTTAGCATTAGGGCGTGCTGGGTGTGTTCTGGGGCGGCACCTGTCACTAACTGAACAGCGGCTCAACATCTCTGCTGCCTGGTTATGGTGAAAGCATGGTGCAGGAAACCTTGGCCTAACTTTCAATGCAGAAGCTAACTGGACAGCAGCTGACTAGCGCCAACCCCCCTTGTAGCTTCGTGAAAATCTAGACAACCTGGATATTCAATGCCGAAGCCAAGATATGGCTCCAGCATTGAATATCAGAGTTGAAAGATCAGCGCCGGTGGTAATCCGCTTTAGCAGTGTTAGCCGTCAGTGCTGAATACAGCACCCTCAGAATATAGCTGTAATCAGGCAGGATTTACATCTAGGAAAATGGCAGTAAAAGAAGATTATTACAATACACCTTTTGTCATTTAATCAAATGTACCTTGTACAGGTATAACGTTGCTGTTACTGGAAGGGGTTTTATTTACAGTACTAAATGACACCTGGTGAAATTGACCAGAAGATGCGTCCTCTTCCCATCATCAGGTCCATCCAGCCAATCACTTGTTCTCTCAGTCCTCTCTAAGCTGACCTCGCATCTCTACAGTTGTGGTCAACATTATTGGCACCCTTGTATTTTAGGTATGTTATGTACAATATCTTGAGAAATATATTAAGTTTTATCATTTCATGTAAGCCCTAAAGTTGCCTCAACGTTAAGTTCTGTTATGTTCCTATATCATCGTTACAAACCCCTAACGTTGGCTTCAAAGTTAAGTTCTGTTTAACCTGTTACTTGAAAACCACCTTGAATCTAAGATAAGGCAGTATATAAAACCAGCTAAATAAATAAATAACTGGAAATATTCCAACTGTATGTCATCATAATATTTTAATACTATGTTCAAAGATATACAACAAGAAAAAGATGTCTGTGCAAACTTAGACGTAGTAATTTCTGTGCAACTTAGATGTAGTCACTTCTGAGAAACATAAGAACATAAGATATGCCATACTGAGTCAGACTAAGGTCCATCAAGCCCAGTATCCTGTTTCCAACAGTGGCCAATCTAGGTCACAAGTACCTAGCAGTTTCCCCAAAAGACACAGGTTCCACAGTGCGTATATTGGGGCAGGATTAATGACCTGGACAGAATTAATGGCACCCTTCACTAATATTTGGTTGCAAAACCCTTGGCAGTGATGACAGCCTCCCAAATGTTTCTTGTAGCCATTTATAAGTTTCATACATCTGTCTGCTGGTAGTTTCTCCCACTCTTCAACTGTGATTTGTTCCAGCTCATGAATGTTTACAGGATTCCTATTACCAATGGCAGATTTGAGCTCTTTCCTAAGGTTCTTGATTTATATTGCTGGCCAGTTTAAAACAAACCATTCATTCCTTTTTAACTATTCTTTTCTACTTTTGGCTGTATGTTTGGGTCATTGTCCTACTGCAGGACCCATGACATTTGACCCAGACCTAGCTTTCTAACAAGAGGTAGCACAGTTTGCTCCAAAATACCTTGGTAGTCCTCTGACTTCATGAATCCTTTAATACATTCCAGATCTTCAGTTCCTGAGGCAGGAAAACAGCCCCACAACATTATGGAATCTCTACCATATTTAATTGTAGGAAGGGTGTCTTTTTCCATATACGTTTATTACTTCACCTCTAAATGTATCGCTGGTCTGCATTGCCAAAGAGCTCAAGTTTGGTTTCATCTGTCCATAGAACATTTTCCCAGAAGGATTGTGATTTCTCAAGGTGGATTTGGCAAAGATTAGGTATGCCTTTTTATGTCTATCTTTGAGCAGTGGGGTCATCCTTGACCTTCACTCATGAAGTCCTTCTTTGTTTAGTGTGTGGCATGTGGTGAAGGTTGAAACCACCACTCCAGATTGCTCTTTGGATGTTGTACATGGTGTTTTTCCAACAATTCTCACTAACCTTCGAAGACTTCTTGGATTAATTTTCCTCTGTCTAATATGTCCTGGGAGGTTCTTGACAATTCCATGATTAGAAACCTTCTTAATAACATTGCAGACCTAGACACAGGAATCCCAAGGTCTTTGGAGATAGCTTTGTACCCCTTTGAAATTTGATGTTTGGTGATAATGGCTTTTCTGATGGTCTCAGGCAGCTCTTATCTTCACCATTGTGAAAATGGAGCAGGGAGTGAATGTGCCTAATTTAAACATCAGAGCCATTATTTATTGGTTGATTCAAGTCACATGAGTACTGACAATTGATCTCAGATGCGTCTAATTTTACTGCAGTTGAAATGTGGTTCTTCTGTTCAAACAGATTTAAATTGTTTATAAGGGTACTAATAATCATGTTCTGGCAATATCACAGTTTTTATACTATTTCCTTTTTTAATTGGTTTTGTTTTATTTTATTCTTTTATGTGTCAAATATGTGTGCAAATGTAGTCCAAAGTCATTTCACTGGCCACTTTTCTTTTTAGAAGATATTGGACATTAAGGGATTGAACTGTAAGGGCACCAATAATGTTGACCATAACTGTGGCTGTAGAGTCATGTGACCTACTATAATCTGAGATAGACAACTGCTGCTTCTTTAACCATTGGGATAGGATGTGCATGTCTGCTAGTACATACACATGCAGCCTGCCAGTTTCCTACAAACAGATTCCACTTTCCCAGCCAATGTATAATATGGATATAGTGCTGAGAAAACATTTGTGAACTCAGTATAAAAATGAGAATTACAAGTTCTTACCATGATAGTTAAAAAAAAAAATAAACCAGTCTATTCCTATGAAATAAAAAGGATATAAATAAAACCATGCTGTGGTTTCTTAGGGCAGAATAATGTATAAAATAAGAATAATATGATAAATTCAGAGTGTGTGAAATAGTGATCAAACCCCTAGTTTCTGTAGCACATTTAATTGGCTAATTAGAGTCAAGTGCTGAAATAACTGGGTAACAGACCATCCTGCAAAGTAAATGTGAGTTTGGGTATCCTGCCCTATATAAAGAACCCAAAAACTTTTGAGACTGGTCTTCACCATTAACATTTGTGAGAACTCATCTTCCAATTATAGGAACTACAAGAAAGAGTAGTTATACTCATCTTTCTTTAGAGGTTAGAAGACTTTTGGAGGCACCAGATCACCACAATAATAAATTGAAAAATCATCTAACAAGTCACAGAAAACCCCAAAATAATATTTAATTTGAAGGCCTCTTCACTGCTGCTAATGGTGAGGGTTCATGTTTCAGCTAGCAGAAAAAAACCGAATGGCAATGGTGTTCAGGGAATGTTAGAATGGAAGAAACCACAGCTTTCAAAAATGAATATTGCTGACTTCGAGTTTGCCAAAGAGCATCTGAATCACAAGACTTCTGGGATAGTGTTCTCTGGGCAGAAGAGTTGAAAATGAATATTTTGGTCATAACAACACATAATTTGTTTGGCAAAAAAACAAGCACTGCTTTTCAAAGTAATAGTCAATCCTGACTGTCGAGCATGGTAGTGGAGGTATCATGTTATGAAGTTGCTTTGCTGTATCGGGACCTCGATGGCTTGATATAATTGATAGAAATTCTGCTTTATATCTAAAACGTCAAAAGGATAATTTCAGGCCATCTTTTTGTGAGCTGAAGCTGAGCCGAAAGTGGGTCGTGCAGCAAACAATGACCTCAACATTCAAGTAAATCCACTGCAGATTGATCAAAAAAATGAGATTTTATGTGTTGCACTGGCCAAGTTGAAGTCTCGACATAAATAATATTCGAGATGCTGTAGCAAGACCTGAAGGGACTTGTTCAAGCCAAGAAGCTTTCAGATGTTTTAGAGTTGAAAACGTTCTGTATGGAAGAATGGACCAAAATTCCTCAAGGGTGATGTGAAAGTGATCAGCAGTTAAAGGAAGCATTTGGTTGATGTTATTGCTGCTCAAGGTGGTGCCACAAATTACTGAATGAAGGGTTCAAATACTTTTTCACATAATGAAACTTGTTGAAATTTTCTGTTGAATACATAATCAAAATACATCTTTTTATTTTGTCTACAGGGCCCTTTTAATAAGATGCAGTATTTTTTCCCAATATGAGGTTTGAGTCAAACTCAAAGAGCATTAGGTGCAATTGCACTATGGTAATTGTCATGGGTGTGGCTAGCATGTGCCTGACAGTTACCACATAGGCAAGCACCTCAGCAGACGTTCCAGCCCTTGGCAATTACAGAGGGTGCACCTATGGTCACCTATTGAGGTGGTGGTAGGTGCACTTGTGCAAAATGCAACATTGGTGATTAGCACGCGTTACTGATGCCTGCACTAATTGCAGTATGCAGTCAATGCCCACTCTCTACCCTAACCCTCTCAAACCCCCTCAAATCAAGTGATGTGCAGTTCATTTTCATTGCAGCACCCAGTAATTGTCCTGACTGCATGCTAACAATTACCATGGACACACAGAAGCAGTTAACACATGCTGAAATATGTGTTAACTGCATAGCACTCTTTAGAAAAAGGGTCCCTTAGTTAATTATTCAGTGAGCTATTTTTCATAATATAGATTATGATCTAATCATATTTTTAATATAAATTAGACTGAAATATAGAACATATTAGGGGTTCATAAAGATGGAGAACCACAAATCCTTGCATCAGTCCTACAAAGATGGATTTCTGTATTGCAGACTATAGTAGCTATAAATATAGAAGAAAACAATAACAGAAGATAGATGTGTGCTTAATTGGACTTCCCCCGATGGACTGTACATAAGAACATAAGAACATAAGATATGCCATACTGGGTCAGACCAAGGTCCATCAAGCCCAGTATTCTGTTTCCAACAGTGGCCAATCTAGGTCATATGTACCTAGGGGTTTCCCCAAGGGACACAGGTTCCACAATGCTTGTATTGGTTCAAGCATTGATATCCTGGGTCCCTTCTTAATAATGGTTTATGGACCTTTCCTCCAGGAACTTGTCCAAACCTTTTTTAACCTCAGCTAAAATAACAGCATTTATTACATCCTCCGGTAACAAATTCCAGAGTTTGATTACACGTTGAGTGAAAAAATATTTTCTTTTATTAGTCTTAAATAGTTTACCCTGTAGCTTCATTTCATGTCCCCTAGTCTTTCTATATTCTGATAAGGTAAACAATCGATCTACATTTACCCGTTCCACTCCGTTCATCAATTTATAGACTTCTATCATATCTCCCCTCAGCCGTCTCTTTTCCAGGTTAAAGAGCCCTACCCTTTTTAGCTTTCTTCATAGGAGTATCCTTCCATCCCCTTTACCATTTTGGTGGCTCTTCTCTGAACCATTTCTAAAATCGCTATATCCTTTTTAAGATACGGAGACCAGAATTGCACACAATATTCAAGGTGCGGTCTCACCATGGAACGATATAGAGGCATTATAATATCTTTTGTTTGATTTTCCATTCCTTTCCTTATCATACCTAGCATTCTATTTGCTCTCTTGGCCGCTGCTGCACACTGAGCCGAGGGTTTTAACATGGTATCCACAATGACGCCTAAATCTTTTTCCTGGGTGGTAGTTCCTAATGTGGAACCTTGCATCGTGTAACCATAGTTTGGGTTGTTCTTCCCTAGGTGCATAACCTTGCACTTGTCCACATTAAATTTCATCTGCCATTTTGAAGCCCAGTCTTCCAATTTATCAAGATCCTCTTGCAATTTTCCACAATCCTCTTGGGTTTTAACAACTTTAAATAGTTTTGTGTCATCTGCAAATTTGATAACCTCACTCGTTATTACACTTTCCAGGTCATTTATGAATATGTCAAAAAGCAGCGGACCCAGCACAGATCCCTGGGGTACACCACTATTCACCTTTCTCCATTGGGAAAATTGGCCATTTAGCCCTACCCTCTGCTTTCTATCTTTTAACCAGTTCCTGATCCACAAAAGTACACTGCCTCCTATCCCATGACTCTTTAGTTTTGCCAAAAGTCTCTCATGTGGGACTTTGTCAAAGGCTTTCTGAAAGTCCAGATACACAATATCAACCGACTCACCTTTGTCCACCTGATTATTCACTCCTTCAACAAAACATAACAGATTAGTAAGACAAGATCTTCCTTGTCTAAAGCCATGTTGGCTGTCTCCCATTAGGTCATGACTATCTACATGCTGAGTAATTTTATTCTTTATGATGGTTTCTACCATTTTTCCTGGTACTGATGTCAGGCTCACCGGTCTGTAGTTTCCCGGATCACCCCTGGAACCCTTTTTAAAATCCCTGTACAAAAATCAAAATGACTACATCTATGGAAGTCAACGATGGAAAAGTTTTATAACATCAACAAAGACAAAACCTGGAGCTGACTGTGGTATAGATCACCAACTATTAATATGAAAACTCAAGCTAAAGTTGTAAAAGAGCAAGCCACTCATGAACACAGCAAAATATGACCCTGAGAATATACCACTGGAATTAAAAGACTGCCTGCAAAATCAATTTGCTGCTTTAGATACAAATGACAGAGTTCCAGAACAGTTTTGGGGTGACATCAAGAAGGTTGTGTTGAAAGAAAGTGAGAAGTCTCTACAAAAGGTGAAAAGCAAACATGGCAAAAATGGATACCAAAGAAACTCTGAAAATTGCCCAGAAATGCAGAGAAGCTAAAGCCTGAGGAGAAAGAGAGGCAATCACAGAACTCAACAGAGATTTTCCAACATGCAGCAAGACAAGACAAGGAAAAGTACTACGATGATGCATGCAAGGAAATAGAATCAGAAACTATTAGAGGAAGAACAAAATTGGCTTTCCTAAAGCTATGAGAGCTAAAGAATAAATTCCAGCCTCGAATTGTAATGCTACAAGATGCTCAAGGATCCATGTTGAATGGTGCTGAAAAGATCAAGAAAAGGTGGAAAGAATATATAGTCATTATACCATAAAGATCAAGTGGATCAACAGCTATTTCAACCTGTACCTTATGATAAGGAACCATTGGTGATGAAAGAAGAAGTCGAAGTAGCGTTTAAAGCCTTATCAAAGAACAAAGCACTGAATATTGATAGCATTCCCATTGAAGTATTAAAGCAATCTGATGCAGCTGTTACCATACTTACAAGGCTCTGACAGGAAATTTGGAAGATGACATCATGGCCAATTGACTAGAAAAGATCTGTGTTTATACCAATACTAAAGAAAGGTGATCCAACTGACTGTGGAAATGATCGCACAATCACTCTGATCCCACATGCCAGCAAGATTCTTCTGAAGATTATTCAAAAGAGACTACAACCATACCTGGAATGAGAACTGCCTGAAATGCAAGCAGGATTCAGGAAAGGGAGATGAACGAGAGACATTATCACAGATGTGAGAGATGGATCCTTGAAAAGGCAAAAGAATACCAAAAGGAAATCTCTATGTATTTTATTGATTACAGCAAGACGTTTGACTGTGTAAACTATGAGAAACTCTGGGCCCCATTAAGAAACATGGGTATGCCAGAACACCTGATAAGTTCTCTTGCACAACCTTTACATTGATCAAGAAGCAACAGTTCGAATGGAACGAGGAGAAACAGAATGGTTTAAAATCAGCAAAGGTGTACAACAAGGCTGCATGCTTTCCCCCATCAGAGAAGCAGAACTGTATGAAGACAACCGAGGTGTGAAGATTGGCGGAAGACTCATCAACAACCTTCATTATGCTGATGATACCACATTACTGCTGAAAGTGAAGACAATCAGAAACATTTGCTTCTCAATATCAAGGAATATAGTCTTAAAATAGGCCTGCAACTTAATGTAAAGAAAACAAAGATCCTGACAAATGGTAAAATCAATAAGTTCACCATTGATGGAAAATAAATTGAAATAGTTGACAACTTTGACCTACTTGGATCAACTATCAATAAAGAAAAGTAAGGACGTGGGCAGGGTCCCAGCGCCTGCAAGTAACCGGGTGCGCGGCCCAGTGCAGGACCCTGCTCACATTGGGCGGAAGAGGTGGGAGAGCATGGAGGGATTGAGGACGCTGGAGGCGTCATTTAAATTGATTGGCTCCGCCCACGGGGACACGTGCGGAGGGAGCCAATAAATGCGGAGCAAGGGGGTATGCTTGGGCGCGGGCGGCGGTTGCCGGAGCACATGTGTAGGGCTCTGCGGCTGGCGTGCTGTGTCAGGGAGTCAGTGGCTTGGGCCTGTGTGGGACACCGGACTCACCGGAGGCATCTGGGTCCAAGGAGGTTGCGGATTCCGGCAACAGGCAGTGGTAGCGGGTGAAGATTCGCTGGTGCCGCGGACCCGGCGAGACTGAGGTGTCTGGAGGGAACTGTTTGCGGCGGTGGCTAGGTTTTGATGGAGGAGCCCGGTGCAGATGCAGCAGCTACAGGCGAGTGGCATTTAAAGGGAATTAAGGGACCTGCAACGATTGATTATAAAAAAAAAAAAGAATGAATAGCTGTCGCTCAGCTTTTCTGTAGGATAGGGCTCAGTTGGGGGGAGGATGCCAGGGGGGAAGGGTAAGCAGCGCAAGGGGCATGTTGCCAGCAGGGCTGAGGTGCTGCGACCTGCTGGGGGGCCAAGAGGCGGGGGGGTGGTTAGGGGGAGACAAAGGGGCCTAACAAAGGGGTCAAGGTGCATGGCTCTGTGTTGGGGGCAGCTAGCCCTAGGTGAGCAGCAAAGGGGTGTGGGGGGCCCCCGCTGCAGGTAGGGGGTGGGGGTTGGCCGCAGAGCTCAGGTACAGGGAGCAGTGGGTCAGCGATTGACGGGGGGCCCAAGGGTGGCAGAGCCCATTCCTGCAGCGGGTGGCGATGGACAGAGAGGTATGGATGTGTGGTGCGGGGCAGACATGGCAAGGGGGGCAGGGGAAGATGCAGCAAGGGGGACAGGGGCAGATATGGTGGGGGAAAATCATGGGCCAAGGCTCGGGACCCCTTCTTTGGTGGGGAGAGAGGGAACTTGGTGCGAAGTTCATATGCCCGGTTATGGTGTCGAGGGTGTGTGGGGTGGAGGAGCGTTTTCCATGGGGGGGCGGACCAGCAGTTCCAATGGGTTATGGGCTCGTAGGATATGAGACCGCATGGGACCAGTGGAATGGGCGGGGGCTTGGCAACCGGCATGGTCTTCAGTTCCCCCCCCCCCCCCCGGTTTTTCCTTTTGTGTCTCCACAGGTTCCATTTCTGGCATCAACAGGTGTAGTGCATGGGACGTGGGGGCACTTGCCGGCGGTGAATATGGACATGGGATCCATGGCTACATGACGGAGCGAGGTTGAGGGCTCATCAGCTCGAGGAGCCAGCACCCAGCAGGTGGTTGAGGATCATCCACAGGAGGTGCTCTTCCCGACAGTGACGGGGACAGCGGACATGGCGGAGATGGGTGAGTGGCTGGGGGAGCAAGTAGCGGGGGGAGAAGAGAATGGTTTGAGAACCGAACGGTCGGGTAAAGTGAGCAGGAAGAGGAAGCACTCGTGCAGGCGGAGACGTAGTTCGGAGTCGTCCTCTCCTCCTCATCGAGTTCATCATCGGTGTCCTCATGGGATGAACGGGGGAGGGTGGGGGTGCAGGGCAGTTCAATGAGGGAGGGAAAGTGGGGGGTGGAGCTCCCGTGTCAGCAACATAATTGGAGTTGTGGGAAGGGGTGCTGAAGAAGTTGCGACGGAAAATTAGGAAGCGGAGATATATTGATATTTTCTGATGGAGGGTCAGAAGTGTTCCGGTGACAGTAGGAAAAAGTGCAGGGAGAATGAGAAGGCCGGTCGGCTTAGGAAAGTCTCTAGGAATGTGGTGAACTGGGTGCGAGCCTTCTTACATTTGGCGAGTGTTTGGGGTCAGCGCTATCTGGAGCAGTATGGGATGTTGTTGGCCTATGCTGAATCGATTTTGGAAGCGTCACAGACTCAC
Organism: Ichthyophis bannanicus; assembly: GCA_033557465.1. NCBI lineage: Eukaryota > Metazoa > Chordata > Amphibia > Gymnophiona > Ichthyophiidae > Ichthyophis > Ichthyophis bannanicus. The sequence goes on from CM066031.1 coordinate 648,929,169, forward strand.
AAGTGATGGTCGTGGCTAAATTATGACAAAAAATTTCGGGACAAAATGGAAGAGAAGAGATTATTAACGTGGGGCATGCAGGATATTAACTTGTGGCTCATGCAGATGTTGGTCAGGGCGAATGCTGGAGGTGGAGATGGGGGAGGAGGAAAGGTAGGGCCGGCAGCCAATACGGGGGTGAACCGTTCCTTTCACGGGGGAGCAGGGGCAGCCCAAGAGGGGTGTGGGGCCATGTGCGGAGACTGGGTGCAGGGCCTCATTTGCATAAGGGGCCTAATTTGCATAAATATTTGCATAATGTTACCATACACTAACTTTTAGTAAACATGCCTCTTAATGAGTGTATGGATAAAGAGAGACAAAAAGATTTCTACATTACTATAATCCAGTGCCAACCGCCAGGCACATTAGGAACTACTACAAACACTGCCCATTTAGAACCCATAGCAAACCCACCGTATCGTAACAGCACAACCAGGACTCACAAAGCACCATACCCTACCTATCAAAAGGCAACACTGCAAATATTAAACCAATACATTTCAGAGAATAACAATACATGATCTACTGGGGAAAGAGAACAAGTGGCAATGTCAAATAGGAATTACATAAACAGAATACCTCAGCTCAGTTACACCTGCAGAACATAGACCATCACCAAACAAGGAATCACAATTTAGAAACAGGAAGACAATTCAACTGGGAACCCCAAAAGCCAAACTTGGAATGTACAACAACAAAACTATAAATTAATTTCCTCTTGTACTAAACTAAGCGCAGACGTTAATGATGCACATTTCCCAGAGCTGACATATTCCAGTTAATAAATTCAAAATAAAGAGATATTTTTCTACCTTTTGTGCATTTTTTTCAGTTGCAATTGCTCTAGCAATTTTCTTCTGGTTTCTTTGTGTCTTCTGCTAACTCTCCATCGTCTGCTGCCCATTTGTCCTTTCTTCTCTCTTCTAGTTTTTTTTCCATTCTCTCTCTACATCTGCTTTAATATACTAATCTTTCTCCTTTTGCTCTTTCCTCATTCCTATTTCATCCACTCAAATTTTACCCCTCCATCCTCAATCCCCACTTACTCTCTCAATACCCGGCCAATTGTAGATTTGTCTTCCCTCCCACACAAAATATTTTTCCCCTCCCCATTTCACTCTCCCAGTTCCATCCCATTCTAATCCTCCACTAACATCAACTCCCTTCTAGTTCCAGCCCCACCCAGCATCCACTCCCTTCTAGTCCCCACATCAGCCCATTTCCAGTCCTAGCCCCCCATCAGCCCATTTCCAATCCTATCCTAGCCTCACCATCAGCCCATTTCCAGACCCAGCTCCCCATCCATTTCCAGTCCTATCCGAGTCCCTCCATCAGCTCATTTCTAATCCCAGCCCCCCATCAGCCCATTTCTAGTCCTTCCCTAGCACCACCATCAGCCAATGTCAAAACCTAGCTCCCCTCCACTCATCCCATTTCGATCCAAGCCCCCCCATGAGCCTACCTCCAGTTCTAGCCCCTCCATGAGTCCATTTCAATCCAAGCACCCACCACAGCCTATTTCCAATCTTAGCACCCCCAACAGCCCATTTCCAATCCTATCCTAGCCCCTCTATCAGCCCATTTCCTGTTTCCCATCAGCGCCAGCGGCTTAACAGAGCCGCGAGGGAGAAGCTGTCTCCCTTCAAGGCTCTGAAAGCTAGCACTTAGGTAGCTGAGGCCACATGGAGGACTCTACCGGGCAGGGGAGCCCCGCCGGACGCTCGATTCTGCCGCTGCCACTGCGGCGGCAGCAGCAGCAGCAGTAAGGTTTTTTTTTTTTAAATTTAGCGGCAGATGCAGAATGTTGTTTGCGCAGGGCCCCCTGAAACGCGGGGCCCTGCGCAAACAACATTCTTGCACAATGGACAGGCCGGCCCTGCGGGGGAGGGGTCCTACTACAGCCCAAGCAGGCGGCAAGTGGGGTTGGGGACATGTGCTGGAGGTTCAATAAGTCCTCCTGCCCATTCCCGGACTGCAAGTTTCGGCATGTTTGTTCAGTCTGCGGCGGAGCGCACTCAGCTATCAAATGTATTAAAAAAGGTGCCCTGTTGGCCCCCTTGTCGGCCCCCAAGTAGTAGGTCAGTGTGGTGCTTGGCCCCCTCGCCGATCCGGGTTGAGGTGTTAAACACGTGGCTGCACCACTACCCAAAGAAAGGGGATAGGGAAGTTTTGCTACTAGGGTTCCAGTCGGGTTTTGTTATTCCAGTTCAAGGTGTTGTAGAGGTCGCGACGGCTAGGAATTCCCCATCGGTGCCACGCTTTGAGACGGTAGCGTGTGAGAAGTTGGCAGTCGAGTTGAGGATGGGGAGGATAGCGGACCCATTTGCGAAGCCACCGTTCCAGAATTTTGTGATGTGAAGAAAGAACCAGGTAAGTATCAGTTGACACATAATTTGTCGTTTCTGTTAGGGGCCTCGCTTAATGACCACATCCCGCGTGAGTGTTGTATGGTTCGGTATGCCTCCTTTGATAGAGTGGTGGAGTTAGTCAAGAAAGCTGGTCAAGGGGCGTTGATGGCGAAAGTGGATATTGAGTCCGTGTTTCGCTTGTTGCCGGTACACCCTTCGGCCTTTCATTTGTTAGGTTTCCAATTTGCGGAAGAATTTCATTTTGATAAATGCATGCCCATGGGTTGTGTGGTTTTGTGCGCCTACTTTGAGAAATTCATCACCTTCCTCTAGTGGGCAGTGGCGCAGAGAGTAGGTTGCCCGGAGGTGGTGCATTACCTCGATGATTTTTTGTTTGTGGGCGCGGCGCAGGATATGGGGTGTAGGGCGCTGTTGGAAGGCTTTGTGAATTTGGCAGCTGAGCTGGGGGAGTGCCGTTGGCTAAAGGGAAGACTGAGGGCCCGATGACCAGGATCACCTTCTTGGGAGTTGAGTTGGATTCCGAGGTCATGGTAGCTCACTTGCTGAAGGCGAAGGTGGTGAAGTTGAGGGTTTTAGTGGCGAATGTGTTGGCCTCATATAAGTTAACGTTGAAGGAAATGCAGGCATTGATAAGGTCGCTGAACTTTGCTTGCAGAGTGATACCAATAGGGCGTGTATTCATTCATTAACGGTGGGGGTCTGTAAGCCTCATCACCACATTCGAATTTCCAAGACTATCCGTGAGGACTTGTGGGTTTGGGATGTATTTTTAAGAGACTTTAACAGGATGTCAGTGTTAATGAAAGCCGAGATGTCTAGCTAGGATTTGCAACTTTACACAGAAGCAGCAGGAGGGGTCAGTTTGGGAATCTACTTGGGGGGGCTTGGTGTGCCGATAGCTGGCCACAGGCATGGCATGACGAGGGACTATTAAGAAATATCACTTTTTTGGAGCTATTTCCTATATTGGTGGTGCTGGAGTTGTGGCTGGACAGGTTGAGAAATCGGAGGGTAGTATGGTGGTGTGATAATGAGGCAGTAGTGAGTGTCATTAATCATTACACGCCGCGCTGTGTGCAAGTAGCGGCGTTGATGAAGGGGGTGGTATTGTCCTGTTTGCACTTGAATGTTGCATTGAGGGCATGACATATTCCTGGGCATACTAATTCCATTGTTAATGCTCTTTCCTGTTTACAGTGGGACTGGTTTCACAGTTGGCACCAGAGGCGGAGGTGGAAGGGCTCAGGGTCCCTTGGAAATTATGGAGCTGTGGCCTGCGGAGATGAGGAATCTGCTGCGGAGCTCGGTGGCGGAGTGGACATGGGATGCTTATCATCGAGCTTGTGAGAGAGTAGTGGAATTTTTGCGGGCGCGAGGGTGGCAGGCGGGGGCAGTGTCTGATCAATTATTAGGGCAGTATATACTGAGTGCAAAAGGGCAAGGGGTCGCAAGGTCATCAGTGTGTGGGCAGTTGGTGGGTTTTGCTTTTTTCATGAGAGCAGTGGGATGGGATTCCTCGGGGGCGGGTTCCTTGCCCGTAGGTTGCTGCAAGAGTGGGAGCACTTGCAGCCAACAATGCGGGATCGTCGGCACCCGATTACACACAAATTACTCTGCAGATTATGAGAGGACTTACCGGAGCTCGCAGAGTTGCAATATGAAGCCACACTTTTCAAGGCAGTATTCACGTTGGCCTTCTTTGGTGCATTTCAGTTGGGCGAGTTGGTGGCGGATTCCAGGAAGTCAGGTGTGGGGAATAGTTTGCACTGCCAGCATGTTCGGGTGGACGGTAGGCAGTTGTGGGTATGCCTAGAGAAATCCAAAATGGACCAGCAAGTAAGGGGCTTGTGGGTGGTTCTGCATGAGATCAGGGGTCTCAAGTGCCCGGTAGCTGCAATGCAGGTCTACTTATGCTTTCGCCCGTCGGCAGAGGGAGGGCTAATTGTCCACTGGGATGCAAGGGTGTTGACCCACTTTCAGGTGTCGGTGGTGCTGAGGATGGTGTTACGTCGAATTGGGGAAGACTCAAGCCTTTTTTCACCACATTCTTTTTGAATCGGTGCAGCGACGAGTGCAGCGGGGGCTGGGCTGTTGGGAATACAGATTCAAAGTATTGGTAGATGGTGGTCCAGGGCTTTTCGGGGATATGTTTGTTTATGAGTTGGCCATGATGGACGGTCATGGTTGATATTAACTGCTCTTTTCTTTTGCAGATGGGGGAATGTGTGTGCATGGATGTTGGATGCTGGTACATTCCTTTGTGTTCTGGGCTGGCCAGCGAGCAGTAGTGCGGCCGATCGGGCTAAACTTGGGGCTGAATCCTGCTTTGGTGTCGGTTTCATAGCTGGGCGAGCGAGGTCTACGGTGGATGCAACTGACGCTTTTGCTACAATACCCTGAGCGCTCAAGGAAACCGCCGTTGTTGCTGCTGTTGCACTTGGGAGGCAACGATTTAGCTTTCTGGACATGCAAGCAATTGATCAATGCTGCAAAGAAGGACTTTGCTGTGGTTCTTCAGATGTTCCCGGGGGTTGTTTTGATTTGGTCAGATATTATCCCGAGGCTTGCGTGCTGGGGGAAAAGGTGCTGGTCTCGGGGGTTGACGAAGATTAATAGGCAGAATGGGAGATGGGTATGTGAGCAGGGCGGATATCAGGTGCAGCATGCATGGGTGGAGGTGGCATGTGCTGGCTTGTATAGAAGTGAAGGGGTACATCTATCCCCAGAGGGGGTAGATTTACTCTTGAATGACTGGCAGGAGGCATTGGAATGAGTGGTGCATGATGACACTGGTAGGTCGCAGCTTGTGCTTGGGGGGGGGGGGGCGGCACAGGCGCATCAACAAGCCTGTGCCGGTGGCGGGATCCTGGAGGTTTCCGGGGTCTGGAGCTTTAGGCTACTTGGGGCAGGGGTGGGGTGCCCACGACCCAGACAATCCCTAGCAGATTTTTGCTATTGATATGGCAAAGTCGGGCAGGGGTGGTAGTAACTTCACCGGTGGTTTGACCATGGCAGGTACGGAGGCGAGGTCACCTTGCTAATGGTACGGCTGGTGAGGTATCACTCCGCTGGGGTTGGTTTGATGGTTGTATGTTCAGAATGTTTAATATGTCAATTGGCAATAAAGCTGTGATCTGTTGCTTCCAAGAACAGTTGTGTGTGAAGTTTGTGGGAATGAGGGGATAGATTATAAGGGGAGGGTGCGTGTGCAAAAGGAGGGGTGGAACACTGGGTCCAGCTACCCGGTTAAAGTAAGGATGCGGGCAGGGTCCCGGCACCCATGAGTAACCTGGTGCACAGCCCGGTGTGGGACCCTGCTTGCGTTGGGCAGAAGAAGTGGGAGAGCGTGGAGGGATTGAAGATGCTGGAGGCGTCATTTAAATTGATTGGCTCCGCCTGCGGGGACACACACGGAGGGAGCCAATCAATGCGGAGCAAGGGGGTATGCTTGGGCACGGGCGGTGGTTGCCGGAGCACATGTGTATGTCTCTGCGGCTGGCGTCCCAGCACTCCCACCCGATGGAGAAGTTGTGCAGTTGGGGGAGTAGGGTTGTCGCAGTGGGGGGGGGGGGCAGGATCCCGGAGGTTTCCGAGGTCTGGAGCCTTAGGCTACTTGGGGTGGGGGCGGGGTGCCCCCGACTCGGACAGCCTCTAGCACATTTTTGCTATTGATATGGCAAAATCGGGCAGGGGTGGTAGTAACTTCGCCAGTGGTTTGACCACTGCAGGTACGGAGACGAGGTCACCTTGCTAATTGTACGGCTGGTGAGGTATCACTCCACTGGGGTTGGTTTGATGGTTGTATGTTCAGAATGTTTAATATGTGAATTGGCAATAAAACTGTGACCTGTTGCTTCCAAGAACAGTTGTGTGTGAAGTTTGTGGGAATGAGGGGATGGATTATAAGGGGAGGGGGCATGTGCAAAAGGAGGGGTGGAGCACCGGGTCCAGCTACCCAGTTAATGACCAGGAGTCAAGAAATCCAATGACGCATTGCTCTTGGCAGAATGGCTATGAAGGACCTAGATAAGATTCCTAAGAGCTGAGATGTCTCTCTCTATACAAAGATTCAACTTGTTCAAGCCATGGTATTTTCAGTAATGTCATATGGATGTGAAAGTTGGACAGTGAAAAAGATAGACAGGAAGAAAATAAATGCCTTTGAATTATGGTGTTGGCGATGAATGCTGTGTATACCATGGACTGCCCGAAGAACAAACCAGTCAGTACTACAGGAGATCAAACCTAAGCTTTCTTTAGTAGCTCAGATGACAAGACTTCAACTTTCATACTTTGGACACATCTTGCGAAGAGAGAGATCGCTAGAGAAAGACATCATGCTTGGCAAGGTAGAAGGTCAACACCAAAGAGGAAGGCTAACAATGAAATAGCTCGATAGAATAACAGCAGCTATGGGTGTCACTCTGTCAACAGTGATCCGCCTGACTGAAGATCAAACACAGTATAGGATAACTATCAAGAGGGCTGCCATGAGTAGACACCAACCTGATGGCACTTAACAACTTAATAATAACAACAACAACAACAACAACAGAGTGACACTATCAGATTCTGAAACAGAATGAAAAATTGGATTTTCTGGTCAGGGTAATGCAATTAGAATTATATTTATTGACACACTACCTAAATATACAGCAGCAGCTATTCACTGGATTAGAATTACTGTGGTTCTCTGATTGTCCCTTTGGGGTCTACTTTGTGGTTTGCATTACAAGTTCAAACATTGTCTCATATAAACAATTTTATTTTGGGTAAAGGAAACATGGTTATTCTAGGAAGAAAGGAAGTGTACTGTGTACAACTGAATAGTCAACTCAACATGGTATTTTAGGTTCAGTTCACCACAAAGAAAAACATTGGTCAATCAGTTCAGATGCCATAAAATGATTTTTGCAGAAAAAAAGCAGACTACCCTTATCTTTGAATTTTGTGCCTAAGTGGGTTATAAATGCTTTTAACTAAATAAAATTAATAAATTATTAACTTTATAGGACAGCGCAATATAGACAGATCTGGTGAAAAGCATATTGTTAATGCACAAAACTTAGATCAGAACTGCAGGTCAACTGAAGCATACACAGAATATCCTGCTTTAAATCACATAACACACAAGTATCAGGTTTGGGCATTGTTTTTTTGGTTTTGGAAATAGCTGATTGGTTTCAGACACTCCAAAACTGGAGTTGCTTACATCAGTAAATTACAAATTATGGTTTGCCCATTTCTGTTAAAACATGCAAGGTTAATAATAAGTTATACTGATTCTGAGAGACGGTAGCTGATATCGAGGTGATCTCATTCTAAAATGTATCTGAAATGATATCTAAAGCACCACTTGCTACTATCTGAATGTTCTGGAAGATAAAGCAAAAATAAATTACACGCCAGAATAAATTTCTCTGACAGAGGCAATATGTATGGTTCTTTGGCAACTGTCCATTCAAATTACTCCATCTGGAGCTAATTATGTGGTAGCCCCTTAAAATTAAAGCACAAATCACCCAGCCAGGGAACAGCCCATTGCTAGATGGTTTTGATGCCTTCTTCACTTATAATGCTAATTTGCAATTACATAGGAATGTTAAGATAAATGAAGGCAGTCAGTCTGTCTTTCCCTCTTTTCACTAGGGTTTGAGGTCTAGCTGGTTTTGTATACAATCTTACCCATTTCTCAGCTGTTCTATGCTCTCTTAGGGAAAGATTACACGCTGCTAAATAGGGCTATTAAACAAATATAATAAAATCCATTTATCTTTGCCATTATTGTCCTTTATGCTTTTAATTTTTAGGCATATTTTACTCAGGCAGTGGCGCCTTTTGGGGAGCAATCCGTCTGTCTGTATGCGTGGTTTGTTTGTACTTGGACAAACAAACTCATGCATTTCAATAGAAAGAAGAGGAGCCATTGTAGCATCCACAGGTGGGGACACAATCCCCACCAGCCAAGAAGAGTCACCTCGGTGGCGGAAGAAGTGCTGTATCTGCTGGCAATTCCAGTACAGCTTTGGAATTATAGATAGGCCTTTTAAAGGTCTGGAAAATGGAATGTATAAACAAGAAAACTCCTCTGTGCCCATGAAGTAATGCGGTATATAAGAATTCATGAATACCAAGACTGTACGGCTAGAGCTGAAGGACTACTGAGTCTCATAGAAATCAATTATACATACAGTTGCTCTACACTGGAAAAATAATATATAAAAATATTATATTAAAGTAAAAGGGACTAGAAATTTGAATCACGCTATTAGAGAATGAAGTTCCAACAAAAATATAATTAATAGTATAATTAATATTAATTTTTTTTTTTATAATCCAGGCTCAATTTTGGAATTACAGCCATTTTAGATATTTCACTCCATTATGGACTTGGCTCATTGAGCATGTTTACTAAAAGGCAGACTGGTAATGTGCCTTGTGATTTAAAACTAGCACAAATGTCCATGCTAACTGTTGGGTGCTAGAAACCAAGCCCTGCTTCTGAGACTCTAATATTAATTCACACCTGTAATCGCTTACCTTATCTCTAAAATAAGCCAGAGCCTGTTCCTGCCTAATCTTAATAAAATTGGCATTTGCACCATCACCATGCATGGCACACGCATTCTTACCCTAGCACAATAACCACTAGGGTTCAGGTATTTATGACAAAACATAGCCACAGATTTATTCCAGCCTGACATTTTACCTTGTTAATATAGCATTTGAATCTCAGACAATTAAACATAAACCTGGGATAGAAAGTGTCATCCTAGCCCTCCTTATACCAACATAGGCTAAGTATTCTCGCCCCCCACCACCCCATCCCCAGAATGCAGTGATGCCAGCATGAGGCCAACAACAAGCATGTGGGAGCCTTCTTTGTGTCCTCCACCACTCATGTTGGTGACGTATATGTCACGGGTGGCTGCCATCCACTACTACTCTAGCACTCTGCCCATGTTATTTTAGGATATGTCAGCAGTGGGGAAGGTCCCTAGCCTTCTCTTACTGCCATGGGTAGATACTGCAACAGACATATTCCTGTTCCCCAACCTTTCCACTGTGGCCATGGAAGTTTTACCACACCCCTGTATTAAATCCTGGACGGAACCGAGATATAGATCCTGGCCAATATCTGACAAATGACCACTGTTGGAATGAAACAAGCCCAGAGAGTCTGTTGAAGGTGTGAATAAACAGGTAGACAAAAGTGAGTCGGTTGATATAGGGGCTTCTGACTGATATCGGAGTCGCGGCTCTGATATAGGGCAGAAGCCGCTACCGCAGCTTTGTAAACAAGCCCCATAGTGTATCTGAACTTTCAGAAAGCCTTTGACAAAGCCCCTCATCAGAGACTTTTGGCAAAACTAAAGAGTCATGGGATAGGAGGAAGTGTACTATTGTGGATCAGGAACTGGTTAAAAGATAGAAAGCAGAGGGTAGGGCTAAATGGCCAATTTTCCCAATGGAGAAAGGTGAATAGTGGTGTATCCCAGGGATCTGTGCTGGGTCCGCTGCTTTATGACATATTCATAAATGACCTGAAAAAGGGAATAACGAGTGAGGTTATCAAATTTGCAGATGACACCAAACTATTTAAAGTTGTCAAAACCCATGAGGATTGTGAAAATTTGCAAGAGGATCTTGATAAATGGGAAGACTGCACATCAAAATGGCAGATAAAATTTAATATGGACAAGTGCAAAGTTATGCACCTAGGGAAGAACAACCCAAACTATGGTTCCACGATGGAAGGTTCCACATTAGGAACTACCACCCAGGAAAAAGATTTAGGCGTCATTGTGGATAACATGTTAAAACCCTATGCCCAGTGTGCAACGGTGGCCAAGAGAGCAAATAGAATGCAAGGTATCATAAGGAAAGGAATGGAAAATAAAACAAAGGATATTATAATGCCTCTGTATCGTTCCGTGGTGCAACCGCACCTTGAATATTGTGTGCAGTTCTGGTCACCGTATCTTAAAAAGGATATAGCGTTATTAGAAAAGGTTCAGAGAAGAGCCACCAAAATGGTAAAGGGGATGGAAGGATACCCCTATGAAGAAAGGCTAAAAAGATTAGGGCTCTTTAACCTGGAAAAGAGACGAGCTGAGGGGAGATATGACAGAAGTCTATAAATTAATGAATGGAGTGGAATGGGTAAACATAGATTGATTGTTTACATTATCAGAATATAGGAAGACTAGCGGACATGCAATGAAGCTACAGGGTAAACTATTTAAGACTAATAAGAGAAAATATTTTTTCACTCAACATGTAATCAAACTCTGGAATTTGTTACCTGAGGATGTAGTAAGAGCTGTTAGTGTGGCTGGGTTTAAAAAGATTTGGACAAGTTCCTGGAGGAAAGGTCCATAAACCATTATTAAAAAGGGACCCAGGATATCACTGCTTGACCCAATACAAGCATTGTGGAACCTGTGCCTTTTGGGGAAACTGCTAGGTATGTATGACCTAGATTGGCCACTGTTGGAAACACGATACTGGGCTCGGTGGTGTGGACCTTGGTCTGACCCAGTATGGAATATCTTATGTTCTTATACGAGGGGGTACCCAAAAAAAACAGGAATAACATTGCCGTGGGCGGAGCTTGTGTCGTACGCACTTCTGCTGCTAGGCGTGTATAGTGCAACTCATTGTCAGTTCAGTGCCGCCTGTGTTGTCGACCTGGCTTGTTCTGTTCATCTGCAGTGATCGTTTTTGCTATCGCTGTTTTGTTCTTGTTTCTTTTTTTATGATGACAAGTTTAAGTGAACAACGTGCAGCTGTGAAATTTTGTTTTCTTCTCGGTAAAAATGCTGTTGAAACTGTTTTAATGTTGAAAACAGCTTATCAAGATGACGCTATGCGAAAAAGTCAAGTGTACCAGTGGTTTGCTCGGTTTAAAAATGGCGACATGAACAAAGCCATAAGAAAGCCAGAAAAGGCCCCCCCATAGCCCTCAGAAATACCCAAGGATGTCCTCAAGATCATTACCCACAACCAAACCCTGGTATTGGTGTTGTAATTTCAATAAACAAATTTGAACTAAAAAAAAAAAAAAATGGCGACATGTCGATTGATGACAAACCTCGTTCTGGGCGTCCATCAACTGCCCGAATCGACAAAAATATTGAAAATATTAGAGAGCTTGTGCTCACAGACCGTCGACAGACAATTGATCAACTGTCAGAGATTAGTGGGTTATCTTGGAGCTCGGTTCAGCGAATTTTAACGGAAGATTTGGGAATGAAAAGGGTTGCTGCCAAGTTTGTTCCTCGGGTTCTGACTTACAATCAAAAGGAACATCGAGTTGAAACATGTCGTGTTTTGAAACAACAGTTTGAAACTGATCCAGATTTTCTGTCAAAGGTCATTACAGGTGATGAGTCATGGTGCTATCGTTACGACCCAGAAACAAAGCAACAGTCAAGCCAATGGAAGACGTCATCGTCACCCCGTCCAAAAAAATGTCGTCAAGTCAAATCAAACATCAAAACAATGCTGATTTGCTTTTTTGATGCCAAGGGGGTAGTTCATTCAGAGTTTGTTCCCCCAGGTCAGACCGTCAATCAAACCTTTTATTTGGAAGTTTTAAGAAGATTGCGCAACAGTGTTCGTCAAAAAAGACCCGATTTGTGGCAGACAGGAGACTGGTTCTTCCACCACGACAACGCACTTGCACACACAGCCATCTCTGTTAGACAGCTTTTGGCTAAAAATGGCATGGTTCCGCTGCCCCACGCACCTTACTCGCCTGACCTGGCTCCGTGTGACTTTTTCTTATTTCCACGCATGAAAAGGGGCATGAAAGGACACCGATTTGACAACATTGAAGAAGTCAAGAAAAAAAGGAGGGAGGAGCTGTCAGCCGTTTCTAAAGACTACAAAAATTGTTTCGAACAGTGGAAGCACCAGTGGGACAAATGTATCAGTTGTAATGGAGAGTATTTTGAAGGGGATAAGGTTGTTTTGTAAAGAATTTGAAATAAATAGCTTTAAAAAAATAATTCCTGGTTTTTTTTGGGTACCCCCTCGTATGTTCTTATAGAACCAAACCATTTAATAAAACAACAAACTTTGCTGTCTCTATATTTACCTGCTTTCACAGATGAGCCACTGCTTTTGACTTAATGGTGTCCCACCAAATTTTCCTAGGAACCACCTATGACAAAATGATTGTCACAGAAGAAAAATAGCAGTGAATTAAGAAAAAAAATCTCATTTCATTTTTGGATAAGATCCACAACTTTTTTCTCAAAAATATCATTCCCCCTTAAGGGGGTTATTCTGAGCCACAAATAGTGTCGATGGGACATCCATCTCTGCTATTTGTGATTTCTCCTGCCTCCAAATAACCTCCCGGCCAGTTGTGTGGGGAAGTTAGATGGGGCAGGGAATGGTTGGCCCGGGGGCGGAGTCTGGGCAGGCAGTGGGCGGTCGCTTGCCTTGGACATACAGGGCCGATTATGTCGGCCCTATACGTCCAATGCTGGTAAAATGTCTGGGGTGGAATAACTTCCCTGGACGTTTGTTTTTTTTGCTGCAGGGGCATGGAGGGGGCAGGGGGGCCAGAGGACATTCCCCGCAGCACGACCCTGGCCTTAGAAGGCCAGATCAGGGGTCGGGCTGTGGGAAATTAACTTTATTCTCCGATGACCAGCATCATGGCTCTTCAATTGAGCCACGGTGCCATGGCCCCGCAGCTCCATTGAAGAGCCTTGACTGAGCCAGGAGCAGTCCTGCACATGCAGGCCAGATAGAATCGCAGTCCTGACCTGCACATGCAGGGGTAAGCAGTGGATTTCTCTAGTCCATTTTAATCATGGTTTATGGACGTTTCCTCCAGGAACCTCTCCAAACCTCTTTTAAACCCAACTATTCTAACAGCTTTTACTAAATTCTCCAGCAACGAATTCCAGATGTAATCAAAAAAGGCTACCCTGCACTCTCACGCCTGAAAAGGCATACACACACTGAACTGAACAGGTCATAAGCTCAGTTCTGTGTATGTATGCCTCTGACCAACTGATCAGTCTTGCACATCTCCTCTGCTGACATCACCACATCATCCCATAACAGACCCCGTTGCCTGGCTGAAATGTTTGCTGCTGCCACTAACTCACTCTTTCATAAGGCAACAAAAAAGGCAAAAGAAAACATCACTCTAAACAGCTCCACCTCACACGAAGAAGCTCACACCCTGGGTGAGTGCCCGGAATAAAGAACACAGGGTATCATGCAGAATGGGCTGTTGCGGTACTCATGCCACACAGGTTATACAGGATCTAGTGAAACCACACATAAGCTTGCATACCAGAAATGCTGCTGTGGGATCGTTCTGCCCATGAACCTTGGCAATAAGGGCAACACTTGCAAGCTATCCCACCAGGGCATAAGGAGACCGTTTGCGCTCTATCAATCGCCCGATAAAGGCTAGCAGCATGCCTCTCCCAATTTCTCTTCCTGGGGAAATAGTCCTGACTGGTAAAGGCCAATGAGCTGCTGCCATCAAGCCTCTTAAATTTTCTAGGTGCTCACCAACAGTGAGGACTTCAGCAATCATGCAAACGGCCTGGGATGATTTCCCAAAAATGTCCCAGCATCATGAAAAGAAATCACCTGCTCCTGGTGCCAAAGTTCAAAACCTGACCACTGCGAATGAGAAAAAGAGTCCACTGTCCCATTATCCATACTAGGCACATTTAACTGCATTCACCAAAGGACCAGCGTGCATGACAGTTCAATTACCAAAGGCAAATTTGGTGACTGCTAACTGATCGTTTGCACCACTGCCATATTATCTGAGCATAGTGCCATGCACAGGTGTTGCAGGCACTCCCTCCAAAGTGAGAACGTGAGATCTCCAAGTCTGCTTTTACCTGACTGCTCATCCAGAGAAAGTGATGTCTTTTCTGAACTCCAGAAGTCAACAAGGTCAATTACCTCATAAAAACCCTACCCATGGGAATAACCCAGACAAGCAAAATTAAAGTGCCTCAATAATTATTTCACCTGCCTTAAGGTTAGCTTAGGCTGAGCCAACACCCCCTGATCAGCAGCACCAGTTTCTGCACCTTCTCCATAGGCAGATGGGATTTCATACACAGTGAGTCAAGCTCGATCCCTGGGAATCATTGCTGGAGTTATACCTTCCATCCCAAATGTCCCTCCCTTTGTCATTCCCCCTCCACAAATAGAACAGAAAAAGACCGGATGCCGTCCTCCACACATTGAACATCTGTACCGAAAACAGCATAGTGGATGGGCACAGTGGCCTGTGTTAAATTGGAAATAAGCATTATCTTATCCATCCCCCCCCCCACCTGTATTGAGAAATGGTGAATCTGCCCGGGCTAATCCAGAAGGACTCACCACCCCCACTAATCCCCCCCCCCCTAAATTCTTGGTGAAGGAAGCAGACCCCATAAAAACTGCTCACCTGGCCAGGAACCAATGAACCTACCCACATTAAGTCACCCTGGCATCAGTTCCACCAGCCGTATGTCTCCGTCCTGATCCCCCAGGCCTTGGACCTATCCCTGGCTAAGTTCTTAAGAAACTGCTCATCATAACTGAGCCACAGCCATCATCCATAAGTCCTGTGAGTCCTCAATATCAAGTCCAAATAGCTCATCAAGTCCAGATACAGGGCAGGCTTGGCACCACACCATATGCTGGAAAAACATGAAAGGCTAATATTCAGTTAGTAATCGTCTTTGGCACCTTGTGCCACTCTTTTTTGCTGTCCTCCTTACCACTCTCGCGCTTCTCCGAATTATCAATGTCCTGATCCTATGTCAGAGGTGTAAAAATATCAGTGTACTTTCTTTGCAGCACTTTCAGATGCAGTTTGCCAGAAACGTGACAAAGGAACAATCAAACTCAACGTATGCCCCTGCTGAATTCTGGAAGTGCTGCCACCCAAGTGACCCTCCCCTGTGGCTGGGAAGGCACGTCCTGCCTGCCTGCTACACAACAGGTTCACCCCAACATCCTTCCAGTCCAAATCACTCGAGGAGGAAGTGTCTGAGGAATCTCAGAAATTCAGCATGTCCCACACCTGAAACATGGCATCATCCCCTAGACGATGTGAGCACTTCTGTCACATCTGCTTCATGACTTTCCACTAATTCCACAAAAAGCAATAATTTGGGGACTTATTGCCCTTCTCTTGCCCACCACTCTTTCCTGCGTGGGCGCTCGGAACTTCAGCCTTCTCCCCTTTTCCCTGATACAGACATCAATCTGGTCCTGATGTCACCAATCTGTTGGCATTCACATCATTGTTGCTCTATTCCCTCACACCATCTAACCAGGGTTCCTTTCACTCGTGTCAAGGTCAGCTCTCGATTCCACCACCAGCTCCATGCAACTCTGCTTCTGGCCTCTTTCTCTCTTGGAATGATACACTGACTGTGCTGAGCCAGAATGCTCCACATCTCATGATCCACCTTTGCTGTACCCTAAGCCTCTCAGAGACTGTGCCTCTTCTGGCAAACCACCCTCTGGATCCTTTAGGAAACAGGATGGCTGTTTTGAGGGCCACTTAAAAGGACCCCTTGCAGACTGTGCTGTGGGGATCTTACTTCCCTTTACTCACTTAGGCACCATCAGTGACCAGCAACCAGTCTCTCACCAAACCACACAATTCCCACTACAGACTTCCTGTACCCCTACTGAACCTCGTGCCTCTTTGTAATTATGTCCCTCTCAGTAGATTGTCCCACAAAATAAATCTGGTATCCTCAGATAGCCAAAATGGCTACCAGGTACCATATCCACTCCTGGCCCACTGGCTATCTGGACAGACACCCAGCCTCAGGATCCTGAAACTGTCCATGCTCCTCCCCCCCCCCCCCCCCCCCCCCCCCAGTCAGAAAGAGCTTAAACTGGCTGCAGGAGAAGAAATATAGTAGGCGCTAGGACCTCATGGGTACCTAAAATGTGGCAGGAGTCAGCTCCACTGATACAGCCAGCCAGCCCTGAAAGACAATGTGGCTGCACCTGGCTGCAATAAGCCCCAGAGAGCATTGGAGGCTTTAGCTCTCCACCCAGGGCTGCTCCCACACCTAGGGGATGTGCCCCAGACTCAGCTCGCTGCAAGCTGCACCCCCACACTTCAAAACAACTCCCATGGCTCAAAAACCCCCAAAGCCTATTTCCACCAGCCACAGAGACATCAGCAGAACTGCCACCAAAATTTCCACTACCTCCCCAATAGCAATCCGGGCCAGCCTCCACCAAATGCACTGGACTCACCACTCCTCCTGCTCGGTATCTCAGTCCCATACGCGCAAAACAATGCTAAGACTGCAAGGTCCTACCTCCCTTTCCTGTGTTAGCCCTATTCCTCCTATACCCTCTAAATCCCCCCTCTCTACCCTCCCTCCCCATGTTATTAGCACACTCCTGAATTTGTGTGGAAAGGGGAGCTGGGCATATATATCAACAAAAAGATCTTCAAATTGATTCTAGACTGTACAGGCCATGTAGGCATTATAAGCATCATATTTCTTTATATGAATGTTCTACCACACTGCCTACTAAGATGCATCATTTATATTCTGCTGATATTGTATCATCTTTCTCTTATATGACTGAACTACTCTGTATGTATATTGCTGACATTCTTTCATATAACTGCTATTATTTGATTAGCCTATCTCCAGTTTATCGCATTGTTCTAATTGTGTATAAGGCTGGAATATGGCTGTTTCTACAATGTAGATTGTTTATGTCATGTTATATATGTTGAAAATCATTTGGGTGAATTTCTTCATAAAGGTGGTTAATACATCACAATAAATAAATGAACCAAAGAGGTTCTTACAGAACGGAAGATACATGATCTCTAAGTAACAATTGCCCAGCAGCTGTATTTTGGGCTAATTATAATTGACAAACAGAAGTCTTCACTATCTGCCAATAGAGTTGCAATAATCTAATCGAGTCAATATCAAAACTTGACATAAAGGGGGATATTTTAGAAGCATCCTCATGTCTAAAAAGCAGCATTTACATGTGTAGATTGGGATGCATGTGTAAATGCTATTTTGTAAAAGGGGCTTTTCAGATGTGCAGATGCTAACCACATTTAAAATTCCTGGGAGAGTGGTGGGGAAAGGGAGATGAAGTGTTTTTGGGCAGGCAACCCCCCCCCCCCCCCCAAAGAACCTAGGCAGAGTTATTCTCATAGTATCACAAGATCACCATTAGGCATCATTGGTACCATTTATTATTAGGTCATGTGCTAAACAGGAGACAAGGGGAACCAGTCCTGCTCCCACTAATCAACAATGGCCCCTGGCAAGCCCAGGGATGGGGATTGAGGGTGGGGGTCCTCAAAGGGGGGGGGGTTGGAGTTGCTGGTGGGGGTAGAGGGAATGTTCATTCTGGAGGATATTTGAGGAGGATGAGGAGGATCTGAGCTGCTTTTGGGGAGGGGTGCCTCTGCCTTTCTGCTTTGGGGGTAAGGAAATAGATTGAGTTCTGAAGTTCAAATGGGCGATAGAGGTCAGGAAAGTGCTCGAGAGAGCAGAGTGCTGGTGCTGAACTGGGTGCAGCCTCATAGCTGAAGCAGTGATTTTAAAAGGCTACTCCATACACTTGGGAGGAGTTTAATCATGTGTTTTTCCCCTATGCAGTTTCTTAAAATCTCTGCTCCCGCCAGTCATGGAGAGGCATATCTATGCAGCCCTGCACCTTTTTATAAGAGGCTGCATGTTTGGCAAAGTTTCTTGTAAAATACTATAAGAATTCTTCATATTTGACCTGGATGTGTGAATTCCCCCTCCACATCTTATCTAACATTTGCTTTAAAACAATCAAATATGAGGTTGAAAGGTAAGTCCATAATTGTCTAATGACTCTCAAATATTAAAAAGATGCTTGTACTACCTTTGACATATGCTCCTGAAACTACAAATCTGAATCTGAACCTTAAATCTCATAGTACAGCTCTAATAGGTATACATTCACCTCAAACCTGGAGCCTAGAACATGCATTATTCTTAAAATCCCCCCTAACCATATCTCTGTTTTGGTCAAAAGATTGAAATTCTAAATTTAGAACAAACACAGCATAAAAGTCAGTAAAATTCTTATATCAAAATCTTTTTAAAAAATCTATAAAGATTACCAAAGCATATTGACCCTGATCTAATGTCTTATAGAGATCATCCAGCACTGAGGCTGAAATTGTCTTGGTATTATGATGTTTCATAAACTTTGACTGAAAAGCATCTAATCCTCTAGCTGAGCAACTGTGCTGAGCCTCTTGAGACCATAGGAAACACATTGGTTCATGCCAGCCCAGCAGGTCTCTTAGACAGCAAGAGGCAACCTTATGACACACCTTAAAACTGGATCCACTGTAGGACTTTTAATTCAGGAGAAATGCTGGCAAATTGACTCTTTTCCATCAACAGGTATAAAGCTACATTTTGGATCAACTGCAAACCATGAATGACTTCAACTGGAAAAATAAGAAAATGGCCTTTGAAATAGCCCAATCTTCCTAATGTACAGTGCCTTGCGAAAGTATTCATCCCCTTGATTTTGTCGCATTACGTACAACCTGGAATGAAAATGGAGATTCATTTGGATGTTAGATAATGGACTTAACAATATAGACCAAATTGGTGAAGTGGAATGACAATAAAATACCTTGTATATATCATTGAAAAAGTCAAAACTGAAAAGTTGTGTGTGCATATGTATTTATGCCTTTTACTATGAAATCCCTAAATAAGATCTGGTCCAACCAATTAACTGCAAAACTCACATAATTCGTTGATTAGGGTCCATCTGTGTGCAATCTGTGTCACATGATCAGTCACATGATGCCTGTATAAAAATACCTGTTCTGAAAGGCCCACGACTCTGCAACACCACTAAGCGAGCAACATGAAGACCAAGGCACACTCCAAACAGGTCAGACACAAAGTTGTGGAGAAGTATAGATCAGGATTGGGTTATAAAACGCATATCCCAAATTCTGAATATCCCATGGAGCACTATTAAATCCTTTATCACAAAATGGAAAGAATATGGCAAATACAAACCTGACATGAGAAGGCCGCCCACCAAAACTCACAGACAGGGCAAGGAGGTCATTAATCAGAGATGCTACAAAGACACCAAGGATAACACTGAAGGAGCTGCAAAGATCCACAGTGGAGATGGAAGTATCTGTCCATAGGACCTCTTTAAGCCATACACTCCACAGAGTGGGGCTTTATGGAAGAGTGGCCAGAAAAAAGCCATTGCTTAAAGAAAGAAATAAGAAAACACATTTGGAGTTTGCACAACAACATGTGGTGGACCACCCCAAACACATGGAAGAAGGTTCTCTGCTCAGATGTGACAGAAGTTGACTTTTTGGACCATCATGAGAAACGCCCATGTGTAGCACAAACCCAACACTTCCCATCACTCCACGAATAACATTCCAACAGTGAGACATTGTGGTGGCAGCATCATGCTGTGGGGATGTTTTTCATTGGCAGAGACAGGCAAACTGATCAGGACTGAGGAACGATGGATGGCACTAAATATAGGGTAATTCTTGAAGAAAACCTGTTTCAGTCTGCCAGAGGTTTGAGACTGGGATAGAGGTTCATTTTCTAGCAGGACAATGACACTAAACCTACTGGGCCTCATTCCTATCAGGACGTCCATGCCCCTGTGCACCTGATCGGAATCGGATGCACAGGGGCAGACACGATTCTGATCCCGCGGGGCACATCTAGCCCCGCGGGATCAGAATCACGACTAGGCCTGTATGTGCAGACCAGGACCTGATTCCGGCCGGTTTGCACATACAGGCCTCTACCCGGCTAACTCAGTCAAGGCTCCTGAATGGAGCAGTGGCACCTTGGCTTCCTGTTGCCATGGCACCGCGGTTCCATTCAAGAGCCATGATCCCTGGCCGCCGACTTGGTCTTAGATTCCCCACAACCTCCACCCCATCTGACCTGCACCCCATCTGACCACTTCCGCCGCCCGGGCCTGCCATCCCCCGCCATCTAGGGAATTTATTCCACCTCAGAGATTAAATAAGTTCCCTGTTCAGTCTGCTGGCACTGAACATACAGAGTCAATGTCGGAACTGGCCCTGTATGTCTGGGGCCGCAAACCACCCACTGCCCACCCTAACTCCACCTCTGCACCGCCCCTTTCCTGCCCCCATCTAGCCTCCCCATACAAACACTTTGTTCATTCGGGGAGATTAGCCGGGGACGCAGAAGGGGGCCAAATAGCAGGGATGGATGTCCCAATGGGACAGAATGACCCTGACTGCAAAACTGGTTTAAAGGGAAACATTTAAATGTCTTGGAATGGCCTAGTCAAAGCCCAGACCTCAATCCAATTGAGAATCTGAGGTATGACTTGAAGATTGCTGTACACCAAAGCAAACCATCTAACTTGAAGGAGTTGGAACCGTTTTGCCTTGTAGAATGGGTGAAAATCCCAGTAGCTAGATGTGCTAAGCTAATAAAGATATACCCCAAGAGACTTGCAGCTGTAATTGCAGTTAAAGGTGACTCTACAACTTATTGGCTTTGGGGGGTAAATACATATATGCACACTCCTGATTTCTTTTCTTTTTTTTTTTAATTATTGTTTGTGTCACAATAAAAGATATTTTGCACCTTCAAAGTCATAGGCATGTTGTGTATATCCAGGGCCGGCCCGTCCATTGAGCGAGAATGTTTTTTGCATAGGGCCCCGCGTTTCAGGGGGCCCCGCGCAAAAAACATTCTAATCCTAAAGTAAAATTTTTAAAAAGAAAAAAGAAGTTGTCTTCTCCGGCAGCCGGGGCCGCCGCGGCAGAATCGAGTGTGCCGCGGGGCCCCCCCTGCCCAGCAGAGCCTGCCCTCCCGAGCCTGCCCTCCCCTTTATCACCTGTCTTCGCAGCTCTAATCAAACGCGCCGGCTTTCAGAGCGCGAGGGAGAGTTTCTCCCTCGCTGCTCTATTAAGCCCGCGGGGGCTGATGGGAAGTTCCCATCAGCCCCCGCGGCTTAACAGAGCCGCGAAAGGGAAACAAGCCCTTTCGCGCTCTGAACGCCGGCGCGTTTGATTAGAGCTGCGAAGACCGGTGATAAAGGGGCGGGCAGGCTCGGGAGGGCAGGCTCTGCTGGGCAGGGGGGGCCCCGCGGCACACTCGATTCTGCCGCGGCGGCCCCGGCTGCTGGAGAAGACAACTTCTTTTTTTTTAAAATTTCCCTGGGCTGGGCTGGGCGTTAGGAGTGGTGATGGGCTATGGGGGGCTGGGGGGGGGGGGGTTAGGAGTGGTGATGGGCTATGGGGGGCTGGGGGGGGGTTAGGAGTGGTGATGGGCTATGGGGGGCTGGGGGAGGGTTAAGAGTGGTGATGGGCTGGGGGGGTTAAGAGTGGTGATGGGCTATGGGGGGCTGGGGGGGGGTTAAGAGTGGTGATGGGCTATGGGGGGGCTGGGGGGTTAAGAGTGGTGATGGGCTGGGGGGGTTAAGAGTGGTGATGGGCTATGGGGGGGCTGGGGGGGTTAGGAGTGGTGATGGGCTATGGGGGGCTGGGGGGGTTTAAGAGTGGTGATGGGCTATGGGGGGGCTGGGGGGGTTAGGAGTGGTGATGGGCTATGGGGGCTGTGGGGGTTTAAGAGTGGTGATGGGCTATGGGGGGGCTGGGGGGGTTAGGAGTGGTGATGGGCTATGGGGGCTGGGGGGGTTTAAGAGTGGTGATGGGCTATGGGAGGACTGGGGGGGTAGGAGTGGTGATGGGCTAAGGGGGCCGGGGGGGGGTTAGGAGTGGTGATGGGCTATGGGGGGGATGGGGGGTTTAAGAGTGGTGATGGGCTATGGGGGGGCTGGGGGGGTTAGGAGTGGTGATGGGCTATGGGGGCTCGGGGGGTTTAAGAGTGGTGATGGGCTATGGGGGGAATGGGGGGGTATGAGTGGTGATGGTCTATGTGGGCCTGGGGGGGGGGGTTATTATTGGTTATGGGATATGTGGGGGCGTGGGGGGGGTTAGGAGTGGTGATGGGCTATGGGGGCGGGGGGGGTTTAGGAGTGGTGATGGGCTATGGGGGCGCTAAGTCTGTATATGGGCTGATGGGATCAGGACTGAAAGTGAGTTGATGGGGAGGTTAGGACTGGTAATGGGGTATGGGAGGGCTTAAACTGAAAATTGGGTGAGGGGGATTAGGACTGGAAATGGGCTGGTGGGATTAGGACTGGGAGTGGACTGGTGGGATTAGGACTGGGAGTGGGCTATGGGGGGCTAGGACTGGTAATGGGTTGGAGGGGTTGCTAGGACTGGAAATGGGCTGGGGGGAATTAAGACTGGAGGTGGGCTGATGGGGTTAGGACTGGTAATGGGCTGTGGGCGGTTGGGGGGGGGGGTGAGGACTGGTAATGGGCTATGGGGGGGCTAGGACTGGAAATGGGCTGATGGGGGGGTTAACACTGGAGGTGGGCTGATGGGCTTAGGACTGGTAATGGGCTGGTGTGATTAGGACTGGTAGTGGGCTATGGGGGGCTAGGACTGGTAATGGGTTGGGGGTTGCTAGGACTGGAAATGGGCTGGGGGGATTAAGACTGGAGGTGGGCTGATGGGGTTAGTACTGGTAATGGTCTGTGGGCTGTTGGGGGGGGTAAGGACTGGTAATGGCATATGGGGGCTGACTGGAAATGGGCTGATGGGGGGGTTAGGACTGGAAGTGGGCTGATGGGGGGGTTAGGACTGGAAGTGGGTTGATGGGGGGGGGCTAGGACTGGTATTGGGTTGGGGGGTTGCTAGGACTGGAAATGGGCTGATGGGGGGCTAGGACTGGAAATGGGCTGATGCAGGGACAAGAAGGGAATGGATGCTGGGTGAGACTGGAACTAGAAGGGAGCTGATGTTGGGGGAGGATTAGGGGAGGATTAGAATGGGATGGGGCTGGGAGAGTAAAATGGAGAGGGGAAAAATATTTTGTGTGGTAGGGGTAAAAAATCTACACTTAGCTGGGTATTGGGAGAGTAAGTGGGGATTGAGGATGGAGGGGTAAAATGTGAGTGGATGAAATAGGAATGAGGAAAGAGCAAAAGGAGAAAGATTAGTATGTTAAAGCAGATGTAGAGAGAGAGAGAATGGAAAAAAAACTAGAAGAGAGAAGAGACAGCAGATGATGGAGAGTTAGCAGAAAACATGAAGAAACCAGAAGAAAGTGGCTGGAGCAATTGCAACCGGAAAAAAATGCACAAAAGGTAGAAAGATATCTCTTTATTTTGAATTTATTAACTGGAATATGAAAGCTCTGGGAAATGTGCATCATTAACGTCTGCGCTTTGTTTGGTACAAGAGGAAATTAATTTATAGTTTTATTTCTACAGTTGTTGTACATTCCAAGTTTGGCTTTTGGGGTTCCCAGTTTAATTATTGCCTTCCTGTTTCTAAATTGTGATTCCTTGTTTGGTGATGGTCTATGTTCTGCATGTGTAACTGAGCTGAGGTATTCTGTTTATGTAATTCCTATTTGACATTGCCACTTGTTCTCTTTCCCCAGTAGGTCATGTATTGTTTTTCTCTGAAATGTATTGGTTTAATATTTGCAGTGTTGCCTTTTGATTGGTAGGGTCTGGTGCTTTGTGAGTTCTGGTAGTGCTGTTAGGATACGGCGGGTTTGCTATGGGTTCTAAATGGGCAGTGTTTGTAGTAGTTCCTAATGTGCCTGGCGGTTGGCACTGGATTATAGTAATGTAGAAATCTTTTAGTCTGTCTTTATCCATACACACACTAACTTTTAGTAAACATGTCTCTTAATGAATGTTAGCATTATGCAAATATTTATGCAAATAAGGCCACTTATGCAAATGAGGCCCCGCACCGAGTCTCCGCACATGGCCCCGCACCCCCCTTGGGCCGCCCCTGTGTATATCATATGGTGCTATCCCCCAAAACTCCATTTTAATTCCAGGTTGTAATACAACAAAAGAGGACAAACACCAAGGGGATGAATACTTTTGTAATGCACTGTATGTGTCTGTTAAACAAGACGGACATCAGGAACAGGCAAAGGCATATTGTATCTCAACCACTTTAGCAGGTGAAGCTTATAAAGGCCTTACTAACCACTGCCTTGATCTCTGTTCCAGATAACTTACAATCAAGATGAAGCTGTAGATCAAATATCACTAATAACAATGGAATCAGCATCCCATCAGAGTCATTGAAGATCAACAGTCAGGGATTTACTGTGATGCTAGTTGAAGTAAGGGGACAGGGAGAATAGATATTGAGGAAGAGGCAGGGCAGATGCTAGGAGAGGGAGGCAGAGGCAGATACAGGTGGAGGGGGAGGGGGAAGAGAAAGGCAGGGGGCTTGGATGCCGGGGAAGGAGGTAGGTACATGGGTAGGGGAGGAGGAAGTAGAAGGGTGATACTGAAGGAAAGGGGAGAATGGTAAGATGTAGGCATGTGTACACCAAACATTTTCAAGCTTGTTGGTTCAGAATACACCCATTCATTTAGTCACTGAAAAATAGCCACTGGGAATGGGCACTATTCCAGAAAGATGACAGTACAACTATTATTAAAAAAAAAAAGTTTAGATATCCTTCATTCTGCCTTACCAGCTTTACTTAGGGAATATTATCTACCTGTTAAGTCTTTAATTAAAGCGGCTCTAATGCAGATGTCATAAACATAGCTTGTTATTTTGCTATGTCATAAGAAATACTTTAACAAAATATTTTAAAAAATGTTTTCTCAGTGTACTATTTTGGCTTAAAGTTACCTCTGAGTTTATATATAGCATATTTTAGGATCAGACTCTGTTTCACCACTTCTAAATCATGGGCATGAAGCTTAATGGGAAGAGAGGATAACTGAAAAAGGACCGATATTTCATTAGCTCTTAAGAAGTAAACTACTATAACATAAGTTTCCTACAGGGTCCTGCGATCTGTATATCCATATTAAAAATAAAGAGAACCAAACCTTTTCACTGTTATGGACGACTCATGGTCTGGTTTGAAGAGGAAGAGGAAGGACGATATCAGAAGCCTTGTCAAGCTCATTCCTGTCACATTTCCTCTTCTGATAGTGACCCCAGTTTGATCTTGAAATTCAAAGGAGCTGTTTTTTTTTTTAAGAGTAACAATGCAACAACCACATGTATGCAAGGATGAAGAAAACACAGATTAATGTTATTGTTACCATTAAACAGGAATTCTATTCTATTTTAACTTTTTGGTTGCTTTTGGGATTCAATGATGTCTTATTTTCCAACCAATGCATTTCTTCCCCCCTTCTTCTCTGTTTCATCATAGCCCTGATATTTTCCAGAGGAAAGAAAAGGACAGCAAGCAACCCCCGTGCATCAGGAACCATTTTTCCCCTTTGCTCCAGAGCACTTTGCTCATTCTCCCAATGAGCTACAAACTGGTGGGGTTTACAAGGAAATCCATGCAAATAAAGGGCACCCATGCGCTTTTTTTGAGGGGAATGTCAAATGGGAGCAAATATATTAGATCAATAATCAGCAGGAAATGACCACATAAATGTATATGGATAATTTATCAATAAATTTATATATATGTTTTTTTTCAATAAGGATAAATACTGAGAGGCCACTCTTTAAAAGGAGTTAAATATTTATCAGTGCAATGAGCAGAGGAGTGGCCTACTGGTTACAGTAACAGCCTAGTACCCAACAACTCAGGGTTTGATTCTCAAAGGTTTATTGTATTTGATCTCTGTATTCATTCAGCTAGTAGATCAAATCTATTGTATCCTGCAAATTACATTTTACATATACCAAAATGATTAATATCAAATTTTCAACTTTAAAATCATTTTGAGAAAAACTGTCAAAGCTATTCCTTGTGTAAATTGTGATTTTACTCAGCTAAATTGACTGTGTTAAAATAAACATAAGTTTACATGTAGTATGTAGCATGGTACCACACCATGTGCTACTGCAACCAGAAATATTCTGCATTCCCAGCCACAGTGATGCACCATGGTGGGCTCCTCTCTTGCAGGGGCGGCTCAAGGCAATCTGCTGCCTGAGGCGAGGAATGAGATGGCACATTCCCTCCCCCCCCCCCTCCCCATCCCAGAGAGGGGTGGGATCTTTCTTAAAACTCCAGTCAGGGACTGAACCAAACCAAAAAGCCGATTAGATAATGTAGAGCAAATGCAAGATGTTTGCACACCAAGGAACTAAAAGAAAGAACAAGAACGACAGCAGTTTATAACTCCAAATTATAATACATTTGTATGTTGTTGTTATAAACTGCATTATGATGCTTGCTTTTTTTTTTTTTAACATATATTTTGCATTCACAGGACCCATCGAAAACAGTGGATGCAGAGCAGAGGTAGGACATTCACCCACAGAACTCAATATATTTAAAAAAAAATCTGATTCTGGTCATCTCACCAACAAACATTCTCCAGTACCAGGCATATTGGGAACTAATATAAAACCCTACTAAAGTCACTAAGATCTGCAAGGCCAAATCTACCATACCATACCAGCATACACTCCCAAAACCTATACAATAACGGGCCTACCCAGAAAAAAGCACTATAAATACTGCAATGGACCCCAAAACATCCATACACCTATTTGAAAAGTTGTACAAGTCAAATTACTTCAGTACAGATAACTACGTACAAACTCCATGTTAACAGAACACCTGGACTTGGTCACACACTCAGAACACAGGCCCTCACCAAGTACAGAATAAGTGACCACAACCTAAAGCAAAAATAAAAATATGTAGTCAAAAATTAAAATGAAACCCCAAGAAGCCAGACTCCGTATGCGGCATCACACCAGATAAGAGATGCAGTGAAATATAAGGATAGTGCAAAGTCCAATCAATAAATTGAAAATAAAATTATTTGTTCTACTTTTGTTGTCTGATGATTTTCATGCTGGTCCAGATCTGAGCTTTCTGTGTTCCTCTATCTTCTCTTAGCTCTCTTTCTATGGTCTATAGTCCATCTGCCATTTCTTGTCTCTCCTTTTGTTTTCTTTATTTTCTTCCATCAGTCTTTTTCCAGTCCCAATAACCCTCCCCAATATCAGCATCCTTTACAGCCTCCTCTCCCAGTATCTTCCAGTGCCAACCGCCTTGCATTCCCAGTACCATCACTGGTGTCTATTCCCTTCCAGTCCCCCTCCTTCCCCACGGTCCAGCCCCTTCTAGTCCAAATACCATCCCAGGTATCAGCAAGCTTCCAGTCCCAGTTCCCCTTCCATTTCAATTCCCTTCCAGTCAGCCTCTCCTCTGTCCATCCACTTTCCAGTGCAATCCCCAGTTGTCAGCTCTCTTCCAGCCCCCACCTTCCCTCCAGTCCCCTCCTTCCCCTCTTTTCCACTCCTTTCTAATCCCCATGTCAGCTCTCTTCCAGTCCCCACCTTCCCCCTTGCCATTTCTCTTCCAACCCCCCTCCTATTATCCAGCCACCTTCCAGCTCCATCCTTGTGTCTGCTCCCTTCCAGCTCCCCTCATGCCTGCTGCTTTCCAGCTCCCCCTGTGTCTGCTCCCTTCCATCTCCTCCCCCCAGATTTAAGGGGCCACACTGGACTTGGTGCTTACCAATGGGGAAAATGTATCCAATTTTAGTGGGAGATCATTTCGCCTCCAGTGATCATCAGATGGTGTGGTTCAGTATTAGGACTAGGTATGATAAAATCCATTGAAAAGTGAGGGTCTAACTTTTCA
The DNA here is from genome assembly GCA_033557465.1 of Ichthyophis bannanicus. NCBI lineage: Eukaryota > Metazoa > Chordata > Amphibia > Gymnophiona > Ichthyophiidae > Ichthyophis > Ichthyophis bannanicus. The sequence goes on from CM066031.1 coordinate 648,957,286, forward strand.
AATACATTGACAAAAATGGTCAGACAGTATTTATTTTTATTTATTTATTTATTTGTTACATTTTCCTATACTGCCCCTTCTAGAGATCAGGTGCAGTTTACAGGGAACCAAACACGTTTGCATAAAACAGTGACTAACATTTTACATGACAGTAAGCAGAAATTCTTGGAAATGTATTGTAATTAGATTTATAGATGGCATTTAAACAGTGTATTTTTCCTAGCAAAAAAAGGTGCAGGTACCCATATGCGGGGCTCTTTCATTTATACATGAGGTTCATGGGTCAATTTTAGCAGGCAATGAAAAAGGTGCCGGTACTCAGTACCACCGAGTACCTCCTCAAAAAAAAGCCTTGGCTTTGAGATAGAAGGAACTTCTGGTAGTAGTATTCAAAGCATATCCAGACAATGTGATCACTGACACATTCAGCTGACAATGTGCCAACTAAGGGTTCTGCGTAATAAAACTCAGACAGAAAAAGATTTAGCTAGTTGATCAGGAAACATTTAACTTAATGTGGTGTGCAATGAGTTTTACTAGTCACACGTTAAACTTTTGCAACTCTAGGGTGGTCTAAGTACTAGTCAGTTATAGTAGCTCAAAAAACTGCTGTCTATGTTAGCTATCTGCTAAAAGCTTTTTGCTGACTGGCCTAAAGCCAAAGAGGGTATTCTCTCTCAAAGCTCCATAAAAAATGTGCTTAGAGCTATGGCATCATAAGTCACTTCCCACTCCTATCAGCCCTCCTCCAAGCAAAGAAAATATTTCCTTCATACATCCCTTCCACTTTCCACATCCCATCCCAAGATGACATTTGAGCTCTTACACTCGGCTAAAATATTCTCAGCTATTTCCTATTTCACATATTTACCTGCTGTTGAATAGGAGGCACATCCTGTACTGTGCGTCCTGACCTCTGTGCGTCTGGTCAGAACCGAATGCACAGAGGTAGACACGATTCTGATCTCATAGGACACATCTAGCCCCCGCAGGATCAGAATCGGATCTAGGCCTGTACATCCAGGCCAGGACATGATTCCCATTGGCCTGCACATACAGGCCCCTGCCCAGCTAACCCATTCAGGCTCCTGAATAGAGCTGTGGTGCCATGGTGTCCGTTTGTCATGGAATCGTGGCTCCATTCAGGAGTCGCAATCCCTGGCCGCCAACTACATTTTCTTTTCCCTGCAGCCCAACCCCCGATCTGGTCTCCCATAGCCAGGGTCGGGCTGCAGGGATTCTTCTATACTCACATCACCTTTTGTTCCTGGCCAGGCCTCTTGTCCCGTGACTTCTAGGGGGACTTATCCCACCTCCAAAAAAGTCCCCCATCCAGTCTGCCGGTTCTGGATGTACAGGACCGACTTCAGAATTGGCCCTTTACATCCTGTGCTGTGGATCACCCACTGCTCACCCTAACTCCACCTCCAGATTGCCCCCTCCTGAACCCGTCTGCCTCCCTGTACAAAATCCTTGTTCGTTTGGGGAGGCTTAGTTGGGGATGGCAAGGGGGACGAATAGTGGGGATGGACATCCTAATGGGACGTCCATCCTGCTATTTGCAGATCAAAATAGACCCCTAGATTTACTTTTGGTGAATTAGAAGAGTAAAACCAGGACCTACCAGGGGAATTGGGGGTCTCGCCTTGCTGCAGTTCTTATCAATTGCATTTTTTGAGCAGACAGTCCTGTAGTTAGAGGGAATGATGATGTCACTGGATTGTGAAGTAGGGTCAGGTGGGTTGGCTCGTTCTACTGGATGTGACACAACCTTAAGCCTAGTGCAGTGAGAATCTCCTGCTCAGCCACAAGTTCTAGAACAGATGGACCAGTCTCTGGTCCAACCACTGGAAGAAGTAGTTTTGGGGTTGACAGTTCCCAATGGAGGGTTTGGGGTCCAAGGCCAGATCCAATAGAGTTAAAGAGAAAGGAGATCCAGAGTGTGCTTCTGACAGTTGGGGGAAGACACCACTTACAGCAGTCAATAAGCTGCCCACGTGGGCTCTTTCAAAGTAACATAGTATATGACAGTACATAACGACCAGTATGGACCTTTAGTCTGCCCAGCAAGGTGGAAAGAGTAGCTGCAGCTGCCGCCGCATGCATCACCCCTACCCATACCTTTGTTTAGGGTACCTCCCGCTCCATGCAGGTCACCTCTATTTGTTGAGATATAAGAGATAGTTATGTTTATTTTGATTTTATCCTGTTGCTAAAAAGGGATCCACTGTGTCTGTCCCATGCCATTTTGAATTATGTCACTGTATTTGCCCCCATAATTTCCATCGGGAGGGCATTCCAAGCAACCACCATCTTTTCAGTGAAAAAATATTTCCTGACGTTGCGTTTCAGTTTACCCCTTACAGCTTCATGATATGCCCTCTAGTTTTACAGCTTCCCCATCTTTGAAAAAGGTTTGTTTGTTCATTGGTACTCTTTAAATATTTAAAGGTCTATTTCATATCTCCTGTCCCTCCTCTCCTCTAAGGTATACATATTTAGGTCTTCAAGTCTCTTCTCTTATGTCTTCAGGTTCAGGCTCCAAATCATTTTGGTCAACTTCCTCTGAACCATTTCAACTCTTTTTATATTCTTTGTGAGATATGGTCTCCAAAACTGAACACAATACTCCAAGTGAGGCCTCACCAGCGACTTTGTGACTATATTTTAAACCACCCACTTTGGAATATATTTCTCTTTTTATTGGTGACCATTTGTCACTTTATCCATGCTATTCAGGGTAGTGATGCAGCTCTGCACTGTTCTTTCAATTTTGTCCATATGGTAGGTTCCTTCATTTAGGTTCCCTGCATTGGCTACAGTGAGCTGCTGGAAGCTCCAATCATGTTTTGTTTTGGGTTTTTTTGCACCGGTCGTACGTGTACGCTGGTGTCCTTTCCTCACTTTTTGTTGTCAATTTCATCCTCCAAGATATTATTGAATAATGTAGCGCTAAGTTCATCATAAACAGCACCAGTTTACACTGCCCCAATATTCTCCATGCCTTTGTTTTGTGATAACACATTTCAACAATTGATAAGAGTCTCACTTGGCAAATAAGATGTTTTTTTACATGCTATTTTTATGCTTATATGGATTTTAAACATTTTATGCTAGTGCCGGCAAGTTCCCCATTAACCTTTTCTATTTGGCATGAAAAAGTTCCCTTAAAAGGATAAGGAAAGGCGTCTCTAGCTGATTTGCCTTCCTTTAAGGAATTGCTGCAATACCGCAACGTGCTTAGACTTAACTGATCAAGGCAGGTTTCTGAAACTTCATTCTGGTTTCTAAAACTTTATTCTGGTTTTTAGATCTGGTTTCCACCAATTTAAACAATAAGATCCCATACCTGGTCTCTTTAATAATTGTACTCTTGATGTGCTGTTTTTTGAGATGGCTCTTACAACGCTATAATGTAGCCTTGGCTACTCTCTTACAAACATAATTGTATAAGAACATAAGATATGCCATACTGGGTCAGACCAAGGTCCATCAAGCCCAGTATTCTGTTTCCAACAGTGGCCAATCTAGGTAATATGTACCTAGCAGTTTCCCCAAGGGACACAGGTTTTACAATGCTTGTATTGGTTCAAGCATTGATATCCTGGGTCCCTTTTTAATAATGGTTTATGGACCTTTCCTCCAGGAACTTGTCCAAACCTTTTTTAAACCCAGCTACATTAACAGCCTTTACTACATCCTCTGGTAACAAATTCCAGAGTTTGATTACACGTTGAGTGAAAAAATATTTTCTTTTATTAGTCTTAAATAGTATACCCTGTAGCTTCATTGCATGTCCCCTAGTCTTTCTATAGTCTGATAAGGTAAACAATCGATCTACGTTCATTAATTTATAGACTTATATCATATCTCCCCTCAGCCGTCTCTTTTCCAGGTTAAAGAGCCCTAACCTTTTTAGCCTTTCTTCATAGGAGTATCCTTCCATCCCCTTTACCATTTTGGTGGCTCTTTTCTAAAATCGCTATATCCTTTTAAAGATACGGTGACCAGAATTGCACACAATATTCAAGGTGCGGTCTCACCATGGAACGATATAGAGGCATTATAATAACTTTTCTTTTATTTTCCATTCCTTTCCTTATCATATCTAGCATTCTATTTGCTCTCTTGGCCGCCGCTGCACACTGGGCCGAGGGTTTTAACATGGTATCCACAATGATGCCTAAATCTTTTTCCTGGATGGTGGTTCCTAATGTGGAACCTTGCATCGTGTAACCATAGTTTGGGTTGTTCTTCCCTAGGTGCATAACCTTGCACGTGTCCACATTAAATTTCATCTGCCATTTTGATGCCCAGTCTTCCAACTTATCAAGAGCCTCTTGCAATTTTCCACAATCCTCTTGGGTTTTAACAACTTTAAATAGTGTTGTGTCTTCTGCAAATTTGATAACCTCACTTGTTATTCCACTTTCCAGGTTATTTATGAATATGTCAAAAAGCAGCGGACCCAGCACAGATCCCTGGGGTACACCACTATTCACCTTTCTCCATTGGGAAAATTGGCCATTTAGCCCTACCCTCTGCTTTCTATCTTTTAACCAGTTCCTGATCCACAATAGTATACTGCCTCCTATCCCATGACTCTTTAGTTTTGCCAAAAGTCTCTCATGAGGGACCTTGTCAAAGACTTTCTGAAAGTCCAGATACACAATATCAACCAACTCACCTTTGTCCACCTGATTATTCACTCCTTCAAAAAAAACCATAACAGATTAGTAAGACAAGATCTTCCTTGTCTAAAGCCATGTTGGCTGTCTCCCATTAGGTCATGACTATCTACATGCTGAGTAATTTTATTCTTTATGATGGTTTCTATCATTTTTCCCGGTACTGATGTCAGGCTCACCGGTCTGTAGTTTCCCGGATCACCCCTGGAACCTTTTTTAAAAATTGGTGTTACATTGGCGATCCTCCAATCTTCAGGTATTAGAGATGATTTTAATGATAGTTCACAGATTACTAATAGCAGGTCTGCAATCTCGTATTTCAGTTCTTTCAACACCCTTGGATGTATACCATCCGGCCCAGGTGATTTGCTACTCTTCAGTTTATCTAATAGTTGTAATACATCTTCCCGATGTATCGATATTTCCTTCAATTCTTCCACACCTTTAAATACCACTTCAGTCATGGGTAACATCCCTACATCTTCCTCAGTAAAGACTGAAGCAAAGAATTCATTCAGTCTCTCCGCTATCGCCTTGTCGCCTCTTAGTGCTCCTTTAACCCCTTTATCATCTAATGGACCAACTGACTCTCTCAAAGGTTTTTTGCTATGAATGTACTTGAAAAGGTCTTTACTTCGCGTTTTTGCTTCCGCAGCAAGCTTCTTCTCAAATTCTCCCTTTGCCTGCCTTATCAATGCCTTGCATTTGACTTCCCAGTGCCAACCTCTCTGACCTCACCTTTAAACCATGCTGGCAGTTTTTTGGACTTCCTTCCACTTTTCTTAAAGCGTGGAATACAGCTGGTCTGGGCTTCCAAGATAGTATTTTTCAACAACAGCCAAGCCTTATGTACGTCTTTAACCTTTGCAACTGCTCCTTTTAGTTTTTTCTTAACTGTTTTCCCCATTTTATCATAGTCTCCCTTTCGAAATTTAAAAAGTAATACTGTGGATTTCCTTACTATCCCTCCTCCACTAATTAAAACAAAGGCGATCATGCTATGATCACTATTGCCAAGTGGCCCCAACAACCTTATCTCTTGCACTAGATCTGGTGTTCCACTAAGGATTAGGTCTAATATGGCTTCCCCTCTGGTCGGTTCATGAACCAGCTGCTCCAAGAAGCAGTCATTTATTTCATCTAGGAACTTTATCTCCCTAGCATGTCCTGCCGTGACACTGACCCGGTTGATACCGGGGTAGTTGAAATCACCCATTATTATTACTGTGCTGTAACTTTTGTTAGCTTCCTTGATTTCTTAGAGCATTTCATCATCCATTTGGTCATTCTGGCCAGGCGGTCGATAGTACACCCCCACTGCAACCGCCTTCCCCTTCTTACATGGAATTTCAATCCATAGAGATTCTATAGCAAATTTTGTTTCCTGCAAAACTTTAATCCTTTCTGACTTAATGCTCTCCCTCCACCAATTTGATCAGCTCTATCATTACGATATAGTTTGTACCCAGGTATCACAGTGTCCCACTGGTTGTCCTTCCACCATGTCTCTGATATTCCAATCATATCTAACCTTTCATTTAGTGCTATATATTCTAACTCTCCCATCTTATTTTTTAGACTTCTAGCATTTGCATACAAGCATTTTAGAGAATGTATTTTATTCATATTAATTTGACTATTGTTAGACATGGGTAATTTAGGATCTTTAAGCTCTGTCTGCTCCATACTTGAGGGCATTTGGGCTACTTTACTCTTTTGTGGAACCTCTCTGCTTTTGGTAGTATCCTTCAAAGATACATTCTTCCGAACCATCCGCTCTTGGGCGACTGTCGGCTTTTCCCTAATATTAGTTTAAAAGCTGCTCTATCTCCTTTTAAAAGTTTAATGCCAGCAGCCTGGTTCCATCCTGGTTAAGGTGAAGCCCATCCCTTCGGAAAAGCCCCTCCTTTCCCCAGAATGTTCCCCAGTTCCTAACAAATCCAAAACCCTCATCTCTGCACCATTGTCTCATCCACGCATTGAGACTCTGGAGCTCTGCCTGCCTTTTGAGTCCTGCGCATGGAACAGGAAGCATTTCAGAGAATGCTACCCTGGAAGTTCTGGATTTCAACTTCCTACCTAAAAGCCTAAATTTAGCCTCCAGAACCTCCCTACCACATTTTCCTATGTCATTGGTACTGACATGTACCAAGACAGCAGACTCCTCCCCAGCACTATCTAAGACCTTATCTAGGTGGCGTGTGAGGTCCACTACCTTTGCACCAGGCAGGCATGTTACCAGGCGATCCTCACGTCCACCAGCCACCCAGCTATCTACATGCCTAATGATCGAATCACCAACTATAACGGCTGTCCTAACCCTTCCCTCATGGGCACATGGCCCTGGAGAAATTTCCTCGGTGCGAGAGGGTTTTACATCACCTGGAGGACAGGTCCTAGTTACAGGATCACTTCCTGCCACACCAGGGTGATGCTCTCCTGTCACGTGACCTCTCTCCTCCATGGCAATAGGGATGCTGCCAGACTGGAGGTGGGACTTCAGGACTATATCCCTGTAGGTCTCATCTATGTACCTCTCTGTCTGTCTTATGCTTTCCAAGTCTGCTACTTTAGCCTCTAGAGAACGGACTCGTTCCCTGAGAGCAAAGAGCTCCTTGCACCTAGTGCACACGTAAGACCTTTCACCAACTGGGAGAAAATCATACATGTGACACTCAATGCAAAAGACTGGAAAGCCCCCATCCCGCTGCTGGACTGCTGTCTGCATCTTAGTTTTAAGTTTGTGTTTAGATCTAAGTTCATTACTTACTAAGGGTTGCTATGGATATTTATACTAATAAAACTGTACCTAATACGTGTAATATACCTTGTTCACCTGAAGCTTAACTAATCTCAGGTCCTTAGTGTATGACTGATTTGGGTAATGAGCTTCACCTCAGAGCACCTCCTGTCTTGTAAGATGTGTAAGTACCTATAAAGCTACGATTATCCCAGGGGAGGGAGGGAAATAACACTTATTAAAAGAGGGCTGCTACACAGTACCCTGTCTTGTGCTGCTGAGGTAAGCTATATTCTGATTTGATTTAAATTATAGCTCTTAGCTGCTGCTAGGCTCTAACTTCTTATTAAATTTAAACTACAAGCTCGCTGCTGGGTTCTAAATTTAACCAGAAAGCTCTCTTCTGTGTTTTAAATTTAAGCTAAAAGTACTTTGCTGATGCTAGGCCTTGAGTGACTATTAAATTTAGACTACAAGCTCTCTGCTGGGTTCCAAATGTAACCAGAAAGCTCTCTTCTGTGTTTTAAATTTAAACTAAAAGTACTTTGCTGTTACTAGGCCCTGAGTGACTATTAAATTTAAACTACAAGCTCTCTGCTGGGTATGAAATGTAACCAGAAAGTTCTGCTCTGTGTTTTAAAACTAAAAGTACTTTTCTGATGCTAGGCCCTGAGTGACTATTAAATGTAAATTACAAGCTCTCTGCTGGGTTCCAAATGTAACCAGAAAGCTCTCTTCTGTGTTTTAAATTTAAACTAAAAGTACTTTGCTGTTACTAGGCCCTGAGTGACTATTAAATTTAAACTACAAGCTCTCTGCTGGGTATGAAATGTAACCAGAAAGTTCTCCTCTGTGTTTTAAATTTAAACTTAAACTTCTGCTACTAGGCCCTGACTGATTTAACAAAAATAGTAGGTTCACAGATTAATTAGCTTTAATACAAAGAATTCCTTTTAGAAAATTATCAGAAGTATATACACACAGTTGCAGATCTCTCTCCAGAAGTAACAGTCCCTTTTTCTAGTCCTTCTGGTTCTGTTAAAACATGATTTAGGAACCTTATGAAGCCTTTTCCCTTCTGGACATCCAGCCCCTGTACGGCCCCTCAGAATCGGGGCATACAGCAGCTGGCCAGAAGGGAACAGCAATTGTGTTCCTGTGGGGGTGGGGCAGGGGCCTCAGAATCAGCTCTGTACATCCAGGGTGACGGCCTGTCCATGCACTGCCCTCGCTCCACCTTCCACCCGCCCACCCCCTCCCAACCCCCATCTAAGACTCCCCGTACAACCCTGCTGTTCGTACAGGGAGCTTTGCACGGGGATAGCAAGGAGGATGAATAGTGGGGATGTATGTCTAGGCAGGGGATACATCCACACTATTTGTGCCTCAGAATGACCCCCCTATATAAGTAGGATAGTTCTCCTCAGTCCTCCCCCCCCCCCCCATGTTTCCCTGTTAAATGGTTTACCCTCTCATTTGTGAGTGTGGCCTTGTAAGTATTTTTCCTCCTAGTCAGGATTTCTAGTTTATCCTTGTTCTCCTTATCTCTCTGTTTCTCCCTAGGGGTGTGCATTTTGTCTAAGGATGGCACATGTATTGCTTATAACAGTAACTCACAAGGTCTATATATATTTTTATGCTCAGTCTTTTTATTTTTATTTTTCTCTAAAAATGAGTATTTATTAATATTTATATGAGTATTTATATGCTTATTTTTATGCTTTATTTATATCATTTTATATATTTTTATTTGTTTTTATTTGTTTTTATTTTGAGGTTCATACACCCTGCAGAAGGCATTTGCCAAAACCTGTAGGGGTCCCTTCAATAAAACACCTGTTACCACTTATACGTACCTCGCTGTTTGTGTTTTGTTCTGGTCTCCTTGTGAGTGTGCTTGCCCTGTTTGTGACACCCTCACCAGTGACTTGTACAGTGGCATTAATACTTCCTCCTTTCTGCTGACAATTCTTTTCTGTATGCAACCCAGCATCCTTCTGGATTTGGCCACTGCCTTGTCACAGTGTTTCGCCACCTTAGTTTCCAAAGTATTTGGGAATTCCCTTGGCTACTGATTTTCTTTACATTTCCACAGAAGAAAAGGTATTGGCAAATTTTTGCTCTGCCTCTGAATCATCAAAACCAGAAGATTATTTTTATAGCCAAATCTGGAAAGTATTGAAAATTTAGATAAATCACTCTTTGGACAGATTCAATTATGAACAGAAAATGTCTCAGAAGCATGAAGAAGAGATTGCTGAACTGGAAATTAGAATGTAGAATTGTGAAAAATTGGTGAGTAGAGTTTGGGAATTGGAGGCTGATGTGATGAGAAAGAGGTTAATACTATTACAGAATAAGGTAAAATCATTGGAAACTGTGGTTAGGAAGGGTAACCTTAGTTGCTCGATTTCTCTTGCTCGTCACTTGTGTTTGCATACAAATTTTTAAAAGATGCTTGGTTGAAATTTAAAAAAATCCTGTCAATGTAATTTCCTCCTATTGATAAGATTTTCTATTTGCCATCTTTTGGAAAGTTGGAGAAGGAAGAGGAATGGCAAAATAGTCAAGATCTCTAGGATATGGACTTATTGAACTTGACTGAAGTTCTTGAAAAGTCTGATAGTGAAAAGGGTACTTCCACTACACAGATAGTTATGTTTCCTTTGGGGTCATTCCAAACTGCAAATAGCAGAGATGTACATCCGGTTTGCACATACAACCTCCGGTATTTGCTGGAGGCATATTCCAAAGACAAAGCTCCCCGCACGTACATCAGCTTTGTGTGGAGAGCTCTGGATGAGGGTGGAAGGAGGAGGGCCAGAGGAGAAGTCTGGGCAGAGCAGGGGTGGGCCGCACAACCCGGACGTACAGGGCCGATGCAGGTCATGGCCCTGTACGACCTGTGAGGACAAGATGGATAGGGAACTTATTCCACCTCAGAGGAATTCCAGAGGTGGAATAAGTCCACCCAATGATGGCAGGCAGCAAAGGAGGACCCCCCCCCCCCCAAAGAGGTGGGCCACAGCAGGAGGATCCCAGCCACCCGGTCCCGGCCCTGGCAGGCCCCTCCAGGGATCAGTCGGTGGGGCAAACACTTTTATTTGCTGTCAGGGATTGTGTTGCTCCTGCTTGGCATCTCAGTGCCATGGCAACAGGATGCAATGGCACCGGGGCTCCAGCAGGAGCATAGAGAGTGCTAGACGGGGCTGTTGCTGCATGTATTGGGCCTCAGAATCAGGGTACATCTGTCCCATCCAAGTGTCCCAATTCTGCACCCATGAGAATGTCTAGCTCCCGCGGGTGCAGACTTGTGTTCAGATCTGGCCTGTCCAGATTTTGGATGTCCGGATGGCCTGGACATGCCACGATCTGAATTGGCCTCCATATGTCCAGATCGTGATTGGTTACTCCATGTGTTCAACCATTTCCACTGTCTGCCTTCCTTGCCGGGAAAAGGTGGATATGTACCCATTAGCTGAGTCTACAGAGTCATCTATAGAACGTGCTGAGGAATATGCAATACTGAAGACTGCTGGTCTTCAGGAGTTTGCATTTTGTTATTTACTTTGCTCTCTAGAGCGCACTTCCTGCTGATGTTTAAGGTTCCTCCATATAGTGAGGACTAGTTGGGCGGGTATAAATTTGCTTTTTTGTCTATGGATTTAGATTTTCTCTCTGCTAAAATGATCCCATCTTTATTTTATGTACAAGTTCAATTACTTGGTAAATTATTGAAATTTGTGATAAATAAAAAATGTAAAAAAGCAGCTGTCTGTAATACTTAGGTTTACTCACTTTTATTTCTAGATTATCCTATGCAATGCAATGTGTGCTATCAAGTCAATGTTGAATCCTGGCAACCCAGTACATGGGTTTTCCTGTCAAGGTATGACTGGAAGTAATTTGGTAGGCTTTTCTTCCACACAGTAAGCCTATAGCATTTAGCATTCCAAGGTGGAAGTACTAGCCAGGCCAGGGCTGAACCTGCTTAGATTCAGATCAACCAAGCTTGTTGGTTGTTGATATGGAAGGACAGACTAGATAGACCATGTGGTCTTTTTCTGTCATCATTTTTCTATGTTTCTAAGAGCATCGACAGCCGAAGACCTCAAATATCAGGAAATGCAGTCAGATACCAAGAAAATGTAGCAGAAAGATACTGAAATATTTTCCATCATGTTGGGGGCCACAGGCTTGATTAAGAGGAATTTCTAAGCACAGTTTGATAAATTGCCTATCCATGTGACATCTTATGAACTCTTGAAGGAGTCTCTTTTTGACACAATGCAAGTACTACAATGAGCATTAGCTGTAAAGCTGAAAAACTGAGTTTGTCCTCCATATGCTCTAGCTTAAGAGTGAGGTTCATCACTGTCATGGTATGCACACAACTTACCCATTTGGAAACATCACCTCCAAGTGGAATGAAACAGAGAGAGAGGGCTAGACTGAAAACTCAAGCAGGGATCGCTTAGATGTTTTTCTGAGATACAAGATGCAATCTTCTTTCATTGACTAGTCTCAGCAAATGTCTTGCAGTCTGTAATTTTCCTATGTCAGGAATGTGGGTAAATTGAGCTCTGTGCAGTTATGTCATTACTTTAAAATCGTTTGCAGGAGGACTACTTAACAGCTTCTGAAAAATGGTGGCAAGGCCCATTAGACGAACTAAGATATATAGAACAAGAATTTAAAGTGACCTGCCTCAGTTATGTATTCACCTGCAAAAGTGTGTTTGTACTAATCAGCCCTAGTTTTACTGACCTTTAGTCACCTATTCTAGCATAAAAACCTCTGATGCAAACATTGACATACTGTAGTAATTGCAGGGCTATCTGCTATATTTTCAGTTCAGTCTATAAAATAATTCTTATGATCAACACAAATATCATACTGCAGTAGGGCAAATTAGGGATATTCCAGATCTTTCAATGCTAATTATTTTCATACCTCTCTAAGTAAAATCCTCTTAATTGAGCAAATTTTTTTTCTTCTAGCATTCATTACTGGAAGTATATTTCCTTATCAGTCAAATCTAAGGCGTTTGCACCTTTTAAAGTCTTTTAAGACACATAGCAGGAACAATCTTTACCAGAAAAAAGTATATGTGGAATTTAGAAGAGGTCAAGGAGATATTTATTTTCTAAACATGTATCTTGATATTGTAGGAGGCTTGCTTTCTCCACCTAGTGGTTAAGAAGTATGCTAAGATTGCTTTTTGCATTACTGTATGCAACTGCATAAGGAGAGAAAGCAGAAACTCCCCAGTGTCTGCATTACACTTTTGCTTCATCTCATTATTATATAGGAAAACAATTGTGTTTTTGTGAAAAAAAGTCAAATTGTTTTAGATATCTTTTTATGTTCTCAAGGGCTACATATAGTCATGCATAGTGAAGTAGGGTCAGGAATACTACAGGTTCCAGAATCCCTTGGAATAGGAAGGCCCCCTGCCTCAGTTGAAGCCCCAGATTGAATCAGTTAGGAGGAGAATGCCCGGGAGAGGGTGGAGCTAGGTGGAGTTTCCCAGCAGAGTACACAGAGGTGTTTTACCTAGGGTTGCCAACCGGCCGGTTTTCCTGTGGCCAGGCCAGCTGCTGGCAAAGAAGAGAAACCGGCCCTTGAAAAGCCAGTTTTTTGCTCTGGCCATGAGATTGGGAGCGGCCAGAGCATAAAACCGGCAATTAGTCCACAGTCCCGGCCCCCCGTGCAGCTGCTGCTGCTCCTGCTTCTTACTAAGCAGTGGCTGCAATAAAGTTAATTTAAAAGGAAAGACAACCTGTGAGGAGCCCTTGGGCCCTATAAAACTCCTGCTGCAGCGCCCGCCCCCTTGTAACATCACTTCCTTTTCAGCCAGGGCGCTGCAGCAGACGTTTCATAGGGCCGGAGGGCTCCTCAAAGGTGGTCGTTCCTTTTAAATTAACTTTATTGCAGTCGCTGCTCAGTAAGAAGCAGGAGCAGCGGCTACAAGAGTGAAGCTGCACTGAGAGGGGGGGTTAAGCTGCTTCACTGAGAGGGGGGGGAAGCTACTGCACTGAGGGGGGTTAAGCTGCACTGGGGGGTGGGGGAAGGTGAAACCACTGAGGAGGGGGTTAAGCTGCACTGGGGGAAGTGAAGCTGTACTGGGGGGGGGTGAAGCTGCACTGGGGTGGGGGGCTGAAATCTCCACACAGGTTTAAATTTATTTTTAATTTAACTTTATTGCAGCCGCTGCCCTGTAAGAAGCTCCATGTGCAAGCCACATGTGCAGACTGTCATGGTTTCAATCCATTTAAACACTTTTGCTATACAAAATTCCTACACACATAACTGATTGAATATCTCGAAGAGCTTCAATATGTGGAGCTTTTTCACTCATGTGGTGACTTTTCTTCTCCTTTTGTGGCTTCATACAGTGGTTTGGCAATTTGGGCAAAGTTGGGTATCCAGATTCGGCAATATCCTGCCGCTCCCAGAAAGGCTCTGACCTGCTTTCTGGTTGTTGGAGTTGGAATTCTGCATACTGCTTCTTTTCTTTCTCTGCCTAATCTTCTGCTTCCTTGGGTAATACGAAATCCCAAGTATTTCACTTCTTTTTGGCATAGCTGTGCTTTAGCTCTGGAAACTTTGTATCCAGCTTCATCTAGTAACTGCAAGAGATCTTTGGTGGCTAGTATACATTCACTTTCTGATACGGCAGCTATCAACAGATCATCCACGTATTGGAGAAGCACTCTCTTTCCCTGGGCTACTGGATAGCTTGAAAGGTCTTGATTTAGTGCAGCACTAAAGATGGTAGGTGAATTCTTGAATCCTTGGGGTAACCTTGTCCAGGTGAATTGGCCCCCTCTTCCAGAGATGGGGTCCTGCCATTCAAATGCAAACAATATTTGGCTTACAGGGGCTAATCTTATGCAAAAGAATGCATCTTTCAAATCCAGTACAGTGAAATGGGTAGCTTCAGCAGGTATCAGTCCTAGAAGAGTGTAAGGATTGGGCACAACTGGATGTATGGTTTCAGCTGCATCATTTACTCTTCTCAAATCTTGCACTGGGCGATAATCATCTGTCCCAGGTTTCTTTACTGGCAAAAGTGGAGTGTTCCATGGGGATTGACATACTTTTAGTAGGCCATATTCGAGCAATCTTTGTAGGTGGCGATGGATGCCTTCAATTGCGGCTCTTGGGAGAGGGTACTGTTTGACGTGTACCGGTGTAGCACTAGGCTTGAGGGTTACAATCACTGGAGCTATATGCTTGGCTAGGCCTGGGGGACTGCCTTCTGCCCATACTCCAGGTGGTGCATCAATACTTTTCAAAGTTTGTTCAAAATAGGTGTCTTGGACAGAATCATCAATGTAATACCTCCATTCTTCTTCTCGGGGAACTGTCAGCAGCATTACTCCTGCTGGCTTGGCTTGGGAATTTACTGTCATTTGCATTTCTCCTTGCTCAGAGAAAGATATTTGTGCTTGAAGTTTGGCTAGCATATCTCGTCCCAGTAGTGGTACTGGACATTCGGGCATGTAAAGGAATTGATGAGTTACTTGCTGTCCTCCTAGACTGCATATTCGGTTTTGAAGAAAAGACTTTGTGGCTTTGGCATCAGTTGCTCCTATAATGGTGACTGCTTTTGTAGTGAATGGGGCTATCTTTTTGTCTATTACTGAATGCTCTGCTCCAGTATCAACCATAAAGTTCATAATTTGGTCTCCTATTTGTATTCCGACCATAGGCTCCTGGAGACCTAAAGCAAACTTGGAGCCCGGTCTGTCCTAATCCACGTCATCCTCATCATGGGCTGGTGTGGCCAATGCTTGAATGGCTCCTCCTCTCTCTCGCTGGTATTGTTCTCGATTGGCTCCTCCTCGGCCTCGGGGACGGCCTCGTCTTTCTTCTCGCCACTGATGATCGTTGTCGTCATCTTGCTGGGCGTCTTCGAGTTGCGGGCACGTATCTCTCCAATGTCCTTCCTCTCTGCAATAGGCGCATTGGTTCACGCCTAGTCTCTGGGTCCGGCCTCCGCCTTGACCCCGCCCTCTTCCTCTGCTCCTTCGACTAGGGACACCTCCCCTTTTCTTTTCGACTATGGCCGCAGCCAAAAAATCAGCTTTCTTCTTCATCTTTCTATCACATTCTCTCTGTCTTTCAGTATCACGATTCACATACACTTTATGAGCGACTTCCAATAACTGTGTTGCATTCATGCCCGCAAACCCTTCTAATTTCTGTAATTTACGTCTAATGTCTGGTTGAGACTGCTTTACAAAAGCAGAATTCACCATACATAAACTTCCTGGTGCCTCGGGATCATAGGGAGTATACATTCTGTAGGCTTCAGTTAATCTTTCATAAAAATCTGCTGGGCTCTCATCTATCCCTTGGATAACTCCTGCAACTTTGGAAAGGTTCATAGCTTTTTGGCCCCCCCTTTTCAGGCCTTGTAAAAAGCCTTGGCGAAAACGGGCTAGGGCTATGGATCCTTCATCTGTATTTGGATCCCATTGGGGGTCTTCATTCGGGAATTCTCTCTGAGCTGCTTCCCTACGGTCTATTATATTCTGCCCCTGTGCCGGAGCTACAGGGTTTTCTGCCATCCATTCAATAGCTGCTTTTCTAATTCTCGCTCGTTCTTCTGTAGTGAATAGGGTGGTCAGGAGCTGACGGCAATCTGGCCAAGTGGGTTGGTGAGTTTCCATAATACTAGTTACTAATTCTGTCAGCTCCTGGGGCTTACTAGTATAGGAGGCATAATGCGACCTCCAATTTAACAAATCAGTTGTAGAGAAAGGGATATACACATAAGTTAGGGGTCCCGCTACCACTTCATCATTATCATTCTTTACGGGCACTCCCGGGACTTGCCGTAAGGGAAACAGTTTGGCTGTCACAGGCGTCCTTTGGGATCTAAGGGTTATTGTCGTTGCCGTTGCAGGAATCACTTTCTTTTTCTCAACAGGTTTTGCTTTGGGTTTCTCTCTCACTGGCGTGCTAGTGCTAGCGCTGGCTTTCTCGATTATTTGTACACTGTCCTCCTCTTCTGGGGAATCCTCTCTTTCTCCTTCGTCTATCTCCACTTATGACTCGCCTTTTATATCCTCCTCTTCTTTTTCCACTAATTCTTCCTCTTTCTCTCCTCCAGGAGGGGGATCAGGGGTTGGGTCCCGCCTCGGCTCTGGCCGTCTCTGGGGTTCTGGGGCAGGACGCCGGGCTACTCTTACTGGACCTGGGGTTCGGGGCTGCCTGAGGACTATTTCTGGGGAATCAGGATCTACCAAGATGGGCTTCTTCTTGGCTTTCTTATCCTGCTCTTTCATTCTAGGCTGTTCCGTTTTCTGTCTAGAATCTGTTTTAGCTAACATTATCCTGCACTGTTCCTCATAACAGCGCTGCGCCCAGGAGGGCGGATCTTCACAAATACTTTACCAGGAATCTATATAGGGGTACTGATCGGGGTGCGCTACCCGCACTCTACGGTGTATTGACTGAATAATCTCTACAGTGAACGTTCCCTCTCGGGGCCAGATGGGGTCTAGATCGGGCCACTCCCTAGTACACAAAATCTGCAAACGGGCTGCTGTCATTTTAATACCATAATCTCCTGAATATCCCTCTTTAAAATGTGCGATCATACATTCTAATGGAGTGTTCCTAGTAGACTCCGCCCCTCCCATTTCGATGTGTGCGCGCAACAACAGACAGAAGGGAAAAGGAGGGCGGACCGTGGGTAAGGGGTCCTCACGGCCCTGGAAACGTATAGGGAATACAAATAACAAGACAAGACGACAATCGCTTCCCCCTTTTCGCGACCTGAACGCGGTCGCCCCGGTCAGGAAATGCGCTAATCAGGGGTCCGCCTTCACTTGGTCCGTGCTGCCAGACCTCTCATTCACACTTCGTTCACACAATCATGCTAGCAACGTATCCCAGAATGCATTCGTTTCTATCTGTTCTGACTAGTCTTTTTCCCAATTACAAAAAGGATGAGGGTTTCCCCCAGCGAATTCCCATGCCAGGTTACTCGGCTCTTCCTTGAGAGTTGATCATGCTCTCTTACCAATTCCCAATATCTCGAGATTACAAATTCCAAATTCCAATGGCAGTACTGCTCTTTCTATTTCTGTCTAGACCCAAAATCAAAACTATACTCACCGGATCCGGTCCTCAAACTTCCCAAGCAGGCGCATGAGTTGGACCTCGGACTCCCCTCACTCGGGTTCGAGGCGTTGGCTCCAACCGGGCCCGGCACCCGCCGAGGTCCGACCAGCTCCCTCCGATTCAAGGGACCGGTGGCGCCAGGGAGCAGCCCTCGTCGGAAGGGCGCGATCCCGGCAGGACCAAGCCTATAGAGACGGAAAGTCGTGGTATATTGCCCTATATACACTTTGATTCCACAACTTCCCGGCCAACGCACCAAGGAATATGTAGCAGCAAAGCGCAGACAAACCAATGATACCAGGAGTCTGTTCAGAAGGTCCAAATCATTTATTTGTGCACAAGTCTCAAGCAAGTCAATTTCAAAATGGCTGAGCAAAGTTTTCAAGCATTACAACAACTTTTATAGACTTTTGTTCCATTCTAGGTATAGAAAAACATTTCATTGGTCCCGGTAACCTCCCGTACCTCCCGTACCACTTCTATTGGTCCCGGTACTGATAAGTTTATCCAATTATGTCCCTTCTGTGGGCATGACACCTGCCTGCCCCCCTTCTAGTCCCAATTACAATGGTCAGTTCATCAACTTGTTACTTTCACACTCTCAAGGTTATAGAACCAATTTGTGCATACAGAAGAGCAAGGTTCTGTAACTCATCTGTCAGCACTCCTCATTATTTCTTTGCAGATGTACTTTTTCTTATCAGTAACTTTTAAACATGTCTTTTCTGTATTTTTCCATTTCTCAGTTCTGCAGTTCTGCTTACCTAAGCTAATCCAATACTTTTACTGAGTTCTATCTTACAATAGCAGCATATTGGGAGATGTGCAATCCTATATGCCTCTCCACAGGCCTCATTTACAGGTCAAGCTAGCCATGCTGGCCTGCCTATGTCAGACACCGTGGGTCACAGGCCTGCACCTGCCACACTTCAATTATCCAATTAGAAATCCCTCTGGAGCCTAGCAACTGGTCCCCCTCCCTCGGGACCGTTCTAACAATGGTCCAGTTCTTGACTTAACTTCAAGGCTAACCTTGGCTCCAGGAATGCATATTCTGAAACATTTCTGTTCTTTCACATACAAGAGAATAATAAAAGACTTATGAATTCATAAAAACTTCTGATTAAGCATTTCAAAACCAGTTTTCTTATTTCACACAAATATTTGGTTCTTTTCTAGCTATAGTATGGGTTAGAATCCAGGCCTAAGTTACAGGCCTTTCATAGCAACAGGCCATGCTAGGCCATGGCCTACCATATTCCCCCCTTTGATTATTCTCACCCTGAATGTTAAGATGGGTGAGAAACAAATCACTTATACTTGAGTTGTTGCCAGCAATGCTCAGCGCCATAAAAACCGCCGTTTTGTTTTTTGGGGGGGCGGAGCCTGATGTCCAGCGGGATGGTCGCATAACGCTGAGGCTCCCGAGAGGCCTACTCAGAATCCTGAATTAACACCGTACATACTTGGAACTTCTACTCTGATCTTGCCGGGGCACTTTGGTGAGATGGCGGGGACCAAACCCACGCGCCTGGAATTTGGATCTCCAGCGGCTTCTCACGGCAAACGTTCCAAAACTGAACCCCCGTCCCCGCAGAAGGGGCTGGCCTTGCGCGAGGGCCCCAAAATGCAGCAGGAAATCCTCGCAGAGATTAGAGGGGTCAAAAATCTCGTGCAGTCAAACAGTGAAGCACTCCGAGCGCTGCGGGAAGATCTTGGTGTGCTGCAAAGCAAGCTAGAAGGGCTTTCTTCGCGTCAGGACAAAATGGAGAGCATATTGGACTCCCATGCGGCCCGGTTGTCCAAACTCGACAAAGTTGAACGTCAGGTGCGGGCCTTACAGAAAGAAGTGGAAGATGGCAATAATAGAGCGCACCGCAACAACATACGACTCGTGGGCATACCGGAGGGAGCGGAATCGGGAGACATGAAAGAGTTTTTATGCAAAATCCTCCCTTCCCTGCTCCAAATCACCTTTACCAAAGATTTGGAGATCGATCGCGCTCATCGTGTACCCACAAGCATAACGCTCAACAGGAAGACCCCGCGGCCTATCATTTTTCGACTTTTGAGATATCAACACGTGGAGCAAATTCTAAGTGCCTCTCGGGCAAAGGGCCATATGGAGTTTGAGAGCCACAAGATCTCCTTCTATCCTGACTTGGCTAAACCCACGGTCGACCGCCGAAAGCGCTTTCTGGAATTCCGGCCGAGGCTTCAACAACTACAAGCACGCTATGGCCTGATGTACCCGGCCAAGCTCCGAGTCACGCTTCACAATCAGACAAGAACATTTGAGGACCCTGATCTACTAGCGGAGTTTTTGGATTCCAAAGAAGCCGACTTGATGCGCTGACTTCCAGAATATTCCTGCAAGTATTCTCATATCCGCTGTACCTGCCATCTTGGATCTGCCGCAGCCCAGCAAAGAGTCTGGCGAGGGCAGTTTGTTTGCCTTAATTTTGATGATATCTGTGACCCGACTCCATCTACCCACAGTAGCCTCGATGAGTATCAGAGACAGTGTTAATTATGGACTCTGGTGTTTCTTCTTTTTTTTTCATGTCTTTCTATTCCCTCTCTAGGGCCTCCTCCCGCAGACATATGGTCGCCATATTCATTGGGGGTTTTGCTTCTTCTCTAAGATACTTTGGTACATACTTTTCAATATGGGGTGTATTAGCCAGCATACTCGGTGATTATGTCATTGTTGCACAGATTCTGCTTATGTTGTATGTTTTCAAGCGCCCTTACCTAAAATGTCTATTACCGATTGATGGCACCATGTAAGATTTTCTCATTGAACGTAAAAGGAATCAATAATCCGATTAAACGGAAGAAAATCCTAAGCTACCTAAGTCAGGAAGCTGCAGATTTGATTTTTCTCCAAGAAACGCATTTAAATTCGAAGGAAACTCTTAAACTCAATATTAAACCTTACATGGTGGCCGCCTATTCCCCAGCCGTTTCTAGGAAATGTGGGGTTGCCATACTGGTTAGGAAATCTTTGCATGCTACTATTATTGCGACTAGCTCAGATACAGAGGGTAGATGGTCCAGAGTTCACCTCAAGATAGGTAGCCTTGAAGTTACATGTATATGCCTTTACGCTCCTAATGTGGATGACCCTGCCTTTTTTGCTACCATTGCTCAGGTTGCGCAGGCCTCTGCTAATACTTCATTGATAATTGGGGGGGATTTCAATCTAGTCCTTGATCCCCTGATTGACAAACGGCTGCCTAGGACAAGTGGTCCCCCCAAGAGTCACACCACGCTTACCTCCCTGATCAAAGATCTTGCTTTAGTTGATCTATGGAGGTTACTACACCCCAATGAGCTTGACTTCACCTTCTTCTCTTCCCCTCACAAATCCCAGTCTCGCATAGACTTCTTTCTAATATCAAAACTGTTAGTTCCTCAGGTGGACACTGCAAAGATTCACTCCCAACATCTTTCAGATCATGCTGCTATTTCCTTTCAATTACACACTACTGCACCCCAAGGGAATTCGGGGGCCTGGTTCTTTGATAGAGCCCTGTTAACTCAGCCAGAGTTCCAGTTAGACATTCGAGCAGCCATACAGGATTACTTCCATTTTAATCTACCCCAGGATACTGCGAATTGGGCTTGGTGGGAGGGCTTCAAAGCGGCCATTCGAGCAACGATCACTAGCTATCAAATCCGCCTGCGGAAACAACGCAAACAGCAGCTACTCATACTAGACCAACAAATAAAAGCAGGCGAACGAGTTCTAACTTCACGTACTGATCCATGTGTATTAATTCGATTACAGCGTCTCCGTTTTCAATATAATTCAATCCTCTCAACTGCAGCTTCTAAGAGTATTGAGCTTCAGCGAGGGACATATTATCGTGAAAATAACCGAGCCGGTCGACTCTTAGCCAACGCCTTGAAAGGTCAAAAAGAAGCCAAACGCGTAGCGGCCCTTCGAGCTCCACAGGGAGGGGGCATAGTGACCACAGACTCCGACATTGTAGAACTCTTTCGGGATTTCTATACCCGCCTATATCAATCTGAATGTGAGTTCTCGCCAGAGACATTCGAGCGATTGCTTTCTGGCGTTCAGCGGCCGACCCTCTCTGAAGATGATAGGGATGCGATGGATGAACCCTTCTCTACTTCAGAGATCCAATCTGCCCTAAAACGAACAGCCTCGGGCCGTGCCGTAGGGCCCGATGGTCTCCCGACCGAATTCTACAGAACGTTCAGCACAGATTTAGTTCCCTATTTAAAACTCTATTTTACTGCCCTTGCGGTAGATACATCCTCTTTGGGATCCTTTTCTGCAGCTAATGTGGTAGTATTTGAGAAAGAAGGCAGAGACCCGCTGCTAACCGCCAACTACCGTCCAATCTCCCTACTTAATGCCGATTATAAGATCTTCGCAACGATCTTGGCCACCCGGCTATCTGACAGGATGGCCTCCCTAATTCACCCCGACCAATGCGGTTTTATACCCGGCAGATCAACTGCTGACAATGCTCGGACCTTGTGCCATGTGCTATCCAGTGCTGCCAATCTAGATCATCCATGGGTGGGTCTTTCCCTGGATGCCGAAAAAGCCTTTGATCGCCTAGAATGGCCCTTCTTATTTGCAGTTCTCCGATGGTATGTCTTTGGGGAGGGCTTCCTCCGATATCTCCAAGTCATGTATACTCAACCCGTCGCCAGTATTTGTGTAAATGCCATCAAGTCTCAGCCATTTAATCTCCAAAGAGGCACGCGTCAAGGTTGCCCCCTATCACCAATGCTCTTTGATCTAGCTCTTGAACCCCTTGCCCTCCTTATTAGACAGTCTGCACGTATTCGAGGTGTCCCCTTCAGTCATAGGGAGATTAAACTCTCTGCATATGCAGATGACCTTATGCTTTTCGTATCCCTCGATTCGGTTCCAGCTGTCTTGGATCTGATTGACGGATACTCACAATTATCGGGCTATAAAATTAACTGGACCAAATCTGTAGCATTCCCACTGAACCGCTGGGTACATGAGGCTGACATGCAGGCCTTTCCCTTCCTTTGGCAATCCCGCATGGTGAAGTATCTCGGGGTCCATTACTGTTCTCCTTTAGAAGACACTATCAGTTTTAATGCCAAAGAGGTAGTCTCCAAAGTCCGTGAGCTCACAAATCGTTGGTCTCCCTTATCTCTTACATGGTGGGGCCGCCTAGAAACTGTGAAAATGATGATAGTCCCCAAAGTGAACTACATTTTAGAAATGCTGCCATGCTTACTCCCGCTACATACTTATAAAGATATTGAGGGCCTTCTCGTCCGTTATCTCTGGCAGGGCAAGCCACCAAGGATAGCTAAACAAAAACTACAGTCTGCAAAGGAAAGAGGGGGTACCAGATTTCCTGATTTTCTTAGATATCATCAAGCCTTCCTACTTAAGCAAGGTGCCCGATGGCTAGATGCCTCAACAGACAGCAGACCAGTTTGGCTTGACATAGAAGAGGAGCTTAGTAGCCCAATCCCGTTGACCCATCTCCCCGGTATGTCCTATCAAGTAGACACCCACCATCCACCAATGATTGTCGATACTCTTGCGGCCTTTAACACTCTCATTCTATCACTGGGCCCGAACGTCTGTCCTCAGGACGGACTCCCGCTATGGAATAACCCCAGAATTCAAGTCCTAAATAGAACGATAGCATGGAAACCCTGGTACTCAAGGGGGATCTGGACACCCCAACAGCTTTTCTCTGCAGCTCGTTGGAAAACCTTCTCTGATTTACAAAAGGAATTTGCGTTACCAGCGAAACACTACTTTCAATTGATGCAGCTTCAACACTGCCTCAAAAGTGCTTGAATCATGCCGCCCTCTGCCCCTACTGAGGACGGGCTATTAGAGATAGTTCACTCTATTAGTAGTACACATGGGGTAGCCTCTAACTTTTATAAATTATTATGTCAGGGTACAGACACGGCCACTTTTAGAGCCCAACAAGCATGGGAGCGCGAACTGCAAACCACTTTAACCCCTGTGCAATGGAGCGTTTTCTGGGGCAAAGTAGTGCGGGTTTCCCGGTCTGCCTCTGTTACCCAAACTCTCTTCTTTTTTGCACACAGATGCTTTTATACCCCAGAAAAAATAGCCAAATGGAACACCACTGCTAGGGACCAGTCTTGGTCTTGCCATACTGCTGTGGGAACCTTCACTCATGTTATTTATGAATGTCCTCAACTACAGGTTTATTGGGGGCGGGTCTGTTTATCTTACACCTTCACGAGCCTCTCTCTTGGAAGATCGTGGGACTCCGCTCTGTGGCGGAGGTCCCCTCTCTTCCTAAGAAGGGTCGCTTTCTCCTTGATTTCATGCTGGGTATAGCCATATGCTTAATCACGAGGAATTGGAAGGATAGCTCTCGACTTACTGTCAATGAATGGTGGAACCTTGTCTGCTTATATAGTAAATATGAGCAGATACCTCGGAGAGCTATTCCCCATGCCCAAACTCACTCTCGCTTCTCTAAATGGCAGATGCTTAATGATCATGTACAATCTGCTCATTGTTCCAACATGCCTGTATAATGTGCACTCATCATGTTTCAGATCACCGTTAGGTTTTGTAACACAATAATGTAAGTACACGCCCGCTTCGGGAATGATTAGTTTTCTAGAGAAGAAGCAGGGGGGAGGGGGGTGGCAGGGGTTTACTTTGATGTATGTATTACACTTTATGTATCTGTCTTTTAGCTGTATGTCTTCCTTTTCCTTTGTTGTTATAAAACGAAAATAAAGAATTTAAAAAAAAAAAACGCCGTTTTGATCAGCGGGAGTGAGGCAGAAACATCGGGGGTGATAGCAGGAGCTCCCCCTTCCTCCATCACGCCAGCAATGCTCAGCGCCATAAAAACCGCCGTTTTGATCAGCGGAAGTGAGGCAGAAACATCGGGGGTGAGAGCAGGAGCTCCCCCTTCCTCCATCACGCCAGCAATGCTCAGCGCCATAAAAACCGCCGTTTTGATCAGCGGGAGTGAGGCAGAAACATCGGGGGTGAGAGCAGGAGCTCCCCCTTCCTCCATCACGCCAGCAATGCTCAGCGCCATAAAAACCGCCGTTTTGATCAGCGGGAGTGAGGCAGAAACATCGGGGGTGAGAGCAGGAGCTCCCCCTTCCTCCATCACGCCAGCAATGCTCAGCGCCATAAAAACCGCCGTTTTGATCAGCGGGAGTGAGGCAGAAACATCGGGGGTGAGAGCAGGAGCTCCCCCTTCCTCCATCACGCCAGCAATGCTCAGTGCCATAAAAACCGCCGTTTTCGGGGCGCGCCCGCGCCTGAGGGCCTCGCCAGAGGGCCCTTTGGCGTGGCCCTTAGGCGTTGGTCCGTGGCGTAAGTCTTTGAAATGGTTCCCTACTGTTATGGCCTTTGAGTGAGGTGTGCTGGCTGGGTCTGGTTTCACCCTTTCCAGATCGTATGTATTAGAATGTAACCCATGTTGTAACTTATTTTGTATAGTTATTCTATGTATGTACTGTAACATTTTCCCTGTGTCATGTATTTCCTTTTATTACCGCTTTGATTTTAAGAAAAGTGGTATATGTTGCATTCACCTCTGTTTAACCTTGTATTGTTTTGTTCTGTTACCGCTTTGATTGAAGGAAAAAGCGGGATATAAATCTGTTTAAATAAATAAAATAAATAAATGTCATTTGGTATAGGCCGATACCGTCTCATAGCTAGGAGCTTAGCTGTTGTCTTTCTTTCTACAATATTCTCAATGATTGCAGATATATTACGTAGGTAGAGGGGTAAAATACATTGTCTCACTATATCTGTACAAGTATATAGCAAAGTCTGTGTAATCTTTTCTCAAGTACGAGTAGTAGTTATGCATGCAGCACAGGGTGGCAAGGCAAAAGTCAGTTCAAAGCACCCCAAGGCTGCTGTCAAGATGAAACAGTAGAGAATCATGATGAAAGGTCTCTGAAGAATTAGTGCAAGTCTTTGAAAAACCAGTGCAACTGTTGATAATTCTTGACCACGAAGTCTTCTTCTTCTTTACTGTACGTTGACCTGTTTTGCTCTCAGTAGCATGCAACAGGTGTAGCGTTGATTGTAGATCCTTAAGCTTCCGCTGTACATGACCTTGTGGCAGGTGAAGGCCTGTGATCCACAGTGTCTGACATAAGCAAGCCTAACTAGCTTGACCTGTAAATGAAGCTTGTGAAGAGGCCCATAGGAATTGCACATCCCCCAATATGCTGCTGTAGAATTAGAACTCAGTAAAAGCATTGATTTAGCTTAGACAAGCAGAATAGATGGAAAAATACAGAGAAATATGTTTAAAACTGCTGACAGAGAAATTACAGAGCCCTGCTTCCCTACACGTACAAACTAGCTCAATGGCCTTGAAAGAAGGAAAGTAACAAGTTGGTGAACTGGCCATTGTAATTGGGACTAGAAGGGGGGTAGGCAGGTGCTGAGCCCACTCAAAGAACATAATTGGATAATTATATCAGTACCGGGACCAATAGAAGGGGTACGGGAGGTACGGGAGGTTACCGGGACCAATGAAATGTTTTCCTATACCTAGAATGGAGCAAAAGTCTATAAAAGTTGTTGTATTGCCAGAGAACATTGCTCAGTCATTTTGAAATTGACTTTGCTTGAGACTTGTGCACAAATAAATGATTTGGACCTTCTGAACAGACTCCTGGTATTATTGGTTTGTCTGCGCTCTGCTGCTACAACCTTACCAATTTCATTGGTAGGTGTGTAGAGCTGTAGATTCCAACATATTTCAATAAACACAGTCCTTTTAGTTTGCACTGTTGATTAAAATGGCACAAAGATTTTCAAATAATATAGTCCATAATACAGTCTCTTTCTGTTGATAAGAATCTCTTCAGAATAAACAAATAGTCTCTTGGAATTCAGGAATTCTATATTAGCACAGTCTTTTGTTTTGTTTTTTATTTCCTGAATTTTTCAATTTGCTTGTCTTCGCAAAGTTTAGCCGCAATGGAACTTCTGGATCATGTTCTAATGTCCACTGGTCTGGCTCTGGAGCTGCTGCTGTTTTCACTCTGCTGTGATGAATCCAGGGTTCAAGTTCTGCAACTTTCACTGCTGTAGGTGTTGACAGGATGACGACATATGGTCCTCTCCAGTATGGTTCTAACGGTGTCTTCTTCCAGTCTTTGACCCACACCGAAGTACCGGGCTTGTAAGGATGCAGCGGTTCAGTCAGGTTGATGGGTAATTGGTCTTGTACCCATCTGTGAAGATTCTGCAAAACAGAACTTAGTGCTAATAGTTCTTGCCTAGTAATTTCAGATCCTATCTGCTTCATATCCCCTTTGATCCCTTTGACAATAGGTGAAGGTCTATCATACAAAATCTCATAGGGAGAAAGTCCTAATGACTTAGTAGGTGCTGAGCGTATTCTTAAAAGAGCTATTGGAAGTACCTGTGGCTATTTTAAATGTGTTTCCTGACAAAGTTTGGACAATTGAGATTTCAGAGTTCTATTCATACGCTCTACTTTCCATGAACTCTGAGGTCTGTATGCTGTGTGTAACTTTCATTGTATCTGTAGAGCTTTAGCTAACTGTTGAGTTACTTGGGATATAAATGAGTGCTCATTGTCTGACCCTATGACTAATGGTATTCCAAATCTTGGAACAATTTCATGAAGTAGGACTTTAGTGACCTCTCTGGCTTTCTCAGTCCTGGTGGGAAAAGCTTCTACCCCCCCCAGAGTAGGTACACACTAGAACAAGCAAGTAACGGTATCGATTTGCTTTTGGCATTTCAGTAAAGTCCACTTGAAAATCACTCATGGGAGTAACTCCTGTTGATTGAATTCTTATTGGTAGATTAGGACCTTGCTTGGCATTGTTCTTGGCACATGTTTTACATTGACGAGCTACTGAAGCTGTCAAAGGTCCCAACAAAGAAATATAAAAATGAGGTTTCAAAGCTTTTGTCATTGCAGTTTTTCCATAATGTGTTGCTTGATGAAATGCTTGAACAAAGGCTAAACTTAATGCTTCAGGAATCACTATTTGTCCAGGAGGTTGACTTCCTTCCTGTGGTGGAAGTTCTATCCATCCATTTTTGAGTACTCCCCCTTCTTGTTCACAATAATAGTCCAATTCTTTTGTAATATATCGGGGATCCCATGAATTAAGAGGTACAGGAAATAAAACTACTTGAATTGTAGTATTCTGAGTTAGAGTCTGTCCGGTAATGGCTGCTTTACGAGCAGAGGCATCTGCAAATCTGTTCCCTTGTGCAATTTCTCTTTATCCTGCTTGATGTCCTTGACAGTGCATAACTGCAACTTGCTCGGGGGCCCATACAGCATCTAACAATGTCAATATCTCTGGGCCATATTTGATAGACTTTCCTCCTGAAGATATCAATCCCCATTCTCTGTACAAGGCTCCATGAGCATGCAATGTTGTGAATGCATACTTAGAATCTGTGTATACATTTATACAGAGTCCTTTTCCCAGTATTAGTGCTCTTTTGAGTGCTATCAATTCTGCTTTCTGTGCTGATGTTCCTGAGGCTAGGGCTGAAGATTCAATTACAAGAACCAGGGTTACTACTGCATATCCAGCACAACGATGTCCATTGACTATAAGACTGCTTCCATCCACGAAGAAAGTTTGTTCTGGATCTTCAAAAGGCATATCTGTCAGGTCTGGTCGACTTGAGAATACAGTATCCATGACTTCTATGCAGTCATGATCAGGAGGGTCAGTTCCAATTGGTAACAGTGTAGCTGAGTTCAAGGCTTGACTGACCATCAATTGCAATCGAGGATTTTCACACAACATGCTCTGGTACTTTAGCATTCGTGAGTTGGTGAACCAGTAATTTCCTTTGTGGTCCATGAGGGTTTGAACAGAATGTGGCACTATTACACAGAGATTTTGTCCTAGAGTGAGCTTGTCTGCTTCAGTTACTAGAAGTGCTGTAGCTGCGATGGCTCTCAGACAAGGTGGCCATCCTTTTGCAACAATGTCCAATTGCTTAGATAGATACGCTACAGGTCGCTGCCAAGATCCAAGTGGCTGAGTCAACACTCCCAAGGCACTTCCTTGTGACTCATGGACATATAGACGAAATGGCTTCTGTACATCTGGTAGTCCAAGGGCTGGTGATGTCATCAGGGCTGTCTTCAGAGTCTTGAATGCTGTTTCTTGTTCAGGTCCCCATTCTAATGGAGATTGTTCCAATCCTTTGATGGCTTGATATAGTGGTTTTGCAATTAGATCAAAGTTGGGGATCCATATACGACAGTACTCTGCGGCACCCCAGAAGGCTCTCACTTGCCTCCTGGTGGTTGGAGTAGGAATACTGCATATAGCTTCTTTGCATTCTGGTCCCAGGCGTCTAATTCTGCTGGACAACTGGATTCCTAGGTATTTAACTTGTTTGACATAATTATGCCTTGGCTCTTGAGACTTTGTATCCAGCCTCATTAAAAAGGTGCAAGAGTTCACTGGTGGCTTGTGGACATTCACTTCCTGAGTTGGTGGCTATAAGCAAGTTGTCCACATACTGGAGAAGAACCCTTTCTCCTGGGTTCACATAGTAGCTAGAAAGATCTTGATTTAAAATAGTACTGAAGAGAGTAGGTGAATTCTTGAATCCTTGAAGTAATCTAGTCCAGGTGGGTTGGCCCTCCTGTTGTGGGGTCTTGCCATTCAAAAACAAACAAAAGTTGACTGGTGGGGGCTAGGCACACACACAGAAAAAGGCATCTTTCAGGTCAAAAACGGTAAAGTGAGCAGCCTCAGCGGGGATCAGTCCCAAGAGAGTATAAGGGTTTGGTACTACTGGGTGTATTGTTTCAACTGCGTCATTTACTCTTCTCAAATCTTGTACTGGGCGATAATCCCCTGTTCCAGGTTTCTTCACTGGGAGAAGAGGGGGTGTTCCGAGGTGACTGACATTCCTTGAGAAGTCCATACTTCAGCAGTTTCATCAGATGGTGGTGAATTCCTTCAATGGCTGCTCACATGCACTGGTTCCACTCCTAGCTTGAGGGTGACAATGACAGGGGCTATGTTCTTCACTAGGCCAGGTGGTTTATCTTCTGCCCATACTTCAGGTGGGGCTATGAGGTTGGTGGGTATACAGGAACTAGCTAGCTTGATTGGAGATGCACTATAGAACCGCTACTCTTCTTCTCGGGGAACAGTAAGCACCATTAACCCATCAGGCTTTGGGTTCACAGTCATTTGCATTTCTCCCCCATCTGCAAAAGATATTTGGGCCTGGAGCTGAACAAGCATGTCTCGGCCCAGAAGTGGAATTGGACACTCAGGCATATACAAGAACTGGTGCGTTATTTTCTGTCCCCCTAGTTCACACATGTGGTTCTGCAGGATAGGCTTTGTGGCCTTAGCCCCAGTAACTCTGACAATGGTGCTGCATCTAGAAAAACACAGGGGCTACTGGCTTTAGTATTCTGCTCCTGTATCCCTCATAAAGTCCATATATTGGTCCCCTATTTTCAGACTGACTCCTGGGGACCCAGGGAAACTTGGAGTCCGGTCTGGCCTAGTCTTCATTCATGCTATAGCCCTCTTTGGCTGCCACTCCCTCTATGGCTGCTTCCCTTTCTTACTGGAACACTGTGCTCGGTTTATTTTTTCTATGACTCTGCAATCAAGTACTCCCTCCTCCCCCCTGGGGGTGGAGTCAAGATACGGGCATTCACTTCTCTAATATCCTTCTTTTCTGCAATGGGCGCACTGATTCACACCCAATTTAGGCCTTTCACTTCCACAGCCTCTTCCACGTCCTCTGGTCCTTTGCTTAGGAAAACCTCCTCCACATTATTCAACTAAAGTATCATTCACTTTCTCCGTTACATTCATTAACTATCATGCCCACAAATCCATCCAGTTTCTGCAATTTCTGTTTTTATATCTTTCTGGGACTGACTGACTGACAAAAACGCAAATTCTCCTGGGCTGCTGGATTGCATGGGGTATATAGTGAGGGCTGCCTGCGCTATTTGGAGTGGGTCTGCATAATACTGTTCATTAATTCAATCAAATCCTATGGTTTCTCAGCGTAGAAGGTATAATGCCAGAAACAAAGCTGGTCAGCTGGCTAGTGCAAAGCTGGACCTAGTGCAATGGGATTACGTGACCCTCTCTCTTACTGGTAGTTGTACATCTGAAGGCATATGGCAATCAGGCTGAACTAGCAAATAAATCCCTACTGATAAATCCCTACTTGTAGTGTCATCGGTACTTTTAAACTGTGCGGGGCCTTCTCCTGCTGCAGAGGTGGCTAGTGACATTTGCAGGGATGTATCCCCCCTCCCCCCTTGCTCTGCCCGGGATGATGGCAGAGCTGAGGGAACTGGCCTATAAAGATAATATACGGGCAGGTTTTTCTTTTTTTTTTTTTTCCAGACTTCCGGGCCCTCTTGTGTTTGCTACTAATCTCCTACACCGTTTCTCATAGCAACGCTCTATCCAGGAGAGCTTGTTTTCTTTTTTTTTTTTCCAAACATTTAACCAGGAATCCTATGTAGGGGAACTGATCAGGGAATATTCTCTGTACAATCTGATAAACACGGGAAACTACGGGGCCATGAAGTAACTAACACTGGCCACCCCCCCTTTCACAGAGCATTTCTAATAGGGTGGGAGATTTTTTTTTTTTTAATCTGTAGTCTCCAGCAGAGCCCTTGCTAAATCCCTAGGCATACATTTCAACAAAATCTGCATGGACTCTGACCCCCCCCCCTCCCCCATGGTGACGTAGTTAACAACAGACAGAGGGGGCGGCCAGTCAGGCTGCATTTTCCTATGGACTACGAATCAGAACTATACAATAATGTTCCTCTGGGTGCACTTATTAGAAAAAAACATATTATTGCTGTAAACAAAGGGTAGGCTGAAAACATAAGCATAGATTGATTGCAATAAGCATAATAGATGTGTGTGTGCTCATTCTAAACAGGAACAATTTAGATAAAGTCCTTAAAATATAAAACTATTATTTTGCAACATGTGATAACAACAATTCCAATAGAAAGAACCGAACATGACGACCACATATCTGTTACTTATGACTGGAATGATAATACTTGGCATGGAAGCTAACTGCCAGCCGTACTCAGCACTTAAGCTGAATAATGTCTCTGCAAAAGAAATTTCTTTAAATCTTACAGTTTAGGAAGGAGATATTCAAAAGACATTCTGGATACTTTTTCATAAAGTGGGTGGATATCTAGAATACATATACACTTTTTCCTTCCTATTTTATTTTTATTAACAATAAGTATGTCTTCTATGAGGTGCTTGCCGCAGTATATCAGGAACTAGAATTCAAGCATGATAAACTTCCTTATTCACTCAAGATTTAAATCACTTTCAAGTCACGATCTGGTACTGCTGGCTCGGAATGGCTCTTAACCTCTACTTTGTAGGACAAAGGGAAAACAAAAGCAGTTTTCTTAATTTCTCTATCATTTCTGTCTGGACCATAAGATCTGCCTATCTGATCGGAATAAAGTATTTATTTTAAAGTTATATGCCGTAACATGTAATACTAGCTTTACAAAATCCTCCTGGTCCGTGACCACAAAGCAGGGCTTGAAATATTAACGAGAGCAGCTAAGGAGCTGGAAAGGGGTTAATAAGAGCTTAACCCTTTCCTAGGCTAAGCCCAAAACTGTCGGGATTCAAAATTCTGACTAAACATTCCTATTAAATGATATATAATACATGACCATAGCAGAAGGAACATCACTATTAAGACACATTGAATAAAACAGGTACAATTTTCCTAAAATAATCACAGTTCAGCTCAGCTTCAGAACGCTGAAAACAAGCCCTCACAGGGTTAACAGCTACATTCTTTCTCCAGACACGCCCCGTCTTTCTCGCTTGCCAGTCTCAGCTGTTCTGAAGGGAAACTAAAATAAGTGAGACAGATCCTTGATTTTAAAGTAACGTTTTACGTCTTCTTTCTTCCTTTCTTAATACTATTTCTTAACCGGTAAACTGTCACAAATTACCCAACAGAATAATCTCACATTTATACCAGAAGGGGAACTCGCAGTTTCAACAGATAGCAAAAATCAGACACACAGTAAGGACGGACAATACACCAAACGCTTCCTCCGTTTCGCGACCTAGACGCGGTCGCCCAGCTAGGAACTGCGCTAGTCCGAAGTCCACTCTTGCTTGGCCTTTTTCAAGACCTCTCACTTACACATCTCACAATTACATTTCCCAAAAGCCCAATCCTGACTATCTAGGCTTACCAAAACTTTTTACCATTACCGTTAATCATGATTTTTATTTTTTTACCAGAAGGAGTCAGTGGTTTCCTCTTGCGCTCTTAATAGCCCTTGCAAGAGTACTCGGACCGCTCCAGACGTGATCAGTGTCCTTTTACCATTTTTACCATTACCATATGGTTCCAGGTTCCAGTACTGTCTGACTTAATAATACAAAAACAGTTACTCACCGGATCCGGTCCCCGATACCACACCAGCTTCTGAGTTGGACCCTGGACTCCCCCGGGTCGGAGATGTTGGCCAGCTGGACCCAATGGCCTGCCGAGGCAGGCAGAACCCTCTCTGATACAAAGTGATCGGCGGCGCCTGAGAAGTTCCCCTGCAGTCGGACAGACATGGTTCCAACCAGACCAAACCTCAAGGCGAATTACGTGGATTTATTCACTTGAATACCATTTACCACTCGCATTTCCCGACAACGCACCAAGAAATGTAGCAGCAAACTGCAGTCAATGAACAAGTCCAGGAGTCAATTTACAGGGTACAAACCAGTTTATTTGTGCACAGGCCCAGTCAGTCAAAGTTTTCAAGGAACCGAGCGGAGCTCTCCATAAAGACATAACCATTTATACCACTTTTCTAGCTTGATACATGAAAACTTTCCATTGTCTCTGAGAGGGTGACTCTGCTGGTCACTTTTGGATCAGAGGCTGATAAGTATAATTTCAAGACAGCAAACCTATCTAAAAATTCTCTTCCCTTTTGTGGGCAGCTGATAAACATGTTTCCTGATGTTGCAAGGCCTACCAAAATGCCTAGGAAGGCTTTCTTGTAGTTGTGCTCTAAAGTCTTGGATATCGGAGCCAAGTTCTATCTTCATTCCCCTGTGAAAGGGTGGTTACCTCTGCTAGAAATAATTTTATTTTCACAGATGTTTCCCATTTGGAAAATTTTCTTTGGGACAAATCCAGTGGATTAGTATGGGCACTTGGGGATTTGTGTATACTCTTGACTCTTGCAACAAACGTGGATAGCAAAGGAAGGAATATTTATTACTGAACACTTTTAAGTCAAGGCCCGACACAGACCGTGTTTCGCTATGTCTTCATCAGGGGCCGTAATTGGCTACAAAATACAAACATACATGAAAATGAACATAGATAATAAAAACATATAAAAATATCCATAATTTAATACAACAATAATATAACTGATATAAAAATTAATATAAAATGTATTAGGTCACAATACCTCCATCACTTATAAAAGATATATGAAAACTAAATGTACAATAAATATTTGTGCAAATACAGCTATAATTACATATATATAAAGACTATGTAACATATATGTAAAATGTAACTTACAAAGTGTAAACTAAAAAATTGTCATCTAAACAAATAATGGATTGTCAAAAGGGAAATTAATAGCTATGTCACGGAGCATCTCACATAATGTTTATGTTCTGTTACAATCTATATAGAATTTGCATGACGTCAGAGATAACCTCATTTCCAAAATGCACTTGTTTAATGCTGATAGATCATGGCCTCAGACCCCACCAATCTATCTCCATATTCATACCCTCTGGGGTCATTGATCGCAAACGGAAGATCCACTGTTCTTTATAATTAAGTTTTGCCTTACGATCCCCACCCCTATAAGAAAAGGGAACTACATCCAAGATCCTCCACTTTAGATCACCAAACTGATGACCCAATTGCTGGCAATGAGGGACCATAGGTGCCGAGGTCTGTCTGGAATTTATCCGTGATCAATGTTCTAGCAAGCGTTTCTTAATCGGGTGCATTTTGGAAATGAGGTTATCTCTGACGATACGCTCATATGTGGTTTAACTGGAACCGGTAAGCACTAAGGTTCATTTGCCTGAGGAAGAGCCGTTGAGCTGAGTGGCTTGAAACACTAATTGGTGTAGCGTGAACCTTATGTTCTCAACCGTTTTGGTTCCTGAGTGGATTTCCCTTTTATATGGATGGACAAATGCCTTTGAAATGCCTTTGAAAAGGTGAACAGCTGACTGTACGTCGGAGTTTGGATTAGCGGCATCCATTTGAATACGTGAACCTTATGTTCTCAACCAATTTGGTTCCTGAGTGGATTTCTCTTTTATATGGATGGACAAATGCCTTTGAAAAGGTGAACAGCTGACGGTGCGTCGGAGTTTGGATTGGCGGCATCCATTTGAATGGCTGGTTTGATTCCTCTGAGAAGAACGTGACTTTGTTGGTTGAGGTAATCCAGTCAATTAATTCAAATGGATATAACAGCTAAACAGTGCTGTAATCTCTGTTTTTTTGATCCATAAGGGGTCTGTTATTAATCTAATTAAAAAGGAGGGCTCACTTCGAGAGCAAGAATGTTCCTTCTCATGATGAGTGATCCGACAAAAAATTATTCTACAAGTTAGAGTAATTGATAATATTTTCTGGTTCCTGAATGGAGAATGAGTTCAGTGAAATCAAGTAATAGGATTTATTGGGATTGATTTCTGTGGGTGTATTTATATAATAACTTTATTGGTTCTAAATGGGCAGTGTTTGTAGTAGTTCCTAATGTGCCTGGCGGTTGGCACTGGATTATAGTAATGTAGAAATCTTTTAGTCTTTCTTTATCCATACGCTCATTAAGAGGTATGTTCACTAAAAGTTAGTGTATGGTAACATTATGCAAATATTTATGCAAATGAGGCCCCACACCGAGTCTCCGCACATGGCCCCACACCCCCCTTGGGCCGCCCCTGCCTTCACTATGATGATGATACCACATTGCTGGCTATAAGGGATGATGGTCTGAAACATTTGCTTCTCAAGATCAAGGAACATAGTCTTAAAATGGGCCTGCACCTTAATGTAAAGAAGACAAAGATCCTGACAAATGGCAAAAGCTATAAGTTCATCGTTGATGGGGAGGAAATTGAAATAGTTGACAACTTTAACCTACTTGGATCAACTATCAATAGAGAAACGACAAGCAGTCAAGAAATCGGATGGCGCATTGCTCTTGGCAGAATGGCTATAAAGGACCTAGACAAGATTCTCAAGAGCTGAGTTGTCTCTCTCCATACAAAGATTTGACTTGTTAAAGCCATGGTATTTTCAATGATGTAATATGGATGTGAAAGCTTGACAATGAAAAAGATAGACAGAAAGAAAATCAATGCCTTTGAATTATGGTGCTGGCAATGAATACTGTGAATACCATGGACTGCCCGAAGAAAAACAAGTCAATACTAGAGGAGATCAAACCTAAGTTTTCTTTAGAAGCTCAGTTGACAAGGCTTTGACTTTCATACTTCGGACACATCTTGTGAAGAGAGAGATCATGAGAGAAAGACATCATGTTTGGCAAGGTAGAAGGTCAAGAGGAAGGTCAGCAATGAGATGGATCGATACATTAACAGCCACTATAGGCGTCACTCTATCAACAATGATCCACCTAGCTGAAGACAGAACACGGTTTAGGACAACTATTGAGAGGGTTGCCATGAGCCGACACTGACTTGACGTCACTTAACAACAACATCCTTAGGTCAAAGTGGTTTACAAATAACATGAAATTTACATTTAAACTTACATGGAACAGGGGCAGGGTACAATTATTAGCCTGTATAACTGGTCCATTCACTTTACAGCCATTCTTCAAAATGTACATAGCACTGCTATAAGCCTTACTGAAGAAAATGATAGGAAAATGAAGGTGCCTCTGTGAACAATTTTATTCCCAAAGAAGCACACATGGAACAATACTCTGTATTTGACAGGGTAATAGATATAATCAGAATGGCAGGGCAGAAGAAAGGTAGAAAGGTAGATACTGAATCATCATCAGATAACAACTTATACACCCACATTGCATCCAATTAAATAATAACTGCATATGCAAGTTTCAATACTACGCCGACAAAGTACATCTAAGGATTGTACCATATAGTGTTCCATTTTGAAAAGTTTGGCTTGCTATTGCACTGCTTAATACATTATTTGGGCAATTTTCTATTTGATGGTCCTGAGGGGAAAAAAAAACAGTATGCCAATTGCTCCACAGAAAATTTCATGAAACTTTAGTCTACCATTGTCAAAAAAGAAAACACCGATCCCACCTAGTGTGATTACATTTCTAGGGATATAGACACCAATGTTCTGGTAACATGACTGCCTAATAAACTGAACAATCTGGGAGAAAAGACAGACATCATATTGGTGGTCACAAATGAGATGTTTCTACAATCCCTGCTTGGTTCACTTAATTTTTCTTGCCAAGTGATCGTGATGGGTAGAGTCTTCCTTTGCAGATTGGCAACTGTGACAGTGGGCATGCAGAAAGGCCATCACTATATCAGGATCACCAAAGCAATTGAACAGATTCTGCTCATAAGGTAAGAATTCTTGAAAAAGTTGTAATGGTGTGTCTATATGGCAGTCTGGCCCAGTGTCAAGCTCCAAACTTAGCTTATTTATACATGCCTCCACCCTCTACCATTTTAATTAAGTATTTGATACAAATAAAGGTGAGAACAGCATTTTCTCACTTTACATTGAATCAGTGTCATGAATTAGAGTCCTTGAACAAAGTCTGTCCATTTCATGATATCAATTGCATAAGTTATCTATATAAAACTCAGGCCGACATTTTTAGCATTCACACATGTATAAAAAGACTGAGTATTCCAGAGAAAGATGACCAAAATGATATGGGGTCTGCATCAGAAGATATATGAGAAGAG
Organism: Ichthyophis bannanicus; assembly: GCA_033557465.1. Classification (NCBI taxonomy): domain Eukaryota; kingdom Metazoa; phylum Chordata; class Amphibia; order Gymnophiona; family Ichthyophiidae; genus Ichthyophis; species Ichthyophis bannanicus. The sequence goes on from CM066031.1 coordinate 648,994,849, forward strand.
ATCTGAAGACCTGATAATAATAAGGGAGGAGTGGTCTAGTGGTTAGGACAAGGTACTTCAGGCCGGAGGGCCAGGAGTTCAAGTCCCACCTGGGGACAGCAATCTCAGGCCAGAGAGACTGGGATTTCTAGTCCTATAGGCACTCCTTGTGGTCTTGGGCAAGCCACTTAACCCTCCATTGCCCATGTTCCCTGTAAGTATTAGCATATGTGTCTCATATCCCCTCATGTTAAATGTATCCCCCAACTGACCACTTTGACCCGGTGAAAAGCAGGATATAAATGTAGCTAAATAAAATAAATATTTACCCTAGAGGAGAAGGGGAATGGGAAGATATTATACAGGTGTTTAAATACTTGAAGGTGTAAAGGCACATTTTAGAAAGGATGTCCATTTCCTAGCATTCATCTTTACGATTGCGGAAGGTCCTGGGGATAATGGAGAGCATTCTTTTCAACACCCTCTAGATGTTTTGCTGACACGATGAGCACTATTCTGATGCTTATTCATGCCTTGGAGCAGGTCTAGACTTCGTTGAGGATGGAGACGTGCTAGCAGTTTCTGAAATTGGGCATGCATGTCTAAGGTCTTTGGAATGCTCTGGCTACTCACCCACCATGTCCCTGTCCTATATGGACACCCTCACATTGGTTATGTCTTTGCTGCCATTTTGTAAAATGGCTCCAGGGACATCTCCTTGATTTGGATGTCTGCATACCATTTTTCATACATCCAAACCACAAATAGAGCTTCTAAAATGACTCTTTTAGATTGTAAGCCCTCTGCTGTACCTGATTGTAACATGTCTAGAACTACTAATAGAAAGGTGTGAGATAAATACTACTAAATTAATAAATAGACAAAACATAATAATATATATTATTTATTTATTTTATTTATTTAACATTTTTTATATACCGTCTTTCTACGAATCAAGACGGTTTACATAGAACAATAAAAAGCAGTATATTTCAACTGTTTACAAGGAACGAATAACTGGATACAGAGTAACGCAACATGAAGAATTAAATTATACAATTAATTGCAGTGAACAATGCAGTGAACAATTCACTGCAAATAATACAATTAATTGCAGTGAATATTAGAAGTGAAACCTAATATTAAAAGCAAAATGGTGCTATAAAGCTAAGAAAGAGTGAAAATATTAGTGCGCCTGCTTTCATAAGATCTTTGTAGAAAGGATTCTTGTTCCATAACATGTGACATGGAGCCACCAGAAGGTAGACTCCTCCTTAGTTCTTACTCACCAGCCCCCTGCTTCCCAGCCCTCTACCTGTCTCCCCTTTCCCAATAACATGGAGCATTGGACATCTCTTGTGTATAGGAACAAAAAGCCACACTTTTATTGTCTGCTTACAATTGAACTAGAACATGTACCCAAAAATATAAGATCATCCCTCCATCATGAACCTACTTAACATAAGCAACCGTGAATGACCTCACCATCTGAGAGGAGGGAAATCCGCAATCCAACTCATAGTACTATGGTTCTGCTTGTTTCTTGCTGGGTATACTCCTCTACCCTTAAACCTGATCCATGTCAGAAAGGCAGCTGTTGGAATCCCTTCGCTGCCTGCCACTCCATGAGACTAATTTGGCCCCAATTTATTGTCCCCTAGCCCACCCATTCTGCAGAACTGAGTTCCTTACCAACCTTGGCTTTGTGGGGAAATATGGTGGGACACAGTTTTTGCTCACTGGTGCACCCCTCCACCTTGTTGTGCTTTATGGTTTGTTTGTTTTTGTATTTTTTTAGAAACCCTTCTCATGCTTTGGATGTCTGAAAATGAGCATACAAACGTCCAAAGCATGGAGTTGTCCCTGGAGCCATTTTAGAAAGCAGATTCAAAGACATACCCAGCATGAGGATGTCCAAATCAGAACAGGGGCATGATGTAGGCGTTTCAGGCATGAATAGGCAATGGAAAAGTGCTTGTTTTGCCAGCCAAACATCCAGTGGGTATGGAGAAAGAGGTATAGTCATATTCCCTATTTTTCCATGTTGATAACAAACATTGATGGGGAATGAAGGCTCACGTTTATATGAAAGACTGAGGTGCATTTTTTATTTATAAAGAGAAGATGATATAAGGAAAAAAATGCTTGTATTGTGCATAGATCTTTAATGCAACAGTGTTGTGTATTTCATGAGAAAAGAAGACCTTTTAGTTCCAGTTTTGTGTTGATTTTGGCAACAGATATATCTTCAGTTTGCATCTTAAGATGCATGCTTGACAGTTTAGATATCACCTTTTCTTCACAGTTTGGAATTCACATTGATGGAAAGCAGAAATCAAAGTGTTTCCAGATGAGTCAGGGAACTTACTGTAGACTATTCTCCTACATGTGTTTATGTATGCAAGCCTGTTTCCTCTTACCCACAGTGGGATAGCCATCATTCACCCATCTCTCAAAACTGCCTTCTTCCTGTTTTCCTGAACAAAATTTGCTAGGATAAAAGAAAATCAACAGGCTTTGTTTACTTGAAGGAATTCAAGCTGTTTCAGGACTTAGCCAAGGGATGTTGATTTACTGAGGAAATAGCAGGGCAATTCTGCAGTTTAGGATCCAGTCAATATATGGTCTACAACGTAAAGTTGTAGATTGGTATGGGGGAATTATTACTGAGCGCTGAAGAGTATATACCTTACAGTTAAAAGAAACTGTACTTTATGGAGGGCATTTTCAGTGGCAGCAAGCAGCCTGAGTAAAGCGTCTGGCTGTCACCACTTTAATTCAATGCAGAGGTTACAACTGGCCATTGGCAGTGAATATCCAGTTTGGGTGGACAGAAGATTAGCTATCCAGTAAGTGGTGAAATTCAGTCACCGGCCGGCTAGCTAAACTGGCTAAAGTTGGGCTCGTTTTTTTTTTTACCTAACTTTAGCTGGCTTGGGTTAACAGCTCCGCAGCTGAATATCGCCGCTGACCAGCTAAGCCCCGGTGCCACTCCCACTCAGACCTAAAAACACCCCAGTGTTATGCAGGCAGCATCAGGGCCACAAACAGGGCAACAATTTTTAGTTTTATGTTATAAAAGACATTAAAAAAGTAGGAAGCTTTTTGGCTACAAGTCATCAGCATTTCTAGATTTATACATGGCGTATTTCTTGTGCTTACATTAAACTGAGATGAGTTAGAGCTGAGCTAGAGAATTTAGTTTCTCTCTAAGAATAAGACCTAGGTCAGATCTTCTGCTTCCTTAGTTGATTAACATTGGTGTATGCTGATCATTTATTTGTGAAAAACTAGGTAAAGATGAAACACGCACTTTGGCCATCCAGAACAACTATCCGCAGAGGTTCCAGAAAAGGCTGCTTCAGGCTCTCCACGACAACGGGCACTCACGACAAAGAGACGGTCTTATAGCTATCGAGGTAGATATTATGTGGACATAAACACAAGTATACCTTTTGGAAACTGACAGGTACTTGTGACCTGGACTGGCCATTATTGGAAACAGGATACTGAGCTTGATGGACCCTTGGTCTGACCCAGTATAACATATCTTATGTTCTTAAATTAAGAACATTAGATGTGTCATGCTGGTTCACACCAAAGATCTATGAAACTCATCATCCTGTCTCCAACAATGGACAAACTGGTCACAAGTACTCAGGACTTCAAAAATTGATCTGTTCCTTGTTCTCATTCCCGGGGATAAGCAAATCTATATGTCTAATGAATTTCTCCTCCAGGTATTTTTATAAACCCATTTTAAGCATGGTTATGCTAACTGCTTCAGCCAAATCTTCTGGCAACAAATTCCTCCAATTTTGTTTTAGCACTATTTGAAAGGTTTACAAACAATCTAAAGTTGTAGATTGGTATAGGGGAATTATTAATAAGCGCTGAAGAGTATATACCTTATAGTCAAAAGATTCAATCATTCTCTACGCACTAGGGATGTGCATTCATTTTAAAACAAATTATAAAATGCAATGAATGAGACCATTTATAGTTTGGGTATGAATGCTCTTCAGACATTAAGTTGATTTCAGCTTATAATAGATGTAAAAGAATGTCAGAATTACATTGAGTCCTGAGTCATCATTTTAAATGTGGAGTTTGTTTGTTTGACTTGTCAGATCACTTTGCAAACGAAACAATTAATTAATATGCCCTTGTGCCTAAGGGCCCAATTCTGAGATGTGGGTTGCAGGGCCCGCAAGCCACTGAGACCTTATTCCCCCTCCTGCCCTCCCTGGACATCCATAGTAGCAGGACAGGGAGAACCAGCAGGGTGCAAGAGAACTAGCAGGGGGTGGGAGGGGCAGGATCTTGGCGGAGCAAGGACAGGCCAGCCTGGCAAGACATGCAGGGCCGATTCAAGTCATGGCCCTGTTCATCCTGCCGGGTCAAAGGGAATGTGCTGTTCATTCCACCTCAAAGATGGAATAAGCAGCACCGACCCAGTGATCATGGCTGGGGATCCCACTCCGGGGCCAAATGCAGGTGGGTTCCCGCCGCCCAATCCAGGCCCTGTCTGGCCAGCTGTGGGTCAGGCAGCAGGGAAGAGATGGGGGCTGAGCTGCGGGGAAGACATCCTCACAGGCAGACAGGAGCTCACCGGGTCATCCTTGGGCCTGATTCTGTGTACCGCTGGGATGTTTAGTTCCTGCGGTCCAGAATCAAGTCCTAACAGACCCGTCTTCCTCATGGATGTCCAGACGGCCCCCTCTCTGAATCAGGTTCCTCATGTATGTTGGTCAAACAAGATAGTAAGATATGATAGTAAGACAGTCAGAGCACACTTTTATCACATTAGGTTGTGTACTTGAAGTTCAAAGAAGGACACAAGGTGGTGGTAAGGCCAAAATGTTCCTATAGTTGGAAGAGAACTTAATCTATAAATTGTAAACAATGGAACTGAAAAGCTTAAATTCTCATATTGAGTAGAATGTATTTTTTAAATTAGTGATGAGACACAAGAGGTCACTGTGATACAAGACTCTTGAAATTGTTCAGCTGTGGGTTTTGGAATTATTTTTAAAAAGAATTTATTGATGGAGTGGGATTTTTTTATAATTAAATATGTGAAATAATTAATTTGAAACTGCTCATCTGTTAACATTTACAAGTATGATTAGTTGGTAAAATAGTCATACATGCAAATAAGTGATTTTGTTAATCTACATATGTGAAAGAATCAACAGACGTATGTTAAGAAATAATTGTGGTGGGCGGAGCCAGCGGCGCTACAGGATGACTGCATAAGAGAGTTTCTCTGGTGACTTCTGAGGAATCCTGTGATATTCCTTCTCCCCAAGCTTTGTTTTGCCGCCGTTAAAGGTGTCCTGAGAGTGTGAGAGTGTCGGGACAATGTCCTGCAGCAAACCAACAAAGTTGGACTTTATGACGAATGTGAACGCAGGCTCTAAAAGGAGCAAGTCGGACCCACTCTCCCCGCATAAGATGGCGGCCGTGAGGGAAGCTGATGAAACAATGAAGGAGGTGTTGGGAGAGTTACGAGCAGTAAGGGAGATCATTGCGGCGAACGGAGAGGTGTTGCCTCAAGTTCAATCTGAGATACATGATTTGAAGGTACAGATGGAGGGTCTGGCGAGTCGCATAGACAAAGCGGATGCCATGTTGAAAGTGCATGAGGACCAGATAGGGCAGCTCAGGAAGGCCCAGAAGAAAGTTGATCATCTGGAAATGATCATAGAACACTTAAGTAATAAAAACAGAAGGAATAATATTCGGGTCATAGGTGTGCCGGAGGGGGCCGAAGGAACTGACTTGATAGCTTTCCTGACCCAGGCTATTCCAAAAATGCTGCGGATAAATTTAACGGGCCTGTTTGAAATCGAGAGAGCGCACAGAGTTCCGGCTCAAGCTGGTCTGCGCAAGCAGCAGACAAGACCCATAATTTTTTGTCTTTTGCGGTATCAACTTGTTACACAGACCATGGCCACGGCACGCTCGGCTTCTACGGTAACCTTTGAAGGGCACAACATCTCCTTTTTTCCAGACTTTTGCAAAGCCACAGTTGATAAGAGGAAGCAGTTTTTGGCATTGCGGCCTCGCCTACAGCGGTTGCAAGCTCAGTATGGTCTGTTCTATCTGGCGCGATTCAAGATTACATTGGATAACCGTACTAGAGTTTTTGACGACCCTACAGCTGCAGCCAAGTTTGTCGAAGATCAAGAAGCTCTGGTGATGCAATGAACTGATTGCGTGCAGTGGACTGGTGTGGTCTGTAGTGTGGAGTTCCCTGTTCTGTTTGGATGGCTTGGTTCGGGCATTTGGGGGCTTCAAGGGGCTGAATAGTCTGGGGGGTAGAGTTTTTTGTTAGAGCTTGATAACTGTACATAATCATATTTGAAATTTCAAAATGTGTGTATCAGGGAAAGGTTGCCCGGTATAGTGGGCGCTGGGGGAATGTACTGTTGGGATATGTCGGCATTTAATGTGTGTTATTCGGCAGGAGGTTACTTTGTTGGTGGGTGGGTGGCATTGGGTATGTGTGTAAATCAGAGGGGAAAGGGGGTATGTTTATTGTAGTAGTTTGGTATTGTAATGGGGGGCAGTCACTGTGGCCTGACTGATTGCATGGTGGTTCACCCAAGTTCTGGTACTAGATGTATAGTGGAGATGTACCAGATGCCTTGCAAGCCCTTCTTATTTTGCCATGTCTTTGAGTCAATTTATGTTATGGGTATCCAGAGCAGGTCGGGGGTGGTATCTTACTTCAATATAGTAAAATGAACCCTTTCAAGGTTTTGTCCTTGAATGTCAAAGGTATTAAGCATCCTGCTAAGCGCAAGAAGATCTTATTGTATGCCCAGAAACAGCGAACTGACATTGTGATGTTGTAGGAGACGCATTTGGATACAAAGGAGGCAATGAAACTAGAGCAGGAGAAATTTGCCCTAGTGGTGCATGCATCTGCTCTAGGGAAGAAGAATGGAGTGGCAACTCTGGTTCGTAAGTCGCTAAAGGCCAGCTTTCATAGTACCAGAATGGATCCTGAAGGAAGATGGGCGAGTGTAGTGATCGAGGTGGATAATAGGAGAATGGCGATAGTTAACATCTATGCGCCCAACTGTGACAGTCCCAATTTTTTTAAAATCCTGGCGGAAGTGCTCCTAGAATATTCGGAACTGCCTATTGTGGTTGGAGGAAATTTCAACATGGTCTTGGATCAGTTAATTGACTGCAAGCACGGTAGAGGGAACAGGACGTGTAAAGCTCTACAGGTATTGTCCTCAGTTATGAACGATATTGGACTGATTGACATCTGGAGGCTTCTTCATCCAACTGAAAAAGATTTTACTTTTTTTTCTCATCCACATGGATCCTTTTCCCAGATAGATTTTTTTTGGTATCCAAGCCGCTGGTTAAGGAGATCAGGGGTGCTGATATATTAAGTACTCACATTTCCGACCATGCTGCAATTACTTTGGAGATGGAGTTGGCGCCGGTGGAAGAGAGGAGTGGGGTTTGGTTTTTTCCTAGAGCCTTGCTGGCGGAGGATTCCTTTAAAGTGTAGTCCAACAAGCAATAAGATATTTTTTTGAGATTAATGTTCCTGGTGAAATATCTCTATGGGCTTGGTGGGAAGCATTCAAGGCTTCTATGAGGGCTAAGATTACTAGCTTCATTATTGCTACCAGAAGAAAAGAAAGGGCCAGGCTTGTGGAATTGGATCAGCAGATCAGGGCTGGGGAAAGAATTCTGCAGAAACAAGTGAGTGATCGGGCGATTCTTCTTCATCTTCAGAAGCTATGTTTCCAATATAATTCGATCTTGAGCAGGAAGGTGGAGCACTCTACTTTTGAGTTGCATGCGAGTTATTATGCAGAAATGAACAGGGCTGGGAAGTTGCTGGCCACAAGACTGAAGCCTAGGTATGGTAAATCTCATATTGCTGTCATTGAGGATGTCTGAGGGGGGCTTCCGAAGGATAGTCGGAGCATTGCGGGTGCCTTTCGAAACTTTTATGAACAATTGTATTCGTCAGAAGCCATACGGAGCGAGGAAGAAGTGGGGAGTTTCTTAGATCGGATAGATCATCCCAGCTTGGGTACGGAGCAGAAGGAGGCTCTAAATGCAGATCTGGGGAAAGAAGAGGTGATGGAAGCCCTAGCAAGGATGAAGATGGGTAAAGCCGCTGGACCGGACGGAATCCCAGTGGAATTTTATCAAGTGTTTGCGAAAGATCTTGTGCCATATTTGTTGACATACTATCAGCAATTGCGAGAGATGGATAATTGTACAGGGGCTTTTGCAGAAGCCACCATTGTGGTCCTGGAAAAACCCGGAAAAGACCTGAAGAAGGTGGGTAATTATAGGCCCATCTCTTTACTTAATGCGGACTACAAAGTGTACTCGTCGATGCTGGCCAATCATCTCAATAAGGTCATGCACTTGCTCATACACCTGGATCAATGTGGATTTGTGAGTGGAAGATCTACAACTGATAATGCCCGGCTACTTTGCAATTTGTTGGAGATGGTGGACTGGTCAGACTCCCCGCTCATTGGGCTTTCGTTGGATGCTGAAAAGGCTTTCGACAGATTGGAGTGGCCCTTCCTATTTTGGGTGCTGGAGTGGTTTGGATTCCCTGAAAAGTTTGTGCGCATGACTCGGGTGTTGTATGCAAAGCCATCAGCTCGGATTCTTGTCAATCTTCTCTCCCCCACCAACGCTAAGAACACGAGATGCTGATCTACCACTCAAAACCTCAATACGTTATCTGGGTGTTATACTTGACCAGCGACTTGAATTCAAAGATCACATAAAAAATACTGTAAAAGCCATTTACTACAAAATCAGGACTCTTCGACACCTCAGACCTATGCTTGAACCATCTGACTTTCGCACAATCTTCCAGGCATTAGTCACTCCTCATTTTGACTATGCAAATATCGTTCTTCATGGCCTGCCCAAGAGCACTCTAAACCCGCTTCAATTGGCCATGAATACAGCGGCCAGAGTTCTTCATGGATCCCTAAAAAGCCAACATATTACTCCCATCCTATTTGACCTCCACTGGCTCCCACTAACTTGCAGGACTTTATACAAAGCTCTCATCCTGACCTTCAAAGCATTCCACCATATCTCATCATCCTCCTTATCTGATCTCCTCCAACACACACAGAACACCAGATCTAGACGTTCTGTAACAGAGAACATGCTAACAGTCCCAAATGACAGCAAAAAACTCACTCAAACAACCACTTTAAGAGCATTCTCTTCCTTCGCCCCTAGATGCTGGAACACGCTTCCACCTAGTATTAGATCACAAAAAGACCTGTCCCAGTTCAGAAAATCCATAAAAACACACCTCTTCCTACAACACTTCTCACAATATACTGACCCCCCTCCCACACAGACCTTTGATCACGGCTAGTCAAATAAGCTCCCGAAACCTTACCACTCGATCTAGACCAAGCCTCACAAACCCTACCTTTAGAGCTCGAGCATTTAAGAACCTATTGTAAATAATTAAAAATATCTGTTAATTGTTAATCCCTGTTATCCATGTTTTTACTCCCTGTTCTCTGTAAACTTAACATTTGTTTTATGTTTAAGTACAAAATTTGTTAAAATGTAAACCGCGCTGATATCAAAAGTGCGGTATATAAAAGCTGTTAAATAAATAAATAAAATAAATAAATCAAGTGCTGTCCAACTCGTTTTCACTTCACAGGGGTACCCGTCAGGGGTGTCCGATATCTCTCCTGTTATTCAACTTGGCTTTGGAACTGTTAGCGCTACTTGTGCGACAAGCAACGGAGATTAAAGGAATTAGCCTTGGGGACCTTCATATCAAATTATCGGCTTATGCAGACGACCTGTTGTTCTTCTTACAGACGGTGTCAATTAACCCTTTACTCCAACTGATTGGCAGTTATTCTCGGTTTTCTGGCTATAAAGTGAACTGGTCTAAATCGGTAGCTTTTCCTATGAATGGGTGTGCCACTGCTGATTTGGTGCAGCAATTCTCTTTCAAGTGGGAATCCTCGACTATAAAGTATCTGGGAGTCCAGTTTGGGGCCCCGCTCGATGAAACCATGAGAGTGAACATGGAAAGAGTTAAGGAGGTCACCCGGACCTTTACCTTGCAATGGTCACCGCTTCATTTGTCGTGGTGGGGAAGACTGGAGTCCATCAAGATGACATTAATGCCCAAAATAAACTATATTCTAGGGATGGTTCCTGTGCTGTTTCCAGACGCCGTGTATAAAGCGGTGGAGCGCATCCTTGCCTCCTTCTTATGGAATGGGAAGACCCATAGGTTTGCTTTGAAGAAGCTTAAAGCAAGTAAGCTGGAGGGGGGAGTTCACGTCCCAGATTTCCAGTGGTATCATATGGCAGCAATTCTTAAACAAGGTAGCTTATGGTCTGACGAGGCTGCTTTATCTCGAAAGCCGGTGTGGCTCGAGCTGGAAGAGCGTTTGGCTATACCTCTCCTGGTGCATCTGCTAGTGAGGATGAGGTGCCCGGAGGAAGTCAAGGTCGGACGTATTATTATCTCTACTCAGAGAGCCTCTCAGAGTTTTCTTGCGACTATAGGAGAAGATAACATCCCTTCATGGCAGCTTCCTTTATGGCATAACCCCTTGTTCAAGATTAATAAGTCCTCCTTTGCTTGGTCGTCATGGCAGAGGTGTGGAGTCTGGTCGGTGGGACAGCTGTTTGAAGCTGATAGCTGGAAACCATTCAGCGTGCTGCAGAAGGACTTAGATGGAATCCCAAAGTGTTACTTTCAATGGCTCCAATTGAGGCACTGTATAGGCAGTGTGAAGAAAATGCCTCATGACTACCCGGATGATTGGATGTTGGAATCGGTACTGGCGGATGTACACGCCAAGAAAGGGGGTGTATCTAGGCTCTATTTGGTCTTCAGGAGCAGCGGAGTGGAGTCGGTGAGGGGCCCACAGAAACTATGGAAGGAAGAGATGGGGGTCAGTCTGTCTCAGCACGCTTGGAATAGTTTTTGGTGCCCAATAGTTAGTGTTTGTAGATCTGCAGCGCTTACACAGTCTATGTTTTTCCTTGCTCATAGGGCATATATCACGCCAGTAAAATTGTCCAAGTGGAATAAGGATGTGTCCCCGAGATGTTGGTCTTGCAAGGGGGATATTGGATCCTTGAGGCATATGTTCCTGGATTGCCCGTGCATTCAAGGATTTTGGGATTCAGTATGGAAACCTATACAGCTGGTATTCAACTTCTCCTTTCCTCTGTCACGGGGTATAATTGGCCTAAGGTCGCTTTCGGATATCCCCATGCTGCTTAAGAAGCATTATTTTGGATTGAACTTTATGCTGGCAATAGCTATAAAACTTATCCTTACTAATTGGAAAGATTCAACATCTTTATCATGACAGACATGGTGGAATCAGGTGTGCTTATATAGCAAATATGAGAAAGCACACGATAAATTTGCTCTGGTCAGAGGGAGGAGAGTCCTCGAGAATAAATGGGCTGCTCTGGATTTTTTTGCGGGAATGTCTGACAGTGGCTAAAGTTTTGGGAGGGGCTTTCAAGGTGTGGGGCTGAAGGGGGGTCTCTGGTGGTCTGGTACGATTGTTCAGTTGTTGGATGGAGGTTGTGTTATTATATATTTTTGTTTGTTATAAAATGTAAAAATATTAATTAAAAAAAAAGAAATAATTGTGAACTAGTTTCTTTCATTTAAACAAATATCACAACATCTGTGTTTAATTGGATTGAAAGGCCCGAAATGAAAAGACAATGCTCCTTTTAAACTCAGCAGCCATGTTGTAGTGGGTGAGAGCAGTGGATCCAGTGAAGAGATGCAAGAACATAGTAAGTCATTTTTAATAGTGTGTGGCTGGTCATAACAAAGTTTGTGGCAAGTTTTTGAACATCTAACTTCTGTCCAAGAGTAACACCTGAAGCATCTTAATTTTGAACAGGTCTGCTGACCTTATTGTAGACTGACACTGTCCAAAAGAAGTATTTATTACAGATGTTCATGGAGTCAAGAAGAATAAAATCAACTAAGGCGAGAAGTACCAGTTTAAGTTGATGAATCATTGTGGAAATGAAATTGAAAAAGAATTAAAAATATATGATTGATTTAATATCCAAAGTAGCTTGGACCCAGGATCCCCTCTTCACTCACTATCCCACCAACCTCACACCTCCCAACAACTCCTCCCATCTCCCAGGTCACCCCAGCTATTAAATAACAGTCTCATGCCTGTATTTGAAGAAACAAGCTGGTAGCAGCTTTAGTCAAATATTTGATTAAAACAATAGCAATAAACCATGTGACAAACAAGTTAACTCTGCTAATGCTGGATAAAGTTTCACGCCCACCTAGTAACGTGGAACCAGTATCCGCCCTGCTCACTCCACTGACCTCCAGTGGCAATCATTAGCCCTTCCGCCGGCATCAACATATTAATAGCAAAGGTTGGCCACTTCCTGGGGAGGATCCCCCAAACCGGGGATTCCTCACCATTCCATCAAATATCCAGGCTGAGATCACCTGATCTCAGCCCAAAAAGACTCACAGCCAAACCTCATACCACATGAATTGCACAAGTACCCGCTCCATACCCCCCAACAGCTGTGACAAAATAATCCCCCCTGTCCACATCTCCACCAACTAGAGCAGAGATGATGTCCATCTGTCTAAGAAGGGTCAAAGTAACTTTTGCAGCAGACTGGCTTTAAACTGCATTCGTTAAGGATGTTTGAAGAAAGCCCACAGGTAAATGAAACATTAAATATGTCTGTAGAAATTGTTAAAAGGGGCAGCAGTGTATACAAATGCCTGTAGCATGGGAAAGCAGTTTATACAAATGCCCATAGCATGGGAAATAAGATCCCAGATGTTGAGGCTTGAATTCAATGGGGCAGTGTCTCCGATATCACATGGAGGCCGCTACCACTGCTTTGTAAACATGCTCCTTGGATTTAGTGACGGTTAAGGAGACATGGTTCACGGACAACCATGACCGGGATGTAATTATAGCGGCTACACTTTATTCAAGAAGAACAGGATAGGAAGAAGGGGAGGAGGAGTGGCACTATATGTAAAAAATAATATTAAATTTATAGAATTACAGGACTTAAAAGGGAGTGATGAAGCACTGTCAATTAAACTATAAAGAGAGAAAGGGAAATCTATTTGCATTGGTGTGATATATAGATCTCCCTCACAGGAAAAGAAGTGGATGGAGATTTAATAGAAGACATATGCAGTATTGACATGAAAGGAGAACTGCTACTGACAGGTTATTTCAATATGCTGGATGTTGATTGTCATATCCCTGCTGCAGTGTCTTCTAGAAGTAAGGTGATCCTAGATTCTCTACAGGGAGAACTATTCTGGCAACTGGTAACAGAACCCACACATGAAAGGGCCATACTGGACTTCGTGCTTACCAGTGGGGAAAGTGTTTCTGAGGTCATAATGGGTGATCTTCTCACATCCAGTGATCAGATCACCAGATGGTATAGTTCAGTATGAGGACTAGGGCTAATAAAATACATTCAAAATTGAGGGTCTTAAACTTTAGAAAAACTAGCATTACCAAGATGGGACAATACCTCAAGAAGTTGTTAGTGGGATGGGAACAGCTGGGGGATGTAGAAAATCAATGGGCAAAACTGAAAGGGGATATTTTAAGGGAAATAACATTTTTGTTAGAAAGGTAAATAAGTATAAAAGGAAAAAGAGGTCACTATGGTTCTAAAAAAGAAGCTAAAAAGGTGAAAAAAGGGTGGCCTTCATAAAATACAAGAGATCACAGAGAGAGAAAGACAAGCATCAATATTTAGGAAAACTTAGAGAAGTTAGGAAAGTAGTCAGGAAAATAAAGATACAAAGAAGAAAAAATAGCCATTGCAATAAAATGGGGGGATAAGACATTTTTCTGATATGTTAGTGAGAGGAGGAAGTGCAAAAGTGGTATTGTCACAGTCATGGGTGAAGGGGAGGAATATGTAGAAGCTAATGAAGATAAAGTGGAATTGCTTAATGAATATGTTTGTTCTGTGCTCACAGATGAAGGGCCAGGAGCAAGACCTCAAAAAACACCTACAAATAGGAACAGAAGTGAAGACTGTGAAGAATTATTTTCAGAACACTGTGTTCATGAAGAACTAGCTAAACTAAAAGTAGATAAAAAGATGGTACCGGATGGGATACATCCAAGAATAATGAAGGAACATGGGGAAGTTCTAGCGGCTCCACTGACTGACCTTTTCAATACTTCTTTAGAGTCGGGAGTAGTCCCAGAGGACTTAAGAAAGGCACATATGGTCCCTTTACACAAAAGCATAAGTAAGGATGAGGTTGAAAACTACAGGCCATTTAGTCTAACCTAGTGCTTTTCAAATTTTTATCCCTTATGGCCCCATTTTAACAATTGAAAAGTCACATGACCCCAAATAATACTGAAATCAAAATAGCATGTCTGCAGCCCCCTTCCCCTAGTGCTACTCATTTAAAAGAAAGAAAGAGCAGCAACAGTCATGGCAACAGCAGCAGCCATCATCACAGCGTCCCTGTGTCAGTGTGCACTTACAGATCCCGTTACTCAGCATTGGTTTCTAACCCAACAGGAAACTTACCCAGGAGGAGGCAAGAACCTATGAATGTTCACTGGCTCCCAGGGCACATGCTGACTGGGTGAGTGCCACTACTTGGCATAGGTCACAGTGCAAGTCCAGAGAGAAGGGAAATGATCATGTTTCTGTGACCCCCCCCCCCCCCCATCTACTGATGTTGTAACCTTAGTTGGGGTCCAGACCCCAAGTTTGGAAACCACTGGTCTAACCTCTGTGGCGGGAAAATTATTGGAAACACTGCTAAAACAGAGAATAGTGAAGTTTCTGTGGTACAAGGGGGAGGGGGCAGATGAGTCTCTTGTTTTGTAACGAAACAGAAAGCTACAGGCACACTTCAGTTCCGGAAGTCCGAATAATCTCTCAGCAGTTTCGTTTGGCACTGTTCTACACAAGTGACTTATAAATAAATTGAGCACCTAGGGATGGACCCTAAAGTGACTGACTGGGTTAGAAATTGGTTTAATGGAAGGTGACAAAGGGTACAGGTAAATGGACCTCACTCTGAGGAGAAGGATGCAACCAGTGGTGTGCCGCAGGCAGGTGAAGCCTAAGTGTGATGAGAGGTCATGTGCAGAGAATCATTGAAGGGCCTCATTTGCATATCCAATGGATATCATTTGCATACATTTGATTTATTTTATTTTAAAATGTATATGTTGCCCATCTAAACTTTTAGGCGGCTTTCAAAGGAGCCCTTCACAAGCCTCCTTTTTTTTTCTCCTGGCAATGACTTAGGGGTATGTTTACTAAATATTAATGTGTGTTAAGTGCTACTGCGTCAATAGAAATAAATGGGTGTTCCTGCACTTAACGCACAATAACATTTGTGATGCGCATTAACATTTGCTAAACATGCCTCTTAATGAGTGTCTGAATACCATTTGCATGTGCAGTGACAAAGCCAGGCACATTATGAGTAATATAAACACTGCCTATTTAGAACCCATGACAAACTACCATATCATAATTGCACTACCATGACTCACAAAGCACCAAACCCTACCTATCAAAAAGGCAACACTGCAAATATTAAGCCAATACATCTCAGAGAATAGCAATACATCTCCTACTGAGGAAAGAGAACAAGTGGGACTGTGTCACATAGAAACTACATTCACAGAATACTTCAGTTCAGTTACACATGCAGAACATAGACCATCACCAAATAAAGAACAAGGGATCACAATTTAGAAATATGAAGACAATAATTAAATTGGGAACCCCAAAAGCTAAACTTGGAATGTACAACAACACTAGAGAAATTAAACTATAAATTAATTTCCTCTTGTACTAAGCAAAATGCAAAGACATTAGCAATGCACATTTCTCAGAGCTGACATATTCCAGTTAATAAATTCCAAATAAAAAAGTATTTTTCTACCTTTTGTTGTTTGAGCATTTTATTTTTCAGTTGCAATTGTGCCAGTCTCTTTCTTCTGGTTTCTTCGTGTCCTCTGCTAACTCTCCATTGTCTGCTGTCCATTTGTCCTTTCTTCTCTCTTCTAGTTTTTTCCCATTCTCTCTCTCTACATCTGCTTTAACATACTAATCTTTCCCCTTTTGCATTTTTCTCCATTTCTTTCTTTATTCCTTTTTCATCCACTCAAATTTCACCCTTCCATCCTCAATCCCCACTTACTCTCCCAATACTCAGCCAATCGTAGATTTTTCTTCCCTTCCCCACAAAATATCTTTTCCCCTCTCCATCCTCCTCCACCAGACCCCTTCTAGTCCTTCCCCAACATCAGTTCCCTTCGAGTTCCAGCACAACCCAGCATCTGCTCCTTTCTAGTCCCATTCTCCCATCCCCCCGCATCAGCCCATTTCCAGTCCTATCCCACCATCAGCCATTTACAGTCCTATCCTAGCCCCCCAATCAGCCCATTTGCAGTCCTAGCCCCCACCCACCCGAAGAGTCCTGCACCTGTGTGATAGGCTTCAGAGGGAGCCAGGGAGACCCGAAGCCCCGGCTCACCTCAGCACAGCTACTGGAGTGAAGAGAGGTATTTTCCTTCATTCCAGCACTATATTCTCATGCAGCCCGCCCGTGCGCTGATTACCGGGAAACAGGAAATGCCCTTTAACCTCTGGCACACCAGCGGGCTGCATGAGAACTGTATGGAACAAGGGGAGGGGGGGGGGCGATTCCATTGGCCAGGCAAATTTCTTCCCCTCCTACTCCGTGCAAGAGGGGAACAAAACCTTGCAAACTAGCACATATACAGGGAGGGCATATCACCTCCTCCCAATAGACCACACCTCATGCAGATTATACTCATACCTGCCACAATATTCTCACAAATTTTTCTTACAAAAAAAATCCTTTATTTATTTCTTATATCACAGAAGCAAGCATACAGGAAGTGTAACAACTAGCTAAATACAAAGTAACTTGGAGAATTTCCTTCACTCTCTACTTACAAGTTTACAGCTATAAAGTAATTACGAGATTTCCTGTCCATTGACAGAACTTAGCATAGTGAAAGAGAAGGATATATGGTTCCTAGCTATGCTCAAAGATAAACTAAGAAAACCTTTCACACAGCACAAAGAATCAGGATCATACCCACTCACTCATTAGCAGACATGCAGTGGAAATTTACAAACAAACTTCTTCAGAAAATAGGGTGTAAATTCCCGATATTTAAAAGTTCTGCCCTGTTATATTGTTTTTCTTTTCCAATTAGTCCCTTTAATTAGTCCCTTTGCTTTCGATTCCAGGCATCTGAATTCTCTCTTTCATTCCTTCTTTTGTCAGATTTATTCTGTTATCTGACCCTTTTCCCACTTATTCAGTTTTACATCTGGTTTGTCTTTCCATTCCTTATTTTCAAGAAATATAGAAAATATATCGTATTAGTTCTCTGATATCTTCTGACAGTTTCCACACTAGGCCCCATGCAAAACTGGCATACCCATGCTAATAATGCCTTCTCTCTCCTGTACTCTCTGATAAGTGTGTTTTTAATCAAATTTCTCCATCTGATGTCACCTAATACCTCTAGCATCTCACGGAGCGCATGCAGTGCACATGCCAGCAATTTGGACACATTTTAGATGTTCTCTGTGTTAACCCCTTCCCTTCTGGCTCTCACATAACACAGTCACTGGAGTGAAGGAAAACATTGCTCTTCACTCTGGCGACTGTGCAGAGGTGAGTCAGGGCCTCCC
Source organism: Ichthyophis bannanicus (assembly GCA_033557465.1). NCBI lineage: Eukaryota > Metazoa > Chordata > Amphibia > Gymnophiona > Ichthyophiidae > Ichthyophis > Ichthyophis bannanicus. The sequence goes on from CM066031.1 coordinate 649,012,603, forward strand.
AGGCTCCCTCTGAAGCTGGTCCTGCAAATGGTTGGAGCGGAACAGCATGTGCAGCGTGAAGTTGGCATGTGTTCCCCTGAAGCACAGGACCCTGTGCGAGCAACATTCCCACACAATGGATGAGCCGGCCCTGGCCGCAGGGATCTGTCATTGGTCCATTTCTTTTTGACATCTTTTTTAGTTAGCGGAAGGGCTGATGGGTAAAGTTTGCCTCTTTGCAGATGATACCAAAATCTGCAACAGAGTGGACACCCAAGGAGGAGTAGATAACATGAGGAGGGATCTAGTTAAGCTTGAAGAATGGTCAAGAATTTGGCAGCTGAGATCTAATGCTAAAAAATGCAGGGTCGTGCATTTGGACTGCAAAATTCCAAGGGAGCAATACAGTGTAGGGGGCGAAGTACTTCTGTCCACGGAAGAAGTGTGGGACCTGGGCATGATTGTCTCTAATGATTTTAAAGTGGCTAAACAGGTAGAAAAGGCAACAGTGAAAGCCAGAAGGATGCTTGAATGCAAAGGGATAGGAATGGCCAGCAGAAAAAAGGAGGTAACAGTTTCTCTGTATAAGTATCTGGTTTGACCTCATTTGGAGTATTGTGTGCAATTCTGGAGACCGCACCTTCAAAAGGATATAAACAGGATGGAATCGGTGCAGAGGATGGCTACTAAAATGGTTGGTGATCTTCGTTATAAAGCATATGGAGACAGACTTAAAGATCTTAATATGTATACATTAGAGGAAAGATGGGATAGAGAAGATATAATAGAGACATTTAAATACTTCTGTGGCATACATGCACAAGAGGAGAGTCTCTTTTGATTGAAGGCAAGCTCTGCTAGAAGGGGACATAGGATGAGAGTGAAAGGGGATAGACTCGGGGGTAATATGCAGAAATATTTCTTTATGGAAAGAGTGGTAGATGCATGGAATAGTCTCCCAGTGGAGGTAGTAGAGATGAGGACAGTATCTGAATTGAAGAAAGTATGGGACAAATACAGAAAATCTCTAAAGGAAAAAAGGGGGCTATTGTAGTTGATATGGAAGAGCAGACTAGATAGGCCATATGGTCTTTTTCTGCCATCATGTGTTTGTTTCTAAATGCCAAGGATGGGCTGGGTGGGAAAGAAAGTCTGCACTGCTGGTCTGATTAGAAGAGGGAGGGGGCCACTGCGCGATGGCAAATATCTCTGCCCTGCCCTTTGCTCTCCCGCATGACACTGACAGCGCAGTCAATGGGCCCCTTGCCCTGCTGTGGACAGGGACCAATTTAAAAAAGTTACCCACCATTCCTTTCAGTGCCCTATCAATATCTACCCCCTTACCCACCACCCGTTCCAACCACCTACCGCAAACTATCCACCTCTGCCCACAGCCACCAATGGGTCATGCAAGCCTCTTCCTGATTTTTCCCAACTGCCCCCCACCCTCCAAGCTGTGCACATTGCTGAGGGGGCATATGCCCCAGCCTGGGCCAAGCACCCAGTTATTCTTTGGTTGCTGGGGACTCGGCCCGCAGCCTGGTACATTAATCGAGGTAGCTTGGACCCAGGAGCACCCTTCCCCCCCCCCCCCTTTGCCCACTATTCCACCAAGCCACACCTCCCAACCTCCTTCCTCTCCCTTGGGAAACCCCAGCAATTAAACACCTGTATTTGGAGAAACCAACTGGTTGCAACTTTATTCAACATTTGATTAAACCAATTACAATAAACCATGTGACATATTACAACCTGAACAGGTTAACCCTGCAAATGCCGGATAAAATTCCACACCCACCATATTACTAGTAATGCAGAACCAGTATCCACACCGCTCGCTCCATTGACCTCCAGCGGCAATCATCAGCCCGCCCGCTGGACTTGCCATATTAATAGCAAAGGCTGGCCACTCACAGTGAGGACCCCCCAAACTGGGGATTCCTTGCTATTCCACCAATCATCTGGGCTGAGATCACCTGATCCCAGCCCAAACAGGCCCACAGCTGAAAGTCGAGCCACACAAATGGCACGAGTACTTCCCACCGATGCAGGACAGTGAAGCTTGTCCCTATGCCGCCCCACCCCCTTACACATTTAAAGCTGCAACCAGCTACCAGCACCCTGGACAGCACATACAAAGGCCTCCTGCCAATCATTCAAAAGCAGATCCTGCCCTACAGGTGATAAGTGAATTCTGTTGGACCCAAATAGGCCCGCACAGTCCATCTTCACCCAAGCATGCTGAATATGATACCTCCCATGGTCACAGACTAAACCCTGTGCTGTAACACGGTTTAGTAAACATGCCCTTTCATGCACACTAAACCCTGTGCTGTTACACAGTTCAGTAAACATGCAATTTCATGCACGCTAAACCCTGTGCTGTTACACGGTTTAGTAAACATGCTCTTTCATGCACAGTAAACCCTGTGCTGTTACACGGTTTAGTAAACATGCCACTTCATGCACGCTAAACCCTGTGTTGTTACACGGTTTAGTAAACATGCCACTTCATGCACACTAAACCCTGTGCTGTTACACAGTTTAGTAAACATGCTCTTTCATGCACAGTAAACCCTGTGCTGTTACACGGTTTAGTAAACATGCCACTTCATGCACTCTAAACCCTGTGCTGTTACACGGTTTAGTAAACATGCCCTTTCATGCACTCTAAACCCTGTGCTGTTACACGGTTTAGTAAACATGCTCTTTCATGCACAGTAAACCCTGTGCTGTTACACGGTTTAGTAAACATGCCACTTCATGCACGCTAAACCCTGTGTTGTTACACGGTTTAGTAAACATGCCACTTCATGCACACTAAACCCTGTGCTGTTACACGGTTTAGTAAACATGCTCTTTCATGCACAGTAAACCCTGTGCTGTTACACGGTTTAGTAAACATGCCACTTCATGCACTCTAAACCCTGTGCTGTTACACGGTTTAGTAAACATGCCCTTTCATGCACTCTAAACCCTGTGCTGTTACACGGTTTAGTAAACATGCTCTTTCATGCACAGTAAACCCTGTGCTGTTACACGGTTTAGTAAACATGCCACTTCATGCACGCTAAACCCTGTGTTGTTACACGGTTTAGTAAACATGCCACTTCATGCACACTAAACCCTGTGCTGTTACACGGTTTAGTAAACATGCTCTTTCATACACAGTAAACCCTGTGCTGTTACACGGTTTAGTAAACATGCCACTTCATGCACTCTAAACCCTGTGCTGTTACACGGTTTAGTAAACATGCCACTTCATGCACACTAAACCCTGTGCTGTTACACGGTTTAGTAAACATGCTCTTTCATGCACAGTAAACCCTGTGCTGTTACACGGTTTAGTAAACATGCCACTTCATGCACGCTAAACCCTGTGTTGTTACACGGTTTAGTAAACATGCCACTTCATGCACGCTAAACCCTGTGTTGTTACACGGTTTAGTAAACATGCCACTTCATGCACGCTAAACCCTGTGTTGTTACATGGTTTAGTAAACATGCCACTTCATGCACACTAAACCCTGTGCTGTAACACGGTTTAGTAAACATGCCACTTCATGCACACTAAACCCTGTGCTGTTACATGGTTTAGTAAACATGCCCTTTCATGCACTCTAAACCCTGTGCTGTTACACGGTTTAGTAAACATGCCCTTTCATGCACTCTAAACCCTGTGCTGTTACACGGTTTAGTAAACATGTCGCTTCATGCACGCTAAACCCTGTGCTGTTACATGGTTTAGTAAACATGCCGCTTCATGCACGCTAAACCCTGTGCTGTTACACAGTTTAGTATACATGTCGCTTCATGCACACTAAACCCTGTGCTATTACATGGTTTAGTAAGCAAGCATGTCCCTAAATATAGATGTAAGCCCTATGGCTGGTTTAAATATTCACATGTAAGCCTATGTTTATAAAATATGCATGGAATTGTGTGCGCTGCCCATGTGAACCCCCAACAGTGAAAGAATGCACCATTAGCCTTATGCACCTAATTAGAGAATAGTAACCATCTAAAGTATATGCATAAAGATCCATTAAAGCCTGTCAATCACTAAAATCTGTAATTGTTGTGCATAGATGGTGCAAACCTTTCCAGGTCTCCTTATACAATTACCCCATATTGTTTTGTTGGTGCAAGAAACAAGGAAAGTTAATGGACATGACAAAAAGTACTTGCAGACTTGGCAGCTATGCTCCCAGTAGAAAAAAATCAGCCTTTAGGATAATTTTGAGGGTAACTTTGTAAAGTTTTTCATATGTAAATTATGTTTAATCTAGAAAATGACTCATAAAATTTCACAGGGATATATATGTAGGAAAAGTAGGCCTATATTAACACAGCACTTATGTTTGTGCAACATATGCATAAGAGTTCCAGGGGGTAGAGTGTAGGCAGAGCAGGGACGGAGGTGTGACGTATCTGTGTGCTTCATAGAATACAAGCATAAACACATGAAGGCACATTTTAGAAAGACTGGGTGAAATCTGAGACATCCATGTTAAATGGTCTGTGGGCGGAACGGAAGTGGTCCCAGCAACTCACCAGTTAGTGGTGATACTCAGCAGCTAATTTGATAGCTAAACCATATATCGTTAGGTTAGGTCAATGGTTGTCCTAACTTTGTGTGGTTTTAGATATCTGGTTACTGGCTGAATATTTCCACAGCAAATATTCCGTCTGGCAAAACAAAATATTTGGGGCTGAACACCGCATAAGCTCTGATGTTGACTATCTAGTTTTAATTAAAACGTTGGTGGCCAGGTGCTTCAAAAGTGCAAACTACCACTGATGAATATCAGCCCCACAGCTCTCACAAGTTAGGAGCATGAATCCCTGAATATGGACCTCCTAGCTTCTTATGTTACGTTGATAAAATAGGCAGAAAACAGGCATGTTTTTGTAAGCCTTTTTGTAAATTATAAAATGATCCTCTTTACGACTGTTGGATAGGTCCATGGTGTGCAGCAATCATTTACTTGTGGAGTTTCCATTAATTTTCAAAGAGAAACCACATGCTAGTTTCATATGTTTGCTTTTGATCTTTTCTAAGTAGTGCTTTAAAATCAACCATATTTATTATGAAGTAGTCGAAATGTACTGAGTTACTCTAACAAAATGTATAACTTTGAATACATCCCAGAATGTGTTCATATATTTCTTCATAACTTCACCTACATGTAGTTCCTCCCCCCCCCGTCCTCATAGCAACTAAGTTACAACTGAAATTTTGATATAGATAATCCATTGTCTTGATCATATCAATAGATACTGATTTGTATTCTCATCCATTTAAAGTAAACATTTTGATTATTTAAAATAAGAAATTAAAATACAGACATGGAAATCAGAGTATGAAACTTTTATTGCAACAAAACGAAAGAAAGAAATAATGAACCTCACCCACCCCCCCCCCCCCCCCCCCAAATCTTTGCAACCACTTTGTCAAATGAAGGGTTGGGCAATCTGAAAGGTTAGCCCTTGTGGGCATCTTTGTCAGACTCTCATCCCTGCAATCAGTCTGTACTGCCATCTAGTGGACAGAAGACAATACGGCTAATTCCCACTGCAATAAGGATGCTGTGGAAATTTTTCCTGAAAAAAAAAAAGAGGAGGATGAATAAGTATAGAAAGCAAAGGAAAGCAATTCCTTCTAAATCTGTACATTCCCTTTGAATTATGCAGCAGAAAAAATAATTGTACTAATAAGTAGAAAATTCATCAATGAGACTTTGCATTTAAAAATGCAGAAAATGAAAAATGTTTGAGGGCTTATGCAAATTTTCATTTAAAAAAACCTTTACAAAATTTTCCGACAGTTTCATAGGCAGTAGCATTTTGTGCTTCATTTGCTACATGGAAATTTTGTTCAAATCAAAAATAATGACGTGCTGCAAAAGCTGACACATGAACAAGTCTCCTGGGTCATTTTTTTTGTAAGATAGATAGATTACTAAAAAGCACTAAAGTAATGTGTGTGCTTGCATGGAAATATCCTGCATTATTTCAACAGTTAATATGTGAGTTATCGAGTAAGATGGCATTTGTGATCAAATAATGTGAATGAAATCACATTGCTTCAACATGATGTGTTACATTTCTCTACCTACCACACATTGTGCTAAAATAGCAAGTGTTATCTTCTTTTAAAACATGCACCATTATTTTTACATATGCTTACAAAGGGTATGCTCTATGCTTCCCCAATGCCAGCCTCTATAAGCTAACCAGGTTTGAGTACTCATTGTCGGTGCTGTTTGTCAGGTACTGGACTCAAGTGCAGGAGGGGGTTATCGCTAGACAGAGAGGAGAGGAGTCGTTTGAAGTATGGCTTGTGATCCAATTGTTTCCCATTCCCCCCATTGTCAGATCATTTTTGTGAGTGCTAGCTGAGAGGGTTTGCCTATTTGTCTTGCTTTCGTGGTCTAGTGTTCGTCTATCAGCATATCAGCGCGGTATAAAAGAGACTGCAAATAAATAAATAAATAAAATCAATTTAGAAGTTAGCAGTGGGAATGTACATTCATAGAAAATGTTGTCATTTCCCAGGTCATTTCATATTGCTTTTAACCTGACACGTCAGGGAAAAAAAAATAAACAAAATTTCAGGGTTTTTTCCTGTATTGTCAGTAGTGTCTGCTATTGCTCACAAGAATGCACTGCTCAGTACTGTGTACTACTGAACAATAATGGCATGGAAAATTGAGCCTCACACATCTAGTTGGCAGAGAGGAGTAGCAGTGTTTGAGCGGCAAAAGAGTGGAGAGTGGAAGGAGTGATGCCGGCCGTGTCAGGCAAGTGAGTGGTACTAGACAAAAAATAGTCTCGGGTCTGTCTCGTGAATGAACTAAAAAATAATATCTAACACTCAATTCATTCATAAATACTCTAGAATCCAATAATCCACTGTTGTCTGCCACAGGTCTCAGATAAACGATTCATGCACTTAACTTCTGGGTACTATATCTCCACAGTATAGTGCTCGTTCACATCAATGACCGTAAGCAATCTTTTCTCAATAATCTTTACGTAAAACGGTTGTACTTCTTAAACGTATTAAACTTTCAATCCCAACACAAAAAACAGCACTTATCTTTCAAATTTGCTGTCTTGATTCAAAAATAGCCCCAAAAGTACCCAGAAGTTAAGTGCATGAATCATTTATCTGAGACCTGTGGCAGACAACAGTGGATTATTGAATTCTAGAGTATTTATGAATGAATTGAGTGTTAGATATTAGGTAAGTGAGTGGGCCAAGTGGTGGTAGGATAGCAGTCAGTAGGGACAGGAAAGGAGGGGGAAGGGAGAGGAGCAAGGAGGGGTTAAAGAGATAGGAGGGACAAAAAGTAATGTGAAACACTAGGGAGAGATAGGGAGATAGAAACAATAGGGGGAACATGGAGGGAGGAAAGGCTAGCCAAGCTTATTAGTGAGGCAGAGAGGGGAAGGGACGGGGCAGCCAGGTTCAACAATGGGGAAGCAGGGAGTGCAGTATCAGGTGAGGAGAGGAAGAGGGGAACTGAGGCTGGGAGAGAGCAACAGGCAAGGAAGGTGCCCCCCAAGCTCCCGGGTGGAGGTAGCAGGAGGCAACACAAAGGAGTGCAGCCAGTACCCTGGGTACTTAAGTTCTGTTATGCAGAGAATGAACCATTACTTGCGCGTGTTCTCGGTAAGTACTGCATATTCTCCATTCACATTGAACAGCAGATATTTAAGGCCATGAAGGAGAGCATCTGGAAGGGAATCTCTAGCGAAATCTCCAGCCTGGAAATTACTAGCAGGACCAAGGAGCAGATACATCAAAGAATGACCGAAGAGCAAGATTTCAGGATGTGATGACATGAATGAGACAATGGAGGATGAGGCCTTCTACAGTCAAACTGACTCCAAGAGGAATACCTAAGAAAGAGGCTGGGCCATGAATATTTTCAGAGCGTACCTGAAGAACTGGACATATGCCAAAGATATATAAGCATGCTCACAATTTGTATAAGAAGTGGGGGGACGGGGGACAGGAGGGACTTGCCAAGTGCTACAAAGGACATGCCTGACCTACTGTAACAGATAGCTGTCAGCACTATACAAGCTTAAAATAGCATATATTTATTTACCTGGGATGCTGGTGGTCCCAAGGGGGTTGCAGGATGCCTAATTTGTTGTGCTGAAGTATTCTGCAGCAAGTAAGTGTTTGCTGGAGAGCAGTCTATAAATAAATTAAAGGAGTTGGGGTTTTGGTGCTGCTGTGAGCCAATGGTGCAGGTTTCTGAAAAATAATAAA